>OX371225.1:75306068-76511568 GCA_947310385.1 Nephrotoma appendiculata
AGCTAGTATCATAATTTTAATGACGGGGATGTTCTTGAACAGATTTTCTCTGCTTTTAGAGTAATTTAATCATATTTATTTATTTTTATTTTTTTGAAATATCAACTTATGTTTTAAAATAAAGAAATTATGGAAGCCCGTAAGTTTTGAGTTGGGAGACAGGTACATATTTACTATAAAACTAAATTTGTTTGAAAAAATAAGCCGTAATTAACACCAAATTTGAATTATTAGTTTAACAATGATTCTATAAATTTTAATTTTTATAAAGAACCTTTCAAAGTAGGAGCATTTGACATTTGTATTTTGTTATAAAACAAGAAAAAGAAATAATCCGAATGACGGACAAAATTAGGTTTTTTACGAACGTAATAGTTGTATAAGCGACTCACATCTAACTAAAACTTCAGTCATTTGAAAAGACAAATAGTGGTTATTACGACGTTATAACAACCTAAGATTTATTCCCCAATACCGTTGTAGCACCGTTACCATGCCGTTGTACCAACGTCGGCTAGCCGACCACTAGTCATTCAGCTAACGGCGGTACGACGTTATCCCAACCCATTTGTGCTACTTGGGTACGAACCTTCTTTCCACCTCATACAGAACTAGGGCTACATTATTTGAATTCCAGTTGGCCTAAACTAATTCTCGACGGTAGCCGAAGTCGCAGGCAATCCCTGTGACAAGCGCCACAGAAGAAAATTTCTTAGTAATTTTTTTGTTGAAAATCGTTACATACTGAGACTGGTACGAACCTTCTTTCCACCTCGTACAGAACTAGGGCTACATTATTTGGATTTTAAACTAATTCTCGACGGTAGCCGAAGTCGCAGGCAATCCCTGTGACAAGCGCCACAGAAGAAAATATCTTAGTAATTTTTTTGTTGAAGATCGTTACATACTGAGACTGGTACGAACCTTCTTCCCACCTCGTACAGAACTAGGGCTACATTATTTGGATTTCAGATGGCCTAAACTAATTCTCGACGGTAGCCGAAGTCGCAGGCAATCCTTGTGACAAGCGCCACAGAAGAAAATTTCTTAGTAATTTTTTTGTTGAAAATCGTTACATACTGAGACTGGCACGAACCTTCTTTCCACCTCGTACAGAACTAGGGCTACATTATTTGAATTCCAGATGGCCTAAACTAATTCTCGACGGTAGCCGAAGTCGCAGGCAATCCTTGTGACAAGCGCCACAGAAGAAAATTTCTTAGTAATTTTTTTGTTGAAAATCGTTACATACTGAGATTGGTACGAACCTTCTTTCCACCTCGTACAGAACTAGGGCTAAATTATTTGGATTTCAGATGGCCTAAACTAGTTTTTGATTGTAGCCGAAGTCGCAGGATATCCCTGTGACAAGCGCCACAGAAGAAAATTTCTTAGTAATTATTTTGTTGAAAATCGTTACATACTGAGACTGGTACGAACCTTCTTTCCACCTCGTACAGAACTAGGGTTAAATTATTTGGATTTCAGATGGCCTAAACTAATTTTTGATTGTAGCCGAAGTCGCAGGCAATCCTTGTGACAAGCGCCACAGAAGAAAATTTCTTAGTAATTTTTTTGTTGAAAATCGTTACATACTGAGATTGGTACGAAACTTCTTTCCGCCTCGTTCAGAACTAGGGCTATGTTGTTTGGATTCCAGATGGCTTACATTAATTCTTGACGGTAGCCGAAATTGCAAGCAATCCTTGTGGTCTCTGCTTCATAGGAAAATGTTTTGGTATTTTTTTCAGAATCTTAATACTCGTATTTTGAATTTAAATTTTTTTTTCAAGTTGTAAGCGAATTTCCTCTTTATGTACATATTATGTATTTATTCATTAAATTTTATATTATTTTTAAGTGTTGGCTTGTAAAATCAAATGTTGTTGTAGTATGCTGATGTAAAAAAAATCGGGATAAGAAATAAAGGTAATGCAGTTTTTCTAAAAAATATTACTGATTAAGCAAAGACACATTTTTTTCGGGCCAGTTTCACAACGGTGCAGGCCTCATATAATTGACCATGAGCGAAGCATGAATTTTCTAAATCCAAGCCGCAGACTTGGATCAACTGGTCTTGAGATTTGTTGATTGTTATTTCATATGCCAAACGAATTGGGAATTGCAAGCGTTTAAATGCAATTGGAGAATCCGTTGGAATCATCGGGATTCTTGGCATTAAAACATGCTCTCCTTTAAACTTGCCATTTATAATTACCGATTCAATAATGTTATCCAATATTTATAGTATTCCGTTGCCACAACGGGGCACAATTTTGCCCTGATATTATCTCGAAGTTTGGAAACACATTTTGAATTAACGCGTCTCTAGATGACACACTCATGCAACAATTATATCCCTTTAGTGATTTACTAACACAATTGTGCGGGTAGGGCATAAGTACCATGCTAAAAATTTAGTATTGTATGTTTTTTGAACCAACTTACACATTTGTGAATTCCTTTTAAACTTATTTCCGTCCGAAAAAAACACAATATCTATACACACAATTGTGTTGGTTTTACTTCAAATAAAGCGAAATTTTTTATCAACAACGTCATTACATACTATGGTATTTTACTCACACATTTGTGTGAGTTGGACTAAAACTGAGTCAATTTTTTTGTTTTCTTGGTTGATAAAGGGATATGGTACTTTGTCTGCAATTGCTTTGAGAATTGGGCAGCAGATGGATCATTTTGAAGTTGGACACGCATATTTGGTGTGAACTTCAATTTGTAAACAATGCTGCACAGTGATAAAGCATTGAAACAGGCTTTTATTTCACCTGCATAGGTGGAACGTGGAATAACCGCAAGTGTTTGTCGTAAATCTTTTGAAGACAAAATGAAAGTACCGCCAAAGAGTCTATCGTTGCCCTTAAAATCTTTTAACGTACGATTTAAAGCTTTTAATGATTTTTTAAGGCGGAATTCCATTACAGCGTCTTTTGTTTATGCAGAAAACCAGAAAGAGATAAAATAAAAAATCCTTATGTGAGTGAGCGGCGCAACAGTAAAATTTTGTATCGTTAAATTTTTTGTTGCTGTTGCGGTTTGGTCGCCATAACTATAAATAAAAAATACAAAACGAATTACTATATTTTTTATGGCAACCAAAATGAAAAATGCAGCCCACTTTCACCAAATTTTAGTTTAGTACTATTTTTATGGTGAGCACTTGGCTCATACATTTTATATATTTGGTAGAGTGTATACTGTGTAATGGTTATGTAATGTTACAATTGCGGTCAAATATTCTGCTAACTTTTTTATAGGAGAGCGTTTTTTTAGTTTTTATAATTATTGAAAGGAAATAAAACACAATAAAATGATGCCTACACATAGTATTTAGGTTTTTTAGTAATTTAGAGATAGAAATATAATTAATTTAACAATAATTTTCATTTTTTAACTAATTTATTGTTTATAATTTCGTGGTTGTCAAATGTTCCCCTTAAAATATCGCTATAAAATAAAAGTAACCTGTCTTTGTCGGATTTTTGATTTTATCTCTTTCTGGTTTTCTGCACAAAACGAGCCGCAGGGAATTCCGCCTTTCTTTATCATTACATTTATCCCAGATTATAATTTGGCATCTTTTAAGCACATTAGCCATACCTGAATGCGATTTAATGTTGCATACTGCATTTTAATTTGTCTATATATTTAATGGCAATTTAAGTGCAGAATGAGCAGTTCTTCCGCCACCCAATAAAGTAGCAGCAATACCTGGGAAATCAAGAATGTTTGGCCAGAACCACGTGGAGCATCCAAATAGAAAATGTGTTTGAATATACTCATTCAAATTATCAATAATACATGATTGTTCTCGTTGCTAATCTCGATTGAATAAATCACTTGCCGGACGATTGCGGATCCCAATGATGATTAGTGATTCTTTTGAAATAATTAGGAAGTCTTCCAATTTTATTAACGCTTCATTATACATTGCTGGTGTATAATCTACAAATGGATTTGCATGAATTGTCGGTTGTGAATGTAAAATTTCCTCATTATGGCATCCCTAAATTTCTCCCATCATTGCGTTATTTGGAACTCATATTGTCAATATAAGTGCAAATAAAGCACGAATTTGATGAGGGGTAGAACCGAGAACAGCATCAGTTAAAGTCAAATTCCATTGACAATCTCCTTGATAAAGGAGAACTAAAGGTTTCCAAGTTTTTTAGACCTATTCCATGAAAAATAAGTTTTGTAAAACATCCAAAATCGTTTTGGTGTTGGCATAATTTGAAAAATTACGTTAACGGTTGTGTTTGGTGGTGCTTCTAACTGCATTTTCCTCTGTGAAGTAAACACGTTGCTCATTTTCAAGATGATTGGCCAAATGAGTGACAGCTGCCATGAATAGGAAAGAATAAGATTTGCCCGATTGCCTCATTACTGCATATATACCTGCCTATTTGGTAACGCGTAAGTTCGTCATTTTCATTAACATTTAAAACAGCAAAAACAGGCATGTCACCGCCTTTGTGCACATATTTACAGATGTATTTAATAGATTTAACAGAGCTGCAAAATTCTACATTTATATGTGCTTTGTTGGTTTTGGATAGAAGAGGACAATGAGTTACAATCCATCTATTATTATCTATTTCAATACCGTTCTGGTTATTGTTTGAGTTTATATTCATCAACAATATAGTGGATATCCATCAATTTCTAAATTATATAAAGGAAAAACTACATTTTCTTAAAACAAACCCAACTTCAGCGCCACCTATCGGGTCCAAATTTTGTCAAAGACTTTGATTTTATTTCAATATTATAGGTGTAAATTTGAGCTACATCGGTTCATAAAGAAGAATTTCGAAAAAAGCGACTCCCACCCCCCACTTAGGGTGGGTCTAAAACAAACAAAAACCATCCGGAGCACGAACATATGGTGTGAATATAAGTTAGAATGTCATTAATTCCATTACCTTTGATGTCATAACCAGCTACACTGAATTAACATTCCGCCCAAAAGACCAATTCACGCGGAATTGATACCCATCACTCCAATACGCGAGGTCGTAAGAATTTATTAATCTTAGATCGTTGGATTCTATGAGTTATTCGATAAAAAACACGACATCTATTTCATAATTTAGAATATAAGAATTTCGACTGAATTATTCTCGATTTTGAGGATTCAAAATTCAAAAAACAATATTTGCAGTATTTTTATAAAATTAATATTACACTTTAAATTTAATACGATTATAGGATTTTGCAAATATCAGCAGTCTTCATTGTAACTATTTTAAACATTCCCATTATGGCCTTTAAACATAACACCTTGATATTTATTTACAAACCGATCACCCACATTTATAAACAGCCAATATATAACCAGCGTACGTACTGTAAAAATACCACATACAAAATGTTTAATATGCTAATTAGATGTTTAAAACAACAAACATCTATCGCATATCGGATACGTTTAACATCAGAAATAAATTTTCAAGTGAACGACAAACCCAATTACATAAAATAGTTTAACGAATTTATATATTTTAGTTTTGTGTACAGCAAACACACACAAAACTTAGCAAAAACAATTTTAATTGAGCGGCTAAACACAAAGTATTTAAATTAAAATTTCAGCATCAATGAACAACAAATAACTTAAAGACAAGAAATATTTTTATTCTTGTTAGTTTTCTAACAAAACTATATAAATATCAAGTCACACTAAACAAAAAAATAAAAAAAAAAAATCCAAAAACCAAAAGATTTTAACTTACTGATAAACATATTAATTTATTTTATCGATTTGCAAATTTTTTTTTATCTAAATATTCTTCTAAAGAGAGTCTCTTAAAGAACGCAGCACAACAAAAACAAATCTCGTTCGTGTTAAATTAAGACAAAGAAATTCGAATGTTTATATAGCTATAAGACATTATAAGACAAAACCTATAAAATAATCATTATAATGATGATCATGATCATTAATTTTAAACGACGATCGTCGCTCAATGATGACATCATTTCGATGTGTAAAATGAAAAGTTTTCGTGTCCTGTTCTCGCGCACACCGCGCAATACCCAATAAGCATAATAAATTTGATTAATTTACGGTATAAATCGGGTGCGGACTACCCATACATAAACTGCCTTGACCCATGTCTCGTGATCGTTGTAATTATTTTAAATTTTTATTGTTATTTTTTCGCGATCCGCTACTAATTATATATACCAACCATGCCTAAATAAATTATTACACAGCGCCCGCATCCCGTACATATTGTGAATCGGCCTGGAAAAACTTTAACAAAGTCGTATTTACACGTTTGTAGAAAATGAAAGCATTTTTTGTGTGTTACCCAATAGTTGAATATTCATGAGATGATCGCACAGCTTATCCAATATTCTAATTCGTGTTTTTTTTGTTTTAACTAATTAATTTATAATTTTGGATTAGTATTATATAGATTATTCAAATATGAAGATTTTGCAAATCGGCGTTCTTAGCATAATTATAACGCATTTGTTGTTTGGGAACTTTTTTGCGGTACCGTTGTTCAATTTCCGCAGCTTGCATTAATTTTTGATTAAATATTCAAAGTCAGTCTCTACATATAGCTAAATGGTTCATTAGTTCTGTACTGTCCATTATGCAGAATTGCTCTATGTAACTTAGAGATGAAAATTATGGTGGCGTTTGCGATAATCAACATAATCTATTTGCACTTTAATTTGGGCTCCCCGAG
The DNA here is from genome assembly GCA_947310385.1 of Nephrotoma appendiculata. Classification (NCBI taxonomy): domain Eukaryota; kingdom Metazoa; phylum Arthropoda; class Insecta; order Diptera; family Tipulidae; genus Nephrotoma; species Nephrotoma appendiculata. Next base: position 75,312,794 of record OX371225.1, read on the forward strand.
ACAAAATATTAAGCGCTGGCAACTATATAAAGAGTTTTTACAATTTAACATGGTCAGAGTGATTCACTAAATTCCTGAAGATTCAAGAATTCAGAAGATTCAACTTAGGTTAAACGTTCGACTTTCTCATTTTGGTTCATAATGCTAAGAATCCGCATACATCAATTATTACCAAAATGGGAATTTGTTTTACTTCAAAAATTCTTACTCATGGTCCTTCAAGCCGGATCGCAACCAGTAACATACTGATTGAAAGTTTTATAACCATATTAAAATAAGTTCCAAATTAAACCGGTTGACACTTTTAAGAATAACATTTTGTGTGAAGAAGATTTTGCCGGCTGCTACTCGTTTAAAATATTGTGCAACCAACGATGCGCCATCCGCCGATCCGCAACCAACATCACTAAATTAGTGGATGTTCGCGTAAGAATTAAGATCGCCACAGAATTAAGGCGAAAACAAACATTACCGTCGGAGCGTTCGACATTTTATTAAACGACGCTAAAATGTAACACCAGAATTTAAACTACCAGGACCGCTAGTGCCAACATTCTCCGAAGAACACACAAAGTGGTACATATTTTATCAATTGTTCACAACAACACCAGAGTTTACATCCGGTTCAAAAATATTAATTTTTGGTCAACGCCCGCCCCAGTGATGAGCCAGTACGATTAATACGTCATATGGACATTACGGAAGCAAATTATATTCTGGCATTAAATAAATTGAAGTATCGATTCGGTTTTTACCGTTATTTCTAATAAAAAATCTTAAGAAATATTTACGACGTGTCTGATGAGGTTACGTATTATTTGAAAGGCTTATAGGTCATGAAGCAAATGGTCACAATTTTTGGTTGCTATATATTTTGGCCAGCAAAATAAATGATGTTACGGACCTTATGGATGAAGTATTCTGTTGAAACTGGTTTTATTTTAGAGTCATTCCTCAAAATTTTCACACAGCTAATGCGTGTGACATGAGGTTATTTCTGATAAAATTAACTACTATAATTTATATCTGACCGTTATGTAAAACAAGTGACTATCCGATTTATAAATGCCTGAATAAATTCCGAAATTATAGATGTTGCAATTGTTTTGGTAATAAACATACCGTAAAAGACTGTCGATCCTTTAGAAAATGTCAGTATTGTCACCGGGGCCACTATTCGTTGGTGTATGCACATGCGCACCAGTTTTTCAAGCCGAATGTTGCAATCTAGTTTAACCTCTAATATAATTGCGTCAGAAACTATAATGAATGTGACGGCCTCTACGGTGTCAACCAAGTCCAACCTGCTCAGCCTGATGGCGGTGAAGTAGAATGGCACGCCACAAGTAAAAAATATCTGGTTTTCAGACCGCGCTCGTTAAAATTCAAGATCGTGTGGGTGGATGGCAAATATGTAGAATATTATTGGATTCTCAGATCCAGATACTTCTTTCATATCGGAATAATGTGTTCAAACATATGCGGATTAGGGTACCATAATATTGTTCTAAGCAAAAGAATTACTTAGTACAAATTAAAACTGAATTTTCTATCACATGTATTTTGAAATTTTGATGAATGCTTACGTTATGCACCATATAACCAATACTAGATCTCCTTTAACAGTGAACCCATCAGAGTTAAAACTAATCAACGAAAAGAAGATGGCTCCAATTGCAGCAAATAATACTCTCATAATTGTTTTGATCGGAATTGATTAATTCTTATCCCTATCCCTAATTTGGGTTGGTTATATTCTGCAACATTAAACGCCAATCAAGCTATTTCAATCTTATATTTGAGATGTATATATTGTATATATAGGAAAGGCATCACGTAACTTCTGATGAGACTGGACGTTTTGTGGTAAAACTACCATTTAAAGGTGGCAACGTATGTAAGAAGCAAGAAGTTCGTATAAAATTGCCAAAAACCGGCATTTTGCGATGGAACGAAGGTTTATAAGAGGCTCGCGTTTAGCTCAGCTTGAAAACCTCGACTTAAAGCATACGACTTTAATTTCTAAACCTTCAAATAACAAGTTCAAATTTGCTATTTTTCTTCCCCACTGTCACTTTGTCTGCACATAATCAAAGGTGGTGTTTGATATAACGTTTAAGAAATAAGCTTTACTATACAAAATTCACTGCCACACCGTCAAATCTTGGTACATCCAGAGGATTGTAAATACAAGCACATGTTATGGTGCAACAAAGTTGAAGGTACAATACAAACTTTTTACTTAAATACGATAACTTACGGCAGTTAGAAATTTCACCCATTATACAGAGACAGAGGCACAAGCCATATATAATTCGAATTATCGAATGGTCCGCGGCGGTCTACGAAGGTCACAACAAGAATGGCCTTACATCAGAAGATATCGGACCATAAAAAAAAAATTGTGATGGGTAGGTTCTGTAAATATAGGGTGTTTTATTTCCAGCTATACAACTTTAAGTTGGCAACACTTTTTCATACTGTCCGAATTTGACAGCTGACAATTGACTTTTGGTTAGTTTGGTTTCCCGTTTCATAATGAATAGACTTACTCCATAGCATTTGTGCTCATTAAAATATATTTTTCTGTATTACAATAGTCAAAGAATTTTGAGACGACAGCAAAAAAATTTGTGTGCTGCGACACTTTACCTTTGCACAAAAATCGATGGATTGACAACAGCACAATTAGTCACCTCAAAAACCAGCGCAGCTTGAACTGTGTGCGGCGCCTTGTTAATTAGAATACAAAGTAAGAATTTCATAGCATGGACAGGCTTAAGCATAGTATTAGACTGGTTATTTGATACTAAAAAACAGCCACTGGTATCACGTCCCTTCTCAGTTTTATCCAGCTAATTGCCCAACCTACAACGTCATGTCTCTCAGCGAATTTGGATTACATACAAAAGCGCAACATAAATTAAATTCAGGAAATCGGATTCATTGAGTTTGCAAATTGACTTTACTGGATCGTTTTATCGATGATTTTGGATGCTCGTAGCAAGTCATATAGAAAACCAAATCGAAAATGCCCAAATTTCTTATGATCATACGCATCCAAAGCATAGCATGCAAAGAAGTGCCTTCGCGGGCCATCTTACCTGCTACATCTATTGAGGAGAAAATATTGGTTATTGGGGATTCGAAGTACAATAAGAGGAGTTTTCTGGAACTGCGTAATTCTGTTACGGGTGGCGCAAAGCCAACCCTTAGGTTTCGTCTAAATACGCAAAGGCCGTGATTTTGAAATATGTAATTTCGCAGCCTAGATCTAAAGGATTTAGGTCGTGGGGAAGTTGAGGCTTCCATGTTCCTGGCCTAAACCGTGTAACAGAACAGAATAAAGAGTAAACTAAAAAGAACTGAAATGGAACTGAATTACCGCCAACCGAAATTTGAGAAACGTGTATAAATATAATAATAACTGGGTGTGTGAACCCAGGAATCACAGAACTCCCCGAACGACAAATACTATGTCTGGTGAAGAAACCTCCCGAATGACCCATTGACCCCTCAAGGCCGATGCCCAGCCCCAACGAAGCAACATAATAGGGTACGGACGTTTTTTCAACAGGCAAAGCTTCTCTTCACCCAGAGAGACCTCTACAGGATCTTCCCCAATTCAAACTCTGACAATTTGAGACTGCCGGAGTGCCACAAGCAGACCATGTAGCTTTTACGGTCGTCCCCGAATGGACGACCCATATGCTAAACTCGCCACTCCGACCTTGTTGAAGTCTTGTCAAGGGAATGAGGAGGAGTGACAAGTCCAGCCTGTAACTATGAAACCGACACGAAAAGAGAATCCCCCTCCCAACATTCCGACCCGGAAAAATCTAGTATTTGATCTTATTGCAAAACAAAACAAAAAAAAAATTGTAAAATAGCTTGGATAATAGCTGAACAAAAGTAAATTGAGACCGATGAGGAAAACAATAAACCGAATGCCAACAATCATACGCAACGCTGTTTTTTATTCCAATAAAATAAAGTTTTGCCCAACGGGGAAAAAATCAGAGGCGGAAGGAGTGATGAAAACTAAAAAAAAATCAAACTAAAAGGATTAAACGTAAAAAATTCTGGAGTGAAAGAAAATAAGTCCAGCTAAAAATTGTCGAGAGAAATCAAACTAAAATATGGTCGCCGAATGTGAATAATTTTGAGGGCGAAACCAATGTGCATCAACTGCGCGCCAAGCAACTATTATTCGGCACTCGATTACACAGTATATTTAAAATATATTTGCAAAAAATGCATAAAAAATTGCATAAAATTGCAAATTGAAAATTGAAAAAATATGAATTTAGAATGAAATTTAATTGAATCAAAAATTGACCATAAAAAAAAATTCAAATTAAGAAAAAAAAATCGTAACTTTGGACCTCACGAAAGTGTACTTTGAGGGTTGCGGTGCCTTTCTCCGATACCAACAGGAGATTTTAAAGGGCCGGTTGGCCACCTGAATGTTCCGTTGCGCGTTCTCCCGCCTTTAACCGAAATAATAACGTTGGTCTTCCCGCCTTTGACAATAATAAAATACGGTTGGACGTTGTCAAGCCTTAAACCGTTGGGCGTCTTGCCGCCTTAAACCGACGATACCGTTGGACGTTGGCTCGCCGTAAACCGTAGAGTTGAATGGCCTCAACTGGCCACCCCTCGTATGGTTGATCTCATGTGCTGGCACGTCCGCCGGTAAAATCTCCAGCGTGGTGGTGCCTTTATGTTATAAATAAAAAAAATTATGAATGTGTCGCTAATATTAGTCACGCCACCCGTAAAATAACATATGATGAGCCCTGCTGATATCCAATTTCGTAAATCTGTTTCCGTAGTCTACTTTTATGTTTTTATGCTTTTTAAGTCAATAAGTCAATAAGCTTTTTAAGTCAAAGCTAGTCCTTTCGACATGTTTTGACTCTGAGTCAAAAAACTTTCAAAATATACACTCATTTTCACGTTGATAGCACTTGAACCATTAAGATTTTGGTTTTTGTCAGCGAAGTTGTTCCTATATTATGCGGGCCAAATAATTTCACCGAGTGGGTTTTTTAATACAAAATGTCGTAAAAAACAGGCACTTTTATCGTTGTTCACCAATAATGTTTGAACCATTATGATTTTCGCTATGCTTTCTTCAGCAAAGTGGTTGCAAGTCAAGACAAACAATTTTGACGAACATATCAAAAAAGAAAAACCACATCCACCACATATATGTGGTTTACTTAGGCCAAGGTTAGGTTATGTTAGGTTGGAATGGCTGTTTCCGCACACTTAGACCAGTAGTGGCCCGTTGTAATACCATAGGTTCCTATTTCCCCTTTGCCACTGTTCAAAACCATTCGGAGCTTAGTAAGTAGCGCAACATATCTCGCACTCTACAGTCCGCGAGATCTGAAAGGTTGGCAATACTGTACATGCCCAAATATGCTGACCGTTTTTCACAATTGCAGTTTTTCATGGCACCCATTGATCCGTATCAATTCAAATGTTATATGGAAAACCTGATCCAAAATTTGTTTTAAATCACAAATTTTGATTTGAAATCTAGTAAGCGCCTTTGTATTGTTTCATGAAACATGAACTGAACTGGATCAGATCAAGCATCAAGAAACACAGCTAATGTAAACGTTCGAATGTTATTGAAAATACATTTTTTGCATTGTCATATGGAAAAATTCGCCGAACAAATCACCAGCTGAATCCGATGAGCATGGTGAGCGTTTTCACCAAGTGATGGCAAAGCTGGAACATTAGTACAGCGGCAAAAAGGAAGATGCACTTTTGGGTGACATTTGTTGGGATTTGTAAGAGGAAGAAGATCCCGAAGACGACACGAACGAATCAAGAAATTAAAATTAAAAAAGTTAAGAAAAGTCACCATAAAATCAACTGAATCGATTTAACTTTCTTTTGAATAGTTTCTATTGTATCAATTTTTATAGAGGCGATGTTTATTCGATCGATTTCAATCGATTTAAATTCAATAAATGGACAAAAAATAATGAAATGAAAAGAAAAATAATAACACAAAAATGTGAATGTAGTTGTTCTTTTTTGGTCTTGATATGTTTAGCAAAGTTGTTTGACTTGGCTTGCGCAAAAACTTTGCTAAAGAAAACAAAACGAAAATCTTAATCGTTCAAGAGATATCAACGTGAAAATGAGTGTATATTTTGTAAAAAAATTTGACGTGCCAAAACATTGCGAAAGCGATATCTCAAAAATGGGGACTAACTTTGAAATGGAACTAGCACCTTGGGTGCCCAGCTTGTCACAAAAAAAAAGTTTGCGATTCAAGCACAGTGAAACTAATTAGGCGGGAATTACACTATAAAAGATCTTTGTCAAAGGTGTTTTATAAACTATTTGAATCAATGTTATTTTAAAACAATTTTGATCAAATAGTTTTTGAAAATAACACTACATAAAAGATTTTATCAAGATTTTTCTACAACTTCAGTAAAAATGGAACTACAACGAGCAGCGTGTGTAGCTGTTGTTAAAAATGTTCGCTATGTTTTTGGTTGTATAAAAATTTAATTCAATTGTTCAATTGTATTTGGTCGACATTTGGAAATAGCAATAATATGTCAAAAATAATTTATCAGATTTACCTGCATGAGACTAAATTGAATAAAAACATTTTATAAAAGTATTCGTTTTATAAAACATGCAAATTACACTATCAAAGAAAATTTATAAAAATGTTTTATAAAAGACCTTTGTCAAAGTTCTTTTATAGTGCGTTTCAGGCCTCATCCAATTTATAGTCCAAGTGACACTGACCTTTTAATTTTAATATTTATTATTTTAAGCAATTAGAGCGCAATGTGTATGCGACTCCTCAAAAAAGCGAAAAGAAAATGCGTTTCGCTTTTCGTGCGCGTCATTCGCCTATCCTTTCATACCGCATATCAATCCACATGTCAAAACGAAAACGTACCACAAAAATTTTCTACTCTATTCTTACTAGTCGCACACACGCACAAGGCACACATTGGTCTCGCTCTCAAAATTATTCGACGTTTACGCGATACTGTAGGTGTGTGCAAAACGTGAACTAGTGTAGAAAGTATAATTCATACTCACAAACAAGCTTAGTGACAATGCCCGAGGGTATAGATAAAATGCATTAATTTATTGGATGGTAACGAAATTTTCTAGAAAAAATTATCGCAGATCAGCGCAACGTTATGACCCCAAAAGGAGTCGTAACAAGATACGCATAAGCAAAACCCACAAACCGTTCGTCAGAAGATAGGTCTGCTATCTATGGAAAGAGGGGAGTTTAACGAAACGATTTTTGCTTAATGAGTGTCAATTTTAGCGGTAGTGGAGCACGAACTAGAAAAAGTTGGAAATAGGTTATAGAACTCATGTGTTTAAAGGCTGGGTCATGCATATGGAACTCAACGCGGATTCGACTACTGAACCATTTCTGTCCGCCTTTGATCAACTTATTGCTGGACGTGGACCATACACCGATGTTATTTTTCGATAATGGTTGAAAATTGCGAGAAGCTACACTCGTACGCGATAGTATGAATCTGATTAAAAATTATCGAGAAACAAGATTAAATTGCATCCCACGTGATAAAGAACCATCAAAATAATTGGCATTTCATTTCGGTGGCATTTGTGAGGCGGAGTAGAATTCATTAAAACACAGTTACAAATGGTAATTGGTGACAAAATTTTACCAAATAAGGAGCTTCACACCTTCTTGATGCTTACTTTTTTTGTCTGTTGACCTTAGTAGCTCATAATTCGTAGACAAAATACTTTTTTCTTTTTTTTGTTGATTAAGGAAGTTTGGCACTCCTTTATGCATAATATGTCTACTCTTTTCGTTGCTGATTGTACTGATCACTATAGTCCCTTCTTCTGAGATCTCCGAACTATATACCACTCTTGTTAAATGGGTTTGTGAATGTGGGATCTCTAAGGACAGGTTTACCGCATACATTTTCTTTTGATTGTGGACATATCTGTCACAACAGCTAAGTTCGTGATCGCGTCATGTGAGTACTATAGTGTCCTATATGCCATTTGTAAAATCCTCGGGAAATCGCATTTTTAACTTTCAGCTAAAATTTGTTCATATTCCAAATAAAATGATAACGTTTTGTTTCTTTTCGTTAAATTTTATAACATTTCTATATATTTTGCAAAAAAGAAAAACTTGATCTACTTTTAAATAAATCCGGAAAATGAATTTTCCACAAAAAACTCAATAATGGATATAGGACACTAACCCATATATACTGTAAACGCGCCATTTTATTTTTAACAATAATGTTAAAACCCATTGGATATAGGACAAGCAACTTAAAAATTATACAACGAAAGATTTTTTATATAAAAAAATATATGAATAATTCACATTTTATTAATGTTAAATTTACATTTCACAGTATTTACATTACATGTAAAAAATAATTCATTTTTTATAAAAATTAAAAAAAATAGAAAATTTTGTCTTAATAATATAAAAGTTCAGTCTTTAAGATTAGATTAGAAGATTAATTTTAGTGAGGTAGTTTCAAAATAATTTTATAAAATTGTTGGTCTTCCGAAGGCATGTAATCGAACATTGCAACTAAATCTTTGATTTTTTCTTTTGAAACTATACCCGGACAATTTAACAAAGGTACATTTGGAAGAGTTGTGATTTTTTCAAAATGTTTAGCCTTGAAGCGCCGATTTCCTTTAACTATTAGAGGTATGACAAACTCATTTTCCAATTCTCCGTAGCCTACTTTGTATTTAATTACAAAAATATCCTTCCTATTGTATTTAATTTCGGTCGCCAATGTAAATTTAAGTTCTGAAAAATTGAAACCCAAACTGGCTTTATTATAGTTGTAGAAACCGTTTGATTGCAGCTGCATAATTTTTAAGTGCACATAATATTGCATGGATTTTAGATGTCGAATCAATGAAATCGGGCTATAATAGCCGATATGTTGTAAGTGTTTCTCTATTACACTGTGTACAGCGTCAACCTCTTGGATTCTCGAATGTTCAGGAACCGAAAACCGCTGTACGATTGTTTCTATTTTTGAGTTTCGGAAAATTTTAATAGTGCAAGACTAGTGATGCAGTTACGATTCTGTGGGATACAGGAATCGGACCATAATATTATTTTTGTAACATCGGGATTATCGGTCACAACGGCTTTGAGGATTTTAAGCAGTGCGCTTGCTATGTCATGTCCTGTTCTGTCACTTTGACTTTCGTACCAAATGGCACAGTAAGTGATCTTGTTTAAATGACAATAGCCCGTTAGGTTGAATAGGTTTAATTTTCTTTTATAAAAAAGGTTAGATGTATTCCCTTTTGGTAAATTGAATACATTTTATAAGTCGTATGATATGAGGGCTACTGTTCTATCTTGCGTTGCAAGTACTTTGTCAGCATTTTTGCGTGCTTTAGCCAAATCAATAAATAATTTGTGGTTTTCAATTTCAGTTACTTGTTTCTGAGAAGGTTCAGGTACCATGTTGAATTTACTGCAAATATCGCACACATCTTTCCTCGGAATGAAAAACGACTAATTATATTCGTTATTGAATATTTTTCTATATATGTGATATTTTGGCTCTTTGGATCCTGTGTGTTCCATGTAGAGGTTATACATTTTTTGTATTGTCAACCCTGGCTCGAGAAACTGCCTTTCTGTACCTGCTCTTGAATAATGAGAGTCCATACAAGGGAAACTCTCTATATGCTTTCGGACTTGTTGTAAAAGAACTTCATTCACCGCCTTTTTTACATGTTTACCCTTAGTTGGCGGTTTCGGTACACCAGTTTCATTATCGAAGTTTTTTTTAAAAAAATGGTAAATCGTTCGTTGCCATATAGACAATGTGGCTAAGAAAAAATCTCGGCACACTCGTAGTTCATGTTTGCTGTTTTGAAAAAAATATTGGAACGAGTTTTGCTTCCGGGAAGTTTCTGATGCAGCACGTTTTCGCTTTACTGGTATAACTTTCACGAATTTAGTATAAAATACTTTCTTTTCGTCATCGTTTAGTACCCAAAAATTTTCATGTATATTTTTGCTAGCAGCTTACGTAAACAAAACGATACACTCAAATGGGCAATTATAAATATCACATTTAGCAGGTTTTAGTTTTTTACCAGGCATAATTGACCCATTGGTGATAGATACATACTGTTTACCTGATTTTCGTCTTCTTTTATTTAGTTCTCGTTTCCAATTGCCTGTGTCTTTTCGTCGTTTTCTAGAAGGTGCGTTAGTTCCTTTTACCGATTTTGGTTGTAGTAGTGCTTCTGATTTTATGTATACGAGGTTTAAAACATTTACTTCTTCTTGTTTATTTGGATTATAATTTGGATCTTCTAAGGAGTCGTCTCCATACAGGCTAAGGTTACAGTCAGAAACAGAATTAATTCCGTTGGAATTATTTTCATCTGAATCGAATACGTCTGATAATATTCTAAAGAAAAATCAAATAAAAATAATTACAATAAATAAATAAATTGAATTATTAAATAATTTAAGTAATGAACATGTTTCCCAGAATTTAAAATTTGATTACCTTTCAACACTGGGATCCATAGATCGAACAGGCGACGAAAATTCTGTTGTATCACTATGAATTTTTATTAGTTAAATTAGTTGAGAAAACTTATATTATTTATAATTTTACTTACCACTTTATGTTTTACGAAGCGAGATGTATGCCGCACGAAAAATGAAACAAGACTAAATTTTTTTCTCGAAATCATTGTTCTTTTATACTTTTGGTTAAACTAATGAATTATCCTATTGGATATAGGTCAGATGAAGTTTCAGTAAAATAAAATTAAAAAAATGTTGGTTGTGTCCCATATCCATATTTATTGGATATGGGACATTACAGCATTAATGTTTACCTATTGTATATTGCCATATATAAATGTCCTACTTGAAAGGAATTTGGTCAGTAGGACAAATAAGAAATAAGATGATTACAAATAAAGCTAATAATGTGGTCTATAGGCCCAAACCATAAATAATTATTACAGAAACTATAGGAGATAGGACAAAATAGATTAAAAAATCTGAAAGAGGATAGTCGAAAATATAAGAATCCATTAAAAGGTCATTTTTGGAAAAAATGGTCTATATAGGACACTATAGTACTCACATGACGCGATGTACTATTGCAGCTGCTTGTTCTCGACTGATAGGAGCCTGGTTGTTCAGTACCTTTAGTCGGTACTGGGTTTCATGTCCCTGCACCCTAGCTAAACTATATCCTTTACTGAATTCATGGTGGATTCTTTTTCGAAATGCCACATCTTGTTTTAAATACTTGCTGCGAAATATCTATTTACAGCAGTCCACTCATAGTGAGATAGACAATTCTAGATTTTGTTTTTGGGATCCAATTTGAAACTCACTTTTATTTAGTTTTGTCACTTGGCGCGCTACTATAGTATCGAAAGTAAGTGCGTTATGTTGTTACGTTGATCTACGCACGGATATCGTAATTGAAAATTATTTCTTGACTCTCTCAAGGATACCATGAGCATTTTCCAGACCAACCTTTATAAAGTTAATTAAAATAAAATATGGATACCTATATTGAATATACAAAAGTTGAATAATTTTATCTCAGAGATCTTCTTGAATGATTAAATTTGATTAAGTATTACCAGCGAATATATTGTCGTGAAACATCGCATTGTGGTTTAAACCATGATTTTGAATATATAAATAAGTTATGGATGAGTGTTGCTCACTAATAAAATTCATAAAAGTTCTCATGATCTTACATGCAATAAAATTTTTGTTACTAAAAATTTAACTTTTTTTTTCTTAATTGTGTATTACTTTCGCTACATTAAACATGTTAACCAAATATGTTTTAAGTTATTTAATAACTTTAATTTTTCATGTGATCGTTCTATTGATGCATCATAATTCTATCAGTAAATAGTCAAAAGTTCAATAAGTAAAAGGGTTCGTCAAATTGAAAGAAAAAACAATTTAAATCGGATTTGATTTTTGATGGCGCCACGAATGATAAACAATTTTTTCTTTTATGCTTCCGCTGCCGCTAATACTCGTATATATGGTAAAGTCTTTAGCGACAAATATTTACTTTGCGCAACAAATAGGCAAATTATTTACTTTGAAATAAGATGTACAAGAAAAGTTGCTTAATGCAGTATTCACCAGCTTTGGCTTAACATTTTTGACTTATCAAAACGAGTACAATAGTTCAAATTTTTTGTAAATCACCTTGATTGATTATCCCGCGCTTTTATGTTTATGTACAGCTTTGTATATATATGTATAAGGAGAACCACGCACGAAGAACGATAAATTATCAATCAAAGTCTTATTTCAAGATCAATATTATATAATAATATCCGACACATAGACATGAAGATATATAACCAGAATAATATAATATTATTTATCCGCCGCGTACTCTCTCATATCTTTATTAAGCAATTTAATTGACAAATCAAGACAGACACAAAAAAAAAACATTATTTCGGTAATCAAACCATGCTGAGGTACCGCATGGTGCGAGTGAATTGTATTGAATAAAACGATTTTCTTGGTAGAATATATTGGTCTTGGCTTCCCTTGACTTTGAAAACACAATTTTTTTTTTTGGTCTAAAACTAAATTAATTATAATTTCGATTTTGTATTATATTATTATTTTTTTGTAAAATTAAATTGAAAGGTTATTGAATGATTGACTAAACTATAAATCAAATTAAATTAATTTACTTTTATAGAAGAAAAAATATTTTATTTTTGAAATTTAATACTTGGCTATGTGGACGTGATGTGAACTTCCCTCCATATACCTAGCAGTAAACTCAATTCATTGAAATTATTATATTTTGGTGCTTATGCTTCTCTGGTATTTTGGCAAGGACCACACAAAAAATAATTGTTTTTCTTTTTTGATTGCTTTTGTGCGCTTACGAAAGTGTTAACATTAAATATTTATTCGTTATCATCTCGCACTTAAATTTTAATTACTACAAATACTTAGCCTTGTAGGAATTTATCAACTTTATTAAAAAAATACTTCTCACATTTCAGTATAATTATAGAGGCGTGGTGAATATGCAATTTGTACAATTACAAAACAAAAGACATGTTCTAAATATTTAAAGAGTAAGAAACGAACTCGATTTTGCAGTGTTTTATGTACACTAGAAAAATCTTAAAAAAATATTTTGCGCAAATCATAGTATTATGAATAGTCTATGTTGTAGTAATAAATTTGAATAAAACAATTAACTCTGATATTTATTAAGTATTTATAGTAAAGCACAGCCGATTGCAGGCTAGTGGATGCAAATAGAGACCAAATTTGGATAAGCTTTCTCAAACTTCACTCAGAAATTACGGTTGGCATGGAAACAATTACGGAAGCATAATAGTAGGAATCAGCCATGTGGAATAATTGAGGTGTTCATTTTCAAAACTGCCTATTCGCAGCTAAGTTATTTTATGGTAAAACAAAATAAATATTTGAAAAATTCGGTTTTTACCTAATTGAAGTTTATATTAAATTTATCCTAAACCAACAAAAACAAAAATAAATGAGAGTGGATTGGTTTAAAGCAGTCATTTAGGCGAAGCCGAATATTTTTATTTAAACAATTATTTAAATATTTATTCATTTACAATCAAATTTATTTGAACAAAAACCATGTCAATATAATATTTTACTAGAGCCATATGAATACTAGACAAGTAACAACCTGATTAAAATTGTTCATTCTGTTGGAGCTCGCATATCTAAATCGGCATTCAATTGAAGAACGGAATTTAATAGTAAATTTTATTCTAAGAAAATTCGTATCTCAAGATTTTCACCGATTGGTCACTATAATATTTTGGTATATACCTATATGTGCACTGTACTAAGGCCAACCCGTTTTAAATTCCAATGGAGCTCCCATATCTCAAACGGCATTCATTTGGTTGGCCTAAGTAGAGTGAACATATAGGTCTAAAAATATTATAGTGGCAAGTTTGCCGTTCTTCAATTTACGTCAATTGTCGTTTTAGATATGCGAGCTCCATTAAAATTTTAATTGGTTTGGCAAAAGTGGAGTGCACATATGGGTTTACCAAGTTGTTATTGTGGCAAGTGTGGCGACCGGTTAAAATTTTGATATATGAAATTTTCATAAAATCAAAATTACGTGGAAATGCCGGGTTTTACAAGAATGTCGTTTTAGGTATTTAACATCCGTTAGAATTTTATTTTGGTTCGCACTAGTAGAATACTTTGAGGGAATAAAATACATAATAACTTAACGGTTATTATTTTTCGAAAACTCTTACTGTTATTTGCTACGTTTTATTAATTTTAATTTTTTTTTTAATAAAATCTGTGGACGATGTTTAGTTACTTGTAGCGTTACTAATTTTCTTCACAATTTTGCTATTATTAGAATAATGAATTTTAATCAAATTGAACCTAAATATAAACATTGTGAATTTTAATTATTTGTTAACCTTACAACATCTCAGTAGAAGTTTGAAGTTTTTCCTAAAATAGTCTAACAGCCATTTTAACAATTAAGGATAAACTTCATTGGCATGTTTTTTTCTTGTTTACCGCGTACTTTTTTTTTCTTGATATCATTTTTCAATCCACTAAAAATAAAATGAGAAAAATTGGCTTGAGGGAGCGAAGTTTATAGTTAATTTTCTGAAGTAGATAGAAACACGAAAATACCGAGTTTTGCAAGAAGTGCTTTTTAATAGTTTATTAAAACTCAATTTGATTGTACACTACATGTAATGCAGTTTTATTGATTGTACGTTATAATACACAAAATCATAATATTTTAAAAATGAAAATCACAGAGTAAAATATTATAATAATAAAATAACAAAACATCTTTAGATATGGAGGTAATCCTTCTCTGCACCGTTTTCATCAATCACTTCCTTATATCCAAGTGATTCATTAGTTCTCCATTATCATAGAAAATGTTTTTTTAAAGTAGATCAACATCATTAAATTCTACAGGTACTTTAATCAGTTTAATGTCATTCGGAAAGCGAAATCTAGGAAAATCGTATAGTTAACTTTACCTAGAATGTGAATTAGATTGTTTTGTACTCGGTGAAATATACATTTTTTGGATGGAACAAACTTAAAGTACGGGCCTCAAAGGGCTTAAATAACCGTTCTGCTTCAGTTTTCCAATTCTACACAGGCACTTCTTCTAAATTGATAATCGTCGCATGATTTCTAAATATTTCTTCCGGCTGCAAAATAGTTTCTTTACGTTTGACAATTTTTTCAATCCGTCTAAATACTCGATCGGGAGGTATAATGGAGTGCCCTGGTGTCGGAAAAGTTGTGGTAACGCGTTCGATTTGTTTTGGGGTATTGTTTAGCCATTTCGTAATCATACAAATCATAGAACGGTTCTTATTTTGTCAGCCATATCCGACGCAAAAAAATGTCACATAATCAACTAGCTCTTCAAAATTTGTGAGGTTTAACTGGTGATAAACGGCCGAGACAATTTTATTGGAACCTTGTTACGACTGTGTGGTCTTAACAAGACATTTTTGTAAATTTGTTTCTATTCTCCACGTGGTTTCTTGCGTCCGGGTTTTTGTTGTCTGAACGTGATTTCTTGGTGGATGGATTCTTGTGTGTTTTCTTCTGTTATGTTGGCAACGGAACGAAAATGGTAGAGAAAGAGAGAACAATGCGCATCGAGTGTGTGCAAAGTAAAACGTTTTGAGGAGAATGTTTTTTTCTTGTATGTCTCTCTTTTGTACCAACGAAAATTTGGTACAAAGGAGAGACAGAGAAGAGAGATGCAATTTCTTCTAAAACGTTTTACGAGCTGTGCGACGCTCGAATATTTTTTTTTGTTTGTCATTCGAGTAATGATTTTCATTGAGTTCGTTTTGTGATTTGGAGATAAAAAAGTTTGAATTGTAAAAAAGTCTCGTTTTGAGTTTGTAAGATAGAAGGAGAGTTTTTTTTTTATTGTTGGAAAATTCAACGTCAAGAAAAATTGTTTTTTGTAAAATTGACGAGGTGTGGCACCTTAATTTTGCGGTGAAAATTGTGAATTTTTTTATTTTTGTCATTTACGGAATAAAATGCAAATGCAGTGAGATTTTTTTTTGTTTAATTTCTTTTCTATCCTAATTGGTGTTCATTTTGTATCTCTGGTGTTCATTCTTAAATTATGAATGATTTTTATGGTACGATTGAGTGGAATTTGGTGTATCATTGAACATGTATAAAAAGTGAAACAAAATTTTTTTTGAATTCGTGTAGTGAATACGACATTTTCGGGGAAGTCGCAAAAACTAAAACCAAAGAGTACAACATACGTAACGGGTGTCGCCACATTTTTTTTTGGCACCGTATACATATAGGTATTGAACCGCAAGTCTCCGGTTACTTATCAAATGAGTAACGAAGTACTGTGTTTTCAACGTGTGGCCTATTGAGGATACTGAAACAAAGCCTAACATATACGGCGGCCAGTCAAGGCCAAAGATTTTCGGCGGTATCACGCCCAACGTAACGGTAGCCAACCGGCTATTGTTTTGTTTATTGGTATCGGGAAAGGCCCCGCAACGTTATAGTGCCCAACCAGGCAAGCGCTCGAACGCAAGGCGGGGAGTCGCCCAACAACGGCACCAAGGCCGCAACGGTCCGGGTGTGGTACCACCTGTGGCATGACGGCCGCGCAAGGCCGCACCAGTATGTTTTTTTTTTTTTTTTTTTTTTTTTAAAAAACAATAATTAAGGTACTATTTTTTATTTTTTTTATTTTTAATTTTTTTATTTTATTATATTATATTCCTAATTTTCAAAATTTTTGTGATCGAGCGCCGCACAGCAGGTGCACGCTCGATGCGCATTGCTGTTCTCTCTCTCGCTCTCTCTCTCGTTCCCTCCTTTTCTGTTTTTTTCGGGAAGCTGGTTTTCTTTGTTTTGTTGTTATTTTTTTCCTATAGTGAAATGAATTACTAAGTTTTCGGTCGGTATGATGGGAGCGGAGACTCCCTCTGTGTCGGTTTAGTGTTTGCGGTTCCTTGGTGCCCGCATCCAATTTCGTAACCGGGGCTTTGCCCTGTTTGAATTCGAATGGATGCGCGCACCAAGGCACCTCTTCCGTTATCATTTTTTTTATTTATTTATTATTTTGATTATCTGCTGTTCGTTCCTCAGGTTCCGGCCGACGAATTTCGGCGGAACATCCGGTTTATTATTATTTGCGTTCCCCCCCAACTTTCTGTATTTAATCACGATGTAAGCCAGGAGCCATGCATGCCTCAAACCCCACGACCCTTCGCACTTCTCCCTGAGAACGTAGCCGGCAAAAGATCACCGTGGAGGCCTCTGCATGCGCTTAGTGATAATCTGCAGGTTGGCAGTAGCCAGCCGGTAACAGTGGCGCCCAAACATGTCGCGAATTTTAATTTTGATAATTTTTAATTTTTTTATGATTTGTAGCTGCACTCCCTTTGGCGTGCGCGTCCAGTGTCGAAACCGGTGTTTCACACTGTTTGAATTCGCATGGACGCGCACACCAAAGCCAGTCTCCCGGTTGACATTCCCTATCTCCGATCGCAACCAGCACGGGCTGTTTGATTGCGCGTAGATGGGGGGTGTCATCCCCTATTCTTTGGACATCCGACTTCCGAGCTCTTTCCCATTTCCACTATGTTGTGTCTGATTGTGGTGGAGCTCGGATGTCATTTGTCTGGAGTTTAGTTTAGCTTCATTTCTTCTCTTCCCCGAAATTTCTTGACCGAAATTTGAGGAACGGAGCACTTTATTATTATATTATTATTATTTTTCTTTCTTTTATTATTTAGCCGACGCGGAGTGGGACTCTCACTCTCATCATACCATCCATATTTTCGTTTTGGATTAAAAATTTTTTTTTTGATATTATATTTGATTCTTGATATTTTTGATTATTTTGATTTTGTTAATTTTGGGTTGTATTGAAACCCTCGGGTTTGTAATTCAATTTATTATTTACTTCTTTTGATTATATTCTTTGTATTATTATTCTGCCTGCATACCAATGGGTGTGTTGGTAGTTTTGGATCTTATTTTTTTTCTTCTCTCGTATCGTTTCAAATTTCAACGAGCCCCTCCAAAGTAGGTTCTCATTGAAAAGCGCCACTTTGGGGGGTATCTCGTCCTACCGTCGTTAATCTAATCGTGGGAATACGGGACCCACAAACCACCACAAGTTAACCATTCCTTCCTTCCTTTATTATTCTCTTACTTGTGTTTTTTTTTTCTTGCTACCTTGCCTCCTTATCTGGGTGTGTTGGTAGTTTCATTAGCTACGTTATTATTATTATTAAATTTTGTTTATTATTATTATTTTGTATGAATTCAAATCCGTGGGATACGCCAGAAAGGCCTCAAAGACGTACAGTGTGGGATAACTCGGACGTAGAACCACGTATCCAACGTAACCATCCATGGGATCGAGTGGAAGTTAACCAAATTCACATTCGAATTGAGTATTATCTAACGCACGGGGTAACTTTCTGGTTGTTTATCACGATTTGATATTCATTGGTTGAATTTTTGTTGTAATTATTTTAACGAGCCCCCCCAAACTAGGATCTCATCGAAAAGCGCCACTTTCGGGGGTATCTCGTCCTATCCGTCGTTAAACTAATCGTGGGAATACTGGACTCACAAACTCTTACAAGGTATCCACTCCTTTTCGTGTTATTTATAAAAATATTTCGTGTTTTTTTTATTATCTAGTTATAGTGGGTGTGGAATATCTTTAGTTGTAATTTCCTCTAATTTAAAACCTTCCGTTTGAGTTAGAGTTATTTTGAATTAAAATTTTTGTATTTTTATAAATTAATAAAGATTACCTTTTTGTCGTATTAATCGAACTTACTCCCTAACCCTACCTAATTCTAAAATGGACGTAACATTACTGCAACCCGATGAGATAGAGGTGGAGTGTCTCCTTCGCGATATCCGCTTCGACACATCAGATGCAATTCATCAACTCGAGGAAGCGGTCCGAAGTGAGCAGGCCGAGATTAAACCAACGCCCGGAAAAATGCATACAAGCGCATCGAAGAAACCGGATATTGAGATTTCAACGTGTCTCAAGAAATTGGAGGAGATTCGGGAAGAAATCACCCTTTTGGGTCCGACTACGAAGGATCCCCTATTATTGGCTCAACGTTACCATTCCCAGTTGTTGCATTTGTCCGGCCGGCTTAGTCGCGCATTCAAATCACCGAAATACGAGCAGCCCGCGCGTAAGGTACATCAAGCATGTTCCGAATTACTGACTAGTCTGCAGATGTACTTGGATGACCAGGAAAAATTGAACGTTTCCATAGAAAGCGCAAAGGGCGTACATCTCACGGTGGAAATACCTCCTCATGAGGAACAAAATGAAGAGATTCAAGTGGAAAACCTCGGTAGCGAGGATGCTTCCGATAACCCACCGCAGCCGGAGCGAAGAAGTACTTTGGAGGATCTTCTTGGCCAGACTCAAACGAACCACACGGCGGTACAACAATCAAATGCACAGACCACCTTGTTGGAATCCATGCTGCACAAATTCGAATTGGTATCACAGCAGCTGGTAAAGTTGGATCAACGGCAAACCACCCTGCAGACTCAGATCACCGGAAATAACCCGTTCTCCAAAGACCTCCCGATTCAAAACGTAGACGATCGAGCGCCTCCGACGTCCACCAGTTCGCCAGTATCGCCAAAATTTGTCGATCGACGTTTGTTGTCCGGTAGTGGACTAAGTTTCACGGGATCTCCATCGGGAATCAACATCGATATGTTCCTGTTCCAAGTTGACACCATCGCCTCATCCCGGGGATTATCTGAACACATTTTATTGTTAGAGCTCCACACCATTCTAAAAGACATCGCGTTGCAGTGGTACTGGACATTTCGTAAACACAACCCGCACGCGACATGGTCAGAACTACGAAGCGGGATGATCGAGCGCTTTCAAGACCGTCGCACTAACTACGAAATCCGCAGAATGGTCGAAGCACGAAAGCAACAACCCTCGGAAAGCTTCCTGGACTTCTACAACCATGTATGGACCCTCACACTACAATGTCGCACACCGTATTCCGACGAAGAGTTCATACAAATTCTCATGAACAATATGAAGCCTACGCTACAATACCACCTTACAGATCGTCAGTTCAGCAGCATCAACGAACTAATCAAAAGCTGTTCTGCTTGGGAGGAGTCTTTCCGGTGGCTCAAAGCTCCGGCGGATCCTGCAATCCATCCACGACGCGTGATCAATGAGTTATCAGGCAGTCCGTATGATGATGTTGGAGCATATGACTCTTATGAGAATTATCCCTTAACTGATGTTCTGCCCGATAACTCAGTATCCGCAATTCAAACGGGGAGCAGGTATCCGTCGGCAGCGGCGAGGCGTCCGGGCGGACAAGTCCCAGCAGACAGTTCGGGATTGGTTTACAAACAACAGGCCAATTATGGTAAAAATATCGTCTGCTTCAATTGTTCAGATATGGGTCACACGTTCATGGATTGTCAATTGGCTCCAGTCGGATTATTTTGTTATCGATGTGGGCTACGGGGGACGATATCTGCGCGTTGTCGACGTTATGCTGATGAAAGAAAAGTTCAATCAAGATTGTCGGAAAACCAGAACAGTGGTTCTTGGAGGACTGGGCCACGAGAATCACCACAACCACAACCGCAACCCAGACTGATGTTACCACGGACAAATCCACTCAAACCGATTCTGGAGGATGCAGCGAGCAATACGGACGCGGAAATCCGCTCCTATTCGAATCCGACGAAGAAGTAAGCTCGTCTGCCAGTAATGATTCCTTTCCCGATCCTTCTTCCCCATCCAATCCTCTTTCCCTCCCTGTCGCTCTTAAATTTTTCTGCTCCATCATTGGCAAAGTTAGATCGTTTAAAGCGTTCCAAAAAATATTAGAACCGTCGCGTCGCAATGAGAAATGATGTGATTTCCTCCGTTCTATTCTCCGAGGGTAGTGACACTCGGCCTTACGCCCAAGTCTTTATAAACAAGATTCCTTTTAAGGGTCTTCTCGACAGCGGGGCGAGTGTCAGTGTTCTCGGGAGTGGATCGGAGAAACTTATGTCAAATCCATTTGTTGAATTCCATAACTTTCCTTCCACTATAACTACCGCGAGTGGCCAAGTCCAACGAGTCTTTGGTTATATAAGAACTAACGTCGAATTTAACGGAGTCACTAAATTTATGAATTTTCACGTTGTCCCTTCCTTAGAACAACCGCTTTATTTGGGTATCGATTTTTGGAATCGTTTTGGAATTTCCCCAAAAATCTCCGCGTTAAATAATTCGGACGAATTAGGTGAAACTACCAACACACCCAAATTTCATATTTTAACATCTGATGATCGTCGTAAATTGGATCTTATCCGCGAATCTTTCCCGAGCAGCGATATTTTAGGTTTAGGCCGCACATCCCTCATCACTCATATGATCGATGTCGGTTCCGCAAAACCAGTCAAACAACGTTTTTATTCCGTGTCCCCAGCTATTCAGAAACTCATGTATGCCGAGTTGGATAGGATGTTGTCTTTGGGGGTTATCGAGGAGTCACAAAGTTCCTGGTGTTCACCGGTCACGTTGGTGCGTAAGGCCAATGGGAAAGTTCGTCTGTGCTTGGATGCTAGAGAACTGAACAAGACCACCGTCAAGGATGCGTATCCGCTGCCCATAATCAACGGATTGTTGGGTCGTTTGGGACACACCCGATTCATTTCGGCGATTGATTTGAAGGATGCCTTTTGGCAGATCCCACTCGACCCAGCATCCCGCGATAAAACGGCGTTTACGGTTCCTGGACGGCCCTTGTATCAGTTCAAGGTGATGCCGTTTGGCTTATGCAACGCACCACAGACGCTTTGTCGCTTAATGCACCGCGTGATCCCGTACCAACTGCACGATAAGGTCTTTGTGTACCTCGATGACCTCCTGGTCACATCCTCCACTCTGGCTGAACATTTCGATTTGCTACAACAGGTTGCTGGATATCTGAAGGACGCCGGTTTAACAATCAATTTGACCAAAAGTAAGTTTGTGTTGAAAGAAGTAGACTATTTAGGTTATATTGTGGGTGATGGCTGCCTCCGTACAAACCCAGATAAATGTAAAGCTATTCTGGAGTACCCTATTCCGAAAACGACGAAACAGATTAAACGTTTTCTGGGAATGTGCGGATGGTACCGTCGCTTCATTCCAAATTTCGCCTCCTTAGCTTCTTCTCTCACCGATCTTACTGGTAAAAACACTAAAGTATGTTGGTCGGCAGCTGCTGATTCTTCCTTTAACGCTCTCAAAACCGCCTTGTCAACTGCCCCAGTTTTAACGCATCCTGATTATACAAAACCCTTTTTTATTCAGTGTGATGCCAGTGCCGTTGGGGTCAGTAGTGTCTTATTTCAGGTGGACGCCGAGGGGGTGGAGCGGCCCATTGAGTTTTATTCCCATAAGCTCAATGCGGCGCAGCGAAACTACTCGGTGACCGAGCTGTAATGCTACGCTGCCGTTCTCAGCGTGCGAAAATTCCGTCCCTACGTGGAAGGTTATCCATTCGTCATTTATACCGACCATTCCAGTTTGCGCTCTCCGGACGTTTGGCGAGATGGAGTCTTAAACTCCAAGCGCTGGATTTTCAGATTGGATACCGAAAAGGTTCAGTTAACGTTGTACCTGATGCGTTGTCTCGAGCTTTTCCGGATGAATCCGCTCCTTGTGAGGATGATTCCGAAAGTAAGAGCACGCCTGATCCTGGTGTTCAATTTGGAGATCCAGTCTTGTTGAGTAAAAACATCGACCGTTCCGTGAATGCGTTAATACCTTCTTCAGTCCCCATTCTGCACGTTGATCAAGATTCGGTTGCGTTCCAAGATCCAGATTACGTCGATCAGATCGCGAAAATTCGTTCCTTAAAAGATTGTTCGCACAACTATAAGATCCAGGATGATAAACTTTTAATATCCCCTTCGTTCGGTTTTAAATATACGGATACCGACCTTTCGAATTGGAAACTTGTTATTCCTAATTCCTTAACTTCAACGCTTATTGAACAGGCCCACGTACCTCCCACTTCAGCACATTTAGGCGGCAGCAAAACTCTCGAACGCCTTCAGCGTCAATTTTACTGGCCTCAAATGGCAAAGCAAGTTAAACAGTACGTTGCTAGCTGCACTAAATGTAAAATGAACAAAGCGGTTAATTTCTCTACACAACCAGCCATGGGAGCTCAGGTTACGTCAACTCGCCCGTTTCAAAAACTATATGTCGATTTCTTGGGTCCGTATCTACGTTCGAAACTCGGAAATACCTGTATCGTTATCGTTCTGGATCATTACTCAAAATTTGTAGTTGTAAAACCTTTGCGTGAAGCTTCCGCATCTTTGCTATGTCGATTTTTGGAAAATGAGGTATTTCTGTTGTTCTCGGTCCCCGAAATAATCACCTCTGACAACGGGAAGCAATTTACCTCCAATTTATTTAAGGATCTGCTATCTAAATACGGTGTAGCCCATTTACGTACGCCGGTATATTCGCCCCAAAGTAACGCTTCCGAGCGTGTTAATAGAACATTAATTGCCAGTATTCGTTCATATTTGAGCGATCACGACCATAATTTGTGGGACAAAAATTTGCAGGAAATTGCGGCTGCTTTACGTAATGCCATACACGATTCGATACATTATTCCCCTCATTATGTCGTGTTCGGTCAACATATGTCGATGCACGGTTCGGATTACTCACTGCGACGATTACTCGATGAACGTGATCCCGGTGAAGTCCAGGCATGGGCTAAGCCAGATCGAGTAAATCTGTTAAAAGATCGTATTATACATTATCTGCGTGTGGCATACGAGAAGGGAGCTCAGCATTACAACTTGCGTAGTACTAAGCGCTCTTTTCGAGTTGGACAATCTGTCTTTATACGATCTTTTGCGTTGAGCGATGCGACGAACAAATTCTCCGCGAAATTAGCTGGAAAATTCAAACCCGCGGTAATTTCAGGTAAAGTAGGTCAGGTGGCGTATACCGTCGAAGATTTGAATGGCAAATCCTTAGGCACTTATCATGTCAAAGACATCCGTGTTTAATCGTTTCTCTCTATCTTCATTTTCGTGTTGTTTGTTTTAGGCCCGGCTTATGAGACATCTCAGGGTGTGGGACGTTCCCACGTTTGTTACGACTGTGTGGTCTTAACAAGACATTTTTGTAAATTTGTTTCTATTCTCCGCGTGGTTTCTTGCGTCCGGGTTTTTGTTGTCTGAACGTGATTTCTTGGTGGATGGATTCTTGTGTGTTTTCTTCTGTTATGTTGGCAACTGAACGAAAATGGTAGAGAAAGAGAGAACAATGCGCATCGAGTGTGTGCAAAGTAAAACGTTTTGAGGAGAATGTTTTTTTCTTGTATGTCTCTCTTTTGTACCAACGAAAATTTGGTACAAAGGAGAGACAGAGAAGAGAGATGCATTTTCTTCTAAAACGTTTTACGAGCTGTGCGACGCTCGAATATTTTTTTTTGTTTGTCATTCGAGTAATGATTTTCATTGAGTTCGTTTTGTGATTTGGAGATAAAAAAGTTTGAATTGTAAAAAAGTCTCGTTTTGAGTTTGTAAGATAGAAGGAGAGTTTTTTTTTATTGTTGGAAAATTCAACGTCAAGAAAAATTGTTTTTTGTAAAAGTATTTGCGGTTCCTTGGTGCCCGCATCCAATTTCGTAACCGGGGCTTTGCCCTGTTCGGTTTAGTGTTTGCGGTTCCTTGGTGCCCGCATCCAATTTCGTAACCGGGGCTTTGCCCTGTTTGAATTCGAATGGATGCGCGCACCAAGGCACCTCTTCCGTTATCATTTTTTTTATTTATTTATTATTTTGATTATCTGCTGTTCGTTCCTCAGGTTCCGGCCGACGAATTTCGGCGGAACATCCGGTTTATTATTATTTGCGTTCCCCCCCCAACTTTCTGTATTTAATCACGGTGTAAGCCAGGAGCCATGTATGCCTCAAACCCCACGACCCTTCGCACTTCTCCCTGAGAACGTAGCCGGCAAAAGATCACCGTGGAGGCCTCTGCATGCGCTTAGTGATAATCTGCAGGTTGGCAGTAGCCAGCCGGTAACAACCTTTTGGTCTCTTATAGTTTCATTCCATGTGAAACAAAAAATATTATCCCATGATTGTTGAGACTTTGATGAGCCTTGGCATAATTTGAATATTATTGGTAGAGTTGACCTAAAAACTAAGCTGACTGGTCTGGAATTTTTGGAAGAATCTGATATTTTCGATAGTTTAACTAGTATACTACTTCAATGGCGTTACCTTTACGTGGTTTCTCATAAAATGCTTTCGCTCTTAATATATGAATGTGTAATTTAGTCATTGCTTGTCGCTTCTTTAGGGCTCGCTTGTATTTTTGATAGTTTCCTTTAAACATAAACACCTAGAACAAACATCGGTTGATGGAGAGGAAAAGCTTAAATTGAAATTACGGACAAACAATTTCCGAAAAAACTTATATATCACGTTCCCGAAATTAGGAAGTAACTTCATTATCGGAGATGGCTTAATGCAAAAAATACTTTCTGGGGCTCAAAATTAACCTCTCCAAAAATCAAAGAATTATATATAACTTGCAGCTGGCCAATACTCAAATTGTGAATTTTATTAAAGAGGGAAACCAACATACTGGCCAACTGATTCTGACAAAATCCCAGATCTTATAGATTTCTACATCACTAAAGACATATCGGAACTTTACATCTTCTTAGAAAATTTAGGAGAATGATACCCCACCGCAAGAAGGAGAGAACACCCGTTGGTCTACTTAAAGCAAGCAGTGTGAATGACAGAAAAAAAAATTAAAAAGAAAGATAAAATAAATAATAAAAACTAAAGATAAGTTAAGATAAATTAAATGAAGCGGAAATGGGGAGAAAAAAAATGGTAAAAATTATAAATACTCGATTGAGTATTTAAGTCAAATCGATAAGAAAAAAGTTAATATAAAAAATAAACAAAAATTAAGTTTATTATGGTTTGTCAACTGGTAGCGAATAATAACTTCTTGATGGCGAATTTGCTAATGTGGTCGTCGAACTGTTCGAAATATTTATTAGTCTCGTGCAGCATTCTTGTAACAGGCTCGTTCTGGCTGTAGGTCGTTCTGTGAGGAGCAATTCTGTAAGCTGGTATCGTTCTCAATCCACGAGCATTTACGTTAAGATTTATCTTTTTGAGTAATGCAGCAGAATCAACACCGCCAGATAAAACTTGATGAATGAAGACGATGTCTGCAACAGATCGTCGCTTGCTTAGTGGCTTTAAGTTAACAAGCTCTAAGCGTTCTAGATAAGGAGGCAACTTATAAACGTCCACCCATGGCAATCCACGCAGAGCAAAGCGCAAGAATTTACGTTGTACCGCTTCAATTCTTCGTGTGTGCACTTCATGGTATGGGGACCAAACCTGACTAGCATACTGGTAACATAAGGGTTCAAAAATTCTTTAGATCAGCGTTTCACAAATCCAAGCGAAGAGTTTGCTCTGTTGACAATAGAATCAATGTGATCTCTAAAGTTAGGTGCGCGATCACAAATTACCCCTAGGTCCCGTATGGTTAAAACTTTTACGACAACAGCGCTATTGATGGTATACTCACGACTAATGGAATTCGTGCGTTTTCTTGAGTATGTTATGCATTGGCATTTATTCACATTCAGATCAAGATTATTTTTAGTGCACCAAGTCATAAAGTTATTGAGGTCATTCTGCAATAGGTTGACATCGGTGGAACATGAGATTTGTCTATAAATTTTCATATCGTCTTCATAAATAGAAATTGACGAGTTTTTAATCATGAAATCGACATCATTGATGGACAAGATGAAAAAAATAGGCCCAAGATGACTGCCTTGTGGTACTCCGGAAGTAGCTATAAAAGATACCTGATACCTACGTTCCCTAAGATAAGAGTCCACCCATAGTATAAATTGAGGTCCAAAACCAAGTGCCCGGAGTTTAAACAAAATTATCTTATGGGAAACTCTGTCAAACGCCTTGCTGAAATCCGTGGTAATAACGTCAACTTCCTTCCCACATTCCATAAAGTTCAAAGTATTAGAAACAAATTTGGTTAGATTGGTTGTAGTAGATCGTCCTCTTAGGAAGCCATGCTAATTCATTGAAAACAATGTTTTGCATTGAAAGTAAAGGGAATCGTACACAATACTCTCGAATAACTTGGGGATACAGGATAATTTCGCAATTCGCATATAGTTAGAGACGTCAGATTTACATCCCCATAAAATTATGAAAGTCTAATATCTGATCATTCTCCTGTTATTATGATGGTCAGTGAAAATGTAATAGAAAAAAAATTCACCACAGCTCACAAACAACAAAACAAATTGGGAATTATTTCAGCAGGTAGTAGAGGAAAAAATAGAACTTCAACTGTCAATCAAAAGTAGAAATGAAATAAAGCGGAACTATACAGGCTGCTTGATGTCATACAGTAGTCGGCTTGGGAATGCACTCCAAATTTTCATCTAGGAAAGAAAGCTCCGGTATTTACCCAATAGAAGTAAGAAAACTAGTGCAAGAAAAACGAAAAGCCCGAAAAAAAGGCAAACAACGCGTTCGCCGCAAGATAAAATCACCTTAAACAACCTATACATCAAACTTCATAAAAGCAGTAAATAAGAAAATATTTCTTCTGTAGCTCCAAGTAAAGATACCGACTATTCCCTCTGGAAAGCAACAAAAGGGTTAAAACAACCAAAAACGCTACAATCAAAACAAACGATTGGAAACGGGGTAGAAGTGAGAAAAATAAAGCTAACCTGTTTGCTGAACATCTTGAAGAAACACTTTAACCTCTAGAGCAGGAAACCGGTTACGAAAACAATCGAAAACAAACTGATACGCCCAGAATATTTCATTTCGAAGATATCAAGCCTGTAACATTGAAAGAACTAAAAGCTGAAATTAAGAACATATTAGCAAAGAAAGCTCCTGATTACGACCTGGTAACAGGGCAAATAATAAAGGAGCTGTCTGAGAAAGGCAGAGTAAATTACTACACATACTACAAGTAAATTACTACACATACTCAATGTGTTAAGACCAGCTCAACATGTATATGTAATTATATAATATAACAACAGCATAATAACAATTATGAAACTACATTTTTTCAAATTTGCTGATTCTTGATTTTATATTAAATAATCAACGTAATTGCAATCACTTATTGCAATGTAGATATGGATTTTTTTCTTGTATAAAACAATATGTAATTCTTAGAACTTTTTATTGCAATGTATGCCAAAATCATATATAAAAAGAAAAATGTTCAAATAAAATATCTCAGTAGCAAAAACTATTCAAGAATTAATCATTTATTCAGACCTCATCCGCGGTAATCTGACTAAATAATCATTCACCAAATCAAAGAAAAGGCTTGATACGTATACCGGTAAGGGCATTCGCAATTGTAGCTGTTCTTGGATGTCCCTTGTTGTTACCATAGTGGTTGTTGTTTGATTCTCGATGACCCGGGGGCTACTGATAATAATCCAACCGAGCTCAGTGTTTTGAGCTATCGGTTGATATTGCTTGTCCTTTATTAACCCATTGGTGGCGATGAAAGCATAATAATCGGCGCCTAACACTATGTCAATTGATTGCGATTGATTATAATGTGGGTCGGCGAGTTGAAAATTTTCCAAGTGTTTCCAGCTATTTGTGTCGACGCTGATTTCGGGAAGCCCTTGAGTTAGTTTCTCAAAAATCAACGCATTAACGTTTAGAAGGAATTCACCTTCAAATCTCGGTGCTAATTTTAGACTCATAAGGTGACTGCAAGTGCCGGCTACGTTTCCTCCAATACCCGAAATGTTGACATTGATCTTTCTTCTTTTGAAGAAACCGGACAAGCCACCGAATGAGAGAAAATCTTACTGGCCAATTTAACTTCTACCAACACTAGCGAAATTGTTTGAGAGGCTGTTGCTCAAAAGATTGAAAAAAACCATAGATCAAAGAAATCTTATCCCAGAATATCAGTTTGGTTTAAGAGAGAAACACTTATTAAGAACTTACAAAACATGTATAACATATTAGCTTTCAACTAAAACCATTACTAACAATGTTATTCGAAACCACTAAAATATCAGCCGGAACCAAATCAACTACGAAACAGGTCTATCATATGCACTATTTGATTTTTGAGGTGGATGTTTATAATGCCAGCCGCAACCAAATGAACTATGACACAAATTGTACAAAGAATTGTGTACTTTCTGATTTATCAGTCGGAACTACTATTAAGCCAGTTGGAGTAATTTATAGTCACCAGGAACCAATGTCTTATCAGCCAGAACCATTTTAAACTAAAGAATGGGCACTTCCATGGCACCCATGAAATGTCTAGCAGTATGAAATTTTTGAAATTAAATTGGCGATGATTTCACTAATTATGATAGACGACCAGTAATCATGATAGACGACTAATATACTCCTTAATTGATCTGGAGTGCTAGCCGTTTACGGTTATAGCAATACCAGTTTCATTTTTGAAGAAGTACGAATTGATAATTCCACCAGGCGGCATTGTCTATGGTCGTCTACCTTCAGTTCCTAGGTCAGTTGGTTTTCATACGGATGTAGACCCAAGCCTTGAAGAAAAATTCGCCAAGTTGAAGTTGCTGAAAGGTTGACCTAAATTTGGCCAAAAAAATCGACAAATAGTCGACTCGGCAGTACGGTTGTGCAGTGAGCATGCAAATCACGTAAGCCGCGGAATATTTCTCAAACGGAACACTGATTTTCAAAATAATATTTAACGACTAGCTGACCCGGCGAACCTCGTTCTCCCTTAAATTACTTCGTTTCGACGACGATTGAGTTGAGTGGACATTCCATTCATTTTTCATCGAATACAACACTAATGTGTTCAAAAGTGAATGAAATGACTCTCGAACATGCGACTATGGGTCTATTTTTTAATTAAACCTGAGCAAGCTGGTTTGCCTTGAGTATTGTACACCAAGCACAGGTTGTGCAGTGCCTAATAATTTAGTGTGCATAGAGTTATAATTTGTTTTTTACTTTGCATACTCTTCGTACGCTGGCATTCTGTTCAGAGTAAAGCTAGAAACAGAACAAGAGCAACGACAGCGAGCGTCGACGAATAAATAAAAAATACCGCCGCGATATCGCTGTAGCTTACAGAACAAGAGCGTCAGCGTATGGCGATAAAAAAACAACCAAACGGCATAACCTTCTGTGTTTTTGACACATGACGTTGTGGCATTAGGCCACTAAATTGGAAAAAAATGGTTAATAATATGACGGTTAATTGATGCCAACTTATACATATATAAAAAACAGTTGGCAACATTGTTTCGTCGGCAACAAAAATAGAAATAGACTCTAAATTTTTTTCAACGAAAAAATCGTCGTCGCCTGTTTCGATGGTTGTGTTTGTTTTGCATGATTTCGGTGTTTTGTAATATGATAGTCGATTTCGCTCGCCGCCTTCGCTCTTGTTCTGTTTTGAGCTTAAAATTTAAAGAATCGAGTATGCTCGGTGTAAGCACAGTTCACAAATAAAAACACAGTGTGCAGAGTAAAATTATACTCAGGTTAAATAAAAAAACACAGAGTATTTTTTAACAGTGCACTGCTTGCTCAGGTTGAAATAAAAAATAGGCACTATGTCGATTAACAAATCGCAAGGTCAATCGTTGGAAATGTGTGGATTATATCTGGAATTTCTGTATTTTTCTCATACAGGGCCTACTTTTTAATTCAACTTGAGCATACTATAGTATACTATAGTAGGCTGACGTTCGTGTATTGCAAATGAGAAAATACGCCAAATCGCTTCATTGCAACTAGGTTAGGTTAGGTTAGGTTGGAGTGGCTGCTATCGCACACTTAGGCCAGTATTGGCCCATTGTGATACCACAGGATCCTATCTCCCCTTTACTCCTGCTGAAACCATCCAGAGCTACTTATGTAGCGTAAAATATCTCGTATTCCACAGCCCGCGAGTTCCGAAAGGCTGTCCATACCGTACACACCCAAGTACTTACGTCTTTTGTATGATAGTGCCGGACACGCGCATAGGAAGTGATCTAGCGTCTCTTCCTCCTCTTCGTCTAAACAACTTCTACAGAAGTCATTCGTCTATAGACCCAGCCTTCTTGCATGTTCCCCAAAAAGGCAGTGTCCTGTCAGTATCCCTACGACCAATCCTAACTCTCGTTTTCCCAGGGATACTAGTGCTTTGGAGCGCCGCAAGTCCAGCTTTGGCCACACCAGTTTTGCTACTCTGCACGTCAGGGTGTTGGTCCACCTCTCATTTGTCAAGGCAATTTCCATTTAACTAAGCGCCGATCTAAGCGCTGCTATAGGCCTCCCCAGACCTGCCCTTTCCGGTTGCATCTGGAGAGTCGTACCGTACCTAGCTAGTTCGTCCACCCTGCAGTTTCCCGTGATGTCCGAGTGACCAGGGACCCAGATGATCTGGATAGTGAAATACTCGCTCATCTCCTTAAGAGATGATCGGCAATCCAGCGCCACCGTGACTTCAGACAAACCGCCTCCAGCGACCTGACTGCCGCTTGACTGTCCACATAAATTGCGATATCCCTCACGGATACCACATTATGCTTCAACCATGTCCCGACTTCGCCTATCGCCACCACTTCAGCCTGGTACACGCTGCAGTAGTCAGGGAGACGAACGGAAATATTAACATTAAGCTTCTCACAGAAGACTCCGGCTCCTACTTTGCCGTTTAGCTTAGAACCGTCCGAGAAAAATTGCAGTGCCTCGTTTTCCAGTATTGATCCGTTCCTCCAGGATTCCCTAGAAGGACAGATGATCCGAAACCTATATCGAAGCACAACGTTGGTTTAATATAAACCATATATATAGTTGGCTGCTATCTGTTTATCAAAAAATTCGATTGGAAGAAGGTGGAACATAACCTCTAAAGCGCGTGTAGGTGTTGACCTAAGCGGCCCACTTATAATCATGCAGGCCGTTCTTTGCACCTTCTCCAACATCTTCCTATATGTTACCTTCTCCAGAGATGGCCACCACACACCCACCCCGTACATCAGCACAGGTCTTACCACAGCGGTATAGAGCCAGTGTACCAGCTCTGGTTTTAGACCAATTCTCTTCCCTATGGCGTTCTTACATGAGTAAATGGCTACATTAGCCTTATTCACCCTTTCTACAATGTTAGGCTTCCAGCTTAGCTTACTGTCCAAGATTATGCCCAGAAATCTCGCTCTGTCAGCAAAAACCAGTCTAGTGCCGTTCACGGTAGGAGGACTAACTACCGGAATTTTATATTTCTTAGTAAATAGTACCAGTTCTGTCTTGGAGGGGTTAATCCCTAATCTACCTTTGCTGGCCCATTTCGTAACGATTAGGAGTGCATTCTGCATAACATCCCTAATCGTATCCAGATATTTACCTGAGACAGCTATCGCTACATCATCCGCATACGCTACAACCCCTATCCCCTCTCCCTCCAGTTCCAAGAGCAATCCATTCATCACAACACTCCAAAGAAAGGGGGACATTACACCACCTTGTGGGGTTCCTCTAACCACCCGCCTTCTGATGGTGGCCTCCCCCAGTTTCGAGGTAATAATCCTGCTTACCAGCATCTGATTTATAAAGCTACATATGGGGTAGTCCACGTTCAAAAATAGCAATCCTTCCATGATCGCCTCCATTTTAACATTATTAAAGGCACCCTCAATGTCGAGAAATGCTACCATACAGAACTCTTGCGAGTAAATTGACTTCTCAATCATGCGTACTAGATCGTGCAGAGCTGTGTCCACTGACTTTAACTTACAGTACGCTTGCTGCGACATTGCCCAACTCCTGGGCTCAATTTTTGATCGAATACCTATATCTACCAACCTTTTAAAGGTTTTCAACAGAAAGGATGATAGAGTTATAGGTCTCAGATCGAGCTTTTTCCCGATTTCGGGATAAAGACCACTCTGACCTCCGTCCATTTTTTAGGAATATATACCAGTTTCAGACATCCCATGAAGATACCTTCCAGCCAGGGTAGGATGACTGCTGAGTTTCTCTAGATCTCTGCTGGTATAATCTGATCCGGGCCAGCCGATTTATAAGGTTTAAACCCGTTCAGCGCCCAACGGATTTGCTCGTTATCCGCGATGCCCTCCATCTCTATTGAAGTTGTTACTAGATTAGCTCCAGGCTCTGTCGAGTCTTCAAAGCTTCCCGGAAAATGGGTCTTGTTGAGGAGCTCCAATGATTCCGCACTTGAAGTTGTCCATGACCCGTCTGGTCTAATTAAATTACTAGGACTGGTTGGGTTAGTAGCTAGAATTTTCCTAAGGCGAGAAGTCTCAGAGACCTCTTCCATTCTACAACAGAAGAGTCTCCAAGACCCCCTTTGTGCCTTCCTCAACTCTTTTTTGTACTTTCTGAGGTGCTCCTTATAGGAGTCCCAATCCCGAAATTCTATTGTGTTCTTAGATTTAATAAAAGCTCTCCTACACACACTCCGATATGTTCCCAACTCCTTGGTTCACCATATCGGTTTCTGCCTACCCCTAGGCTTTATTAGGGGGCACGCAGCATTAAATGAAAGATTGCATGCCTTTGTGACAATATCAACCATGCCATCTAATTCCTCTACTGTCGCCGGAAGTCCAGGAACCTCCAGCGGCAGTAGTACACCTCTCCATATTTGTTCCAGTTTGTCCTTCTGGGATTCCTGAAGGATTTCCGGGTAACAGGTTTAATGTCGAGGTTATAAATTACATATCGATGATCAGAGGATCATATGAAAGATCGTTTCTGACACAAAGGTGACATCTAAAACCTCCTGTCGATTTTTAACAATAAATGTCGGTTCTCGTCCAATATAGCAAACTAAAAGGTTGGTATTTAATAAGTAATCAAAAAATAACTCACCCCTCTCGTTGATGTCTGTGCTTCCCCAGATTGTGTGATGCGCATTTACATCACATCCGAGTACAACAGCTACTCTTCTTTGATCTGCTTCCCGGATCAGTTCCCCCAGGTTGTCCGGTGGAACCTCCTTCTCGCGATCCATATAGGCTGAGGCTAGCCATAGCTTCCCACAGCCAACCTCAGCGCTCACTGCTGTAACGTCTCCGCTACTAAATTGTGGAAGAAAAATTTTCAAATTATTTTTCGCTAAAATACACGATCTGAACTTCTCAGAGTTGCTTGAGTATAATAATTTATACCCTTTCATTCCAAGGCCACATATCCTGTTATTGTTAATCCAAGGTTCTTGGATTAACACTAAATCCTCATCTGACTTAGTCAGTCTGAGAACGAGAGCTGCCGAGGCAGCCTTCGTGTGATGTAGGTTTATTTGTACAATGCTAACCATTATAGTCGACCTTACTCACCTCTTCCTGCACTTATTGCATCAGGATAGTGCCACCTCCCCTAACTATGCTCCTCAGAGCCGAAGCATTACTTTCCTAGCCGTCCCTAGCCCGCTTGACCGTCTCCTGCTGGGTCCGTTCGCCGTCACCCCCACTGGATCTCACTGAATAGCTTCAGTTTTTAATCCCTAGGACCACCCGACGCCTTTTCTACCTGGACCTTGGCTCGTTTACTCTCGCCCGTTTCCAGCTCTTCCTGGGACCTCTGTCTTTTAGACACAAGGGCCCTTTCCGAGCTGTCACGGCCGACAGTTTTTTTAGCCCATGCCACAGATCCTCGTTGTTCTACTGTAAGCTGCCCCTCAGGGGTCGCAGCCAGTTTTTCTAAAATTCTATACGCCGACCGTCTCTCGCTGTATCGACGCATCGACTGAGGGATCTCTCTCAATTCCCCCTTATTTCCTTTAGCGGTTCCACTTCCACCTGGCTTCGATGCCAAAGTGTCGCTTAACCCTGATGATGAAGCCCCACCTTTACGGTTAGAGTTGCTAACTTCTTCCGGTTTTTGAAGGGTGCCGGCCCCTTTAATTTTCGTTTCTTTTGTTTCTTCCATGTTTCTCCCACGAGTATCGGAGAAATATCGGTCAACTTGCGCAGAGATCCGTGTACGCAAGCAAGGCTAAATACAACTGGAGGTCGCCAGGTATCCAGAGGGCTCCGTTCCCGACTGGGCTTTGTTAAATGGGCCCCCAGCCTAGCCGATCATCAGCACGGGTCGCGTAACACCTTAATCCAGCCCATTGGCTTACCGAGCAACCCACCCCCCGCACCCTCGCCCTCCTCCCACATTCACTCACTCATTCACCCATTCATATGGATATCCCAAACAAATGGGACCCACTTCATTCATGGGATTACCGTTTATAGGGTTCCCCACTCACTACCTAGAGGCCCGGGAGCACAAAGAGACGTGATGCTCAGTTCACCGTGGTTATGGTCGATGGTTTAAGGCGCCATCAGTTCGCCTTTCCCTACTGGGTATCCTAGACACTCATAATTTGTGAACAGAGGTTAACCACTCCCCCATTCTCTGAGACTCTCCTCCCAGCAGAGCTGCGGTTGGGGACGGCTTATTTAATTCACCGCTAACCTACCTATCGATAGGCCGTTCACTATCCACCACCTGTGATCCCCCGCGATAGCTGCAGCTCGCCACGGGTCATTGCAACTAACATAACGGACTTTACGTTTGAGTTTCACAGCTTTCTGAGATTTTTCAAGCTTCGCATCGACTTTTCATGCTACAGCGTCCAAAATCATCAAAACATGCAAAAAATTCAAAATTTCATCGAAAAAAATTCAATTTTTTTCTACTCAGATTTACCAATTTTTCTATTTTTTCGATTTTACAAATTTTGTGACTTTTTCGATGAATTTTCACAAAATTTTCTTCCGGGAAGAACCATCTCTTGGCAATTGCGAACACAACGAAAAAAGATTGAGTCAAATCGGTTCAGCCTTTCTCAACTGATGGGCACACATACATTTTTTACACCATTTTTATATATTTAGATGTATTCAAATTACAAAACATTATATTTAAAATTTTTATATTTGTACTACTTCAATTTATACTTATCGTAAAAAATGAAACATGTGTAATTCCGCCAATGAATAATTATTTTCTTGATTTTAGTGAAAATTATATCTTCAAGGTCGTGGCGGGATTACTTAAGATTAAGATTTAGGTTAATTGGGCATATGAATTGATTACGGAATAAAATTCCGTTACAACATGCAAAAAATACAGAATTTCATAGCAAACCCAAAATTAAATTTACGAGCTTTTCCGGAAATTTCCGAGTTTTTCACTCAGATTTTCCAATTTTTCTTTTCTAAAAAACCAACTGAATCGGATACATGCAAAATCCCGAACAATAACAACATTTTTCGATTTTCCAAATTTTCCGACTGTTTCGGTCGATTTTCCCAAAATTTTCTTTCATAACAACATCTCCTGGCAATTGCGAACACAACAAAAAAGATTGAGCCAACTTGGTTCAGCTGTTCTTAACTCATGCGCTAGAAAAAAAAAGGTCAATTTTCTTCGAATTTTTCCGGAAGTTTCCAAGTTTTTCACTCAGATTTACCAATATTTCTCTTCTGAAAGACCATCTGAATCGAATACGTGCGAAATCCTGTACATTAACATAATTTTTCGAT
The DNA here is from genome assembly GCA_947310385.1 of Nephrotoma appendiculata. Lineage (NCBI taxonomy): Eukaryota > Metazoa > Arthropoda > Insecta > Diptera > Tipulidae > Nephrotoma > Nephrotoma appendiculata. Next base: position 75,349,528 of record OX371225.1, read on the forward strand.
TTTCCGAATTTTTCAGCTGTTACATTGGATTTTTCCAAAATTTTCTTGCATACAAACCTTGTCCAGACAATTACGAACAAAACAAAATAAAATCCGCCAAATCGGTTTAATCGCTTTCAAGTCAGTCATACATGCGGTACGGGATTTTTATTACTTATTGCACAAGGGTTTCAATTCTCGGATCCGCTCGATGCGCGATATTTTAAAACGCGATATTTCGAAACGAGATATGATAAAACGTGATATTGATTGATTGATTGATTGATTAGAATGTACGGCCAAGACTAAGCAAGGATCCCGGATACGCCGGGCCAACCGTACACCCCTTTTACATATAACAAGATGGAGGGATAGGAAAGGGTGTTAGGTATGATAGACTTGACCCGGTTACAGACACCTAAGTAGTCAATAGTTAGTAAAGCACAAGACGGCACAATTATTTTTGTTCTTCGGGATATAAATAATCAGCAATCAACATCCTAAAAAGTAATTGTTTAATTAGTAAATGTCGTGAAATAAAATTTCATTATTATGAGTGATGAAATTTTATTTAATACCATTTCCTTATATCAATTTACAATAACGCGACGCCAGGCCCTCCACACACCTTTATTATAGCATTTTAAAAAATTGATAATCAATAATTTTGACATCTTAATGGTACGAGTAAGTTTCCTGAAATAAATGTCATTATTATGCGTTAGAAAATCAGTATTTTGTACTATATATTTAAATTATTCTTGAATAGAATAAATGTAATGTAATGTAATGATTATTATAACTAAATTAATTATAATTTGATTGTCGTAAAACAAATAAAATAAAATAAATTAAATCCAAATATTGTAGTATCAAACGGATGGATCCCCTCTTCAACGGATAACCTTACAATCCCTAATAAACCAATATGTTTATTAATAAAAATAAAATTGAAACAAAGATATCTGGTTTCAAAAATAGCTAATCTGGAATCTATAAGGTAATATATCAATAATGAATATGTGTAATTAACCCATTACAATTTATTCCCAATCAGAATTAAATAAAACTATTAAGCTAATCAGGAATCTGTAAGATGACAGAATTAGTAATAAGTAGCTATTAGAAAATAATCTAATTAAGGAAGTGCCATTGATCCCAAAAATACAAAAAACATCTATGTATCAATTTTGTCTGATGATAAATTTTATTGTATAGCCTCCAAGCCAAAAAATAAGTCAACCCATAAAGTTTCCCTCCACCGACACTTCAATGTTACATATAGCCATAGTCATTTAATCTATTAAAATAAAACCAATTGTCGTGAGACAAATTAAATCTTAAATATACAATTAAATTAAATTAAAATAAGAAATAAAATTTCATTAGTATTAACAATGATTAAATATTATTCTAAACCAAGGTAAATAGCCTTATTTGTTATGAGGCTTAAAAGACTCAGCTTCCCCTTCCATCTATATCTGAACCTCCAGATTCTTTTATTATATAAAATTATAGTTAATGAGTTAAATAATAGATGACTCTTTTTAATTAGTGGAAATTTTTCTTCAATTTACCGTAATTATCTTACTCTAAAAGCAATGCTACACAACAATAATTCCCTTTAGCTAAATGGAAAAATGTCAATAATAGCAAAAAATCATATATATTAGCTATTCAGGCAAAAACTTATTTATCCCAAGAGTATTTATTCCTCGACGCTTACAAAATAATAAAGCTGCAAATAATAAAAATGTAGTCATTACGGCTTCAAAATTCTTCTGTAATCAAAAATGTTCATTAGAACTAAATAAATTAGCTTAATCAGGAACTGCGATGAATAATATAGTATGTATTAACAACAAACACCTGATAAAGGGGTACCGAACTAAAAACGTCCGAATCAAGAAAGTTCTCCAAAAATGAAGCAAAAAAGTTGATTTTTGTATGAACACCAGCGACTTATTTTAATTCATATTTTTAACTTAAAATTATGAATTAAAAAAAGCGATTTAGAAAAAGGAGAAAACTCAGAAATGAATTAACAAAGGCTTATACTATTTCATTTTTAAAACACGTACCCTAATTCACCTTCAAAATGAATTAAAAAAGGCACATTCTATTTAAAATTTAAATTCCAAAAAATTTTCATTAATGAAAATAATAGTTGCATGGATTTACATTGATTAGTTATAAAATATAAATATAAATAAAAAAGGCTTATATTATTTCATTCTATAAACATTTATATTAATTCATTTTAAAAATGAATCAAGAAATGCCCCGCCCAAATTCACCTTATCGAACTCTTTCATTTCTTCTTCAACTCCGATGTTAATTCTTTCCCAAAGCGAATCAAAAACACTTATTTTAATTCAGAAAAAAACCCTTCAATTCAGACCCCTTTAATTCATGCAGCCCCTGATCAACTTTGATAACTCTAAATTGCTCATCATATAAAACATAGTAAATATAACAATTTAATACTCAAACGGTGAATAATTGGAGGTAGGAATTAGTAAAATTAGTTAATTTCTGAAATCAAAATGTGGACAGAATCATTTTCATAAATAATCTTAGTAAAATGTACCAAGAAAAATATGTAATGTAGATCCAGGAGTGCTCGCTACCCGCTTCTCTAGAATAAAAAAAAGCAACACACGGCAAACCATAAAGTTATTTCCCAATCCCAATAGATGAAAACTCGGCGATCGCCCGTTAACATCAATATAAAAGAAAATTTATCGCAATACACATCCACCGTATCCTCGCCGCCCTGTGTAAATTGATCACACAAAATGAAATGAAAAAGCAAAAAATCAATGATTGAATCGTTTTTTTTTTCATATAGAAAAACATTTACACTACCAAGCACAAAAAGCAAGAATATAATAATTATGTATAATGACATAAATAAAACAAAATGATAACAAAAGTCCCCTGATCTTGTATATTTTTTGTTCGTAATCAATACATACACATCCATACAAAGCACAGCCGAAAGCATAAAACAAGCTTTGTATATACATTGCAAAACCACATTTTCGGTGGTATTGAAATGTACATTATATCCCGCTATACACATCCAATACTAATGTCCATACGAAATATAATGTACGTCGTACGAGTAAATAAATATAAAAAACAAAAGTTAGAATTCAAAAGTACCAACGAAAAACAATCGTCGCAAAAAGAACAACAAAAATTGTTATCGAGTGTAACAAAACAGAATAACAGAATTGAAAAACACTTTCAGGCACAAACAATACTCAAACAATACTACCACCATGAGAATACTAGTACTCTACACCTTTATGAGTTATAGAATACAGTAATCATTTTATTATATACTTAAAATTTATTTGCAAAAATATATGGTAATAATTAATATGTATTAAAACGTGTTAAAACAATGGAAAAAAATGAGAAAACACTTATCTTATTCATCTTCTGGATAAAAGTCCTATACATATTGAAAAATTACATACATACAATGCGTATGATGCATTCAAACAACGGTATCAAAACACATATAAACGAAATTGTAATATACATATTCTACGCCATTGCAAGCGCATCACACACAAATTAATATAATATAACTATTCAATATGTATCTTATTACGGTTTCAAAATTCTTTAAATCACACAATATATTATTTATGTCTATGAACACTTAGATATACATACATTATTTAATTAATTAGTTAATTAAAACACATTTAAACTATTTATTTTTAATTATATAGAGGAGAGACAAAAAAACACGACTTTCCTCTACGACGTTCAATCGTCGACCCCGAGATATGATAAAACGCGATATGGTACAAAACGCGATATTTCAAAACGCGATAGTTCAAAACGCGTTATGGTACAGAATGTGCATTGCGAAGCGACGGGAGCATAGCGACGGGAGCATAGCGACCCGATTTATACCGATCCTATACCGAGTGTTTCTTTTAAACTGAGACGATCAAATATCTCGAAAAATAGCCACTCTACGGAAAAAATGTCCGTAATCAAAATTTAATCATACCGCGGGGGAAATAGATTAGTGCACAAAAAATAGTCCCCCACCCCCCGCTTTGTAGGTGGGGCGGGATTAACTTTTAAACTAAGATAGGAAGCCATATTTTTTATTGCAGATACGGATTCTACGACTAAAAGTACGTATGATTTGAATGAAATATTTTGTTCGGTTCATGATAGATGGCGTTGTAATCGACGAAATTCAATTTTTTCAATTTCTTCTTCTTAGAACACACGCATTCGATTCTGCAATACGTTTGAAATAAAAAACATCACGTTTTCATTGGTATATTCGAAATTCGTCATCAAAACAATTTATTCAGTTTTGTAAATCACATTTAACGTTTGTGTTATTTCTTATCTTCATGTTTTTCGTAATTGCAAAATAAACGTAAAATACTTTAGAATGGAGCGTTTAACTGTGCCAGAGAAAGTTGAAATGGTTCTGGTTTATGGAGAAGCTGGCAGAAATCTTGAAAATCAAACAACTTATTACTGATGGAAATGTTCAACCGAAAAAGAGGACCCGTAGAGCAACAGTCACTGGAGAAAATAATGAAATTGCTGTATTGGCAGCAGTGGCTCATAATCCTCATGTTAGTACACGAGAAATAGTTCGTGATTCCGGATTATCCCTCACCAGTGTTTAGAGAATTTTAAAACGGCACAAGTATCATCCATATCATGTGTCTTTACACCAAGATCTTCATGACGCTGATTTCCAAAATCGGATAACTTTTTGTCAATGGGCACGTGAACAAATACAACAAAACCCCAATTTTTTTCGTTGCGTAATGTTCTCTGACGAATCGCCTTTTACAAACCATGGAACGGTTAATCGACACAACATGCCTTATGGGAGTTTACAAATCCGCACTGGTTTCACCAAGTTGAACATCAGCGTCCTTGGACTGTCAATGTGTGGTGTGGAATAATTGGCAATAAACTCATAGGCCCCCACATTATTGAAGGCAACTTGAATGGTCAAATGTACTGAAACTTTTTGGAAAATGAACTGCCAATATTACTTGAAAGTTTGAGCTTAGAAGTGAGACGGAACATGTGGTTTCAACATGATGGTTGTCCTGCACACTATTCGGTGGTGGCACGTGAAATACTTGATTGTGATTTCAATGGTCGCTGGATCGGTAGTGCTGGTCCGATAAATTGGCCCGCCAGATCACCAGATCTAACTTCGCTAGATTTCTTTTTGTGGGGCTATCTCAAAGACAAAGTTTACAAATAAGAACCAACAACACGTGAGAACATGATTGAGCGAATCAGAAATGCGTGTGCTGAAATTCAACCAAACACACTTCTCTGTAGTGTACAATCATTTGAAATGCGTATTAATAAGTGCGTTGAAGTCGCAGGCCATCATTTTGAACACTTATTTTAAGCTAAAATTATTTTATTCACCTGCACGGTTAAAAAAATGGGTATAATTTTTAATACGGAAATGGGTGTAAAGGCAGTTTAATACCATTTTACATATAATTTTAATATTTTTCCATAATATAAAATCTGTTTAAACTGAAACTTATATATTTGTATCCGGAAAAAGTATAAATTTAATGTAACTCATATAATTCATATCTACCAGTATACATTTTATAAGAAAAAATATAGGTTTTTTATGATGAAATTGTTTAATAAGGTTAAGTTATAGAGTTTCATACATATTAGTTATAGAAGTGGCATATTGAATATCGTAGCCTATATAATTCATAAAAGGATATAATTCGCTAAATCGATAAGTTCTTATTTTGTACTAAATGTAAAAGCGAGTTGAATTTTTATAGTTTGATCGTTGCAATTGCAACCAAGCTGCCAAAAAGAGACCTTAGTTCTCATTTTTGTAAGGATTTGTGTACTTTGTGTACACAAGTACACCGGTTAAAATGGGGGGAAGCGCATTTTTCTACTTTTGTGGTGGAAATATTGCGAGTAAATGGCCTCGTTGTTTTCTACGACTAGAAAAGTCGTAACATTGTATCGTATGTATGGATCTTGGATGGGTGCCATTAAAAGTAATATTTTGTCCAAAAAGCCGAAAAAATCGACACTTGTGGAATATAAAACTTTTTTATACCCATTATATTATACAATTTTATACGATGACTTATATAATTGTTCTAAACCCTTCAGTATAAAAAAAATCATAAATTCATATACATTTTTATAAGTGATGCAAGTATAACATTTATACGTTTTATTTATGGATTTATATGAATAACATAAAAGTATTAATTTTATACTGATATTTTTAACCGTGTGCCATTTACATTAATAAATTATTTTGATGACGAATTTCGAGTATTTCCAATGAAAACGTGATGTTTTAGCGCTCGCTTTTGCGAGTAAGCTTATACAAAGACTTAGGCCGTCTGTCTGTTGGCACTATCATAGCAAAAACTATACATACCAGAGAGCTCAAAGTTTGCACACAGATAGATACTACTCTAAAAAGGTCACGGGAACTCTAGGTCAAGTAGTTTTCGAGATATTCTTTTTCTAAAAATACAGATCACACAGATGCGGTTGTCTACTTTTTTTTAAATTTTCAATTATTATTCTTTTCTATAATAAAAAGAGTGTTATTTCAAAACTAGTTTCTGTAATTTTTTTTTTGATTTGCTTAAGATTCTATTTATATTTTGTCTATTAGGCTAATTTGTTGTATTAGCACCTTAGTTGTTTCAGAGGTTTTACACCTCTGTCCGTCCGTCTGTTGCATTTTTCCTATGTTATCGAGCGCTTGGCGGACAATTTCAATTGTCCGCTTCTACTAGTTTATATTCCTATAAACTGAAATTAAATTTCCCCTTCACCCGACTGATATAACCCGGTCCTAAATTCCCGTTTTGTACCATATCGCGTTTTGTACCATATCGTGTTTTAAAATATCGTGTTTCAAATGGGACCCTTGAATTCTATAACCTTGCATGGTGATATTGCCAGACACTACTGAACAATAACAGCAAATTTGAGAGATGTTGTTTAAACAACATGTCTGATATAACCTAACAAATTTCGAGCGTCTCTATATGGAATCACCCTTTTTTGAAGCTAGTCGGAGCCGAGTGCGCACAATGCACCATCATCAGTTGATAAATCAGTGTAATAGTAATTCATTACGGCTGACATTGTTACGGTTTCAGATTACAATTTACGTTGTGTTCATGGTGTAAGGATCCAATGATTTTGGCTGATAAAATTCTGGTTACGGCTGGCTTTAAATTATTCCGATGGATAATGGTGGCAATCGACAATGACGTTTCTTGCCGTTTTTCATGGTTCCGGCTGGAAGATCATGTTACATAAACCTCTAAAGGTAAAATTGCCCGTTTAGCAAGCTTGAAATGGGTCCTGTTGGTAAAAGTGTGGTTCCGGCTGGTTTTTAACTGATCCGGTAAGCTTAATATTTTTTTAGGATGAAAATTCAAATACCGCACAATGTAACATAAATCACGTGGTATTATAGTACCATAGTTGGTTTGTTTCGACCGATATGGTTATTGTAATGGTTCCGGATGGCCTTGTTATGGTCTCGCCTGAAAGCTTACATATTAGAACTTTGTTTCGGCTATAAAAAGTCTGGTTTAATGTGGATTTTAACTCTAATGGCTGGTTTAGTATTGTAGGTATAGTTCTAGAAAATCCGATAGAGTACAATGATGCCATTGTAGTAGTTCCGACTGACTTTCTTTGGCCTCTTCGAAAATAGCCTAATATTAGTTCCGGCTGATAAATAAGTCAGTGCACAGTGCTGGTTCCAGCAAAAAAATTGTATAGTGTACAATGATGCAAAACTTATTGTGCTACTTGCGCCATAGATGGTTTGGTACCGCAGCAGGCATAGTTCTGGCTGGCATCCACTGTGTTTTTTGTACCATAAGTGCGCCTATACGTGAGACTATTTAGAACGAATTTCTAGATCCGGTAAACTATCAGCTTGAAAAAGAAATCGATTCAAATAATTCCATCGTCTGTATTCTCAGCTTAATGCTCATAAAGGCGAACGTTGGCAAATGTGTTAATAGGCAAATTACTGCGGCTCTTTGCAAAAAAAAACGCGGCTCTTCCGGTTTAGTTTGTTAATTCCCTCGTCACCACAAAATTGTTTTTTTTTCGATCTTGATTTGCATTCACCTGTGCGAAATAATTAGTTGTTATGCTACCAAACACACCTCTTTCATATATTCAATATTACTAATGTTAAAAAAAATTCTTAAAGGAAATATGTATTATGCTCGGATGTAATAAAACTATTTAAATTAAATTAAATAAAAAATGTAAAGTTAATAATATCTTTTAAACAAAACTCATACAATTATGATTGTATATAGTCAGCTTTTAATATTTATTTAAAAACTATAATTAAATTAATTAAAAATTCATAGTTTTTATAACAACACAACACCAACAAAAAAAAAGGATAGTAAGAAAATATTTTTTTTTTCTTGTTCGGGTGTTTGATGATGCTGAATACAAAAAATCTTTTGTGTATACGCGCGGAGACTCATTAAACAAAGGTGATGCGCGGGGAACTAATTTGATTTGTATACGCGACTAGATTTTTACCGGGCATATACAAAACGTATATAGCGCGTACATATACAATAGGATTAAGAATGACTTGACACTATCTCACCGAGTGAGAAATTATATTACGATTCGATTGATATAAATTTATATTTAATTTGGGTCTTCAATCTAGCTTAAATTTATAAAAATAGTTTTTGTACAGATCATTTAAAATAATTAAATTGTTGTGCGCCCTTTATCCACAAAAATTTTTTAAATTACGTTAGTCTTCCTAATTAAATGTATTACGTCGCGTTAATTAAAATTTTGTTATTTTTGAAGATGCATACCACAAACAGTTTTTGCCATACACATTTTATTCCATCAGATATCAGAAATATATTCACAAAAATACTCAGATAGTGATTAAATCAAATACTTTGCCAGTATGTGATTTTTTTTTTGTATTTTATTTCTGTTAAACCATAAATTTACATTTTACAAACGATCAGTTCCACTATATACGAGTATGTATAGATGCATACTGTACTATACGTAAAACATACAAATATTTCAAAGATTATAACAATCAAAGACAATTATCTCCTCTATATTATGCAGCTATATTGTGTATACCTCGCGAAGTCACTCGTCGTTGAGTGTGTGCTTTATAATTTATTGGTTTCATTCCACTTGTTCTTGTATCTTTTAAATTTTATTTCTTTGTAATGATATTGTTGTTGTTGGGTATCGTCTTTTAAAACAAACCGATTTGATTTCTTTTCTGTTCATAAATGTTGCTTGATGTTATATATCCAAATGTATGTTACGTGTATTACACTTATGCCGTCTTTTGTAGTATCCAGAATCAAAATTAATTTTTGGTGGTATTAAAATGGGTCAGAAATTTTAAGAATTAGTCAAATTTGGATATTCAATGGATTCCTAAAACAAGTAATATTGCTGAACAGTAAATACAAATAGCAAAAATGTCTGAAATACAATCAATAAAAAAAATGTATAACACACAACGTGCTAAATAAGTAGTACAAGATGGACGCTTACCAAGGACGCTCAGACACTTAGAACAATCGAAAAAAGCCTAGACGCTTTTGCACCATAAACGCAGAACTGTCAACTGTCCACTACACTATTAAAATATTGACTTTTAGTTAGAATTCGTTGAAATCAAATCAATGTAAGTAATGGAACAAGTGTCACAACTACTACCTGATCAATGAACAACTCCATAAAATCAACCAAAAACAGGTTGAATACGACCAAATATTGGCATATTTTTTATTTTATTTATATTGCGACTGAGTCTTGTACCCAATTAGTAATATCCATTGCATAAAAGTATTTTGATTAGTCGGCGATTACCTCAGTTTAGTAAAACTCCTGGCCGCGATAAGTCCAATGGTTCGGTTCTTTGCTGTCTTCTTGTTGGTGTGGTAGTCAGTGTACAGCGTATGCCCAGATTTTCATGCTGGTGCAGACGTTCTAAGTGTTTTGTTGCATGATGCTTAATTTAATAATAATAATAATAATATTGTTTTATTTTAATGCATGAGCCTTAGCTTTTGTACATGAACATTTACAATAATAACAAAAACAATTATGCAATATCTTAAAAACTATCGAAATAATACATACAGAAATAAAAACAACAAAAAAGGATATGAAATATTTACAAATATGTACAATAACAATAGCAAAAATTAATTATTTATAATTAAATTAAATATAACGTTTTTAAAATTATCAACACCGCAGGTGGCAAGCTGTTCCAAGTGGCGCATTTGTTAACCCCTAATTATTATAAATATTAGTTCTGTTGACGGGTAAGTTAATATTTTTTGTTCGTAGTGATTTGGAAAAATCCAACTTGTCATACAAATACAAAGGACAACCTGATTTAACAACACGAAAAATAAAAAGAGCAGTCCTTTAACAATAAAACTCAAACAAGTCACAACCAAGAACCGAATATTTAAAATCAGAAACGTGATCAAATTTCTTTAGATCGTAAACATAACGAACACAATTATTAAAAGTAATCTGAAGCAAACGTTTTGACGAACTATCACAATTTGAAAATATCACATCACAATATGAGAAAATTCGTATAACTAAACTTTTCACCAAGTATATCCGTAAGTCAACTGGACAAATTTTTTTTATTAGCCTCAACGAGTACAAACTATAATTAACTCGATGATATGTACAATAAACTTACATGATCACTCCATTCCAGCTTAGAATTCATGATTAGCCCTAGATTATTAACAATTGGAACAAATATATTAGTATACATTATTTAAGAAGAGTTCAGGTACAATACCATGGGAGCTATTTTTGGAGAAAAATAATGCTTTACTTTTAGAAGGATTTATGGTAAGCACATTATTCTTGAACCATAGCGAAACACTGTTAAGATCATAATTCAGAAATCTCACAATTTCATCTAAATTCGACAAATCCCCACCAATATACAATTGCAAATCATCAGCATAAAAATGATAGCGACAATTTAAAATAAACCAGGGAAGATCATTAATGTAAATAGAAAAAAGTAAAGGACTTAAAATTGAACCTTGGGGAACACCAACAAAAACATCCCGTATGACGGAATATCATCACCGTGCTTTACAAATTGTTTACGATTATCAAAATATGAATGTAACAATAAAATAGCAGAATTAGAGAACTTATATAATACAACTTAAGCTTTAGAAGCAACTGTGTATGGTTGACACAGTCAAAAGCCTCAGAGAAATCCAAAAGTATTACAATCACAAATGAGTTACATTTATCCAAAGTAGCAGAAATATGTATTTATTTATTTTTTTTTTTATTTATTTATTTTATTTCCTTTAAATCAATACAAAAGACAAACATACTAAACTACATATCAGATCATTTTTGAGTATACTTAAGTATAATTAACAAACAAATAATAATTATAATAATATAATATAAAATATAATAATAATTAACGCTAAGTAGTATTCATATCAACAAAAATTATATTTGTATTGCATAAAGAGGAAATTAGGAAGTTCTTGTGACCGACTAAACGATCAATTTTTAGAACTACCTGCTCCTAATTAAAACTTTAAAATTAAATATATTTGATGAGGGGCGTCAATAAAATAAAAATTATACTAATTAAATTATTTCATATAAATCCGAAATAAACAAAATTGTGTAATACATTAATAAAAATAATAATAAACGAAATTACTTCATTACTTTGAATAAAAGTTCAGAATCATCCAACTCTATTAATCAAGTGCGCAAGGACTTTAAGAACGGATTGATATTATTCATTCTTTTTATATTATTTGGTAGCTGATTAAATAACATAGGGGCGGTGTACACATAAAATCGCCTGAAAAATTCTTTCTTTGAAGCAGGAACCACACAATATTTATTTCTTAATGGATACAATGATTCTTTAAAATGACGATTTCCACTTCGAATAAAAAATAATTTTAGCACCTTAAAAATGTATAAATTCCTTATTGTTAGAATATTCGCTTTCCTAAATAACGGTTTGCTTGACATGTGTCTTGATGCATTATATAGATTTTGTAAAATAAACTTTTGGGATACATGCAGTCGCTTTAAATTACTATAGTATATTCCACCCCAACAATTAATTCCATAACTAAGTCGAGATTGAACTAAAGAGTAATACAAATTTTTAAGAAGAATCTGTGGACATAGTGGTTTTAATCTAAAAAGAATACGATTTGTAAGAAATAAATGGTTTTGTAAGATGTTGATATGCATTTTAAAATTTAGGTTCTTATCTAAAGTTATTCCTAAATATTTGAAGGAATCAACATAATCAATTTTTACACATGAGCTGGAACACTTATTATCAGTGAATTTAATATTAGAATTATTTTGACACGTTGTTTCATGTGAGTATATAAAATTGGAATTTCTATCAAGTAAGTTATTTGTTATTTGGAATTGAATTATTTTAGATTTATCACTCACGATCATAAATTGATGATCAAACCAAGCTCGCAAAATTCTCAAATCATGAGTTATTTTCACAGATAAACTTAAACTACTAGTACCACTATATATCAGTGCAACGTCATCTGCAAACGCTACTTTATCAGCATATAGATTAAGTTCAACAAATGAGTTACTGTAAATGAGGAATAGTAGTGGCCCTAGAACAGAGCCTTGAGGCACACCACATTGAACATGTTCAATGTTACTCAAATTTCCATTGATATTACTTACTTGAATTCTATCTTCTAAATAAGATCGAAACCAACGATTAGTAACTCCGCGGATTCCGATTAAGGATAATTTAGAAATTAATAAATTGTGATCTACCGTATCAAATGCTTTCTTAACATCAATAAACAAGCAATTAACAACACGGCCTTCATTTAAAGTGTTGTAAGTAGAGGTAAATAATTCCATTAGTGCATTCTCAGTACCAAGTCCTTCTCGAAATCCATATTGATGTTGAGAAATAAAATTTATTTTATTTAAATAAGACAAAACACGAGCTTCAACACACTTCTCTAGAATTTTAAAAAAAACTGATAATAGTGATATAGGTCGATAGTTAGAAACTAAATTAGCATCACAACCTTTAAACAACGGTATTATTACAGCTTTTTTAAGTGCTGCTGGAAATTTCCCTTGAATAAAACTATTATTAAAAATGTGAACCAATGGAAAACATAAGATGTAACCAAATTTCTTTATCACAATCGAACTTATGCCATCAATGCCTGATGCAACTTTATTTTTGAGCGTAGATATAATAGTACAGATTTCATAAATATCAGTAGGGAAAAAGAAGAAATTCGACTCATTATATTCATCATAATTTATGTAATTTGTGCAACTATTAAAACTAATTGATGTTTTTAAAGTCTTACCTATATTCGCGAAATATTGATTAAACTGATTAGCAATCACAACACTATCAGTAAGAATTGTATTATTGTCTCCAATGATACTATTTATTGTGTTAGATTTACGACGTTTTCCTAGTAAGTCATTCAGTAAATTCCATTGCTTTTTTTGGTCAAAACTTATAGCTTCAAATTTTTGAATATAATAACGTTTTCTAGCAGTTTCGCAATATAATTTGATTTGTTGCGAAAGAGTTTTTACTTTACTTTTTAGTTTAGAGTTATTAGGATGTTTCTTACAAATTTTAGATAAAGCATTTTTACTGCGAATTTTACCTACTAGAACATTATTTATCCATGGTTTAGCATAGTTTGACTTGTAACTTATCCCAGAGGAAAACGTGTAGGTTGCCACATGTTTAGATAACGTTTAGATAAAAAAATATCAAATGATTTAGAAGGATCATTTTCTTCAAAAACTTCCTTCCATGATTCGACTTGTATACCGGTCTAATTCTTCAAAGTTAATAAAAGTTTGTTGTCTAGGTATTTTAGGCGGAGGTTCCCAATTTAAGTTAAATTTTAAAGATGTCATATAATGATCAGATAATTGTAAATTAAGTGTTTCAGCTATTTAATTGATAGTATATCCAATTTTGCTTCTAGTAAAAATATGGTCAATACATGTCATGCTATTGGATACAACTCTAGTAGGATCGTTGATTAATGACTCAAGTCCTAAGGAAGACATCATTGAAAAGTATTTACATTCCTGCGAATCTAGGTGATCTATATTTAAAATGTTAATATTCATATCTCCAAGAACAATTAGATTTTTAGAATTTATCTGTTTGAGGTAATTTTCAAATTCATGAATAAAAACTTCAACACCACAAGAATGTAAACGATACACACATACCACTGAGATTAATAATTCACCAATTTTAAAATTCACTCGAAGTATATCAGAAGATTGTAAATGAGTACTAGAAAATGTAAAATGAATATCATTTCTAACATATGCTAATACACCACCAGATCTATAGTCATTGTTACAGCAGGCCAATAAAATATATTCATCTAAATTGTAATAATTAATTTCAGTAGTATCAATCCACACTTCAGTCAAAAAAATAATATGCGGTTTTATATTCATACATGATAACTGAGCAAACAAACTTAAACTATTAGCCCGAAGACTACGAATATTTTGTTGTACGATCCATACTAATTTATTTTCACTTACATTAATATTATTTGGCAAACTAAAGGATAAATCTAAATTATTATTATGATCTTGAAAAGATATATTAGATAAATTAAGACTCATATAAGATTAACATTTATTTATACTTATCTGCAATCTTTTCAAGATCATTTGAACAATTAACTTTTAGTAATTCAGATCCTTCACTTTGCCTCATAAAAATATTCCCATTGCGGATCCAAACATATTTAAATTTAAGCTGTAGTTTCAAATTTTTTGCATCGTAAAACAACTTCCGCTTGCTACTGCTTAGACTTTCATTGATGTAAATCCTGCTCCCGATCGGCAAACCAGCTTTCGTGACATCAAATTTTTTCTTCGTTTTCGCATACATAATATTCTGCTTTACTGCGTTCTCCTTGTAAATTTAATGTAAACTGGCGGACAGGTTTGTACCGCAGATGATTTATTTTTATTGATTTTTCGGTAACAATAATCAATATCAGCCTTGTTGACAGTATAATCATCAACTATATGAATAAGTGCGGTTGTAGTATTATGACCAGATTTGAAACCCGATTGGAATTTGCCAAGAAAATCAAAACAATTAAGGTGCTCAAGCATTTGAATTTGCATAATTTTTTCCAAAACCTTAGAAAGGGCAGGAAATTCCTAGAATATTGATCATGGTTAGAACTTGTTACTTCTTTTCTGGCTCACGCACTTGTGATTCATCAGTTACATTGGCAGTTTAAATGTGGGTTTGAATTGGCTCTATTTCTGGTGATGATTCAGCTTTCCTCTTGCTCGGGTTGGTTTCTTTTCTTGATTTCTTGTTTGCTCTCTTGGATTTCTGTTAATCTCCAGTTGGTTTCTCTTTCAAGCTCATCTTCATCAGTGTGCTATTCGTTTTGATCTGTGAGTACTTGAAATTGGTTGTTCATTAATGGAGAGTTTTCTGTGTTGTTATTTTTATTTACTGTTCCCTTTAGCATAAAGTTTTCATTCTTTAGCACATTTGTTCAAAATTATTTATTAACTTCGCGATATTTATTATAACTGTTGGTATTATAACTGGAGTTGTTGGTTGTGTTCTATGAAATGCCGTACTTCTTGTACCAAAGGGCCATTCATTTATCGCTTGTTCCGTGCTTCCAATATTACTGGAATGTGGGATTTAGAATCTAAGTTCTGACCCACCTGGAGTTTGTTATTATTTATACCCGACATTTCATCATTTTGTCGACTATATCAGCTATACTGTTTCTCTACTACGTGGATTGGATACCACAACCGTTCGATCTACAGTAAACTGCCCACGATGCGTCACAAGGATGCTGTCAACTAGCACCCCATTGGCATATTTAAACTAAAAAGTGGAACAACCGCACTCTCATCATATCCTCTCTTGTAGTCAACAAGGAGATTATACTGGAATCGAGAACAAGTAACAGAATAACTCAAAACAGTGAAGGATAAGTACAGTTTCACTGTACGTATAGCAGCTTCACAAGTATGGTCTTACGTTGCATAAATTTGATTTAAATGTAATTGGTCACATTATAATAAATGTGTGTAGTACGCCGAACTTCCGTCCAGTGCAAGAAATAGGCAAGCTCACAACAACAGTCCACGTACAGACAAAAATGAGACAAAATCAAAATGACCTGTGGGCTGTTGTAATAAATTCAGGGATACTTCTTGCTTGTGAAGGAAGGTATTTCGATGCATTATGATCTATTTTTATGCTGCTGTAATAAATTTGTTGCGAAGAAGAAGCACAAACTACGCCCGTACTGTGCACAATGATACGGCAGCATGTTTCAACAATGTGCAAAAAGCACATGGGCTGGCACCATGAGGTTTAGTTGGCAAAATTATGAGCACAATAAGATGGAGAGAAGAAACTTAATCAAATTCAGCACGACCAAGACCTACAAACTAAAGAGCTAAGAAAAGAAATAAAGTTTGTAGAGATATATATGTGGATTGCCAGTGTAAGGAATTTGAAGGGCAAATCAGGCAGGAGCTTAAAATTCAAACTGAGCAACTTCAGGCCAGCTTTGAAACGCGCATACCTTTAAAACTATTGGAGATGGTTCGTTAAATAAAACGTTTCAAACAGAAACAGTTGCAGGCTCATATGAATTTTAAAGCTCGGATATTCGATAGCAAGATAGCACTGAGAATTTTAACAGAATGGAGCTGTGACGCCGAAAGTTCAGGTAGTGTGTTCCCTTCCAATAGTGTTTGGTTTAAACATCCGTTTATTGCAGATAGAATATCTGATGAATGTATCTTCGGACTAGATATTAAAAAGCGAAGAAATGCAAATTACACCGAAAGGAAGAATGCAGCTGTAAAGTATCCATTTCCAGAAACAAAAGATAATGATCGATACATACTGGTATATTGATTACTCCAGCAAGTGAGTGGAAGTGTAATTGGTGTCTCATATATCAATTTCTGGGAATTCACCTGCCAAAGTGTAGTTTGGAGCCTAGTCTGTCGTGTGACATTAAATTTTGTTAATTAGAAGGGGAACCAGTCGCATGAAAACTTTTCGCTTACGCTGGATGCAGCTGTGAAAAAATTGGCGAAAAAGAGTATTATAATACCAAAAACAGCCATACAAAATAGAATTATGGAACATGGCTATGCATATCGGAAAACTTTGGTCAAACATTGTTAGCATCCGTATAAATGGTTTGGAGATTACGATCCAAAACATCATAGTATGCTATGCTTCTGTTCGGAATTTAAACTCAAAAAGGGTATCACAACAATGGATTAGCCGTCTCATTCACCTGATGCCAATCCGATCGAAATTTGTGGACACTCATGAAGATTAAGCTTAAAATGTGCCACATAAAAAAATTGACTGCTCATATCATTTGTTTTGCTTCGTTTTATTTGTGCTCTCGGAAAACGCGTATCAGTCTTTATTCAGTATTTCAATACTTTACAATCACAAAACGAAGACATTTTAACGACCAAATGGCACAGTAATTAAAGCTTTGGGTACCGATCTGTGATGTAAGGGAACACAACTAAGACCCCCTGTCGTTGGTGATTTGTTAGGCCATATTAAAACCAAAACGGCCAAAAATTCATAAAATTGTTTGAATTTAAAAGTTACTAACAACACTTATCTGTATAGGCCTAAATATAGCAGAATACTTCAAATCGATAAAGACTTGCTCGCAAATTCATACGCAATTTTAATTATTTTAACTAGAGCAACAAAACCACGAATCACCAAATACGCAAACTATTTGCGCATTATATATAAAGTAATGGCGGCTTCTAAAACATTAAAACGAAAAAGTTTAATTTAAATTGACATTAAGTAGTTTTTTTTTAAAGTTTAATTTATTTAACAGTAAAATTAACTTTCATGTATTTGTCATTAAAAATTGCTGCAAACATTTTTCATGATTTCAAACTCTGTGTATACTTTACGAACAATTTTCTTAATTTTTATTTTTATTTTTGAAAACTAGAACATGTAACTAAATAGTTTTAAAAAAATTACTTTGTGTACAAAAACAAAAACTTCAAACGTTACATTTTAACTTTTAAACAGAACGCATGAAAATTGTACAACCATGTTTTTGGAAAATTGTCTTTCGTGAGAATTTCTAAGTTACGAAAAATTTTCTACTGTCGTGTGTGCGTGTGTAAATTGTGCGCGCACAGTAGAAAAGAGATGTCTAATTAAAATTTAACAACAGAAAATGTGCAGAAAAATTAAAAAAAATCGAAACAACAATGGGATTGATTTAAATTAAGTTAATTTGCGAAACTAGAAGAAAGTAATCTCGTGTAATAAAATATAATATGTTGAACGTCTAATAGATTTAACGAATCATGATTTACGTTTTATGTGGCGCAACATCCTCGGGATGAATGCTTCTGCTGTATATTGTGTCATCGCATCGTTGCAATGCAAATATAATAAATTTTATAATAAATTACAAATTGCAATCATTTATCAACCATTTTTCGTACTGATCGTTTGATAATAAATTTTTTTTTACAAAATATATATTTCTTACCCCGAGATAAGATCTTTTTAAATCTGTTGCCATTATTACTTTATCTTTTAAGTTTCGTCTGTTTGTGTGTTTGTTTTAAACATTTTGAACAAAAGGTGACGACAACGACAATAATTTTTAATTCAACACCCGAGCTATTTATTTATCCCCCCCTCATTTACCTATATACGAGAATATTGTGGTTTGTGCACAAAACTTAATTTTCAATAAATTAAATTTTATTATATAGCACCGGGTCCAATCAACAACACTTTTTATTTGGAGGCTGTATTAATACATTTTATGCAGTACATCCGATATTGGGTAAATGGGGGTGACTAATTCCGAATTTTTAATTAGCTGGGAATTTAGCAAAAATCGATTTCGTTAACTTTTTGTGTTAGTGGTCGTCGGTTCATGGAAAACAAAACCAAAATATTTATTTAAGTGACTTCCGTTTCGTGTACACGTTCGATGCGGAGTAATTTATATTCGAAACGATATTTTTTTTTATGTTAAATTGATTACGATTATAAAATCAACCAAATATATAAAAAAAAATTAAATATTTATTTGTTTACTTAGATGTTAGATTTTATAGCTATTTGATGATGATTATTTTAATCAATTTAATTAAAACGTGATTTGTGGTTTTGATGCCGAGTACATAATCCAAAATGGATAATGAGATTCAACATAATCGGAATAAATTAAGAAATTAAAATGTCAGCGCATAGTAACCAGATTTATGGGTAAGCGACATTTTTAGAAAATGACAATTCAATAGAAAACGAAATTTTAAATTGCCGCTTAAACTGTTTATTACTTTACTAAAAAAGCATTTAATATGTCAAATATGTTTGAGCAGGTGCACAAAACTTAATGAAAATTTCTATTAAAATTGACCAGTTCGAAAATCGTTCAAGAGAATTTTAAAAAGCTGTGGGCCAATGGCAACAAATTGACGAATATTGCAATATAAATTTTAACAAAGCTTCACGGATTTTATAGCTTTTACAGTGCAAGGTGACAAAAGACATATTTAATATTTTAAAATAAAATTGGCTATAAATCGTAAATGTTATTTTCACCTAAGAAAGAAAATTTAGTGCGAACAATAATTGCAAACTCCAGAAGTTAGAAATTTATTTTATTACTTAATCTGCACCACTTCTTTCAGAATAAAACGTTGTTGTTGTCAATATGGTGGATTAACAATCATTGTTCTAAATGGGTATGGGTCACATCGCCGACAGGATTTTTGGCCGACAAGCTCACATCGCCGACACAACCAAATCGCCGACAAGGCACATCGCCGACACCCACTCTCCAAAGGCCACATCGCCGACAATCACATCGCCGACACCCACATCGCCAATACCCACCCCGCCGACACTCACTATGCTGACAACCACATTGCCGACAGGACAGATGGCCGACAACCACATCGCCGACACAACCAGATTGCCAACAAGCCAAATCGCCGACACCCAGCGTGGCAGAACAGCAGACTGCGACTGATATTGACACAAGTAATGCTGACAAATACTATTTCTTCTTTGGAGATTGTAGAACTTCCAAATTCACCTTTAAGCTCAACGATTTTAATGTCTAGCTGACGAATTTCTTCACTTTATTCGGAAACATCTGAAAACATTGGCATTTTGAATGCTCTAAAATATTTCGCAGGATTCCAAATACCATATGACAAAATGCCCGATCAACCAGTATATGGCGACCTTCTTTTTATATCCCAAAAACTATGTTCCGATAAAATGCTGAACAAGTCGTGCTATTATTTCTAAAAAGTCTAGGAGTTTTAAATAGTGCTGCCAACCAACTCAGACAAGTCGGTTGGTCTAGCAACAAAGCTAGTAAATCATAATAATTACTTAACAGGACAGCGAAAAGTTTAATGAAACCAACGAAAAGGAATACAAATATTTCGGAAGGTATCCCTAATTTTTATGCCAAAGATCTTTTGAAATTTATTCAGAAGAGGAAAACTAAGCAAACCAAATATGGCTCAAAGAACATTTTACGGTGGTTGACGATTTAATGGAAGTGTCACTGCCGGTGGTGTGGGGTCCTTGATTTTCCATAATTCATTTTCAAGCTGTGTAGGAGGAATTAACTGTGAATTGATTAATTCATTATGCGTATGGGTGAGTATGCCAATCAGGGTTCTCTGAGTATCTTCGACATTTCCGATGAACAGCATGAGTTGTATGGATAACATGTTGATTAATTGGTGTTTATATAAATATGCTGTATCAGCTAAAAGTTGGTTGACTCTATCTTGTATAAGCTCAATGTGCTCGCCCATAACATTTAATTGGTTTCTTGTTAAATCACTATCATGTTTGGTAATGTTTACAGTGGCATTGATAATTGATTCCAAGTTTGTTATAACGGTGTGCATCTCGCTCATTCAAAACACCAAATAAATCTCCCATCACATATCCCACTGTATCCCCGAACCCACGTCTTACTCGTCTTCGTTCTTTGTTGGATTTCTGAATTATACTTGGTTCGCCTTTCTAATATTTTACAGATGGTGATCAAATTGTTGAATGGTGATAGCGCAAATACCGGAATCATTTGTATGATTATTACTCTTTTGGCAGAAGCGTTTCAACTGCTTATAATGTATATTGATATTTTTAAGTTCCCCTTCAAATTCTCTGAGATCATAGTAGATGATTATGTTCCAGTTGGAGGCAAGTAAGTTCATTTCAGCATATTTTTCAAAATACAATCCTGGTTGGTGGTTAAGATATTCAATGCTATAGTTTGTTTCATTTGTCATCTCTGCACTTGATGTGCAGAATAAATAGGTATATAATGCATACCGAACAAAGGGTAAGATTAGCACAAGGTAGTTTCGCGGATTGACTTCATGTTCTCGTTTCAATTGGTTCAGGAACTTTCTCCCGGAGTAGTGTGTTGGTGAAGGGCTGATCTAAGTAAGCTATGGACCTTTTGAGTATACCCTTATAAGTTTTCAAGGTAACGACTCTGGTTAATTTATCGTGTCCTTAGTGAGTTTCAAATACACTTCCAATGGGAGCCACTTGGTGGGTGGTAAATTTTCGTCTCTCATAAGAACTAGATGGTTTTCATTTATATTTGGTTGTTCTTTTGTACATTTCATTCGGTGTTGCATGTTATGGAGGTAATTTTTGATCCGCATTTTCCAGAAGTCTCCATGCATTCTCTTGATTTGCTGCCATCTTGTCAATAGAATTTGGTTCGGGAACGAATTTAATGTTGCTTCAACCTGGCACAACGGAGTTATTAATTGCTCATATGTTAGTAGTATATATACTGCGGCTTTCTTCAAGTGCTGCTTTACCGATTTCACTTCTGCTTCCCATATGCCACCAAAATGTGGTGAAGCTGGGGGAATGAAATGACATTTGATCCCCTGGTTGGTTATAACGTTTAAAATATCGGATGAATGATGAATAGATTGCCAAAATTTATTTGCAGCCACAAAATTCGTGGCGTTGTCATTAACGTTACTCGTTCGCTATGAAACGTTTGAGGGCAGCGAGTGATCCTTGTGTTGTTAAATCACTAACCAATTCTATATGAATCGCTTTCGTTGTCAAACAGATGAAAATGGCGATATACACCTTCCAACTCGTTGATCCGCGGCCCTTGGACATTCGAAAATTGATGAGCTCAGCAAAGTGTATTCCCGTATGGGTAAATGCTCTTGAGGGTATTACTCTTGGAGGAGGTAGGCTTCCCAACAGTTGAGTTTCTCTGTTAGCATTGAACCTAAAACACTTCTGGCATTTGCGATTATGTTGTTTTGTTGCTCTTTTGCCTTGAACGGTCCAAAATTACTGCCTTATGAATGCGAGCGTTAAGTTCAAACCTCAATGCTGAGTAATTTTATGTGCATAATCGATGATCAAACTTGTGAGACGACCCTTTGATGGTAGGATAATCGGATGGTTTTCGTTATAATTCCAAATTGAATGTTGCAATCGTCCTCTTGTTCGAAGTACTCCATTCGTGTCCGAAAATAGAAAACCTTACTCTTGGAGCCGACTGACCCCTTTTCCTTTAATTGTATTATATCGTTCTTATAAATGGAGAAGCTTGTGCCATATTTACAATCTTTATTTTAGCGAGTACTCGAATTGTTTTTGTGACCTTTCTAATATTTCCGGTTCTGTTGTAGTTGTGCTGCAGAGAGAATCTTGCCGTTTCTTTTTATCTCGGTCTCCGTTTTTACGTTACTCGATGATGGCTCGGTACTACTCCTAAGCCAATGCGGGCCAGAATACCATAATTTATTATCACCCAGCTTATCGGGATCTACGTCACGAGTTGCACAATCTGCGGGATTTTCTTTTGATTTTACATGTTTCCATTTTGCAGCGCTGAGGATAGCATGAACCTGCGATGTTCTATTTTCTACACAAATTTTCCACTTACTAGGGTTTCCTTGCAGCCAGGCCAGAACAAGAGTCGAGTCAGTCCAAGCTTGCATTTTAACGTTTAGGATTCCCGTAGCCTCTGAAACTTGTCTTAGTAGTTTCGCTAAAAGTACTGTCGTACAAAGTTCTAATCTTGGAAGACTTAGTTTCTGATGGTTGGTTAACCTTAGTTTTCCCGAACGTAAGTGTAATTGTTGATTCTCTTGCATCTGTCACCTTGCAGTAAACTACTGCAACGTAAGCTATATCCGATGCATCACAAAACCCATGCAGTTCTAAATTTTCGCACTTGTCCTTGGTATGAGCGAATCGTGGAATCCTAATATTTTGCAGCTCGCTGAACGTAGTTTTATATCGAATCCATTTTTTCTTTATTTCCTCAGGTAGTTCTTCATCCCATGATAGTTCCTTTATGCATGACTGCTGAAACATTAGTTTTCCTATAATAATTGTTGGGGAAAAGCATCCTAGCGGATCGAATATTTTGGATACCTCTGAGGGATCGTTTTGTTGGAACTATTGTCATGGGTTCAATGTTGACCCGGAACCCAAATTCATCTCATTGGGAATTTCACACTATTCCTAACGTTTTTATGGATTCATGGTCCTTATTTATGAGTGTGGTTTTGACTTTCTTTGTTCTTCAGGAATACCCTCCATTATGGCTATTTTGTTCGATGCCCATTTTCTCAGCTTAAAACCTCCATTATTAGGCGTTTTTTTCAACTGTTGCTGACAGAACATCGTCGACATAGAAATCCTTCAGTAGAATTCCATCAGCAATTGGATAATTATTCTGCTCGTCTATGGCACGTTGTTTTAGAGTTCTAATGGCAAAATATGGAGCGGACGATGTACCATATGTGACTGTTCGTAACTTGTACTCTTTAATTTGCTCCTTTGGGTCAGCTCTTCATAGTATCCTTTGTAAGTTCTGTTGTGTTTGTGCTACCAGGATTTACCTGTACATTTTCTCAATATCTGCGATGTATACATATTTGTATTTCCTCCATCTCGATATAATAGAGAACAGATCTTGTTGTTGGACCTACTAGCTGGATATTGTTGAAACTGATCCCGTTTGGTGTCTTCATTGATGCATGAAAGACCACTCGCACCTTGGTTGTAGTACTTGACTGCTTGACCACAGCATGGTGAGGTAGGTAACTTGTTTGCCTTTTGAAATCTTTTGATTTGACCAAAGCTTAATGTATTCATTCATAAAATTATGAAATTCTTGTTTTAAATGTGGTTTCCTTTCTATGTTTTTTTCTACTTCAATTAGTCTCGAAACTGCACTTTTCTTGAGTCTCCTATTTCCAATTCATCCTTTAATGGTATAGTGACCTCATATCGTCTTTCTAGTAGTCTTCTGTGAGCAATTGCGTGTTGCTCACTCATCTCTTCTGATTGATTTTCCCTTGGGTAGCTCTTCAATTTCTTAGAATTGACGCAGCGGCACGTCTAGGTTGTTCTGTACTACCAGAGATAGTGAATTTGACGTTAATCCTGATTTTGTCGTGAGACCCAGGAGAAGCCATCCTAACTCACATTGGTTGGTACGGCGAATTCTTTATTACATCGTCAAACAAGATCATGGTGTATACCTCTGTTCCTAAAATCATATCGATTGGACCAGGTTAACCAACATTTGGATCTCCAAGTTGTTTTGTTAAGACCCTTAACTGGTGTTGTTGGTAGTTGCTCAGTTAAGTTTGGTAACATAAAAGCTTCCACCACCTGCTTGTATGTCGAAGGGTAATGAGTTGAAATAGTTAGTTTTCATTCCTTCAATTCCAGTAACTTGTAAATCTGCTCGGAATAGAGGTAGGTTATGAGTTGTTCGGCACCTGCCTGCGTGATGACTGAGAGGTGCACGCAATTTTACCGGATATCCGATGCGACTTGTAGCGTTGGTCAATGCGATAGCTAACAAGGGCAATTACATTCTCATCAACGACATATTACGATATTTCCTCTTATTAACCTACTATACTTTTTTTGTAAAATTACATGACATTATATTGAATTTTACCAACTGGATTGTAATTTTTTAAAGCACTTAAAATTACACGAAAATGATAGGCAAATTTGCCCACTGTCCAAATAGTGTAAAATTCAATGTTTTTTTTTTACTGTGATGGCTGAAACTTATGTTATATAAAACTCAATGACTAAGCTACATATATCCAAAATAGCGTGCAATTTGGATGCGTTTTAGTATATATTTTAATGCAACCAATTACAGAGCTGTGTTTCCATTTGCATGCATAATTGTCAAAATAAGTCGATAAAAGCCATTGGAACACTTTGGCCGACCTAGTTAAGATGGTATCAAATAATGCAATGAGTTCGAAATAAGTCGGTGTTTGGAAAACTCCCTTATTCTAATTGACATTATTCTTGAATTTTTTATGAGTGCCCACAGCACAACCGCATTATATATTAGATAATTCTAGTATATTTTGGAAGATCTGAGCAACGAATGCTCAACATGCAATTTAATCAGAGGGCCCTGTTTCCAAAAAATACAATAGTCACCAAACCAACGAATGCAAACACACAAAATGATAACTTGGAGACGTTTGCCAGCAGTTTTGCACAGCCAGGTGTTTCTTACGCAAGTATTCTAAAAGGTAACAAACCGAAACCAAAAGTTCATGTTAATGAGGAGGAACTAAACATTCATACCATGGTAAATAAATTAACCGAGACCATTCAAAGTTTCATGATGATGATGGAAAGACAAATGAGCATGATGATGCAAAATATGAATACGCTTATGCAAATTATAGTCAAAAATCAAAAATGACATTTCTAAAAATAGCTATTTGGAATGCCAACGGGCTCTCGCAACATAAAGCTGAGGTACAAACCTTTCTTATCGAACAAAATATAGACATCATGTTAATATCTGAAACACACTTCACAAAACAAAATTTTTTTAATATTACCGGCTATTCCGTTTATGACACCAAACATCCGGATGGAAAAGCACACGGCGGCACTGCAGTCTTAATAAAAAGAAGATTAAAGCACTACGAGCTCCAGAAATATGCTAAAGATCACATTCAAGCTACAACTATCAGTTTGGAAGAATGGCCTGGGAAATTTTTAATATCGGCTGACTACTGCCCACCGAAACACGCAATTAAAAACCAACAATTTATCGATTACTTCAATCAGTTGGGAATCAAATTTCTAGCAGGGGGTGATTACAACGCTAAACATGTGCAATGGGGTTCGAGGTTGACGTCACCCAAGGGCAAGCAACTTTACGAAGCAATAAACGAGAAAAACCTAGATTATTTATCATCTGGACACCCCACATATTGGCCTACAGATAGAAAGACAATTCCTGATTTAATAGATTTCTTTGTAATACGAGGAATAGCACGCAACAATGCTCAAGTCGTAGACTGTTATGATTTATCATCAGATCACTCACCAATAATAGTAACACTAAGTACCCAAGCATTAAAAACTGAACCACCCCAACGTTTAACAAACAAACTAACGAAATGGGTTCTCTATAGAAACATAGTAAATGTGAATTGTCATCTCAATGTTCCACTTCGCACACCAGAAGACATTGATGCCGCGATAGAAAACTTAAGTCAAATAATGGAAATGGCTGCAAAAAAAGCTACTCCGGTTAACAAAAATTCCGAAAATAATACAAGGCTTTCAAGTAACATTCAAAAATTATTGGCAGAGAAGCGGGCAATTCGGCGGCTGTGGCAGCTCCACCGATCTCCTTTGCATAAATGGAAATTAAATAGAGCTATTAAAGCTCTGAGAGAAGCAATTCGGGAAGAACAAAATTTAGGAATACAGAATTAACTAAGTGAGCTCACAGCAACAGAAAAAACCGATTACTCACTGTGGAAGGCAGCAAGAAATTTAAAAAGGCCAGAGATATCGAACCCACCGATAAGGAAATCAGATGGTCACTGGGCCAGAAGTGACTTAGAAAAGGCCATCGCTTTCTCTAACCATCTACAAAAAGTGTTCACCCCAAACGAACAAAATAACGATTGCGTACTACCACAGTTTACGAGGGACGAGTCGAACCCAAACCCAGTAAAATTTAAATGGAAATGCGTCAAAACGGTTATCAAAAACAGTATAAACCCTAAGAAAGCGCCAGGTCATGACCTAATAACTGGAAAAATGATCAAAGAATTACCAGATAGATGCAAAAAAAAATATAACATATATTTTTAACGCGATTATGAGATGTGGATACTTTCCCCAAAAATGGAAAATATCTCAAATTATCATGATACGTAAGCCAGGTAAAGACGAAACCCAAGTCTCGTCGTACAGGCCAATAAGTTTACTCCCGATAACTTCAAAGCTTTTTGAAAAGATGCTACTACAACAACTAATACCTATACTATCTGAAGGTCGCATTATACCAGATCACCAATTTGGATTTAGAGAGCAACACGGCACAATAGAACAGGTGCACAGAATTGTAAATACAATTAAATTTTCCTTAGAAGAAAAGAAATATTGCTCGGCAGTTTTCTTGGATATTGCGCAAGCTTTCGACAAAGTATGGCATGAAGGATTAATTTACAAAATTAAAACTCTTCTGTCTAGCCAATTTCATTCAATTCTTGAAAACTACTTAGCCCAAAGGATGTTCCAGGTAAAACAAAATACGGCCACTACTGATCTAGCCGAGATAAAGGCAGGAGTACCGCAAGGTAGTGTATTGGGACCTGTGCTATACTTGCTATTCACAGCTGACTTACCAATAACTGAAAAAATTGTCACTTCAACTTTTGCTGATGACACAGCTATATTATTTTCGCACAAAAATCCTCAAACAGCATCGAGAGAATTACAAGAACATCTACACAAAATAGAAGATTGGTTAAAAACTTGGCGGATAAGGACGAATGAATGTAAATTAACTCATGTAACATTCACATTGAATAAACGTACATGCCCAGGAGTAAAATTAAATAATATCACAATTCCTCAACAAACAAACGTCAAATATCTCGGTCTTCATCTCGATAGAAGATTGACATGGAAAAAGCACATTGAAACAAAACGCAATCAATTAAAAATAAAATTTTCTAAAATGTACTGGATAATCGGTAGAAAATCGAAACTATCTCTAGACTGCAAGGTTCTACTATACAAAGCGATCCTAATCCCCATATGGACATATGGAATCCAACTATGGGGCTCAACTAGTGCATCAAATATAGATATTGTACAAAGAACGCAAGCAAAGATACTTCGTAGCATTACAAATGCCCCTTGGCATTCGAAACAGCAACATCCATAGAGATTTAGGAATCAAAACTGTTAAAGAGACAATTAAATCATGCAGTCTAAAGTACCAACTGAAACTGGAATCACACCCTAACGAATTAGCTAGAGAACTACTAAGGCAACCGAAATACAGACGGCTGCGCAAGACAGATCCTCTAGATTTAATTAACTGAGAAATATAATCTAATAATTACGTGCATGATGAGCTAACACACTAAAATTAAGTAAATAATAATAATTTAATAATAATAATGCATAATGATATTAAGTATTAACATAGGTTAAGGCTTAATTTAAAATAAAATATAGTTTTTAAGAATTTCACACTTCTTGTTAGTTTCGTATAAAGAAAGATTCAAGAATAAAGCCTTTGGCAATAGTTACAAAAAAAAAAAAAAAAAACAATTTGCTGTGTTTCCATTTGCATGCATAATTGTCAAAATAAGTCGATAAAAGCAATTGGAACACTTTGGCCGACCTAGTTAAGATTTTGGAAGATCCGATATTATCTACAACATCGCTTTGGTGCAATTTAAGAACGTTTCGCGCAACTTTTAATATGTGAATTTAATTTTAATAAATGCCATATGAAAAATTTGAAATACATTTCTAGTTTTTGAAAGCGCATTTTAAAGAAATGTTAAATAGTTTTAAATTTTTTTCTAAACCTTCTTTGTCCAACAACTCTACTATAGTACTTGTATTAATTCTGCTGCGAGTATGTTGAAGCACCATACTTCCATATTAACCGTGTATCATTTAGTGAACGATTAAAAGTACACAGTAAATTGCGATTGCACAAAATAATTTGGTCGCGCTTATGCCCTTGCGAAGACTGTATCTTCACAACTAACACCGTTGTAATTATTTTTGTCATTCCTTATTGTTTTGTTACATGAAATCATTCGAAAGAAGTTGAGCTGAATCAAGATTGTCGACATTAAAATCGAAACTGGAATTTTAAAAATGGATAGATTATTTAATTATTGGTCCACATTTCTTTCTCCGTTAAAAACCGGATGTGATTGAACATTATGCACAACTCATCTTCTCGATGTATGAAATTACAACAAATTAGTTTACATCTCAAAATTGACACATACACCAGACACATATGTACGCCCTTTAATTTAAAGACAAGCTTCTTTATAATAATAAAAATTAGGTATTAAAATTGTATACCTGGCTACAACAAATTTTTGTGTGGATTCATTTAACATTCTGTCATCATCAACCCTTTCTCATAATAAATCATTTCGAATACAATACAACAAAATCAATGTTGTACCTCATCATGATAAACACACATACACAATAAAAAACCAACACAAATAAGATTTAATAATTTTTAATAAGTCTTAAAAATTTTAGTGTACGAGTATAACGATAAAATCGATTTCGTCCATCATCCAAAATCGGTCCAAGTAAATTTCAAAATAATTCATTCATTAGAAAACCAAAATTTCAAGATTCTTCACTCTTTTGATTCGACTCGACTTCGTCTCGATCGATGATGATGATGATACTTTTATCTGATCGTTCGGTTCGATATAAGTGAATATTCTTAAAAAATTTAATGGTTTACAAACCACATACCAGAATACAAAAATTTAACGCACACAACAAGGAATAACTCTTGTAAGAAATAAGAAAAAAAAACTTACTTACTTTGTACCTTCAAAGACGCGCTCGGTTTATATTATAAAATCAACAGGTGGGCTATATGATGAATTAAAAATTAAACGTCTTCAACACACAACATACAAGTAATAAACGTTTTGTTGTTGTTGTTGCTCTTCAGCATTTATTGGCTCAATAATTTATTTTTATGTGTGTGCGTGTATACCTCCTACCCTGGAATAAATAATAAAGAAAAGGATTGTTACAAAAGGGTTCAACTTTACAATTTTGGGTTTTGTTTTTATGTCATCAAACCGTAATTTTTGTTGTAATTAACTTATTCGGAAATCAGGTGGGAAGTATTCGTCGTATGGCATAACGTGACTACTTACATATGTAATATTAGATTTGATGGATTGAGTTTTTTATGTGTAGCCACCACCTGAGGAGTTGGCCAACAGGTGATGTTTCATTTGATCGATTTCAGTGATTCGTCTTGCAGATGTATAGTATTTTAATTGGTTGTTAGAATTAATGTTAACTGATTACTGCAGCAGTCTAGTGTACTATAGTGATATTAACTATAGATAACAGATTGATCCCAAGAGTTATTACTAATACGTTTTGTAACGAAAGGATTAGATACACAAAACTGTTACAACAATACCTATATGTCATATATACAAGTCGCCAATGCTGTCATGTGGCTCTAGGTTGACTATTAGCGAATAAACGAACTTTTTGTTTTCAGGGCTTGACCCATAGAAAACGGCTCTCACTTAGAGAATAAAGTCATATTTGTACCAGTCAATTGTGATACTGATCAAATGAAAACTGATTGAAATATTATAGGTACTTTCTTATTCGAATTTTGTTGATATTTGAAATGTATATAGGACCTAAACCACCAACACTTTTAAACTTTAATAAATACAGGAACGGTAACTATAACTGCTTTATTTTTTAAAAGTACCCGATGAGAGTGCTCGTCGCTATTTGACCAGGATATGTCGTATACTTTTCACAAAATAGGTAAAAAATCGTTCCAAGACAACTTTGCGGGATTAAACCCTTAGCCAGATATATCCATAGAACTTGGCTCATTGCATGCATTAATTTGTAGGATTATGGCTATATGGATTTGGAATGGTCATACTACTGCCTAATTGAAATGTAAATTATTAAAATGTGGCACCGCGTCAACTTTACAAAATTGGGCCATGGACCAGAGATATCCATTCAACCCTTATTTGAATAATAAATACATTAACAATTATTAGGTTGAAAGAGTAAATTTCTCGGATCAAGGTTATGTGGGTTTGAGCTGGCCACATCCAAGTCTTACTTGTCCAAGTTACATAGATCGGTGTCTTCCTATAGTAATGCTGATTCCTGAAAAACGATATTTCACTTGATTAAAGCATCTTCCATTGAAACTAAGTTCAGTATGATCTAAATACTGTAAAAATTAGCGGACTCGCTCCAGCCGAAAAATGTCGATATTGCAGTTAAGGTTGTAATAGCTAAAATGTATGAGTCGAAAAAAGTCGATTATGAATATCCGGCTGTAATAACTAAACCTTATCATCCGAAAAAGTGACGATAATGCAGATTGAAACAACGTGTATTTTCGGTGATAAAGTTGGTAAGGCAGATTCCTATAAACAGCCAGCCAAAAAAGTCAATAGAGCAGATACATAATTTTGGTGTTAAACAGTAATGTTTTTTTAAATCAAAAATGTTTATTTCGGTTCATTAACGTACATTATTCAAAATTAAGCTTTTTTATTAACTACACTATTATAACAAACTGTTTTATTACTGAGAAAACTCGATGGCAAAAATCAAGAAAAACTTCAAAAATTTCAGGCCAATTTTCATGTAATGAGTCCGGTAAAATTTGTATGAATAGATCGTCACACAAAACTTGAAAATTTCTAAAAATTGACTGTTCAAATTGTCATGACTGGAAATAGATTTAAATGAAAGGTCTAATTGATGCTCACACCTGGAAAAATGTTCAGGTCAATTTATATTTTAGAACCTCGGAAAAATTCGATTGAATAAAGCGCACACACAAAACTTTAAATTTTCTAAAAATGGACTGTTTAAAGTGTCATGGCTGGAAATAAGTTCAAATGAAAGGTCTTATTGATGCTCATACTTGGAATTTTTTTAAAAAAATTCAAAATTTATGTGTGCAATATATTCAATCAAGTTTTCCTGGGCTTCCAACATAGAAATTGACCTGAAATGTTTACTAGTTGTGAACATCAATAAGACTTTTTATTTGAATTTATTTCCAGACATGACAATTAAACGGTCAATTTTTAAAAATTTTCATATTTTGTGTGTGCGATATATTCAATCGAATTTTCTCGTACTCTCCACATGGAAATCGACCTGACCAGTTTTTAACTGATAATTATTTGATGACGTGCTATTTGCTTCAAAATGCTCCAAACATGTAACTTTAAATGCATAACTCCATACATGTAATACAGCACTAAGAGAAATTTAATTTTGTATATTGCTTTTAACTGCCTCAAATGAAAATTTCTTATTGTAAATTTTTGGTTGGTTTTTAGGAAGAACAAACTAAAAATTTGTAATATAAGTAATTACATTACGGCATAAAATTCGTATCTGCATTATCGATATTTTTCGGCTGTAATGTTACCGACAAAAATCGGCTGTCATTTTCGTTTGATAAGTTCGAATCTGCATTATCGACATTGTTCGGCTAGAGTCGGCTAACTTTAATAAAGTATGCTCTAGTACAATTTTTCGCACTTTTCATTCCGTTCTATAGACTGTTCCACATTGGTAAGTCTGCATTGCGGTATACACAGTAAGACCAGGTCCAAGGAAACCAATATCACAGACAGTCAAATTTGATTTTTCATTTGAACTTAAAAATGAAAACAAAACATATTTCTGATATATTTCAAATTTTTTTTTCTGGAATTGAAGCCTATACAATAAAACACTCTGTTACGGAGCCGACGTTTCAGTTGTTTATTTACAACTATCCTCAGGGCATAAAACTATGAATATATTACAAATTTTACTAAAAAATCAATTACAAGATAATTCACAAAAAACTTACAATAATTATAAACTCATAATATGTATAAAAAAGTTAAAAAATAAATATAAACTTCAAAATTAATGTAAATTAAAACATTTGGTATAATGTTATTGTAAACAATGAAAAATTTTAAATGAATTGAAGTATTGTTTTTGGAAAAGGCATGTTGATACAATAAGGCTAAAGAAAATAGAAACATGTTAAACAAATCAAAAAACGTTAAATATTAAATGTAGTAAAATGATAACAAAAACAATATTTAGATAAAATTAATAAATACAGTTTTAAATAAAAATTTAATCACTTAAAACTACTTTATCAAAATTAAGATATGTGTCCAAAATAAATCCAAAATAAAATAAAAAAAATTCTATTAAGGTGTCGTAAGGAACGGGTTTTTCCAAATAGCCGGAAACTAAATAACATAAACAACATAAATCCAGTTGTTTTTCGTCGACTAGAAAGCCGTTTCATTTTTGGTATAATTAATCTGGAAATTGCTGAAAACTTTTCGAAAATAAACCACCTTAATAAATTAATTGCAACCAAAATTCAACAAATTAAGGATGTCATCTCGCCATATTATTTTAGAAACTTCACAACCAAATTAAATAATAGTATACAAATCAGGTATGAATACATTAAGGCTATAAATGTTAGAAAATTTAATAATTTATTGAATGTTGATGTAGTTAATGATAACTTAAATATAAATGACAATGTACATTTATCTGATATTTTACATGACAATATAAGTATTGTAAATGAATGTTCAGTTCCGTCTAATAGAAATATTGATGAAAAATGGTTAGTGAATTTATCTAATATTGAAATTCCCCTTGAAATAATCGATGTTTTAAGATTAGGTGAAAAATTTTGCCCTCCAATATCCTATAAATCAATTTCATACGATCGTATAATTGCGAATATTGAAGGCGCATTAATTGACAATATAGATGCAAATTTAGATACACATGTTTTAAGGAGTGAAGTGATTAATATTTTAACAAATTTTAAAAATCGTAACCGTCATATTAGTATTTTAACACCGGCGGAGAAAATATTTTTAATAAATGTGAAAAAAACTAAAAAATTTATTGTTGATAACCCTGAAATTTTAATTACTCGAGCTGATAAAGGTAATACCACAGTTATAATTAATAAAAAAGATTATATAGATAAAATGAGCGATATGTTGGCAGATATTTGTACTTATAAATTAGTTAACAAAGACAATACAGTATCAATTCAGACGAAATTAAATAAAATGGTAACTTTATGGCAAAAAAATAATAAAATAACTGTTTATGAAGGAAAATTTTTACGTTGTTACAACGGTGTTTTGGCTAAACTTTATGGGTTACCAAAAATTCATAAAGATAATATTCCGTATCGGCCTATAGTGAGCTCAATTGGTACCCCTTTATATAATTTGGCTTCTTTTTTATCTAAAATTTTGAATCAGACTGTTGGTAAATCTTTCAGTGCTATAAAAAATTCTGTTGAATTCAAAGAAAAAATTAAGAATATTTTAGTGCCGGATGATCATGTCATTTTGTCACTGGATGTTTTATCCTTATTTACTAATATAGATAGTAAGTGGGCATTAAAACTTTTAAGTGACAGATGGATTGAAATTAAAACAAATTCCGGAATTAAATTAAATAAATCAGAATTTATTAGTGCCATGAAGTTAATTTTTCAAAATTGTGAGTTCTCCTTTAATAACCAAATTTATGCACAACTTTTTGGATCACCTATGGGTTCGCCTATTAGCCCTGCAGTTGCAGATCTTGTTATGGAATATGTTGAGTCTACGGTATTAAATTCGTTAGATTTTAAACCAATTTTTTATTTTAGATATGTTGATGATATAATTACAGCCATCCCACGTGATAAAGTTAACGACTTTTTTCAATTGTTTTACTCGTTTAATGATAACATTAAATTTACTATGGAATTAGAACGTAATCAAAGGTTAGCCTTTTTGGATGTAATCTTAATTCGAAATAGTAATGGGGAATTATTAACTGATTGGTTCCATAAAGCAACATGGTCTGGCAGATATTTAAATTTTGATTCTCACCTCCCTTTGGCATATAAACGTAATACAGTTAAATTGTTAGCGAATAAAATAATTCTTTTATCGGATCCAACTTTTCATAAACAAAATTTTAAACTTCTTAAATTTACACTTTCTAGGAATGGTTATCCAAATTCGTTTGTAAATAAAATATTAAAATTTATTTTAAATAAAAACCAAATTGGACCACAGATTGATGAAATTGTTCCACATGTTTCATCAATCAATAATCAAATTAAATATGTTTCGGTCCCTTATGTTAAGTTATTACATGAGAAATTAAGTTTTTGTATGAATAAATTTAATTTAAAATTAGTTGGAAAAGCACATATAAATTTTGGCAAAACACTTTATTCGAATCTTAAAGATCATACTGTGCTAGGTAAAAAATCTAACGTTGTATATCAAGTTCAATGTACGTGTAATAAAATTTATGTTGGACAAACAAAACAATTGTTATCTACAAGATTTGCCAACACAAAAGAGATGCTCAAAACATAGCTAATGGTAAACTTAATGTTGAAGTTGCAAGCGCGTTATCGACACATTTGTATAATACT
Source organism: Nephrotoma appendiculata (assembly GCA_947310385.1). Lineage (NCBI taxonomy): Eukaryota > Metazoa > Arthropoda > Insecta > Diptera > Tipulidae > Nephrotoma > Nephrotoma appendiculata. The sequence continues at coordinate 75,385,305 of OX371225.1, forward strand.
AAACATGACGTATTTTTAGATAATGTTAGAATATTGGAACAAGAAAAGAATCTTTCCATTAGACGTGTGTTAGAGATGATTCATATTAAGAAGAATCCTGAAAGTATGAATAAACAAGCTGATTGCGCTTACTTACAAAATATGTACAATTATTTGATTAAAAACAATTAACATTTATGCTTTTAACGGATTTATTTTGGACACATATCTTAATTTTGATAAAGTAGTTTTAAGTGATTAAATTTTTATTTAAAACAGCATTTCTTAATTTTATCTAAATATTGTTTTTGTTATCATTTTACTACATTTAATATTTAACGTTTTTGATTTTTTTAACATGTTTCTATTTTCTTTAGCCTTATTGTATCAACATGCCTTTTCCAAAAACAATACTTCAATTCATTTAAAATTTTTCATTGTTTACAATAACATTATACCAAATGTTTTAATTTACATTAATTTTGAAGTTTATATTTATTTTTTAACTTTTTTATACATATTATGAGTTTATAATTATTGTAAGTTTTTTTGTGAATTATCTTGTAATTGATTTTTTAGTAAAATTTGTAATATATTCATAGTTTTATGCCCTGAGGATAGTTGTAAATAAACAACTGAAACGTCGGCTCCGTAACAGAGTGTTTTATTGTATAGGTTTCAATTCCAGAAAAAAATTTTGAAATATAAAATAAAAAAGCCTAATAATCATAATTATAATATTTCTGATAATTCCAATGTCATCGTTGTATCTGTGATTTTTCTTTAAACTGCGTATACGTACGCAAAAAAAACAAAATATTTTTGATTGTATGCAGCTATTTACAGAAAATGAAATCGCCGTTTAAATTTTTACGTTTACATAGGATGAAATATGTCTTTTAGGTTGTCTCTGCTAATATGTATCGTATGTTGTATTATGATTGTAATATATTCTAAGCTCTTCCGGGTTTTTATGGCCGACAAATAATCCAAATTTAAATGTAATTATATTTCAAATATATGTTTTACGGCCCAATTTCGCAAGGTTTCCACCGATTTTTTTTTCTAATTTTCCTAAAAGTAAGTCATAAGCCAATAAATAGCCTCATACCCAATAAATTTATTATCTTAGCGTGCCTAATTTAAATGTAATTCTAGTTCAAATATATAATACTTTTTACACTATTTTGCTGTAGGCACTTGGCAAAACACATTTACACTTAATAAACACATATTTACTAAACACTTCTTTTTTATTTCACAAAAATTAGATTTTTGAATATTTTAATTAAAAAATTTGTTCAAAAAGTTTAAAAAATCACTCGATCGATTTCGACTTGTTATGTCATCATCAGGAGTATCTACAGATTTGTGAAAGTTAAATTTTTGTTATATATAGTAGAAAAAGCAAAAAATAAATAAAAGAAGGAGGAGCAAAAATAGGCAATAAAATTTAATCTATTGATCGTCCCAACCAACTGTTAGTCATACGGAAAAATATACAAATGCAGTCTAACCATAACCTAATCTAAAACAACCGAAAGTATTGGTTAGTATTGGAAGTTTTTAAGATATTGGCCAAAAACTGAAAATAACTTATATGGTCACAGAAAATCCTAAAATTATAGTGAAAATTGTTTCCATAAATTTTTGCGGTGCAAATTTTACAAAATTTAATCATTTTTAAGCCGAGTTCTCTGTAGTTTAAATATTATTTATATCGTGTAAAATGAACACAGATTTTATTTTTCATAAAGACTGGTTATGAAATGGGCAATTCAGACCAGCACGAACAGATCCTAGGATTTGGTCCAAAACTTACCTTAAAATCCCTGATACTACTATCCAAAGTGCATCGTAATTCGTTAGGAAATGGCGGAAAGGCCTTGTTAAAGTTAGCCGAAAGTTGCCAGCCAAAAGATAATGCAGATAGTGTCTTGACTATTTCAGCCGAAAGTTAAACTCTCTTTATACTCTCGCTCCTATCGATTTTTAAATTCATATAACCTGAAATAATTTCCCCTTCACCCGAATGATATAACCCAATCCTAAATTCGAGTGCATGACTGAGTTTTGCAGTACTCAAGACACTATCTGCATTATCTTGCGGCTGGAAACTTTAGGCTAACTTTAACAGTATTGCGGAAAGACGGAATATTGTAAATTTAAAGATTTCATTTACCGAGTTTCTTTACTTCGGAGATCAATCAATTTGCCATTTTAAGGATCACATCATAAAAATTTGACTACATAACATAATTAATTACATAACAAAATAAATTTTCTTTAGTGATAGTGCTGCTAAATCCAGCATTCTATATCGGTTTCTGTTTGAACTTTAACAAATCCATTAAAGGAGCTGCCATTGAGCGCCGTTATCACCCACATGTGCAAAGAAAATAATGGAATTCTCAGGTAGGATACCTTTCTCGACTACTTTATCTGGCTATGAAGAAATCAATCCACTAAATCACTCGCTTAGCCACTAAAAATAAAAGAACAAAGTATTCCTCAAACCCATTGAATGTTTCTAACAGGAATGAATCAATTTATTCATCAACTTTGAAAAACCTATAAACTAAAAAGAGACACCCGTTACTGTGCATCTCAATTTACTATTCCAACGAGTCAAAACTCTATCAAGTTACGGTTGTAGGTACTCATCATTAACATACTTTACTTTGGTTTTTTAAAAAAAAAAAAAAAAAAAAAAAAAAAAAAAACCAAAGTAAAGTATAAAAAAATTCGTGAATTCGAAAAGTTAATTGTTAAAAATAGAATATAGATGGAAATGTGAAAGAATCAAAAATTTCGTACGCTACGCAGTAATTCGCTAGTTGTACAACTACATGGTATTGCTCTATATATATAGACAATATTTCATTGTAATAAACAACATCAGTCGTCGCGACCTGATGAGAAGACTGATTTTTTCAAATCATTAACCTCATCTGTTCGAAACTGATTGTTGTGATTCTTACACATTAGGTATCTATAAGTCAAAAATTCAAAAAAAAAAAAAATTCATCATTAACAGTTCACAACGTTCACCGTTCGAGTGATTAGGCACAAGCAGAGTTTCATAATCAACTGTTTAGGCAGGATGAATACCAGCAAATTTCCCTCTCTGTAACGACAATTTGCTCTAATGCCCGATCTAATTGCGGAATTCAACTGACATTGAATTGGAGGAATGAATTTACGGTTTCTTTGTAGATTTTGTTGAATGGCAGATTCGTATGGCTCAGTCTAAGTTTGACAGAAGAAGGAAATAAGTTTTAACAGCAGGCAAATTACTTGTTTGAGAATTAAATTGAACGTCAGTGATAACGTAATCGAGTATAGATTCTCGAGATCCACTATAGCAATCGAACTAATTGAATTGGAATGGTGAATTTTGCATAAGACATTTAGAAAAAAAAATCTTTGCACTAAAAACCACGCATCACGGTACCACTGATAAAAGCTAAAGGACGTCCTATGCTTAGACAATAGCAATTATGGCTTGAAACATTTGTCTACGAATTTGTCATCGGCGGAAAATGTAGTGATAACCAAATAGTACAAATAATAGTTTAGGTGCATTGAAGCTTGACAAATTTTTCCGACGTTAAAATGAGTAGGTTTTTAAAAAAATAAAAAAAAAAATTAAGATAAAGGTTGGCTTAAATAGCCATAAATAGAAAATCATTTTTGGTGAGATACCGCGAATTTCTGGTTAACCCAAATAATCGAAAAATCAAAATATTTTCAAAAACTGGCATTAGAAAAGTTGATTTTCGGCTTAATAAATAAAGATTTAACAATTATTGGAATCAGAGCAGCAGGCTGTTGCAGATGTTAGTCATTTGCAATTAAGAAGTTTTGAAGCTAATCCCACAATAAATGGGTGAAATAAGTAAATAAATAAATAAACACTTTGTTTGCCATTTAAAATAGAATTTGTTCCTTACCACCGGATTATAACAGATATAGAGAGTATACCATTACCGAGAGATGATACGGTACATAACGAAATTAGAAATAGATAAGTGAATATTTTAACAAATTTTAAGTAATTAGATTTAGATAATAAATGTTTGAAATCTAGAGAAAGTAGACAAATTCGAAAAATCATAAAAACTAAAATATTGTTGAATGGAAACCCCAAATTGTATGTACTGAATGCTGGTAAGAATAACATAACTGTTCTTATGTACAAAACTGAATATATAGAACAATGGAGCTACTCTTTTCAGTCAACACTACTTACATTGGGATTTGAAAAGTTATAGGATGTCGTCCTATAACTCCCAGATCCCAGTATTTCATCCCAGAAAAATAAAAATATTCATCAGTAAATACTAGGTATATCCCATCCCAGGATTTTTAAATGTATCCCCGAAAATTTTAAAATGTCACAAAATATGATAATAGATGATTTAAAGTGTCTATTCTTCAAATATCTTTCATAAAATTATGAAAGCCAGCTGTATGTTGAGATTGGCGCGAAAGCCAATCTTTATTTAAATAATTCTTTTGTACGTTTGTTTAAAATTGAACTCCTCTTAAACGGTTGGACCGATTTAAATGAAATTTTGTATGTCTATTTGAATGGGTTCTTAGATGGTTAATATTCACAATTGAACCCGGTGGGTGGCACTACGATTGGGCTCTAGGATTTTATTTTTTATTTTTTAACGAAATTTTTATTTTTTACTTTTTTAAGATTTCTTGCATATCAGAACATATAACCCCAACATATGGTTCCCAGAAAAATATAATGTCGTCATCGATCTCTTCCGACCAACCGTATGTTGAGAATGGATTGGCACAATAGGTCCATGTGAGAATGGCACATTCAGTTCATGTATGAACTATTGATCTAAATTAATTTTTTCCGGGAACCACCAGTGTCGTCACCGATCTCTTCTAATTTCAACACGGCATCATATCCACTATAAAAATAAAATTCACATGACGATCCGCATGTTGAGATTGGCGCTTAAGCATCATGGGATGGCCTGATTTAAATAAAATGTACATTTTAGACTTAAACGAATGGTCCCCGGAACCTAAAGTGTAATACCGATCTCACTTGATATCGATTGTACATAATGAGAACTACCTCCGCAGAAAATTTCAAGGCCATCCGTATTAGAATTGGCGCTATGGGGTCATATGTGTTAATGGCCGCATGACAAAGGTTATCATGTTGTATTAAAATTGGAAGAGATCTATGACAACATTTTATTTTTCTGCGAACCATATGTTGGGGTTATATGTTCTCAGTTCTGATATGCAAGAAATATTAAAAAAGTAAAAAATAAAAATTTCGTTAAAAAATAAAAAATTAATTTCCTAGTGCCCGATCGCAGCGCCACCTACCTAGTCCAATTGTGAATCTAAAATATCCAAAAACTTACTCACTGAAACATACACACAAATTTTTTTTAAAATCGGTCCAGCCGTTTAGGAGGAGTTTAATTATATACACACGTAACGAAGAATTTTATATATACAAATTGGGGGTGGTGGCGGTAATGAAATTTTTGGGTTAGATGCTCTGATATGCAAGAAATCTTAAAAAAATTAAAAATAAAATTTTCATTAAAAAATAAAAAATTAAATCCTAGAGCCCAATCGCAGTGCCACACACTGGGCCCAATTGTGAATATTAACCATCTAGGAACCCATTCAAATACACTAAAAAATTTCATCAAAATCGGTCCAACCGTCTAGGAGAAGTCCAATTTCAAACAAACGCGCAGAAGAATTATTTAAATAAAAATGGGCTATCGCGCCAATCTCAACATACGACTGGCTTTCATAATTTTATGAAAGATATTTGAAGAATGGACACTTTAAATCATCTGTTATCAAAATAAATGCGCAAGAATCAAATTTTGTGCGCTACGCAGTAATTCGCTGGTATAGTACAACTACATGTTATTGTTCTATAGGTATAATATCAAAGGGCCGAATGTCGAAGGGCCGAATGTCGAAGGGCTGAATTTCAAACGGCCGAATTTGTCGAAGGGTCGAATATCGAAGGGCCGAATGTGTCGAAGGGCCGAATGTGTCGAAGGGCCGAATGGGTCGAAGGGCCAAATTTTTTTTGATTTTTTTTTTGTTTTCAGAAATATATTTTGTTTTATTTGTTATTTAATTTAATTATTTTATTTAATTATTTGTTTTATTTTTTGTACCATATACCTACAATCAGAAGGTTGACATAAAGGACCGAATGTCTCTGGCGGCGCAAGACAAAATTTTCCTTCACCAAAATGTATCGCTGACTGGATACGTGGAATTTCATAAATATCCAAAGATGCAAAATAGTAAAATGCATAAATTCATAAGAAATTCATTTATGTTTAATAAAAAAACAATTACGAAATATTCCATTAAGCAACAAATTTAAAACATTATATTTCTAAAAACAGAAAAAAAATCGTCCCTTCGACCCATTCGGCCCTTCGACAAATTTGGCCCTTCGACATCCGGCCCTTCGACATTCAGCCCTTCGACATTCGGCCCTTCGAAATTTGGCCCTTTGTACCTATTCTGTTCTATATATATATATATATGTGGTAACACTTAAACGATTTTAAGTACAATAATAAAAAACCAAACTAAATACTTTTCGTCTTTATTTATTTATTAGATATGATTCGTACGACGGCAACCAACCAACTTGTCTTCTCCATCTATTCTCTCTATTCACGTTTTCTACACCAATACTAACGAAGTCAATGCAACTTACGGTAATGCCGGTTCGTATGATTAACGCATAGGGTGTTCCTACAATTCGGCCATCTTGGTAAACATCGACTCGATGATTTGCTTCATTTTCGTCTTTTATACGTCTTACATTCTCTATTCCGTCTTTGAACATCTTTGAACAACATCTTTGAATTGAACCCCCTTTTTTAAATAATCATCTTCGTTTTGGAGATACATCTTTAATTTGTGTGGCGTCTTGATAAGTACATAACGTCTTACATGCCTAATAAATGTAAACTAAAATGGTATGTGGCATTATTGATTTTCTTTTCTTGACACCCTTCTTAATATATTGTCGCCTTCGATTTTGGTATCATCAAGCGGCACTTCATCATTAGTATCATCATCATCTGTGTCTATTTCGGTTTCTCTCAGGGTAGTCTTCCACATTTTTATATTATCTGCACTTGTTGTAGTTTTCTGCGGACCAGACGAATCACCAATTTTTTCGACGTCGTATCGGTCATTAGGCTTTACTCTAGTCACTTTGTAAGACCCCAGATATTTAGGCAGAATTTTCTGACTTGTTCCAAATTGTGTCTTCTTGATCGCTATGACATCATTTAACCTGTATTTTATTGGCTCTTTTCTTTTTTTATTAAAATTTCTCCTGTTATCTAATTGAATACGCTCTATGCTATTACCTGCTTCTTTTCGTAATCCGTTTCGTTCCTCGTCAAAACTGTGGGCTATTGCCCACTATCTATTCTTCAATGGATTCGTTAAGCCGAAGATCCTCTTTAACTCGCATTGGTACACCAAATAGTAATTGGAAAGGACTCATTTGTATCGCACGTTGCCAACTAGAATTAATAAAAATTTGAAGCTCATTAACGTATTTGTACCAACCGTCTGGATTCTGCAATGACATCTTTGTTAATGCTGGAATTATTATGCGTTGGATTCTTTCCACCTGACCGTTTCCTCTTGGTACACCCGTTGTAATCAATATAAGAAAAATATTCTCATCCGAACAATACTTTTGGAAATCATTAGAAGTAAATGCAGTACCTCTATCGCTAATTATTCTAGCTGGACTACCAAAATTTGTCTTTTGAAGATCAAGCTTTTGAATTACTTCGCTTGTAGATAATGATTTTACGGGATACATCCATACAAATTTTGTGAATCCATCAACTACGACCAATATATAGGTGTACTGTTTCTTGGTTGCCGTCATTGGCCCCAAATGATCAACATGATATGTTGACAACGGTAAATCTTCTTTTGGAAGAGGATTGAGAAAACCTTCTTGTTTACCCGCCTTTCGTTCGGAAAGGATGCAGGGTACACAATTCCGAATAACATTCTGAATTTTGACTAATAATCCAGGGATATAGTATTCTCTTTTTAGCAGCTCCATTGTCTTCTTATACCCAAAGTGACCTCTTTCGTGTGTATCTTTGATTATCTCGTACTGCATTCCCTTAGGGATACACAACATGTTAAACCCATCATCCCTAGTGCGATGTATCACTCCTCCGTATAGGCAATAATTCTCGACTGGTCCTTTCTCTAGGCATTTTCTCAATATATTTAGGTGTTCATCGGTCTGTTGAGCGATTTTTACTCTCTCTATAAAATCATCAGCTATAACAGCAACTATTGGATACCGGCTCAACGCGTCTGCATGTCTCATTTTGGTGCCACTCCTGTGTTCGATGGTATAATCATAGTCTTGCAGAAGCATCGCCCAACCAGCAATTCGTGGTAATAGCTCTTTTTTCTCCATGGTAGCCTTAAATGCCGCGCAATCCGTTACAATTTTAAATGGTATACCCAGTAGATACACCCGAAACTTTTTCAATGCGCCTACTATGGCTAATACCTCTAGCTCATAGCTATTGTAATTTTCTTGAGCTTTGGTTGTCCGCTTACTGAAGTAATAAACTGGATGGTATGCCTGATCTTCATTTTTTAACTGGAATAATATAGCACCAAACCCAAATTTTGAAGCATCTGTATGTAATTCGGTTGCCCTTTTAGGGCTGAAGATGTGTAGTACTGGTGGATTGGACAAACGATATTGCAGTTCTTTAAACGCTTGTTCTTGTTTATGGCCAAAGTCAAACTTTTCATCTTTCTTCAAAAGTTGGTACAGCGGGCGAGCGATTTCTGAGAAACCTCCGATAAATTTGCGAAAATAACTGCATAGCCCCAAAAAACTTTGGACACCTTTGATATTTTGCGGTTTAGGAAATTTCATAATCGCTTTGGTTTTGGCAGCAGAAGGTTTTATTGTACCATCTGTGATTTCGTAGCCTAGGTACTCGATACGTGTTGACAAAAAGGAACATTTCTTCCACTTGATCAGAAGCCCATATTCACTTGCCGTCTGGAGAACTTCTTTTAAAATATCTATATTTGATCCGAAATCATGAGTCGGAATGATTATGTCATCCATGTAAACGTTAATTAATCTCTTCTCAACTGATTGCTTGAAAACCACATGAATAAATCGACTGAACACTGCCGGTGCGGTACACAATCCAAATGGCATAAAAAGGAATTCAAATTGACCAGACGGAGTGACGAATGAAGTATATTTTATACTTTCTTTATCGACAGGTACATGAAAAAACCCATTCTTTAGATCTAATGTAGTAAACACACGTGCGTCTATAATTGATCGATTTGATCTTCAATAATAGGCAAAGGATATCAATCCATCACAATCTTTTTATTTAATCGTCGATAGTCCACACATAACCGTTTTGTACCGTCCTTTTTATTCGCAAGTACAACTGGGCTAGCAAAATCTGAGTGACTAGGACGAATGATACCATCTCGTAGCCATTCCAACACTTGATCTTCGACAATTGTTCTTTCAGTAGGCGCCAATCTCCTGGGTGTTTGGTAAATAGGAATATCATCACTTAAAATTATTCGCATTTGGATAGGACTTTCTTTGGTTTTTGTTGGTACGTAACCAGTCACCAAACTATTGATTTCGTTGTGGTATTTTGTGTTCCCGATGTCCAAAGTATCTTCTCGAAAGGCGCAATAACAAGACGAATAGTTATCGAAAATCTTGCTGATTTTGATTTCATTTTCCCTTAGTTCAATTTTAGTACCATGAAGTAGATCATTGTCTATAATTACGCTACAGCTTGGCATATTATCATCCGGTAAAACATGAACTCGAACATCAAATAATTCCCCATCAACTTCTAAAATACCATCAAACTTACCAGTAGTAATGACCGCTACATTGCCTACACCCTTAATAGTGGTACCACGTCCATTTAGCTTTGAGCATCCCAATTCATCATACGTACTACTGGCCATACATGTGATATCACTGCCGGTATCAATCAATGCTTTAACGTCGTGATTATTTATCTTTACAGATTTAAAGTTCCTGTCGTTGAAAATAACCTTTTCAGAATTCGATATTGCCGCAGAGGTTCGTGTAGTAGATCCTGGTATATTTTCAGACTTGGTGGCATTTTGGTTCGTTTTACCACAATTTGGTGAAATGTGTCCAAACTCATTGCATTTGAAGCATTTTTTACCTTTTCTGCATTGTCGTCCGCTATGTCCTGCAATACCGCAATTATAACACCTCATCATGTTCCGTTTCGGTGAATGATTTGTTGATGATTCACCGCTGTGATGCGGTTTACTAGCCTCAGAAGTTTGTTTTGATTTAAATTTTTCGTATACTTCAAGTTTATTTTTAAACCCTTTTACTGACGTTGCCCCGTATAATATTGCTTTATTAATTTGTTTATCCACGATCCCATCAATAGTGTATTGGATGATGTCAATATCAGGCATATTTGTTAATGCACCAAATTCTCGCATTGCCAGGAAATATTCATGTAACGTCTCCTTCGAATTCTTCACTCGCCCTATCATCTTAGAATGAATTTCAGCACTGGTAAATGTCTTCCCAAATTCTTCTCGCAAAAACTGGACTAGATTTTCATAAGAGTTTATTTCTTTTGACGTGCGAATTGATAACTTTGCAGGACCGACTAATAATTTTTTACAGCAAACGAATTTTTCTAACGCATTCCATTTCATAATTATTGCCGTACTCTCGAATTCGTTAATCCAATTTTCAACAGGGTAAACATCAGAATTAGAACCACTAAACGTCTGCATGGAATCTAATATATCTTTTAGATTTATTCGGCTGGATCTCTGATTATCATCATCATTACTCGTTCCATCATTACGGTCATCGGTACGTCGATTCTTATCTCCTTCATTGATTAATTGTTTAAGTTGTTGGTTTTCAGTATGAAGTTTTTCGATTTGATTCATTTTATACGCTAACTCGCGATCTTTAGCTTCCTGTAGCTGTTTCGACATTTCGGCTATTTGGTTTTCACTTGGTACTTGATTTCCCATCATACTAATTTGCATCATTCCGATTAATTCATCGATCTTCGAATTAATTGATGGACTGCTATCGTCATGTGAATTCGTAGTGCTGTTAAAGTTACCTCTATTTTTTTTGGCATTGCTACACTAGATCACCAAGTTAGCTGTATTATAATGTATAGATGTAATCTAGCACTTACAAAAAACTGAAATATTTAATAGTCTTTTTATTTTTTAATTTAAACTTTTAATTATCGGCTAGTTCGACACTTCAATTCACAACACACGCAAAAATTTTTTGTTTTGTAGAACTTTCGATTCACGTGTTTTTAAATCAAAATTTTCTATAACAACTTCCAGCACATTTCAGTTTAAAAAAACGGATCGTCACTTCAATGGTGCCGTTATTATAAAGTTTATCTTGCTATAATTATTATTAGGACAAAACACCACAAAACTTTAATAAACAAAACATTATTAAATTATTTTGAATATGCAGTGTAATTGCGATCCCGGTTGAGCCCCCAAATTATTTGTGGTAACACTTAAACGATTTTAAGTAATAAAAAAACCAAACTAAATACTTTTCGTCTTTATTTATTTATTAGATATGATTCGTACGACGGCAACCAACCAACTTGTCTTCTCCATCTATTCTCTCCATTCACGTTTTCTACACCAATACTAACGAAGTCAATGCAACTTACGGTAATGCCGGTTCGTATGATTAACGCATAGGGTGTTCCTACATATATATAGACAATATTTCAATGTAATAAACAACATCAGTCGTCGCGACCTGACCAGAAGACTGATTTTTTCAAATCATTATTCTCATCTGTTCGAAACTGATTGTTGTGATTTTTACACATTAGCCATCTTTAAGTCAAAAATTCACATCTCTATTATCATATTTTGTGACATTTTAAAATTTTCTGGTATGAATTTAAAAATCCTGGGTTGCGATATACCTCGGATGAAATACTAGAATAACTTAAGGCACTCATCACAATTCCATTGACACCAATATTAAGTGTTCCTTTACAGGTAGGTTCCCCATTATATAATTTATTAAAATTTATATAAAAAAAATTTAAATTATTTCATCGGTAATAAAAATAAATATAATTACAAATATAGAACACACACACGCTACATATAAGTTTATTGGGACCAGCCGAATCCAGCCGAGTAATATCGATAATGTAGATTCAAACTTATCAAACGAAAATGAAAGCCGATTTTTGTCGGTAACATCACAGCCGAAAAATTTTGATAATGCAGAGACGAATTTTATGCCGGAATGTAATAACTTATATTACAAATTTTTATTTTGTTCCTCCTTAAAACCAACTAAAAATTTCAATATGAAACAATTAAAACCAATATAAAAAACCAAATTTCTCTAAGTGCTGTATTACATGTTTGGAGTTATGCATTTAAAGTTACATATTTGGAGCATTTTGGAGCAAAATAATTATCAGTTAAAAAGTGTCAGGTCGATTTCTATGTGGAGAGTACGGGAAAACTTGATTGAATAAAACGGTCAATTTTTAAAAAATTTCAAGTTTTGTGTATCGATCTATTCATACAAATTTTCCAACACTCTTTATATGAAAATTGGCCTGAAATTTTTGAAGTTTTTCTTGATTTTTGCCATCGAGTTTTCTCACATCTAAATACATTATTGTAGTTTTAATGTATTTAATAAGAAAGCTTAATTTTGAATAATATCAGAGCCTCCTAAATATAAGAGCCGTAAGATTCCGCCATTTTTTCCATGAGCTTTTCATAGAGGGGAAGCTATTTGTTCTTTTTCATACCAATCAGTGTATTTTAACAATTTTTAGAAGCTTTTTTGTATATAAAAACATTAATGCTTCGTTTCAATTTTTAGTTTGAATGGTTAGTTCGATATTCAGGAAAAGCATATTTTAAAATTGAGTCATATTATGTCGAATTAACGCAAAAATATTTAAATGAGTCTACCACAAAAAAGTTTTTTATTGTACAAATAAGAATTTGTTTATATGTGTATGTAAGAAATTAGTATAGAGTGTTCCATCAAAAATTTCAGCATTTCTTTCCCAAAACAAACGTTCGTTAAAAAATGCTTTTTGAGTAGCTATGTAATATGGGGTTATTGTGTTCTACATTATATTACAGCATTATTGACGAACAAACTTCGAAAACTGTTGTTTCGTTATTTGTTAAAAATTTCATCGCATCGCAACAAATTCGCAGGCTATACTGTTTCATCCTGTAGTATAAACAAACCGGAGCTTTAAAAATAAAAACATTATATTATAGAGCTTTTCGCAATTAATAAACCAATCAAAAGATGTCGCTAAGTATAAATTAAAGCTAAATATTAAAACCTAAATGTTTGTTAACTAAAATTTAACAATTTATTATGTATACTGCCTGGTTTGAAAAAAAATTTGGAAAAAATGTGACATTTTTCTATTATTGTTTTTCAGCGCGCAGCAACTACGATGGTGAATATTTTGCGATGAAAAGCTTTATTTATGCCAACCGAACAATAAATAAAATTTATAATTGTTTTGAGTTTTATTAATTATGTTAAATTATTGTATTAAATATTTTGCGCTTAACTTACAATAATAATGGATTATTTTCGTAAATAGTTAATTAATTATTTTTTTATTTTTTTTAATTATTTTACGCTTTTCTGTAATTTCAAGTAAATTTATTACAGAGACATCTGTAAACGGATTTTCAAATTACAGAAAGCTTGGTTTTGCAATCGGATAAAATTGAAGATTTTTACGTTTTGTTCTGTTTTGTAATAATATTTAATTAAGAAAATCATGACATCGTTGATTTTTTGTATACAAAAAAAAATTTTCGTAAATAGATTTTGATGTAAAAATTTTATTTTATGAATAATATTATTGTTTCTACATGGTGATTCATAAAATTTCGTTTCAGCTCACGTTTTCTCTTTAATTTTGTTATAAATGGGGAATGTTTAGATTGCGATTAAGTGCATCGTTCATCTCAAAAATTCTGATGTGCATGTGACCAGAATTTACCAAATAAGTTAAATTTTTATAAAACTAAATTTAAAATTGGATGTAAGAGGAATCCGCAGCAGCACCCTTTATTATCTTACTTTATAAACCTACACAACTAAACGGAAAGCTCATTTTTATAGAAAATTAATAAATTTATGGAGCGCTTTAGTTTAAATTTACCAAATAAATACTACATGTGTTCTTTGAATAGTTTATTAAAAATATAAAATTAAAATTTAGATAATTTGTTTAATTTTTTATTCTAAAATTCATGTTCAAAAATTTTCCAATTACCACGGTTTCTTATAGTAATTCAATAAAAGCTCCCCCTCTTCTGAAAACTCCCTTTTTAATATTACGGCTCTTCAAAATCATAGATGGCTCTGATAATATTCGTTAATGAACCGAAATAAACATTTTTAATTTTAAAAAAATACTGTTTAACACCAAAATTATGTATCTGCTCTACCGACATTTTTCGGTTGGCTATTTATCTGCCTTACCGACTTAACCATCGAATAATACAAGATGTTTCAATCTGCTTTATCGACATTTTTTCAATTGATAACTTTAAGTTATTACACAGATATTCTTTACTGAAAACTTTTCAGCTGATACATTTTAGCTATTACAACCTTAACTGCATTATCGATATTGTTCAGCTTATACATTTTAGTTGTTAAATCCGAATTTGCATTATTGTAATTTTTCGGCTGGCTCGAGTCGGCTAACTTTAACAGTATTTAGATCATACTGAATTTATTTTCAATGGAAGATGCTTTAAACAAGTGAAATATCGTTTTTCGGGAATTAGCATCACTATTGGAATATTATAGGACGGCACCGATCTATGTAACTTTTAGGATAATAATTTTGATATTACCCGCCAAACATAAAATTTAGTAGTTGAAAGTAACTGAAAACGTTTACATCGATTCCATGGTTAAAAATTTCTTTTCACAAAATTAGAGTAATGAACCAAAAGCAAAATTCTAACAAATTTTGAGGTGTCGATATTATAATTTGTATAATTTAAACTAACTCACACCCAACTATTCCCGATACCTATGCCAAAATTGCCGATTTCTTCTATTTTTTTGTTGAGTCCTGTTCCGTCCATGTTATTTCTTCAATCGGAAGTTTACCATAAAGTTAATTTACTTTGTAGTTTGCGCCTATATAAGGTTTTTCACTGTGTTGGGTGAGGTAGAGAAAGTTATAATTGTAAATGATAAAGTACTTTTCACTCTGCGTTCCCTGACCAACAACCCTGAGAATTCGTCGCGTTTATGTGGAACCGTCGTAATCAGTTATATCTCTTTAATTTTTGTCTGCGCACTTAACGGTTAAATAACCATTTTTTATTGAGCAATCCAACAATTCAAACTTGTGCTGCCTTATAATATAAACCTGTTTCTTATTCAAACGAGATGAATTGATATGGCCAGACCAGACGTACTTACCAGTTCAGACATCTATGGGGATTTTTCTATATGAGTTAGAATAGAACCATGTCCATGCGTTGAAACGTGGGACACTATATGTTCACATTATCGTTTTCTAATCCCAGTTGAGCTCGAGAAAAACCACGAAACGAGTTCTTTAAAGTGCTAATGTCTGATTCTCTATGAACTTGCAGGACGACGCGATTCAATTATGGAATATCGCGCGATATTTGAAAGTAGTCATTATCTTGAAATTTTTCTGCCAGACATACAGCGGCAGTTCGAACTAAACGGTCTTCGTTTAACTTATTTGAACACAAACAGTTTGTATATAGATTTGAATCGAGATTTCAATCATTATTTAGGATTAGCGGTGTCTAGAATAAGAATAGATTCTGGAATTCTAAAATGTCTAGAATGTCGTGATTTGAAAGTGTACATGTAAATTTTTGGTTTGCAATAAGTGTACGCATTTGCGATATAATTCACTCTCAGATGTGAAAAATTGGGACGAGATTTTGAAAATAAACTTTCAAATTAATCTCGTATGATCGATTAAGTGAATTAGTGGAAATTACTCTCTGATGAACATTTCCTCTTTAGTGGCTTTTATTATAGCCTTAAGTTAATTTTAATCGTTGAAACCTCTTTATCTTCGCTGGCAGTGCAGCTATAAGTTTGCCGAGAATTTGTTAACTTTTATCGCGTCTCTATAAACATCTTCTGACTTAAATTGGTAAAATTTGATGAGTTCGAGTTGGAAGTGTGTAATTGAATTTACTGTCAGTTTATCGTGAACAATTTATCGTGAGCAATTTATCGTGGAAACAATTTATCGTGAAATCAATTTATCGTGGAATCAATTTATCGTAGAACAGTTTTCTTTCTTAACCGATTATGATGGGATTGGGTATGTTGAATGGAAATGGGATTCTTAAATGATTTTTGGAAGAAATTCTGGAATATGGCCACCTAAGACCGAACTCGCTAGATTTTTAATCGTTTATGATGAGAAGACATATGTTGGATGGAAATGGGATCCCTAAATTAATTTTGGGAAAAGTTCTGGTGAAGTGATTTCTAAATGATTTTTGGAAGAAGTTTTGGAATAAGGCCTCCTGCGCCGGAACTCGGTAGTTTCATAACCGATTATGATGGGAATGGATATGTTGGATGGAAATGGGATTCTTAAATTGTTTTTGGAAGAAGTTCTAGAATATGGCCACCTGGGACGGAACTCGGTCGTTTATTAACCGATTATGATAGGATTGGGTATGCTTTATGGGAATGGTATTCTTAAATGATTTTTGGAAAAAGTTTTGGAATATGGCCACCTGGGACAGAACTCGGTAGTTTCTTAACCGATGTTGATGAGATTGGCTATGTTGGATCGAAATGAGATTCTTAAATGATTTTTGGAAGAAGTTCTGGAATATGGCCACATAGGACGGAACTTATAGGTTTTAGGTATGTTTGATGGAAATCGGATTTTTTATTGATTTTTGGAAGAAGTTCTGGAAAAGTTGCCACCTGATTGATTGAAAGAAATTCGATGATAAAATGGTGTACTCGCTGTTGGATGAAAAAGTCATATTCTATTTTATATTTTTTCTAATACATTTTCTAGTAAAATGTGTAACCATCGGTGAAGTTACGTATCCAACTCTTAGACCATTTTAGCTCTTTTAGTATAACTACGTACAGAGTGCAAATTTCCGCTTGGTTTCAAAGGTTCTGAAGATTTCAGGTCTTAAATGGCTTAGTATGTTCCATATTTCTGGGTATACTGCGAAATTTCGATATTCAAAATCTTGATTATCTTTTTTTCTTGTTCTAACTAATTGCACAAAATAATTAATAAAGTTTTTTAATTGCAAGATTTGGTACTTGCAATATTTTGTAATTGGTAACATTTTGTAGTTGCTAGATTAATAAAAAAGAAAAATTTTTTTAAGGCAATATTTTGAAATGTAATAATTGTAGAGACTAATGGCTTTGATAACTCTTACTGGGACGCGGGAGGTCACTGCCCCCTGCTTAGCCCTCCGACGGGCTAAAGATTTGAACTTCGGGGGACATAGGAGCCGGGATCAGCAAACATGTCGTACTTCGTGCCGCACGTAGGAGCGGATTATATAGAATCTATTAAATACACCTACTAAAAGAAAATTAATTGGACCATTTTGTTATGCGAGATTTTGTAATTGCAAGATTTGTACTTGCAACATTTTATAATTGCAACATTTTGAAATGTAATAATTGTAGAGGCTGACGACTTCGAAAACTCTCACGGGCACTTAGCCATCCATCCAAATTCCATCTCTATTAGCCAGGTTCTAGAACTCATTTAAAAACTCATTTTTGAACTTTGTCAAAAAATCATTTCAGAGTCCCATTTTTCCACATGTCAAATTTTAAAAATTCAAGCGGGATTTCCTAAAAATCGGGATTTTTTTATACAAAATCGGAATTTTGAAAACCGGGATTTTGAAAATCGGGATTTTGAAAACCAAGATTTTGAAAACCGAGATTTCGTTACACACCTCATATTCCCGTATACATTTTCGAAGGTTGTTCTTATTATCAAAACGTTAAATTTATCCGAGGCCTTAGTTGGCTTGCCGCTCAACCCTCTTTTTGGGTTGAAACGTGTGTGGGTTATGGACTAGTGATTTACATGTACATAGCAAACTCCTTGCTACAAGAAAGACGCCCACTTCAGCCACCCCTAGCGTGGAAAACATACGCTGATGTGGTATTGTATTGGTGGCGCCCATAACTCGTCCTGACATGTGGTGTCAAAGGGCATAGGCAAAATTCGTCCTGCATCGCTTTCTCTCGATTTCCATATTCGTTTAAAACTAACCAGCCAGCACCGCAAAGAGTTAAATACCTAGATCTTTGCTCCCAAATGTTAACGTCACATATGATATAAAAAGATATAGGATAGAAACTTATCTATCAATGGTTTCACAGGTTACTAGAAAATTTATTAGAAAAAATAATAAACAGAATTTGGCTTTTTCATCAATTATTGAGTACAGCAATTTATCAACGACTTTTGTTCAATCAATCAGGTGGCCATATTCCAAAACTTATTCTAAAATCATTTAAGAATCCCATTTCCAACCAACTTACAAAATTTTATAAACCGAAGACACTTTAATTTTTATTTACAAATCATCACCGTATAACAGGTCAAATTTAAAAACTACGATAAACTGGCATACGATAAGCTGTTCAATCGATAAATTGATCCACGGTAAATTGTGTCTACGATAAACTGTTCTACGGTTAAATGTTCACGTTAAATTGAAACACGATAAATTGTTTACGATAAAGAGACCGTCACCCGTGTAATTGATATCGTATTATCAAACTATTGACCTATATTATTTCGACCTATTAATCTTATTGAAATTCCCAATTAGCAAAATTCCGGATATTACATCGCTCTACGCTTGGCTAGTACCACGCTAGAGATCGATGTATTTAATCAAAATTCCCGTAAATATTTGTAATGATTGGTAATGAATGTCATATGAATTTACTTTTACTTTCTAAAGAATTACTGAGCTCCATGGTCGAAACTGTTCGCTAATTTTTGTTTTGGAATCTGAGCAATTCTTCGATATCAGTTAAACTAGAGACAGAATGTAAAATTTAGTGGTTGATGCTCTAGTAAATTAAAAAAAAAGTGAATCCACCCGTCGTTTGTATAATTTAATCATTTAATTGAGAACCCTCTTTGATTTATGCCATCAATTACAAGCATCTAGGAAAATGTAATCCAATTCCATGCAGACGCTTATGTAATTTTATTTGTTCTTTAACTAGACGGCTGAAGCGAATTCATGAATAAATAACACTGTTTAGAAGAGTTAAGACCGATTTGAGTTTTTATAAAGGTTACACTTCTTATTTTTATGAACACTGTTCAACTACATAGTTTACAGTTAATAAGAGCTGTATGATATGTATTTAGGTTTCACGACTGATATTTCCACCGGATCAAAATCTGTACATTATCCATTAACAATTTTTTTCCAATGATACCTGTCAAATTTCTTACAGATTTGTTTGTCTAACTCCCATGATTCGGATGGTAAATGTCTAACGCGTACAAAATTTTCTTGACTCAAATTTGGAACAAAAATGGTGTCGTCAGCTCATTAGTCGAATTACATCTTAATTTTTCTCCAAAATTGCCATAATTATAGTTTTTGGTTTCTTAACTTGAAAAAGTATAACTACTGGACGATGTTTCGAGCTCAGCTGGACTATGTGGAGTAATAAATTAATTTTTTTAAAGTGCCTCGCTTTTCCTAGCTGTATGCTACTAATCTACACCTCTCCCAGGAATTTACAAATTTTGAGTTTGTTCTTGGAACAAACAGTTTGAGCTTGGAAAATTATATACCAAGTGAATCCCTTACGAATCCTACAAACACCAAAAGTTCGCTATAGGCACTTATCACGTTAAGATATAACACCTTTCGTGTAATTTATAAAGTTACACAATTTGGTTTTGTGGTTGAAGCCTATATACATAATATACATACGTCTAAATCAACAGTAAGTGAGCTAAAAAGAAATTCGTGTTAAAAAATTTGCATAAATAATGGCTAATTTCATTACGAAGAAGTCTTAAAGAAAATAAAAATTCTCACCATCAATCAACACACACTTTGTTTGCTTGAGGACACAGTGTAAAACCCATAATAATGTACGCGCATGAATCATTTACGTTAAAGTTCGCGACTTATTTGTTATAAAAAAAAAAAAATATTTACTTTGCTAAATTCTCATTCACGCTATTACCTTTAAGCAATATTGTTAATACAATTGGTATGAAACATGAACGTTCAAAACCGAAGCGTTTAAGAGAGATGAAGTTTAAAAAAAAATTGTTTCCATAAGACAGGAAATCCACATTAAACGATCTTCATCATCTCATGATCGTTTATACAAAAAAAAAAAAAAAATAATAATAATATAAAATATTTCTTGTTCTCGACTTATAATTAATATAAATATTTCTTATAAACGAATTAAATTAAAAATATCGGCTCTCGTGAAAATATTTCACAAGTAAGTATTTATGTAAGACGTGGTGTACAGCAACAAAGTTGCAACAAACGAACGATCAGTTTGTTCTATGTTATTTGTCGCGCTATTTTTATATGCGCCTTTTGTCGTATACATATGTCGTATACCAGTCAATCATATAAAGTCCATTGATCATTCATCATCCCAACAAAAATTCTGACGAAAATAATAAATAAATAAAATTATTATTGCAACAGGTACGTCGAGTAACAAGTCTCATTCTCGTACCCCAATACAGCACAGATACATGCACACGAAGACATTGCACAGAAGATGTTTCATTCAACATCCGGTCAAATTATATTACATTACGAGTATTTTTGATTCTTGTGTTCGTATTTCTTATACATTTTATTTTTTGTACTTTCAGTTTTCAAAGATTTCATTCGCATTGCAATTCCATATCGTATCCATTTTATATGGTACTCTTTACGGTTGTATGTGAAGACACAAAATCGCATAAAAAATTTAAATTAAACGAAATCTCTTGAGATATAAATCTTAAGACACTTTGTGGAATTTCAACATAATTTTAAAAAAGTCATAGAAGATATTGATTGTGTCATGACGTTTTGTTTAATTGGTTTGTTTGTAAGGTTTGGTATACGAACATGAATCATGAATGATCGCGAATAATTTGATGGGAATTAGAAACTTTACAGTATAGATCACTTATCTATGTTAATCGTATTTAGAGGAATGTCTTAAAATTTTTGAAACTCCAATTAGGCGAAACAAATTTATACGAAATTTGTATAAATATGCGGGTACTGATCAAACGGCACAGTGGTTAAAGCTTTGGCTTTTGGATCGGGGGGTACCGGGTATGAATTCCGATTGGGGCACGATGCAAAAGGGAATTTTCAACAGCAGATTATGATGTGTGATGAAATGGAACACAACTATGACCCCCTGTGAGATGGCAAAGTATAAATGATAAAAAAATCGCACTGGAAAATAATAATCGATTAGCAAAGCGAATTATTTCTTTCCAGATATCATATAATCTTTGAAATGGCAGTTGACATCTGGCCGAATTTTACTCTTCTATCTTCTTATAATCAGAGCTCTCGCACCCCACACGCGATCCTTCAAGCAAAGGTTGATTGCTGCTTTAAATTTGTGTATTTTATATAGTCCAACACGTATGTTAAGTTATCCTAGAATTATCCCAGAAAATAATTTTTTTTAATCAGGCAGCACTAAAGGATCAATAACCAAATTGCTCTTGTGTGAAGTTATCATCCCAGAATTTTTATCAATTTTAATGAAAAAACGAAAAATTATCAAATTTATTAAATTTGATTTGTTTTTCATATAATAAAAAAAAATCTAAAGAATCACAAAACTGTAAAATACTGGATGGCGTATAGTAATAGAAAATATCAAACAATGTAAGAAAAAATTCGTTGCGTGGAGAGTTCCGAAGATGAACTCTGGGCTTGGAATTTCGTTGAATTTTAGATTAATTTTCGTCCCAAGGACGACTTTTGGACGATTTTCTTCCAAAAATGGCAAGTGCTCCCTGGACGAAAAGTAATATAAAAATCAATAACATTCTCTGCTTTGAGTTCATTTTCGGGAACTTGCCGCGGAGCGAACATTTTCTTATAAACAAATCAAATTTAATAAATTTGATAATTTTTCGTTTTTTCATTAAAATTGATAAAAATTCTGGGCTGGGCAAACTTCTTCTGGGATAGAATTCTGGGATAACATGACTTACGTTCTTCCAACAAAAATTTAAAACCGTTCATCGTATTTCGCGCTGGGCTTCCTCAGTTCGTGGTTTCGGCAGGTTTACCGTAAACTTAAATGCATTAGCCGTTTTTATTGCTACCATTCCTGGCGTAATGAATTATGTTCTCCTTTAATTATGCAAAACATTTAACATGCATTAATCTTTAAAACACGCGGCGAGTTTTACAAAATCTCTGCATTTGTACGCTAACTGGAGAGCAATCGCAGGGTTGAGGAATATAACAAAAATAGTGCATGAAAGAGATCATAGGCGTAGTCACGGGTGTGGCACCTGTGGATGTATAAGAAGTTGACCCGAAATTTCCATCCCGAAAGGGCTTTTTTCCACATAGTGTGTGTCTTTGATAAATCACATAAAAATAATTCCATCCCGAAAATTTAATTGTTAAATTAAAGAAAAAAAATAAATACTTAGCCCGAATAAATTGTAAAATTATATTACTGTTTGCAGAAAAAAAGCTTCACAATCTATTAATAAATTACATCTACTTTCTTGATCATCCCGAAACCTTTTTTCTATACATTCTTCAGATGAAAATATGTTCATTACCAAATTTGTTTGTGCCGTACACAGAGATGACCCCCTCCCTTGGCATACGGAATTAGGTGTGCCAATGTGCATAGAACTTATATTCAAGTGCACATTTGAAAATCACGAGGGTTGATGGTGAATATTGATCATCCCGAAACCCACCTCTTTCTATGCATTATTCAGTTAAAAATATGTTCATTATAAATTTCCTGGTGCCGAACACAGAGATGACCCCTCGTTTGGCATATGGAGTTCAATGTGCCAATGTGCATAGAACTTATATTCTGGCGCTCATTTGAAAATCACGAGAATTGATGGTGAATATTGATCATTTCAAAAACCACTTTCTATACATTCTTCAGTTGAAAATATGTTCATTTTCAAATTTCCTGGTGCAGAACACAGAGACGACCCCTCCCTTGGCATATGAAGTTAGGTGTGCCAATGTGCATAAAACTTATATTCAGGCCCGCATTTGAAAATCACGAAGATTGATGGTGAATATTGATCAACCCGAAACCCACCTTTTTATATGCATCCTTCAGTTGAAAATATGTTCGAACACAGAGATGACCCCTCCTTTGGCATATGGAGTTAGGTGTGCCAAGGTGCATAGAACTTATATTCAGGCGCCCATTTGAAAATCACGAGGATTGATGGTGAATATTGATCATCCCAAAAACCACTTTCTATACATTCTTCAGTTAAAAATATGTTCCTTGCCTCAAATTGGGTAATGGTGTTCGGCACCAGGAAATTTGGTAATGAACATATTTTCAACTGAAGAATGCATAGAAAGAGGTGGGTTTCGGGATGATCAATATTCACCATCAATCCTCGTGATTTTCAAATGGTCGCCTGAATATAAGTTCTATGCACATTGGCACATTGAACTCGATATGCCAAGGGAGGGGTTCATCTCTGTGTTCGGCACCATGAAATTTGAAAATGAATATATTTTCAACTGAATAATGTACATATATAAAGTGATTTTTGGGATGATCAATATTCACCATCAATCCTCGTGATTTTCAAATGGGCGTCTGAATATAAGTTCTATGCACATTAACACACCTAACTCCATATGCCAAGGGAGGGAGTCATCTCTGTGTTCGGCACCAGGAAATTTGGTAATGAACATATTTTCAACTGAAGAATGTATAAAAAGTGGTTTTCGGGACGATCAATATTTACCATCAATCCTCGTGATTTTCAAATGGGCGCCTGAATATAAGTTTTATGCACATTGGCACACCTAACTCCATATGCAAAGGGAGGGGGTCATCTCTGTGTTCGGCACCAGGAAATTTGGTAATTCACATATTGTCAACTGAAGAAATCATAGAAAGAGGTGGGTTTCGGGATGATCAATATTCACCATCAATCCTCGTGATTTTCAAATGGGCACCTGAATATGAGTTCTAAGCACATTGGCACACCTTGCTTCATATGCCAAGGGAGGAAGTCATCTCTGTGTTCGGCACCAGGATATTTGGTAAAGAACATATTTTCAACTGAAGAATGTATAGAAAGTGATTTTTGGGATGAACAATATTCACCATCAGTCCTCGTGATTTTCAAATGGGCGGCTGAATATAAGTTCTATTTACATCGGCAGACCTAACTTCATATGCCAAGGGAGGGGGTCATCTCTGTGTTCGGCACCAGGAAGTTTGGTAATGAACATATTTTCAACTGAGGAATGCATGGAAAGAGGTGGGTTTCGGTACGATCAATATTCACCATCAATCCTCGTGATTTTCAAATAGGTGCCTGAATATAAGTTCTATGCACATTGGCACATTGAACTCCATATGCCAAGGAAGGGGGTCATCTCTGTGTTTGGCACCAGTTTATTTGGTAATGAACATATTTTCAACTGAAGAATGTATAGAAAGTGATTTTTGGGATGATCAATATTCACCATCAATCCTCGTGATTTTCAAATGGGCGCTTGAATATAAGTTTTATGCACATTGGCACACCTAACTTCATATGCCAAGGGAGGGGGTCATCTCTGTGTTCGGCACCAGGAAATTTGGTAATGAACATATTTTCAACTGAAGAATGCATAGAAAGAGGTGGGTTTCGGTACGATCAATATTCACCATCAATCCTCGTGATTTTCAAATGGGCGCCTGAATATAAGTTCTATGCACATTGGCACATTGAACTCCATATGCCAAGGAAGGGGATCATCTCTGTGTTTGGCACCAGTTTATTTGGTAATGAACATATTTTCAACTGAAGAATGTATAGAAAATAGTTTTCGGGATGATCAAGAAAGTAGATGTAATTTATTAATTGCAAACAGTAATATAATTTTACAATTTATTTCGGGCTAAGTATTTATTTTTTTCTTTAATTTAATAATAAAATTTTCGGGATGGAATTATTTTTATGTGATTTAGCAAAGACACACATTATATGGAAAAAAAGCCTTTTCGGGATGAAAGCTTGGCCAACTTCTTTGCCTGTGGCACATGTCACACCTATTGTTTTGAGACCAGAAATTTTTTTTCCCAAACAATTTTGTTTTGTTTGTGTTATCCCCATCAGAAATTCTGATGGGGATACAGGGGTGTAACTTGAACAAAAGCCCATAGTTCAATTTCTGAAAAATTCATTGATTGGCCTGGCGCTCTTGTTTAACCTAAATTCCCATTGATGCCACTATGACTATTTGAAAGACCCTAATACCTGTTAACAACAACTTAATTATGAAGAAATTCTGATGGGGTTACAGGGGTGTAATTTAAACAAAAGTCCATAGTTCAATTTCTGAAAAATTCATAGAATTGCCCGGCGCTCTTCTTTATTCTTGATTCGCATTGATGCCCTAACGCCTGTTAACAACAGTCTAGTTTTAAAGAAATTCTGATGGGGATACAGGGGTGTAATTTGACAAGATTTCCATAGTTCAATTTCTGAAAAATTCATTGCATGGCCTGGCGCTCTTATTTAATCTTAATTCGCATTGATGTCACAATAACCATTTGATAGGCTCTAATGATTGTTAACAAAAGTCTAATTTTAAAGAAATTCTGATGGGGGATACAATGGTATAATTTGAAAAAAAATTCATAGTTAAATTTCTGAAAAATTCTTTGAATGGCCCGGCGCTGTTGTTTAACCTAAATTCGCATTGATGCCACTATGGCTATTTGATGGGCCCAATGCCTTTTCACAACAGTCTTATTTTAAAGAAAGGTTGTTGTTAACAGGCAATACGGCATATCAAATGGCCATAGTGGCATCAATGCGAATTAAGATTAAATAAGAGCGTCAGGCCATTAACTGAATTTTTCAGAAATTGAACTATATATTTTATTTTTTAAATTACACCCCTGTATCCCCATCAGAATTTCTTCAAAATAAGATTGTTTTTAACAGGCATTAGGGTCTATCAAATTGCCAAAGTGGCATCAATGCGAATCAAGGTTAAACAACAGCGCCGGGCCATTCAATGAATTTTTCAGAAATTGAACAATGAGAATCTTGTCAAATTACATCCCCAATATCCCAAAAATCGTTCGCATCGTTATCATTGTCTTTTAACGCCTCAGACCTAATTTTCCTTAGAACGGTATGCAACTTTGATGCTACGAGAGTATTTGTTTTTTTTAACAAAATCTGCATCTTCATCATTGCTTCATTCATCGTTGCTCGACTGGTTTATTTAATAATGTTTTTTTAAGTGATGATCTTTTAGTGCTTGAAACACGTTTAAATTTTTGAAAAGGATGAACTAAAATGCCAGAACTAACCACATTGAAAGACCCAAATGACAAATTTTTATTATTCAATTTGAAAATGCGACAAGAAGTTGTCTTGTTTGTATGATCACAGTAGGCTCTAATTGTCAAATGGTGTTTGAAGAGGTCGTGTCCTTTTATATATATTAAGCATCCCGTAATTTTTGTTAATATTTCGGAAATGATAAGACCATAGTTCTTCAATTTTCTTTCCTTATGCATTTTGAAATTCTTTTTTTGTATTTTAACAAGATTTGGATTTACCAGGGTTTTATTAAAATTTAAATTATCTTGATTTAAATTGGTGTTAGTGTTTAAATTAATACAATTTTCTTCTGCCTCTACTGTTTCAATATCAAAAGTCTCCGAATTTATATACGTAATTTTTTGATTTTCACTCACTTAGATCATTTTCGTGTACATTTTCGAAACTTAGATTCATATTTAGATTCCTGCTGGCTGAATTATCTAAACTACGTATCAATGTTAATTTCCTGCATAGACAAAAAGTTCAATTCCAGAGCATGGCCGTTAATTAAATTATTACTTGTGCCCTCTTCCATGCCAAGTATAGAGAAAGTACGATTATTTTTATTTGAATTGGGGTTAACGTTTGAATAAACTTCCGAATCAATAGAAGCAGTTTTTTTATTATTGTTCATCAAACCAGTTTTCGATATATTTTCTAAATTTAATAAAATACTTTGTTGCCCGGTGGTCAGAAATTGGGTAATGAACATAAATTTCAATTGAAGAATGTATAGAAAGTGGTTTTCGGGATGATCAATATTCACGAGCAATCCTCGTGATTTTCAAATGGGCGCCTGAATATATATTCTATGCATATTGGCACATCTAACTTCATATGCCAAGGGAGGGGGTCATCTCTGTATTCGGCACCAGAAAATTTGGTAATGAACATACTTTCAACTGAAGAGCGTGTAGAAAGTGGTGGGTTTCGGGATGATCAATATTCACCATCAATCCTCGTGATTTTCAAATGGGCGCCTGAATATAAGTTCTATGCACATAGGCACACCTAACTCCATATGCCAATGCTCCATATGAATTCCATTTCTGCAAACAGTAATATAATTTTACAATTTATTCGGGTTAAGTATGTATTTTTTTGCTTTAATTTTGCAATAAAATTTTCGGGATGGAATTATTTTTATGTGATTTAGCAAAGACACACAGTATATTGAATAAAAGCCTTTTCGGATGGAAATTTCGGATCAACTTCTTATACATGAGCAGATATGCATCCTTTTTGGTCACCATATTCATTTTTCTCGAATGCAGGCACAATCTGTGTTTATAATTTGATTTATTAAGTATTACAACTGGGTGCTCCTTGCACTTCGGGTAATTGGTTAATTTTCACGAACGAGTATCCCCCCCCCATATCTAAAAATATAGGTTTAATTCCATGGTCATCTCTAGGATCCACGGTAAAAAAAATTATACATATAAGCAAAAATAATGAAACCTTTAAAATATGGAAAATACTGTTTTATAGATATTTCGAGATCGACGACGGCACAATATTTCAGTAATTTATTTTGACAGTGGCATAAGTCACTTTTCAAAAAATCAAGTTAATGATAACATTAGTTACAATTTCTGCGTTTTAAAAAAATTTCCAACCAATAAAACAAGTATCGTGAGACGACAAATACAAGTAAAAGGTCTCGAAAGTTGGCATCAATGATTTTAAACATGTTAAAGCGCAAACTCTTAAATATCTCGATTTAATACAAAGTGACTTAGCTATATCACTTTCAAAATAAACGGCTCATTTAGAATGGAGATAACAATTTAACAGTGTAACATTTTAATTATTTTTTAGCACAAACTTCATTATCATAAAAAAGGTTATTTCCATCGGATGTGGGCACAGGTTCTACATCTTAGCTAGTACATTGGCCTATCTGGCCATATATACCAATTTATGGCTATTCATCTATAGAGAGATAAGATTTTATTATTTTTTTTTTATTTTTTTCCATTATTTTTTGTGCAGAAGATTTAATTTAGTGAGAATATCTTTTTCTTTAAGTGATAATTTTTATTTATTTTTATTTTTTATTTTCTACTAGTTTCGAGAGTTCTCTCTTCGTCAGCTATTTACTATATTCTCATAGAGTAAATAGCAGAATAGAGTAAATAGCTTGCTAAGAGAGAACTAACGAAACTAGAGCAAAATAAGAAATAAATATAAATTATCATTTGTAATAAAATATTTTTATCTTCGCGCTACTTGATCCTCAGACGACCAACCAACCTACAGATATAAAATATTATGCTTAAAAAGTAAATAGGTTGTTCATTCATTTTTTTTGGCTTGTGTTCGTCAAATTTTCATAAATGAACGGAACTCAAGTACCTAGTTTGATTTAAAAATCTTATTTATTGATGTTCTCGAGAGTCAACGAAAAAAAAATTCAACGATACGGAAATTCAGTCATACGAATTCCCGAATTATGAGCCGATTACCAAAACAGTTGACAGTTTCTATTATAAAACACGTGCGTTCTTACGTAAATTCAGTATAGCCACCATGCTCGTGATGCAAACCTCGACTTAAATACCACATTAGAACAATTCATAGATCAGCAGAAAATGTTCTTTGGTGTTAACACATCCCAGCACGTGTGTCTTCCAAAAGTTAACATAACTGGGCATCATTTAATGATTTAATTAGAACTATACTATTCATAACAACAATCATGTAAGTGATGTCTACAAATTCCAAATGCTTAAGCGCCTTCTGTTGGGCGAAGCAGATTATATGACATATTGATATCACAGAAAATAATTACGTAGGTATGGAACAAATTATGCAGTAGATATAATAAGATTACCGCCATTGCAACGTTTCTGATACAATCGTTTTTTGACCAAAAACCATCACAGGGTACAAGAAGGGATCTATGTCGCATCAAACAACCGACGAGATCATACGTTTACTTCGCGCATTTGGACCGAATGCTGAAACTCGTGATCCGTGGCTATTCCACATTTTATTGAGCAAAATTGATAGTGAATGAAAATAATCGTGGGTGAACGAATCGGTAGATAAAGAATTCGAATACTTACTCAAGCTTTTTAATAGAAAATGTAATGTCCTAGAGATTTGCGACACAAGTACAAACAAAATTACCGCAAAGGTTCCAACCAAATCGTTTTTTTCTGTAAATACAAATTCCGCATAGGAGTGTAAAAGTTGTGAGGAAAATCATCCTGTATTTAAATTCCCGTTTTTTTTTAAATAAGAATGTGGATGACAGAATACGAATGATAAATGAACGAGGTACTCTATATGTCGTAATTGTTTAAGAGGTGGTTGCCTTAAAAAGCATTGTTTAAGAGGTGGTAGGCACGCAATCAGAGTCAAGTCAGGCGTCAACGAATCATCACGTAGCTACGAATAACCAAATAAACGAAATGATTGAGACTTCATTAAATACTAAATCTACCAATAATCAAACAGCACCGCAGACAAAATCCAGAATAATACACAAGTATATACACTTTATTCTTCGCCAACCACGGTACCAACAGCGCTCGTAAATGTAAAGTCACGTACCGGAGAACTTCGGTCAGTACGCGCACTACTAGTTTTGGAGCAGCATTTCCCAAGGCTCATCTCTTCTGACATCTGAAACAATCTTCCATTCTAAAGCCGACCAGACCACAGCCCTCGCAGAAATTATTAGTTTTTTCAAGTGGGCAAGATGACACCGATGATCAATAACTTTGCACTTCCTGCAATTCCAGACTTTAGACTTCTGTTGTTTTTGTCACTTTCATTTGTTGAATAAAAGTTTTCGGAAGACTCGAATTGATCAGAAATTTGAGCAACAGCTGCTTGAGCGCGTCTTGCACGTGGTTTAATTAATCACCGTGGATCAATCCCGGACGTATTCCAAAGTTTTTCGAAATTATCACAAATTTTCCGAAGTGAGGCCGTTGTTGCAATTTGCATTTTATACGTGACAATGTTCAATGACCTTGGAAAATGTAAATGAAATAGGCTTAACTGAAAAACATATTGGCAATGATGAACAGGTAGCCCATAATGGTTTGGTATTAATCTGAACTTTTTAAATTTATTTGTGACTGCTGAAATCTTTTCAACAATTCTTTGCTTTTGAAACAAAATATTTTTAATATTGCAAACGTACTAATTTTGATAAAATAATTATTTTTAGAGGATAAGCTGAGTTTTGATTTTCTATTTAAATTTCGAAATTAATTGATTTTGAAGCAAAATCGTTAATCGCCTAAATGTTTACTTAAAAAATAATTGTACATGCTAATAGTAAAAATTTGCTAGTCGTTTAAAAATGTCGTCAAACTTTGCTGACAGCGTCATATACATAAACGATTGAATATTGCGTTGTCACTGACCACTAAGCTGGGCCGCTATTCGAATATTTATACGATGACATTTTTGTTAACGACAACCAAATGTTGCGTGCCTCACGGTCAAGGCTGGGTTTATGTTAATGTGGTTATCTGGACTTTATTATTTTAATCAAACTGCAATATATTTTTATAATTATTTCATAATTTTTATTGTTTTAAAGTTAATATTTCGAGGTACACAACAGACTGATCTTTTTATGATTTTTCAGCCAATTTACAATTTTATTATTTAAGAGTAATAAATTCAATTATATATTTTATTTGATCAATACAATAAAAGATACTTTCTAAATGGTTGTAATCCAGGGATGTACAACTACTATTTCCTACAACTCCCTGCTTAAATCAAAAGTTATCCTAAGGAAAATCTTTTGATAGACTTACAAATGCAATAATGCATAACTATGATAATAATAGTTAATACTAATTAGCTATGCATTTTTCTAAAATTTAATAATAAATAAATTCGAATGCATATCATTTCTTTGATATAAGTCATTTAAAGATTTGTACATTTTTGCTCAGATTCATATTATTTACTTATACATTATTACAAATTTATTATTATTATTATTATTTTTTTTATATTTTTTATTTTTTTTATACTAAATTTCATGAAAGATTACATTTATGCATATATACATATTTCAATCAATTATTTTATTCAATCCTTAAATAATTAATATAAATGTTTTACTCGTTTCAGAAAATTTTTAATCTGTTGTTATGAACTACGATGATTTTCCAATTTTAATGGAGGAGATATTATTTCGTCTATCTGGAGATATTATTTCGTCTATCTCGAAAGGACCAAGCCACAGAGGAGATATTTTACTTTGGATGCTCTCGTTTTTTAGTAATACGTAATTTCCCTTTTGAAATTGAACAGGGTTAATAGTATGATCATAATAGGATTTAGCATTTAACTTCTTTTCTACTAAGTTCTGTTTTGCAGTTGTAAAGGAAGTTTGCAGACGATATTTAAGGTCATGATAATAATCATCAAAAGTATAAACAGGATCAGGTTCTTTGGAAATTGACGAAGGAATATTGGGTTTAAATCCGAATACTAGCTCATAGGGCATAAATCCAGTTGAACTGTGTAGTGTAGTGTTATACGAAAATGTAAAGTAAGGTAACCACAAGTCCCAATTCAAAACATCGGTTTGAGAAAAGTTGCGCAAGTACTCACCAAGAGTTCTGTGAAATCTTTCTAGAGCACCATTACTCTGAGGGTGGTAAGCTATTGTAGCAATTTTTTTTATTTTCAGTAACTTGCAAACTTGTGTGAACAATTTACTCATGAAATTGGTACCCTGATCAGTTAAGATCTCATCAGGTATACCATACACATATATGAATTGTTCAACAAATGTCTGAGCTACAATATTTGCGTCTTGTGAAGGGATAGGAAAGGCAAGGGAGTATTTTGTAAGGTCATCTTCAAGAGTAAGTATATATTTATTATTTTTATATGAAGATGACATAGGGCCAACGATGTCTAGGAAAATTTTTTGGAAGGATTTGGAGGACGTTGTTGTTATTTTTAGAGCTTCTTTAGTAGGTCTGCTATGTTTATTAATTTGGAAAAGTTTGCAATTTAATATAAATTTTTTAATTTTCGAGTGCATATTGGGGAAATTATAATATTGCCGCATTCGAATAAAAGTGCGATACACACCTTGGTGTCCACCAAGAGGTGATGTATGAAATTCGTTAATCAGTTGATTAACTTCAGATTCGTCTGTTATATATTTAATTTTACTATTTTCCTGATTTATTAAGGTATCATTATTCTTGTTTTCAAATGTAATTTCCGGAGAAGTATCTTCACTTTCAAATTCACGCTGATCATTTGACTTTCGTTTGCTTGAAAGTAAATTTAACGTATCGATATTGTCATTATCAGAATTAGGTTTTGATGACATCGATCGGGCAATAATCAGGTCGATTCAATATACATCTTCTATTCTCAATATCTTCTATTCTTCTATATTTGTATATGAAAATTATTAAATGTTGAAATAGAAGGAAAAATAGAAAAATTGCTATTCATATTAAAAATAAACAAATTTTTTGATTTTTTCGCTTAGAAGGTTTTTACTAAAAATAATGCGACCATACGAAATAAAGACATTTTTGACTGTTGTAATGTTCTTTTCAAACATTTGGTTTGTTTTATAAGTTATCTAACCGTATCTTGATTTGAATTTCAAATAACTACCGACTCCGAATATTTTTCAATATGATTTTGAGGGCTATGTGTGATTCTAGATGGCTTTGATGTATATGTAACAATTTACGTTTCTAGCAATTATATTTTTTGAGTTGTTAAGGATAAAAAATAATTAAAATTTCGTTTTGACGTTTAATGTTCACGTCGATACAATGAGTTCTTCTATTCTTCTTGAAAAATCTTCTTCACTAAAACAGAAGAAATCAAAAATAGAAGAATCTTCTATTTTGCTATTCAGTGTAGCAGTGGGATTGTAATCTTCTTTTTTTATTATTGAAAGTTCCAAATCGAATTGTTTTCTTCTATTTTTATTTTCATAAATTATGCCGTGCTAAAATTTCATGGAAAAAAACTCAATGTGCATATCCATACTACGGTAACTTGAATCCGGTAACTACTTCGTTTCTTTCCCCTTTATCTATAAATGTTTTTATTTTATTGGTAAAGGGGAAAGAAACGAAGTAGTTACCGGATTCAAGTTACCGTAGTATGGATATGCACAATGAGCTTATTTTTAATGCGCTAGTAGATGTCATATCTCCAACTTTACCAGCGCATTTATGCTGTGATATCCTTTTAAGCAAATGTATAAATTGCCAGGTGCCTCAACAGAATTTTCTGGTGGGGCGATGGTTATTTGGACACCGTCAATAGCATTGATTATATTCCTCATTCCATATTTATCCTGAAACCTGTTAATGGAACATTACGAAATTTTATAAATTAATAAATATGATACATTTTTTTCATACCTTGATTTGTTTCTAGTTTTTTCTAAAATAGTTGTAGGCAATGTTCTGTGCTTTGGCACCAAATATTTGTTTATAAGGCAAGTTACATTGTGAATACATCTTGACACACTAGGTTGTTACAGGCCCAACACATTGTTGCTACCAACGGAAGCTTGATAGCTTCCTTGCCCACAAAAAAATACAAAGTAGCAAGCACCTAAGTAATAAGACTCATTTATGTACCCTAATTGCATTTCCAAATAACTAATACATACTTGTAATTTAAATGGTATTGAGTTGAAGCTGGATTTTGCTACTAAATCGGTTACAAATATCACAACAATTCCCTTTTGCAATCAAAAGTACTTGTGGAATACACTATTAATAAACTGAAACGGATCCTAGTTTATTCTTATATCCTTCAATCTCATTTTTGGTTTTTGTCTACAAAAATTTATTTAATTAATTTTTATTAAATAATTAATAAATTTACTTACGAACCAATACGCTTTTGGCGGATTGTTTCACTTCGCATTAAACAAAAATTCATTTTTAAATTGTGAAGATTTAATCAGAACACAACCCGCTTTTGATAACAATCGAAAAAAATCTATTTCTTCTTGTCATAAAAGTCTCATTTTTATATCTTCTATTTTTAGTCAAAACCTTCAAACGAAAAAATCAAAATAATTGTTTATTTTTAATATGGAATAGCAATTCTTCTATTTTTTCCTTCTATTTCGACATTTAATAATTTTCATACACAAGTATAGAAGAATAGAAGATATTGAGAATAGAAGATCTATATTGAATCAAATTAAATATTTTGTATAAAATTTGTACCTTTAAAATTACCCTTACCACAACCCATAACAAGTTGAAATATAGTTTGGGAACAGATGCTATTTAGAATAACTTATATTCATAAGATTAATGTTGAAATTTAAATGGGAACACACGATATGGGCCATCAAAGTCTAAATATGAACCCGCGAAGAGTGTGAAGTTTTGACATTTATTTATCGTAACCGTTTTAAATTTTATCTTGGAGTTCAATTAGAGAATGCGAATATTGCAAAAAAAAGGCAAGATAAATTATCGTTTACACGTTTACAAATTATCTTACTGTTTAGAGAATTAGGGCACAGTTTTGGTTTTGTGTAATAATACATTTTTGACATTATAGCAAGAGCAAATAGAAGAAAAAAAAATCGATTTGGAACTTTCAATAATAAAAATAGAAGATTAGGATCCCACTGCTTCACTGAATAGCAAAATAGAAAATTCTTCTATTTTTGATTTCTTCTGTTTGAGTGAAGAAGATTTTTCAAGAAGAATAGAAGAATTCATTGAATCGACATGAATATTACAATTATTAATGGATGATGTTGGCTCAGTAGGCAATTTTATTCGACTTAGAGTATCCGCGTTATGTATAAGTCTGCCAGGCCTATGTTCAATTGTAAAATCATAATCTTCAAGACAAATTTGCCAACGAATTTCACGAGATTTCGGCGATTCTAAATTATGCAACCATATAAGTGCACTGTGATCAGTTACAAGACGGAATTTATGGCCATATAAGTATGGTCGAAAATGCGACATGGACCATATTACTGCCAACAATTCTTTATTAGTCGGAGAATAATTAGATTCCGCTTTATTTAGAACACGACTAGCGTACGCGATTGGGAGTTCAGAATCATTAACTTCTTGGGACAAAACAGAACCAATTGCAATATCGATAGCATCACAAGTCAAAAAAACGGCTTACTAAAATTAGGCAATTGAAGAATAGGAGGAGTAGTAAGTGATTTCTTAAGCGAATCAAAAGACTCTTGACACTCTGAAGTCCATGTGAAAGGAGCGTTTTTCTTTAAGAGATTTGTCATAGGTTTTGCTATTCCTGAGAATTGGGGGATACATTTTCGGTAATATCCGGCTAACCCTAAAAATGATTTTATTTTCGTTGGGTTGTGAGGTACAGGAAAATTTTTAACGGCTGAAATTTTAATCTCGTCAAGTTTAATACCGTTTGGTGTTACAATATGTCCAAGATACCTAATTTTTTGTTTTAAAAATTGACACTTGCTAGGGTTTAATTTTAAATTAAACCGACGAAGACGTTTGAAAACTTCTTTAAGATTGTTGTTATGTTCATTTAGTGAGGCGCCATAAACAACAATGTCGTCGAGGTAAGCAAGACATTTAATATTATTTAATCCACAAAGAGCAGTATTTATCATGCGTTGGGAAGTGGCAGGTGCTCCTTTTAACCCGAATGGCATACACACGAATTCATAATGGCCTTCGTCCGTGCTGAAAGCAGTTTTGGGCCGGTCATGAGGTATCAATTTAATCTGCTGATAACCACTCTGTAAATCCAGGGTTGAAAAATATTGAGCCTTGCCTAATTTGTCGAGGATATCGGAAATGTTATGCAAAGGGTAGGTTAGTTTCCTGACGTTTCGGATCTTTTTGGCACAACTAAAAGAAGGGAATTCCAGGGACTCATACTATCTTGGACTATTCCTTGAGAGATCATGTCGTTAACTTGCCTTTGAATCTCCTCTTTAGTTGAATGAGGTTGTCTAAAGGGACGAACATGAATAGGCAATGGATTTGCAATGGTACGAATTTCGTGTTGCACAAGGTCTGTTGTACTAAGTATATCACCATCTACAAAGAATACATCGTTATATTCATTAAGAATTTCTTTTAAAGTTTCATTTTCTTCTGAATTTAGGTGATGAAAATCGATAACGGATTGAAGTATATTCATTCGATTATGATTACCGTTATCAATTTTTTTAAAAGTAAAGACTTCATAATTATTGATTGTTTCTATTTTAAATTTAAGTCGTTCGGTTCTAAAAATATCATCTGATAAGTTCAAAATAAGTAGAGTGATATAGTTATTATGAACTTTGTGAATTGAACTTGCTATAAATATACACGAAGCTGGCTTTTGTGCAGGACAAACAAATTCAAATTCATTAGGGAGGTTAATTGGGATTGAAATGTGTTGTTCACACCGAGGAAAAATTTCTATAATTTGTAAAACCTCAACTTCCATATCAGAAGATAAAGGTAAAGGTACTAATTCACGATTAATAGGAATTTCGACTCTTAGATTTTGGAAATTTATGTTGCATTTGTAATGATTTAGGAAGTTTTGTCCAATTATACCGCAAGCGCTAATTGGAAACGTATCATCTACGATTTGAAAATTCATTTTTATTTCACTGTCATTAGGTAATTTGATTATCGCATCGCAATCAGCAAGAGTTTCATGCGTTTCGTTTGATATACCCTTCAATTTGCATTTAGATTCCTTATAGACTGTTGTATCTTCGTACAGGACTGACTTCTTTATGAGACATATTTCAGCTCCAGTATCTACCACAAAAGGAACATTTTTGAAATTGCAAATGTCGAGATTTAAATGAATATATTTATTAAAAGTATTAGAATGATTAGTGATTTTGTTCAATTCTACTGTCCAAAAGTTTATTTTCGGAAGAAGTTAATGAAGGATTTGCAGTTTGTGTTTCATTTATTGCTGATTGATATTTGATCTGGAGGCACTCGTTAGATCTCGGACTTTCGAAGGAGTGCCCCTTTCTAGGCTCGAAAATCTTACAACGTTTCGCGATTTAATTGCGCTTGATGATGATACAGAATTTGAACGATCTTTCATTTCGTCACTTCGCTTTTTAAGGAAACATTCTTTAATGTGATGACCGTATTTTTTGCAATAAGCACAAGGAATAGATGAAACTGAATTAATAGACCTAACGTTTAAGGTTGATGTTAATGCATTGTTATGATTTGGGCTGATAGCAACATTTTTTAAACATTTTTCTATTGAGTGGCCAGATCTTCTGCAAATTTTAGAAAATTCTGATTTTTTTTGGATATCAAATCTATCATTGGAAAATTTGAATGTTTGGTTGAGAGTAGCCTCTTCTTCCACTGCTCTATTGATCGCTTCAGAAATTTTTGTAAAACGACATTCTTTAACTATTAACTTAATAGAACCATCAAGGCCTTCTTGGAATGATTTCAAAGCTATGTTGGCATTAAGTTTTTTTATGGTTTCGGCTTCATTAGTCCCTACAGAAGCAATACAAGCTTCATTTAAGTCATGAAGTACGGATTCGACACGATTCGCATAGGTTTTGACACTTTCATTTTTCATTTGCCGATTAGAGGAAAGCTCCATCTGAAGATGCCCAATAGATCTGGTGTTTTTTAAAATTTGACCATGTATCAAGAGTTTTGTACTTCATTAAATGATAAGCTTTTCCATCAAGCTTAAGTCTAATTAATTCTAAAAATTGACCATGATCTTGTTGAGGAAGGGTTTTATGAATAAATTCGCACGATGAAATAAATGTATGCAGTTCATTAGAATTTCCAGAAAAACTAGGTACTAACCTGAGTACATACTTTGGATCTAAGGATGAAGTCATTATTTCTAGATTAGTAACTGTTTCAGTTGGACTTATTGTATTAAGATCTAAAACTTCGTCGTCTGAACTCGGTTCAGTTTTTTATATGAATTTCAAGGGATTGATTAGGATTAGGTGTTTGTAATTTTAACGGATTAGATTTGGCAGGTTTGAGTCGTGAAACCTCTATCTGAACATTACGATATTCTAAAAAACTTGTTGAATCATCAGTATCTTCTTGTGGTGATTCGCTCCTGACATATCAATATAAACAATTTTTTTTTTTTTTTTTTTTTTACCAAATAACGTACGTGAATTATATTATTTAAGCATTAATTTGATTAAATGATGTAAAATATTTAAATGGATATATGTATGTACATATTTTACGAGTATGTGAAATATTGTTAAATTGTAATTTAATGTAGGTATAAAAATATAATATAAGTATCTATTATAATGTTAATTTTTTTCAAAGAAGGAATTATGAATTTTATTACGTTACGTAATTTTGAAAAAAAACTTATTGTCTAAGTGTAAAAATTATTATCTTAGTCTACAGGGTTTTCATAAGTACGAGCATAATATATAATCGTACGAGTATGTACTAATTATGAAAATGTATTTAATTCAATAAATTTAATTTTAATAATTTTATCAATTTTCTAATTTTAAGTTTCAATTACTTATTTAAAGGTTTTATCTTTTTTTTTAAATCATTTATAAAATTAATTCGGATTAAGAAATTAGTTTAAATAATATTTTTTTTTTTCATTTAGATCTATAAATATTTGAAATTTTATGAAAATTAATTTACCAGTTTAAACCATGGTTAACGTTGTATCTCATCCTTGTAGTTAGTAGGTGTAATCCGTAATCCATGCATTGTATAAACTAATCCGTTTGAATGTTGCGACCTTGACGTCATCGTAGAACGTTTTTGCACATTTCGCCTTAATTTTGATCAGTAACGTTAAATTTTGCTTTAAAGTCTTAGCAGAAGATTTATTGGCTTAGATTTGTTTAAATTCGTTACTATTCATTCAGCACCATTAATTTATTTATTTTTAGGAACAATTTTATTTTATTATGCTTTAAAGATTTTAACGAATTTTAGCACAGTTCGAACCTCAACGGTATCTCTTATGCATACATACGAGTAATATTGCACATTATTGATTATTATAATTTTTATTTTGTTCTAGCTAATTCAGTTCATAATCACAGAATTTTATTATTAGATTTTATGATTTTAACGTATTATGAAGATTATTGTGTTTGTACGACCGTACGTATCTAACTACGGTTTAATTTATCACAGAACTTTTGTTAGGTTTAATGTACACGGTACTTCTGTTTATAGTTTCGTTTACACGTTTTTAGGAAAAAAAAAATTGTTTTTGTGCACTCACTATTTAATATCTTATGATTTTGATTTCCGCAATTAACACTTTCATCACTTCATGATTGAATGTGATTTAGAATCGTTTTTTTTTTAATCACTTTAATTTTTTTTTTTTCACGAATGAATCGTATCACGAATGAATGCAACAGATTTTTTTTTAGAAAACTGTTTAAAAAAAACTATCTCGCCGCTGCCACCACTGTTGCGTGCCTCACGGTCAAGGCTGGGTTTATGTTAATGTGGTTATCTGGACTTTATTATTTTAATCAAACTGCAATATATTTTTATAATTCTTTCATAATTTTTATTGTTTTAAAGTTAATATTTCGAGGTACACAACAGACTGATCTTTTTATGATTTTTGAGCCAATTTACAATTTTATTATTTAGTAAGTGAATAATAAATTCATATTACATATTTTATTTGATCAATACAATAAAAGATACTTTCTAAATGGTTGTAATCCAGGGATGTACAACTACTATTTCCTGCACAATCTACAACAAGGAAAATTACAATGTAAGTAAATTGTTTTAAAATTTTTAATAATGAAAACGTTATTTTATTCATTTAATTATTTTTTAAAGTACACGTATTCGTTAATAATTTGAAAAAAATGTTTATCCCAAAATTAGAATTTCAATTTTTAATATGTTGAATGTTGTGTATTTTCAGGACCAAAGTAACTAAAACCAAACAATATGAATTGCTCGTTTCATTTATGGAGGGACATTCGGCTTTGGCTAAAGGCTATAATACCACAGCAGATGGTAGAATATCTGACAAATCATTATAGGTGGATATTAGCAGCCAACTTAACAGCCATGAACCGCCAATAAGAGATCCAGAAGGTTGGAAGAAGGTATGGGCTGATCTCTCTCTCTCTCTCTCTCTCCTCTCTCTCTCTCTCTCTCTCTCTCGCTCTCTCTCTCTCTCTCTCTCTCTCTCTCTCTCTCTCTCTCTCTCTCTCTCTCTCTCTCTCTCTCTCTCTCTCTCTCTCTCTCTCTCTCTCTCTCTCTCTCTCTCTCTCTCTCTCTCTCTCTCTCTCTCTCTCTCTCTCTCTCTCTCTCTCTCTCTCTCTCTCTCTAGCATCACATCCCATGAAGGGATTTTGCCGCCCGCACTATGGTCCTCCAGCCGTCTCGGTTCATCGCTCTCGTCCTCCAGTTTCTACATCCTAGTGCCTGTAGATCTTATTCGACGTCGTCACGCCAGCGCAGTCGGGGTCTTCCTCTACGACGGACACCGGCTGGTTGTTGATGGAACACTTTATTGGTCATCCGTTGTTGTGGGGACCTTGCAACGTGGTCGAGCCATCTTACTCGATTGGATTTGATGAATCCGATAATATCGCAACCTCCAAGAATTTGCTTTATCTCGTGGTTCATACGAATCCGATATTCATTGTTCGCGACTTTAATTGGACCAAAGATGGAGCGAATGACCTCCCTTTCGAGAGTTGATTGCAATCTACAATCATTAGTGGTCATGGTCCAGCTCTCGCTTCCGAAGCCAGCACAGGTCTTATGAGTGCTTTATAAAGTACGAGCTTGCACGACTGCGATAGATGTCTAGATCGCAATAATTTTGATTGGGCGTAGAAAACTCGATGTGCGGCAGCTATTCGGGCTTTTATATCTGCCTGCATGTCATTTGATGATGTTATAACTGACCCGAGGTATTTGAAGTTTGAACGCGATCAAAGTTATGGTCGCCAATTCCGAGATTTGTCATGGAGATGTTCCTGGGTGTGGATACAAATTTGATTTTGCTACTGTTCACCTTCAAACCAAGTCTTCTTGCGCAGCGATCGAGCGGCACGAAACTGTCTTTGATATCGATAGGTCTTCGGCCAAGAAGCACGATATCATCTGCATATCCAAGAATTTGGCCTGATTTATTAAATATACAGCGCGAAGTTTCGATGTTGCTTTTCCTCACTACGTACTCAAGCGCCAAATTGAACAGCACAGGCGCGAGTGCATCTCCCTGTCGAACGCCAGATGTTATTTCAAAGGAGTCTGACACAGTTCCTTCGATTACAATTCTACATACAGACCTAGACGTTGTTAATTAACACAGAGAAACGAGTTTTTCTGGAATTCCTAGGCATATGAGCGCGACCCAAAGGTTATCGCGGTTTATACTGTCATATGCCTGACGGAAGTCTATATATAATTGATGTATGGTTATGTTGTACTCCCAATATTTTTCCAAGATCATCCTCATGGTGAAACACTGGTCAGTGGTCGATCGGTTGGGACGAAAACCACACTGATAATCGCCAATGATGTTTTCGGCGAAAGGGATGAGTCTGGCAAGTACAATCATTAGCCAACACTTTGTAAGCAGTGTTCAATAGAGCTATGCCACGAAAGTTTTCACATTTAAGACGGTCGCCTTTTTAATGCAACGGACATATGAGCGCGGTCTTCCAATTCTCCGGCAACTCTTCTTGGTCCCAAATACATACGATGAGATCGTGTAGACTTGTTGCAAGAGTAGCGCCTCCGAGTTTATTAATTCTGCGGGGATTCCATCGAGACCGGTGCCTTGCGTTTTTCAATCGACTAATAGCTGCGTCTACTTCCTTTGCTGTGGGATATTCGACGAAGACCTCAACACCTGGAGGAGCTATTGCTCTAATGGGGGTCACGTCGTCATTCCGATTTAGTAGATTTTGAAAGTAGGTTTGCCATACTGAGAGAACATCAGCCAC
Organism: Nephrotoma appendiculata; assembly: GCA_947310385.1. NCBI lineage: Eukaryota > Metazoa > Arthropoda > Insecta > Diptera > Tipulidae > Nephrotoma > Nephrotoma appendiculata. The sequence continues at coordinate 75,427,998 of OX371225.1, forward strand.
GTTTGTTCTCAATTCTCGATTCCCGTCTTTGATGGCTCTACTTCTTGGGTGGAAGTATTTAGTGAGATTCCTGGCATTAGCAAAACAGTCCCTTGAATTTCCTACTTCCGCTTGGAAGCTGATGTTTTCGATGCATAATCTCATATGATCGCGTTTCTTTTGACGAAGGTATTTAGTCGTGGCTTTCCTGGCGCGGAGATATTCTGCATATGTGCTTCTAGTGTTGCGAGCCAACCATTTTTCACGAAGCTTTTGTTTATTTGCGATAATCAGGCGACATTGATCATCGAACCAATCATTGCGGAGTCTCGGAGGTCTTCTTCCGATAGTGTTTTGTGCCGCGGTGGTAATGGCTGACTGTATTGTGTGCCACTGCTCCTGGATGTTAGAAAGAGCTTCTTCTTTGTTCCTAGGCCGCTCTAGATAGTTAGTGACAGCTGATTGGTAACTCTGCAGTGACATTTGGCCTTTTAGAGCACCAACATTCCATCTAACGGTTTTTTGTGCTTGTCTGTTGAACGTAGATGACAGTTTGCACTTATATTTAAATACGACAAGCATATGATCGCTGTCCATATATGCACCCCTGTAGGATCTAACGTCAGATATACTGGTCGAGTGTCTCTTAGACACCATGACGTGATCAATTTGGTTTTGCGTTCTTCCATCATTCGATCTCCACGTTACTTTGTGAATTCTCTTATGTGGGAAAAACGTACTTGATACAACTAAGTTGTACATTAATGCCAGGTCGGTGGCGCGTTGGCCGTTGTTGTTACTAGTTAGATGCAGACTGTTAGGACCGATGTGCGATGTATTTTTTGCACTCCTACCGATTTTTGCATTAAAGTCGCCCACGATGATTTTAATGTCGTGGTGCGGTATGTTATTGATGACTTCCACCAGCTCGACAAAGAATAAATCTTTGATGTCATCCGATTATTTATCTTCGGTGGGTGCATACACATTAACGATCGTGATGTTAAATTTCTTAGTGCGAAGTCTGACCGTGCACATCCGCATATTGATGATCGGGCGGAAATCGATGATATGGTGCTTCACGCGCCGATGGATGAGGAAGCCAACTCCAAATTCTCCTCCGTTCTGATGGCCGCTGTAGTGAAGAGTGTAACCATTGGTGGTGTCATGGATCCTACTCCCAGACCATCTAAGCTCTTGTGGTGCAAGTACGTCTAATGTGTAACTCTTTGCTTGGTTCGAAAGGTTCTTGAGATCTCCAGGTCTTAAGAGGCTAAGCACGTCCCATGTTCCCATTTTTAAAGCGTTGTCCGTGTACAATTTCCGAGGTCGAGTTTGTAATGAATCCGATATGGTAATCCGAGGCCTTTGTTACGGGTTCATAACTTAAATGGTTTTTATGAGGAAAGGTTGTTGGCCTGCCGCTCAACCCGCTTGTTACGTGTGTGGGTCACGTACTGGTGAAAATCTTAAGGCATCCAGTCCTACCTTGAACACATTTATATAGCGAGCCGCTTGATACAAGACAGACGCCCGCTTCAGCCGCTCCTAACATGGAGAACAGACGCTGGTTTGGTATTGGTTTTAGGGCGCCAATAACCCGCCCTGACATGTAGTGTCCATGACTATAAACATGATTTAGTCTGCTCGTCTCCACTACACCGCCTGATTCATTTAGCGTTACACAGGGAGCACCTGGTGAGGAGGTATGAATCTCGGACTTCGCCCCCCATGGGCCGACCACAAGTTCAATATAAAAAAAAGAATTTAAACTTAACAAATTAAGTATCGGGCACGGGCGGAGGCCCATCTCGAATCCAGACACTCTCACTCACAGAAGAGGCGGTAATTGCCCTTATTGATTTGAAAACTTCGGTTAATGGTTTCGTCCATACACCATCGCTTGGTGACAATACATTAGAATTACCAAATTTAACTGAAGACCAAACTCCAACTTTGTCCGACGAATTATTAGATGAAAATAGCGAAACCAATAATGCTGACCCATAAACACCAAGAAGAGCCACACCTACAAAAGCTTCAAGGGACCATCTACTATCAAAACAAATCATTCTACAATAAACTTTCCACGAAACCATAACAAACCAAAATAGATTCACTAGCCAACGTGTTAAATGATTGTAGCAAATCTTTAAGGCGGCAAGTTCGTTTAAACGAAAAGACAATCGATCGAAACTAAGCTTCTCTACCACCTTCGGCAGCTGATCTGAATGGAGTTATTATCCATTGCTCTAAAGGATATCCAGAGTCACCTTATAAAAGAAATAAAAATAAGAGTATTGAATTTTTACAATTTAGGAATTTTTAGCAAAAATGTCTACGTACCAAGCAGCCAATAACTTGAATTATTTGTGTTTTGTTGATGTCGATGTAGGTGTTCACGATAACTGCTAAGACTCCAAACAAACGAGTCGTGTTATGCACCTCCGTATCTAGCATATACGGCCATTATCCTCATTTTATGGTCGCATACCTTTGATGAAAATAATTTATGGTTTAAAATGTCTACATGTTTACCGATTTCAAAGATTATAGGTATGTTTACTTACTATCATAGTATTTATGCTATGTTTTCCTTTTCGATTGAAAAATAAATGTTCATTTTCAATCGGGCGCACAATATTTATATGTGTCCCCGTCTACACATCAAATAACACCTGGAAATCCTATTTGGTGATAAAACTGTTCTACCGCCAATTGTTCTATTGCTCTCTGATTGCCGGAAAGAAACCCACTTACGACACACATTATCCTCAATGACACTAAACGTTTCCGTCAATATTTTTGAAACGCTCGATTGTGACATTCGAACCAAAAGATTTTGACCCACGCTACCCTGATAACTGCCATGTGCACAAAACCTAAGCATTGCAGCTATTTTTATTGAAATTGGAATTGATGTTGATCTTGACCGGATCGGACACATATTCTTCTAATCCGTCAATTAAATACTTAACAGTCGGTTTAGAGAGTCTAAATAAGCACAAAAATCAGAAATTGGATCGGAAAACATTGTTCAATATGTACTTCCATAGGATTAAGGGACATTTTACTTGCTTAACATCAGGAAGTGCAAACATATTAGACTCATCCCAAATTTGCCGGTATCTAATTGTGTATGTATTTTCAATTTCGCCGTCGCTGAATAAATAGAGTCCTGTTGAGTCCATTATATTGAATATTTATTCAACTAAACAAACTATGTAGGTATATGATTGTTACTCCACAAAAAATTTATTTAATAACACATAATATTTAATAGCACAACCAAACACAAATTATTATTTATTGAAACCAAAACAGAAATGTCAAAATTTAATATTTTTTGTATTACATTTTAAAGGGAATTTTCGAAAAAATTATTTCCCTTTATGTACACTGCAAAAAATAAAATATCGAGTACGTTCGAATTCAAAAACATCAATTTATTTTCAAATCGAGTTGCATATTCGTAACGAATACATTTTCGTATCGTATTCAGGAATAGGGGACCTGTTCAGTAATTGTAAATTTGAGTGTTCAAGCTAGTAAAGAAGTTGGTGAAAATTCTGTTGTAACGCATATTAATAAAAATGCTTTTTCTCTCGGATATTCCTGCCGGTCTAAGTGGAGATTAAATATAACTTTTTGCTCTACATTTAGCATGGCTCGTCTACCTCTCAGAGAATAAGAGAATATATCACGCATAATAACAATTTGTCGTGATTTTTTGGAGCATGCTTAAATCTAAAATATACTTACTTTATATCGTCACCGGGCTCATCAACAGAGTGAATAAATGTACATTTATGTGGCTTGTGCATTCAAATTGTTCTTGTATAATAAATTTAAGGAGATTTTAATCCGATGCCATAATTCAAATGAGGAGGAAAAATAATTCGTTTGTGCCCAAAACAATCTCCAATAAATCAATATGTTACAGTCGTATGCATACACAAAAAGACAACAGAAAATTATTTATTGATCTCTGATTCCAAGGTTCATTCCACTTCTTCCGTTTACCTTTTACTTAAAATTACTAAAGACGATTACATGGATTCGATTCAGCACCTGCAGGGATGCACATCAACATACGATGGATAAATACTTTTAACTCACCATTTAAAATATTTTCTTTATTTGTTCGATTTTTTTCGAAATCAATTGAGCTCGAGCACCACCCATCATGATTAAAAGCCGTGTATAACCAAACAAATAAACCATTTGACCACCTACACCGCAGCTAATAACCATTATTTTGAACATATAATCATGTTTCTGTGTTTGTATATTTATCCACGAAAAAAACCTAAACAGAAATCTTAATTTTTCAATTAAAAGTTGTTACTGTTTCATTTTATTTTTTGGATACAACGATTCGGTCAAATGGATATGTAACTATGTGGGAAGAAGATGCGCGTTTTCGAACCGAAACGTATATATGAGATAACATTTTATAAAACATTAGTCAAAATATACAAAGATACGGTGACAATGTCCAATTATTGTTCGGTGGATGCATGTGTACCCAGATTTTATCGGAATTTTACAAACAAATGTTATTTTGTCATCGTACGCGGAATGCACTAAACCGGCTTCACCAATGGTTTATGACAATATTGTGCGTGTGTGATGTTATAACGAGCAATATATATGCAAAGTACCAATAAATCAAACAACAATAAAATTGCTTTAAGAAATTAAAAATTAATCGTGTCTTTCACCACAACTCAGCACACCATCCACCACCACTATTCAACATAACATCGAGCGTACCTATAAATAAACCAAATCGAAAAGGATCATTGTATTATCAACCTCATTAAATATTAACTGACTTGTGAGAGTGAAAGAATTTTTGGAATAATTTACGTCGACTTCTTCATATTCTTATCCGTTTTTTTTTGTACAACCAGTGGAAACACAAAACTTAAAAATTCTGGTTTTCTTACATGATATTTCTTCATCCAGAATTCCTTTTTGTTATACACTCTAACCATAGACAAATAAATGAATAAAGATCCCTAAACCAATGGAAAATTTATGTTTAAATCAAATTCTCGATGTCGTTACAAATGGAAAAAATTTTCTAGCGGCTGTTAGTATAAATATTAGTTAATACTCAAACCCTATTTTGGTCTACATTATGAGCGCAATACATATTTCTCGCTCAATATATTTTTTCAATACGCGCGCGACAAATAAAAAATTTTATATTTGTGTATACAGCAAAAAAGAAACAAACGGAAAAATAACAAATTCAACTTATTTTTTATTTTCGTTTGAAAGTATCTTTTCTCTTATTCTAATATATATGTATGATTTATATTTTAATAAAAACAGAATGAAATGAAACTAAAACGCACGTATTATGTATATACATACTCGTATATACATATGTACTATTTAAAATAATGTTTATGCACGATCGATAATTTCTTGTTTAGATATTTAGAATTTAAAACACGTGGTGACCATAAAAAGGAAGAGGATCTATTTTAGATGTAAGTATGTAGCTACGATGATTGTTTTGGTGTGCTGCATGAAGTATAATTTAAAAAACGAATATTTGGAGGAGATGATTGCTGTGTTTTAATATTGGAGCACTATCCGGAGCCAAATGGCAATTTTCTATTGAAACTGCAGCTATTATTCACTGGTGTCGCTGTACTATAAAAATTAAAACTAAATTCATCAATAAAACAAACATTTATCACCTGAAATATATTAAATGACATTTATTTTGACATGACGTTATAAACAAAAATTCATTTTGCTGCGTTTTAATTTTTTTTTGTAAGATTTAGTTTCTAATGGTTTCAAGGGTTTACAAAATTAAAAGCCTTTTCAAATTTCCCATTGAAATGGATAGCGCTCCCGATAGCGGCTCCCGATAAATAAGTGAGCCGAGATATTTTTTTATCGATTTTTAATTAAAAAGTTGAATGAAAAATCTTAGTTTAGATTTAAATAAATTAATTAAATGCAATAATAGCGCGCTAAATATAAGTTTTCACATAGAAAATTGGCTGCTCCGGATACAGCTATCGGGCGCTAATAAAAAAACACAGCAGATAAGAAACATCAAAAATTTATGAACGAAAGTATATTTGACGAAAGGGAAAAATATTATAATTAAATGGTTTTTTAATGATAGCAGAAAACAATTACATATACATATTACATATTTGTGTTTGGTTACATTATGTATATTTTATATGCCTATCTATACTGGTTTGTCCAAATTAAATACATTCATGACTAAATTTTCCCTAAGTATACTTTTAAGGATGATGCATGATTTAAATTCGATAATTTTAAAATACCTAATAATTTTATAAATGATTTTATTTTTGAGAAAATGAATAAAATCAGCTTACACCGGAAAGATGTCTTTGGGAAAATGTACTATGTATTTGGATTTATCTCCAAAAAATTGGTCAAGCATACAAATTTTTGTTAACGTTTTCCCCTTATTCCATATTATCTGAAGCATGGTAGGACTTGGTTTGTTTCAACTAGCTTTTGCAAATATTTTAAGACGTCGAAAATAAAAGCTAGTTTTTGATTTTAACTAAATTTGCAAAAACATTAATATTTCGATTGCGGTTGTGGTATACATATATAGAATTATGAGTATACACAATATCCGTGCAATTCTATTTTTAATCTGCTAACCCCAAATTAAAATCATCCTAAGGTTTTAAAATGACAATGTATAAATATGTATTTCGTTGTTCGTTGTTGTCAATTGATTTACAAGCCCACATTAAAAGTACACTGCAATTTTTCAGATACCAACCACCCCTTATCATGAAAACTACCCCAAATTTCTCTAGAATAAATGACCACTTCTTTGAAAATTTCAAAAATAGACTATTCAATATCGGATAATGGGTATCGCTTTATAATCCTCATCAGAAATGCAATTCGATTGTTAAGTTGTATTTTTAAATCATGGACACAAATTTATTTAGCCACCCACTTTATTTATTAGGTGTATAACAATTTCTACAGATTTTTTCTTCGCGCTTAAAATTATATTTAAAATAGAAATATTTTCACGGTATTTTGTGATTTTTACAGGATCGTGAGTTACATTACCTCTCAGAATAGCAGAGTTTACAATGGTAACTGATAATCAGCATATTCGGCACTGCATTCTATACGAATTCCAATAAGGAACAAAGCTTCTAAAGCACGGGAATCAATTTGTAGTGTTCTTGGTGTCGACCTTGTGTCTTATGAAATTTGTAATTATTACATTTTAGAAGTGGTGATTTCGATAGGCTATAGCCGTCATTTGCGCGTACATAATAGGACGGCTATAGCCGTCATTTGTTTCTGTAGGCGGAAATATATCGAATTGCAAATCATGAAAAATCGCACAAAAAAAACTGTTATCTGGAATGTTACATCTTTTTTTCGTTGATGTATTACTGAATAATTAACAAAATAATGCATTAGTACACTTCGTAAGAATGATGTTCCTTTTTTTATTAATTAAAATATGCAGGACGGCTATAGACGTCATTTGCATATACATATATCAACAAAAATTTGACGGCTATAGCATTCATCATTTGCGGGAATGGGTTAAAGAGTTCGTAGTATAAATATTTTTTGTATATAAAATCAATAAGGACTTCTTCCTGATGACCTAAATCAAGGACAGGATCACGAACGCCGAAAGGAAGTCCCAGAAAATATTCGAACCCAATTCAAACAAAATTAATTATAAACGGAACACGCAATCTAAATTTAATAAAATAAAAAACATTTCGCGCTAACATAAAAGGTATTTTTTGAGAGGTTCACAATTTAGAATTAAAATAGAACAAAGAAAAATATTTTGAATATCAGTGAAACTAGCTTTATTGGATAGATAATTTTATGCCATTAATGCTTGAATATGATTTCGGCCATGTGGCCACAGCGTCTGGCGCGTAGATGGCGCAATCTGGATGTTCAATTTTTATACACTTTTCGCAGCAATTCACAATTTTTCTTTTCGCCGGATGTTGTGTTTCAAGAGTACAATCGTCTCTGGTTTACCAGCGTTGACAAGTGACTTAACATATCCCCAAAGAAAATAATCTAATGGAGTTAGATCACACGATCTCGGTGACCAATTAACAGGACCATTACGTGAAATTAGTCTTTTATCAAATATTCCGCACTGTGTGGCATGTGGCACCGTCTTATTGGAGCCACATATCAGCAATATTTATGGCAGCCAATTGGGGTACAACAAAGTTAGAAATCATGTCCCTATACCGTTCACTGTAACATTCTGACCTTCATTGTTTTTGAAGACATGTAGACCAATGAATCCGACCGCCCATAAAGCGCACCAAATAGTGATTGTCTATGGATGTAATGATGTTTCGGCAAAGGCTTGTGGATTACAATTACAATTTTTACAGAAATTATAATGTAAACATTTGTTTTTAGCTTACCAAAATATGGAGAATTGAAAAAGCAATGGTTGAAACAATTGGCTTCGGTAAACAAGATGTACTAAGTGCATGATTATTCCATGCCACAGACAAAAGAGAACCAGGAGTTTTTTAAGAAAATCAGCCATTCTCATCTTGTTCATTTACGAATCAACGTGTGGATTTGACGTCAATGAAAATTATCTTAAAAATACATGCGCCCCCAATATTAATCAAACCGTAATTTCATATCATACTGAAAAAACATGTTTGTTTGAAAATTTGTTTCCCAAGACGTTTATTCAACTTCTATAAATGATGCTAACGATATTATCGGGGCCAATTTAGAACTTTCTTCTCAAGTTGAGGAAGATTCAATCTATGCGTTGAACTTATTAAGTGAATTGGCATTCAAGTCGTTGCGTTTAAATAAAACTAATAAAGACCATGACCAGGATTATTTACCACCAATTGACGAAGTACCTGAACTGATGGTATTCGGAACTAATATTGATTTTATCATCGTGGATTGATAAAAAAATTTAATGACGATAATATATCCGATTTAAACAAAGGTCCTTTGAAATTGCAAACCATTACAAAAATCTCAAATAATTCACCTCTTGGTGCTAGCAATCGTAGTGGTACTACTTCTTCTGATTTTGTTAATAAAAGTATAAAACCTTCTTACATATACAAACAATTTAATAAAATAATGTTAAAACGAGCAATGGCCTCATCACGTGCTGATCTTTCTACGATTTAAAGAAGGACTTCTTTAAGGACTAAATACAACAAACACAAAATAATAAGAATCTACGACAAACAAGTATGAGATAAAGAAGAAAAAAATATTATTTTGGGCCACCTGATAGACGAACTTGAAGAAAAAAATTTTATTAGTTCTTGCCAGAAGGATAATTTTTTAAACCATTCTGACTCAAATTCAATTTTTTGAGATAAAACTAAAAATCAAAAGTTAGGCAGAAAATATTCAGAAGAAATACGAAAGTTTGCTTTAAATTTAAACTTTTAAGGCGGTGATTCATGTATAAATTTTAACTGACAGACATAAATAATAATCACTCTGATTGGTTGAATGTCGGCCATATTGTTTTATCGTACGACAAAAATTAAAAATTGAACATTGCTCAATTCTGTATAAGATTTGACGGCAGGGAAGAATAGATAATATAAAAAAATTCTAAACGAACAAAAATAAAAACACTTTTTTGGTTGCTTGCTTTATAAAATGTCAAAATATATCCATACGACAAAATTTTATACATGTATCGCTTACGTGTGAATTTCATTTTGATCGTATAAGACAAAAAAATATTAACCAATCAGAGCGATTATTATTTATGTCTGTCAGACAAAATTTCTACATGAATCATCGCCCTTATTCTCCGAAAGCATAGGCCATATGTTCGAAACCAATTTAAAAACTGCTTGCCTCATTCTGATACACTTGCTTATTGGTATAAAGTAGTAAATCTAGGGGCATCCAGGTTTTACTTCAGAATCTTTTCATACTTTAAAGTTGCTGGTCCGATCAAAAAAGGAAACAGATGAGGTTGTTATTGAAAATGTATGCTTGGATGAGTTGTCCATTCATCCAAAATGCTAGTATGATTTCCACACCAATAGAATACAGGTAACCATCCAAGAACACGGCGTTCAAAGAACACGGTTTCGAAGAACACGGATACCCATTTCCTCAAATTCCACGGTTTCAAACAACTTGATTTTCGTAATTCTCTTTTATTTTGTGTTTTGTATATCATAACAAAAAAGAAAACGTAACGTGTTCTTGGAAGGGTTCCAGTACCTGGATACGCCTAGTTTGAAGGTAGCGACCAAAATGATAATACTTTAGCTACCCAAGTAATTGTGTTTATGTTTGTCAGTTGTACTGCTCGTTGGAAAATTACTCTTGGATATTTCCTTATTAGTAGCTTAACATCTGTACAAAAGAAAAATATGATAGAGTTTCATTTGCCTTTATTACACAATATTGTGGTTGTAACAACTGAAACAAGCATAAAATTATCTATCCAATAAAGCTGGTTTCACTGATATTCAAAATATTTTTCTTTGTTCTATTTTAATTCTAAATTGTGAATCTCTAAAAAACACCTTTTATGTTAGTGCGAATTGTTTTTTATTTTATTAAATATAGATTGCGTGTTCCGTTTATAATAAATTTTGTTTGAATTGGGTTCGAATATTTTCTGGGACTTCCGTGCGGCGTTCGTGATCCTTGATTTAGGTCATCAGGCAGAAGTCCTTATTGATTTTATATACAAAAAATATTTATACTACGAACTCTTTAAACATGTCGAGCAAATTCAGCCCACTGAAGTCTTACCGAAAACAAAGACATGTTTCATATAAGGTTTAATGAGGCCTCACTAAAATCTGTGACAACTCATTGGACTATATACGATTAAAGTATGTATGACTAATGGTGATGGATTACTACACATTAATTAAATACATTTACATAACCAGTTTTAGAAAATTCACTTGGTACTGGGCATATTAATGCAATAAATTAATATTTAGTACAGGAGAAGATAATTACTGAAAAATAACTGTCCAGAAAATATTTTACTCTATTTAGTTAATTTTTATATCTTTCAAGTCCATAGTACATATTTCTTACAATTCATTTAAATTTTCAGAAGTTTAGGAGAATTTAAACTATCAAATGTTTATCATTTTTATAGGAATTGAAAACTAATGTGAATCCAATTATTACGCATTATTTTGTTTAGGTATTAGGTTTTTCTGAGTTATGTCTGTTGCTGTTGTAGATTCCAGGTTAGCTCGCACATCTTCAAACTTTCGAGGCTGTCGCTAAGATCGAAATCACCACTTCTAAAATGTTTGTACCAATAATTACAAAATTCATAAGACACAAGGTCGACACCAAGAACACTACAAATTGATTCCCGTGCTTTAGAAGCTTTGTTCCTTATTGGAATTCGTATAGAATGCAGTGCCGAATATGCTGATTATCAGTTACCATTGTAAACTCTGCTATTCTGAGAGGTAATGTAACTCACGATCCTGTAAAAATCACAAAATACCGTGAAAATATTTCTATTTTAAATATAATTTTAAGCGCGAAGAAAAAATCTGTAGAAATTGTTATACACCTAATAAATAAAGTGGGTGGCTAAATAAATTTGTGTCCATGATTTAAAAATACAACTTAACAATCGAATTGCATTTCTGATGAGGATTATAAAGCGATACCCATTATCCGATATTGAATAGTCTATTTTTGAAATTTTCAAAGAAGTGGTCATTTATTCTAGAGAAATTTGGGGTAGTTTTCATGATAAGGGGTGGTTGGTATCTGAAAAATTGCAGTGTACTTTTAATGTGGGCTTGTAAATCAATTGACAACAACGAACAACGAAATACATATTTATACATTGTCATTTTAAAACCTTAGGATGATTTTAATTTGGGGTTAGCAGATTAAAAATAGAATTGCACGGATATTGTGTATACTCATAATTCTATATATGTATACCACAACCGCAATCGAAATATTAATGTTTTTGCAAATTTAGTTAAAATCAAAAACTAGCTTTTATTTTCGACGTCTTAAAATATTTGCAAAAGCTAGTTGAAACAAACCAAGTCCTACCATGCTTCAGATAATATGGAATAAGGGGAAAACGTTAACAAAAATTTGTATGCTTGACCAATTTTTTGGAGACAAATCCAAATACATAGTACATTTTCCCAAAGACATCTTTCCGGTGTAAGCTGATTTTATTCATTTTCTCAAAAATAAAATCATTTATAAAATTATTAGGTATTTTAAAATTATCGAATTTAAATCATGCATCATCCTTAAAAGTATACTTAGGGAAAATTTAGTCATGAATGTATTTAATTTGGACAAACCAGTATAGATAGGCATATAAAATATACATAATGTAACCAAACACAAATATGTAATATGTATATGTAATTGTTTTCTGCTATCATTAAAAAACCATTTAATTATAATATTTTTCCCTTTCGTCAAATATACTTTCGTTCATAAATTTTTGATGTTTCTTATCATCTCCTCCAAATATTCGTTTTTTAAATTATACTTCATGCAGCACACCAAAACAATCATCGTAGCTACATACTTACATCTAAAATAGATCCTCTTCCTTTTTATGGTCACCACGTGTTTTAAATTCTAAATATCTAAACAAGAAATTATCGATCGTGCATAAACATTATTTTAAATAGTACATATGTATATACGAGTATGTATATACATAATACGTGCGTTTTAGTTTCATTTCATTCTGTTTTTATTAAAATATAAATCATACATATATATTAGAATAAGAGAAAAGATACTTTCAAACGAAAATAAAAAATAAGTTGAATTTGTTATTTTTCCGTTTGTTTCTTTTTTGCTGTATACACAAATATAAAATTTTTTATTTGTCGCGCGCGTATTGAAAAAATATATTGAGCGAGAAATATGTATTGCGCTCATAATGTAGACCAAAATAGGGTTTGAGTATTAACTAATATTTATACTAACAGCCGCTAGAAAATTTTTTCCATTTGTAACGACATCGAGAATTTGATTTAAACATAAATTTTCCATTGGTTTAGGGATCTTTATTCATTTATTTGTCTATGCTCTAACTTCTTCTACGTACGTACACACCAAATTTGAGTTAAGCAACGTCTTTTTTTATCAATGATTGAAATCACATTAGAAAATTATTATTATTGTTATTATTTATAAATTCGTTTTGGTGTGCGCACCTCCATGTACCTACATACGTATAATACGTTTGAAAGATCCTGCCAGCACGTCCCACCAAAAACAAAAAAAAAAAATCCGACTACTATAAATAAGATGGTTAAATTAATTGACAAGTTTATAGTTTTAATATTGAATACAAAAGGATGGAAATCATAATCAAATGATGGTAGCCACCGTGGTAGTTATTGTGTTATGCTTTCGGTTACACAACATAAAAAAAAATATTAATGATTAGGTTTGTTGTTTTCGTCGGAGGCATATACACACATAAAGATATATTGTTTTATGTTTTTTTTTTATGCTGGATGATTCGGTTTAATATTTAATAATCACATTTTTTAGTCTTCGATTTGGTCTGTTTGTCGATTAGAAGGATCATTTATTATCGAACATGTCATGAATATTTAATTAACTTATATACGGATTAAAAATCTAATTTTCGGTGGTATTGTTGTTCATGAAATTAAGATTTCCTGAGTTTAAACATCAGATTCCGGCGAAATGATGAATTAAACTGGTATTCAAAACGTATTATTAACGTAAATATCGATTTTTGTTGAAATCGATTGAAAAGTGCAAAAAGAGATTTGATAGCATATTTTTATGAAATAAACTGATGATACAAAAATGTATTTGCTATATATTGAAACCAGCAAAAGAAAAGTTATAGGATTTGTTCGACAAATATTTGAAACATTTAAGATCAAGTGGCTATGTAACACATTATCGGCCAAAGTTCAATGCCATACAAAGTGTACGGGTTGCCATTGTCTTATATTTTTGTTCTAACTATTATTCTGGGGGTGGGTGTGATTTGACTTAAAATAAAAATATGAAAACTAATAAGGGTTTTGATTTTAACTGGTCCGCCATCTCTGTTTATGGGTTTTTGTTTTGCTTTCATAAGCCGAATGAATCCTGCTGCACTTAATATTTCTTGATTTTTATTATAGCCTTTTTATTAGTTTTAAACTGGAAATTCCAAAACTCCGGTTGTGAGTTATCAATGCTGTATTAGATGGAAATTTAAATAAGGCGTAAATTTGACACCGGAAAATACGAGATTACGCTACATGCTGCAAGTGACAGCACTATCACCAAACAGAATTTATTTTGTTATGTAGGTTAGGTTAGGTTAGGTTAGAGTGGCTGCTATCGCACACTTAGGCCAATAATGGCCCATTGTGATACCACAGGATCCAATCTCCACTTACTCCCGCTGAAACCAACCAGAGCTACTGATGTAGCGTAAAATATCTCGCACCCTACAGTCCGCGAGTTCAGAAAGGCTGTCCATGTTGTACACACCCAAGTACTTACGTCTTTTGTATGATAGTGCCGGACATGAGCATAGGAAGTGAACTAGCGTCTCTTCCTCCTCTTCGTCCATACAACTTCTACAAAAGTCATTCGTCTCTAGACCCAGCCTTCTCGCATGTTCCCCAAAAAGGCAGTGTCCTGTTAGTATCCCTACGACCAATCCTAAATCTCGTTTTCCCAGGGATACAAGTGCCTTGGAGCGCCGCAGGTCCAGTTTTGGTCAAACCTGTTTTGCTACCCTGCACGTGAGAGTGTTGGTCCACCTCTCATCTGTTAAGGCGATTGCCTTTTTACTGAGCGTCAATTTGAGCGCTGCTATAGGCCTCCCCAGACCTGCCCTTTCCGGTTGCATCTGGAGAGTCGTACCGTGCCTAGCTAGTTCGTCTGCCCTGCAGTTTCCCGTGACGTCCGAGTGACCAGGGACCCAGATCATCTGGATACTGAAATACTCGCTCATCTCATTAAGAGATGAGCGGCAATCCAGCGCCACCCGTGACTTCAGAGAAACCGCCTCTAGTGACCTGAGTGCCGCTTGACTGTCCACATAAATCGCGATATCCCTAACAGATACCACGTTATGCTTCAACCATGTCACGACTTCCCCTATCGCTACCACTTCAGCCTGGTACACGCTGCAGTAGTCAGGGAGACGAACAGAAATATTAACATTGAGCTTCTCACAGAAGACTCCAGCTCCTACTTTGCCGTCTAGCTTAGAGCCGTCCGTGAAAAATGTTAGTGCCTCGTTTTCCCGTATTGATCCATTCCTCCAGGATTCCCTAGAAGGACAGATGATCCGGAAACCTATATCAAAGCACAACGTTGGTTTAATATAATCTAGATTCACCAGTTCTTCCCTTAGTGATCTAACTATTGTCGAGTGTCCCACCTGAAGACACTTCCACTGAGAGACAGCCGAGAGCCTTGTAGCCACATTGGCTGCCATCTGCTTACCAAAAAATTCGATTGGAATAAGGTGGAACATAACCTCTAAAGCGCGTGTAGGTGTTGTCCTAAGCGCCCCGCTTATAAGCATACAGGCCGTTCTTTGCACCTTCTCCAACATCCTTATGTAGGTTACCTTTTCCAGAGCTGGCCATCACACGCCCACCCCGTACATCAGCACAGGCCTTACCACTGCGGTATAGAGCCAGTGTACCAGCTCTGGTTTCAAACCCCATTTCTTCCCTATTGCGTTTCTACACGAGTAAATGGCTACATTAGCCTTATTCACCCTTTCTACAATGTTAGGCTTCCAGCTGAGCTTACTGTCCAAGATTATGCCCAAAAATCTCGCTCTGTCAGCAAAAGCCAGTCTAATGCCGTTCACAGTAGGAGGGCTAACTACCGGAATTTTATATTTCTTAGTAAATAGTACCAGCTCTGTCTTGGACGGGTTGATGCCTAATCCGCATTTGCCGGCCCATTTCGTAACGATCAGGAGTGCATTCTGCATAACATCCCTAATCGTATCCAGATATTTGCCTGAGACAGCTATCGCTACATCATCTGCATACGCTACAACCCCCATCCCCTCTTTCTCCAGTTCCAACAGCAATCCATTCACCACTGCACTCCAAAGAAAGGGGGACATCACTCCTCCCTGCGGAGTTCCTCTAACCACCCGCCTTCTAATGGTGGACTCTCCTAGTTCCGAGATAATAATCCTGCTTACCAGCATCTGATTTATCAACCTACTTATAATATAATCCACCTTCAAAAATGACAATCCTTCCATGATCGCCTCCGTTTTTACGTTATTAAAGGCACCCTCAATGTCGAGAAATGCTACCATACAGAACTCTTGCGAGTAAATTGTCTTCTCAATCATGCGTACTAGATCGTGCAGAGCTGTGTCCACCGACTTTCCCTTACAGTACGCATGCTGAGACATTGCCCAATTCCTCGGATCAACTTTTGTTCGAATAAGTACGTCTATCAATCTTTCCAAGGTTTTCAACAGAAAGGATGATAGAGTTATAGGCCTCAGGTCCTTTGGATAAGCCTGTGAGCTTTTTCCCGATTTCGGGATAAAAACCACTCTGACCTCCGTCCAATTCCTGGGAATATAGACCAATTGCAGACATCCCCTGAAGATAACCTCCAGCCAGGGGAGGATGACCGCAGAGTTCCTTTGGATCTCTGCTGGTATAATCCGATCCGGGCCCGCCGATTTATAAGGCTTAAAACCGTTCAGTGCCCACAGGATTCGTTTCCTGTCCACGATGCCATCCACATTCGTTAAAGGTGTTCCTCGATGAGCTCCAGGCTCCATCGAGTCATCAATGCTTCCCGGAAAATGGGTCTCAATGAGAAGCTCCAATGATTCCGCACTTGAAGCTGTCCATAACCCGTCCGGCCTAATTAAGTAACTAGGACTGGTTGGGTTAGTAGATAGAATTTTCCTTAGGCGAGAAGTCTCGGATACCTCCTCCATTCTACAACAGAAGAGTCTCCAAGACCCCCTTTGTGCCCTCCTCAACTCTTTTTTGTATGTTCTCAGGTCTTCCTTATAGGAATCCCAATCTCGATTTTCCCTGGTGTTCTTAGCCTTATTAAAGGCTGTCCTACACGCTCTCCGATAGGTTCCCAACCCCGTGGTCCACCATATCGGTTTCTGCCTGCCCCTAGCCTTTATTAGGGGGCACGCAGCATTAAATGAAAGATTGCATGCCTTTGTGACAATATCAACCATGCCATCTAATTCCTCTACTGTCGCCGGAAGTCCAGGAACCTCCAGCGGCAATAATTCCTTCAACACCTCCCCATATTTGTTCCAGTTTGTCCTTCTGGGATTCCTGAAGGCTTTCCGGGCAACAGGTTTGATGTTGAGGTTATATGTAATATATCGGTGATCAGAGAATGAGTGCTCTTTCGCCACTCTCCACCCACTGATCATATCAAAAATTGTTTCTGACGCACAGGTTACATCTAGAACCTCCTGTCGATTTCTAACAATGAATGTTGGTTCACACCCAATATTGCAAACTACAAGGTTAGTATTTAATAAGTAATCAAAAAATAACTCACCCCTTTCATTAATGTCTGTGCTTCCCCAGATTGTGTGATGCGCGTTTGCATCACATCCAAGTATCACACCTACCTTTTTCTGACCTGCTTCCCGGATCAGTTCCCCCAGGTTGTCCGGTGGAACCTCCTTCTCGCGATCCATGTAGGCTGAGGCTAGCCATAGTTTTTCACAGCCTACCTCAGCGCTCACCGCCGTAACGTCCCCGCTACTAAATTGTGGAAGAAGAAAAATATTCAAATTATTTTTCGCTAAGATACACGATCTGATCTTTTCAGAGTTGCTTGAGTATAATAATTTATACCCTTTCATTCCGAGGCCACAGATCCTGTTATTATTAATCCAAGGTTCTTGGATTAACACCAAGTCCTCATCTGACTTAGTCAGTCTGAGCACGAGGGCTGCCGAGGCAGCCTTCGTGTGGTGCAGGTTTATTTGTACAATGCTAACCATTGTAATCTACCTTACTCACCACTTCATGCACTTCCTGCATCAGGATAGTGTCATTTGGCTCGTTGGTTTGGTCGCAAACCCCCTCTCGTCGTGTGTTCGACGGGTTGCCCACATCGGACTTCAGAGAGAGGAGGCTGCCTCCCATCACCAACTTCACTTCGTCCGAAATATCGGAACGGCTATTCTGGTCGGCCTCAGCCCGCTTGACCGTTTCCTGCCGGGTCCGTTCTACGTCGCCCCCAGGCTGGTCTTCCGCGCCCTTATCGACCTCGTCTTTCCTATAAACTTTAAGAGTGATCGACCCGAAACCGAAGTTGATTACTCCCTTAGATCTAGCAAGGGAAACCAAGGATTCATTATTGATCAGCATGATTGCCAATCTAAAGCCCACCTTAGCCTCCTCCTGCTTCACAATCCTCCATCCTTCCGTTGGAAGATCGGGATTACTGGCCCGGATAATCTCAATGACCTCCTCTGGCTTATCCGGCTCGGTTGGTAACCAGACGCGTGCTCGCGGCCTGCTCGGGATTTCCCCTCTGCTGACTGCTTCCAGCCTCGCGCCCGGCCACACCTCGCCTACCTCGGTCACTGCTCTTTTATAGAGATCGACCGATCTCTGGTCTGAGCACGCAGTTAGCTTAACGCGCCCTTGGTGCCATCCCGCATCTCTGCAGGACGGGGGGGATCCCGGATTTTCTCTAAGGATCCTCAAGAAAATGGAGTTTAGTGCATTATACACTACCCTCCACTTTTCCGACGTGATGCTCCCATCTTCCTGACCTTTGTCAATGACGGCTAGCACCAGCACGTGCTCCTTCAGGATTTCACTGAATAATTTCAGTTTCTGCTCCTTAGGAGCACCCGACGTCATGTCTGCTTGCACTTTGGCCCGCTTACTGCCTTCGGCTTCAAGCTCATCCTGGGACCTCTGTCTTTTAGACACAAGGATCCTCTCCGAGCTATCGCAGCCGACAGTTTTCTTAGCCCATGCTACAGATTCCTTCTGCGCAACTGTAAGCTGCCCCTCAGGGGTCGCAGCCAGTTTCTCCAGTACTCTAAATGCCGACCGTCTTTCTTTGTACCGTCGTTTTGATGGAGGGATCTCTCTCGGTCCCCCACTGTTCTGTTTGGCAGTTCCGCTTCCACCTGGCTTCGATGTCATGGTGTTGCTTACCCTTGCCTCAGTTGAGGGAGCCCCACCTTGTTGGTTAGAGTTACTCCCCTCTATAGTACTACCCGGTTTTTGGTGGGTACCGGTCCCCTTATTTTTATTATTTTTTAAATCTTCCATATATTCCCGCGAGTATCGGAGAAATACGTCCACCTGCGCAGAGATCCGTATACGCAGGTAAGGTTAAATACAACTGGAGGTTGCCAGGTATCCAGAGGGCTCCGTTCACGACTGGGCTTTGTTAAATGGGCCCCCAGTCTAGTCGATCATCAGCACGGGTCGCATAACACCTTAATCCAGCCCATTGGCTCACCGAGTACCCCGCCTTCCACGCCCCCGCCCCCCCAACATCCACTCACTCATTCACCCATCTATATGGATATCCCAAACAAATAGGGATTACCGTTTCATTCAGGGGATTACCGTTTATAGGGTTCCCTACTCACTACCTGAAGGCTCGAGAGCGCAGGGAGACGTGACGCTCAGTTCACCGTGGTTGTGGTCGATGGTTTTATGGCGCCATCAATTCGCCTTTCCCTACTGGGTATCATAGGCACTCAGAATTTGGTGAACAGAGGTTAACCACTCCCCCGTTCTCTGAGACTCTCCTTCCAGCAGAGCTGCGGTTGGGGTTACTTTGTTATGTAATTACCAGCAGAAATTTTTTATTAGATGGTTAATGCAAATTGTAAACTCTTATCATTCAATTTTCCCCAAATTATCCATCTAGTCCTCAGTCCTAGGCTATTATCAAGATTACTTGTGGAAGTTTTTGGGATATTGGCCAAAAACGAAAAATAACTTATATGGTCGCATAAAATCCAAAAATTATAGTGAAAATTCTAAAAAAATTTCCGAATTGTCCCTGTATGCGATGCAAATTTTGCAAAATTTAATTAAGAAATTGCCGAGTTCCCTCCAGTTTAAAATTTATTTATATCTTGTAAAATGTACAGATACCATTTTTCATAAGCACTAGTTATGAAACAGCCAGTTTAGTCCAGCACGAACAGATCCTAGAATTGTATTCAAAACTAACTTTAAAATCCCTGATCAATACTACTATCTAAATTTAATCGTAGTTCGTTATGAAATGGCGGAAAGACGGAATATTGTTAAATTTCAAGATTTCATATGCCGAGTTCCTTTACTTCGGAGATCAATCAATTTGCCATTTTAACGATCACTTTTAATATTTTATTCCGCTGAGATATTTCATTTAGTGAAAAATATAATACATAGACTGCTGTCCAATTCATGACTTATTTTGACTGACTTATTTGAAATTCTACAATAAGTCACTTCACGAGGAGACTTATTGTAGACTTTCTTGACTTATTTTGTAGAGTATAACAACAGTAGAAAAATTATAATTTTTTACTGTAAAATAAAAATAATTTTTTTTTGGAAGATTATGGCGGACAAAAGTAACCCCAAAAGGAAACTTTATACTTCACTTTGTAAGTGCATTTAAAATTACATATTGTATGTTATTAATCGGAACTGTTTTCAATCATGAATTATTAATCATGAATTATGTTTAAGGGACTGAAGAGAAAACACATGCACTAATTGATTTAAGGATATAAACAGATTCTTCATTTAAACGGAAAAATTAGGTACAAAAAACTTTATGGGAGTAATTTTGTGAATTTACAGTTTAATGCGCAATTTTTCTTTCTAGACAACTTGTCGAAGATTTAGATATTTCTAAAAGCGGTACAGAATGTGACAAAAAATGGTAAAACCTGGTTCAAAAATACAACAAACTAAAAGAACCTCCAACAGGACAAGACATGTCCACAAATAAATGAAAATAATTGGCCATTTTATTCCAAATAAAATGATTTCATCGGTGGCAAACACAACATAGCTCCGACGGTCTTATTGCAGTCGATGCTTGATTACGACATTGATTATTTGGACGAAGAGCCAATCACATACATAGAAACACCATCAACAAATGATCTTGATGGTGTATTTGTGGCGGCCATACCATCAACAGACACGCCGTCAACATCCAGATCGTTTAAGCAAAATAATAAAAGTGCTAGACCTAGACCATCGCAAAAACATAAAGATGCGCTTTTGCAATACATGAAGGACAGAGACCAAAAATATGTTAAAGAATTAAAAAAAACGAATTAATTAAAAAAATATGTAAAACATATTTCCCGGAGGTTGTTTTATCCGATTCTGACTCGGAATAAATCCAAATCATAATTTTAATTATACTTTGATTATTTTTAAGTTCATAATTTAAGTTTAATTATTATAGGAAATTAAGTATTTGTGATGAATTTAACAAAAAAATTGAAATCTGTACGTGATGAAATAAAATGTTTATTTATATTAATATAATTAAATTGTATTTTTACTAGAGAATTGAGGTACAAATATTATCTATGAACTGAAGAGCTGATTCTGCGATGTTTGTTACATTTTGATACTCTTCCTCTTCTTCTAGTGTGATTTCATTAGATAAAACATCGTCAGTGGCAACACACATATTGTGAAAAATACAGCATGCATTACTTGGCAATTTCTCTCAATTAATAGTTCCAGTTAAAAGCCTAAATACATCTCCACCTCGTTTTCAACATACCAAAGGCTTGCTCTATTACGATCATCGCCTTACTGTGCAGATGGTTATATTTAAGTTGGGCGTCAGTAAGGTTACTACTTCCTTTGTATGGAGTCATGATTGCTCTCCAAGTAAATAGTATCCACTGGGAGGGTACTTTGCAAATTTATAAAGGTTGCTATTTCGCAACACTCGTTGATCATGAACTGATCCTGGGAATCCAATGCACAGACTTATATTTTTTTTTGATGGTCACATACAGCTAAAAAATATAAATGATTTAAACTTGTTTGGTCAAAAAATGAAATTCTTACCTTGAACCTGAATAGAATAGTCTAACTTTCTATTTATATATTCGTCGTGATGAGTAACTGGACATTTAGTTTTCAAATGGGTCCCATCTATTGCACCAACCGCCTTGTTGAATGCTTTTGACGTTGCTCGTAAAGCAAACGCATCACCTATCCCTTCCAGCTCTTCGTGAGTTGGCAAATGACCAACTTTATTTAAAAAAATTTCAAAATATTTCAAATATTTGTGACAAATTCTAATTAATGTCGTCTTTGGTATGTTCATAGCAACATATAATACCCTGTAACTTGTCCCGCAAGCTACCCAAAAGATAAACATTATGAGTTCGATTTCCCTTTGATGGCCGGAACGTTTATCTGGTTTCAATTCTAGTACATTTCGAAAAGTAATAAAATTAAATCTTTTTTTTTTTTTTTGCCAAATTGGTATTCCCTCTTGTAATTTTTGATATAATTCCAAAATTAAAGTTGGTGGTACAATATTTCAAACCCTAGATCAAATATGAATTAGACAATATACAATTCAAACCATAAATACGTTGAATTCCTACTTCAGTATTTCTACATCATGTTTGATGATTTTAGAGTAAAGTCTAATATTCCTATTTACTAATATAGCCAGCAACATCATTTGACGCCGACTATTTTCCATTTTAATAATTTTTCCAAAAAATATTTTGACAAACAATAAAAAAGACAACTAATTATTAAAACTGTGAACTGTCAATTGTCAATTAACGAAATGTAGGGTTATGTTCAAATAAGTCTCGATTTGAATTGGACCAGCAAATTACTTATTTCAAGCCGCCATTTTGAATAAGTCAAATAAGTCGACTTATTTGAAATAAGTCGCAAATTGGACCGCAGTCATATTAAATAAAAAATTGCCGCTGGCAATTACATGACAAAATAAATTCTCTTTAGTCATATTACTGCCACTTGCGGCGAATCGCGTAATCTCTTATTTCCCAATGTCAAATTTCCGCTATCTTATACAGCATGAGTTATCATCTATTCAGCAATTGCTGATGATTCATTGATTTTTTCTTTCTGGTAGATCTCATATGCTCAAAGAATCTTTTTATATTGATTCTTCTAGTTTGGCCAAAATCTTAGTTGGCTAGAAGAAAATAAATATCACAAACATTAAAAACAACTCTCTTTGTATTGCCCTCTATCACACAATACTATATTTTATTATAGTAGAATGGTGGTTAAAACATGAAAATGAACTTAAAGCATCCAAAACAAATTTGATTCCAAACAATCTAGTTGTGTGCTATCCATGACAGCCTGCATATTGCACAGGAAATGTCTCTTATGACCGGACTTAGCCTCGTTTTTTAGAGCTATATGCTTTTCTATTAAACGCATAAAGTGGTTAGGTTTCGTTAAAGATGTAACACGGTTCTAACCAGAACGGAAATTCAAATTTTCTATGGTCATGCTGATGATGTAGAAAAATCGACCACGATGCTGCAACACTGCGCCAAAAAACGGAAAAGTTTTTTTTCGAAAAAATAGCCAGATTTGAAAACTTGTACCTTGGTGAAACCTTTCGAGAACAAACAGTTTTGCTTCTAACTGCAGGAAATGTTGTCTTCTTTTCGTGACTGGTATCCGTTTTATTTTGTTTTGTTTTTTGATGACGTTTTTGAGTAAAATAAAAATTGTCTAAAACGAAAAAAAGACGGGAAAGGTTCGGAACAGAACTCTATAAGCATTTTTGTTGTCTATAAAGATGTGATGTGTGATTTGCGTATTTCAAATATCACGCCCACCCATATCCACCCACACCCACCTAACACCCCTTAAACCCAGCCCAACCGACCTCAATCAACCGTAACTCAACCGACCATAATCAATCGCAAACCACCACACCTAAAAATTACTACCAACCCTACCACCCCCACCCACTATCCAACCCCTAAAACTCATCTCACCCACACTACTCTATACCACACTATCCATATCAACACCATCTACATACCCCTTCCGCACACACACACACCACACAAACCCTCATCCATCAAATCCCAATTCCCACACCAAACCCAAAACACCTAATCCCAACCGCCTCCTCCACCTCCCATACCACCATTCCTACCACCCCCATAACCACACCATCCACACAAAGTCACATCCACACGAGATATATTTTTATTCAACACATTCACATGCTCTATGAAACCAAAATAGAATAATAAATAAAAAAAAAAAATCTATCAATTTTAAAGAGGGGAGTCAACAAAACCCTACCTAACTCCGAACACCCTGAACACAGAAATGTCCAAATCAAACATCCCATGAATTGCTCAATCAACATTCCCATGAATTGCTTGAACTTTTAGTGAAAAAATTAAGTCGATATCTTTATCCGTTCTCAAGTTATCGTAGACACAGACGGACAGACAGCAAACCGAAACCATATAGCATTTTTTTAACAAAAATGCCTAAAAATATGCTGATGTTTGAGACTGTAATCGAACTTGCTTGATATTTCGTTCCCAAATATTGGACGTTTTAGAAATCTAGCAACCGAGAATTTATAAACTTTGAAAATGATACTGTGGAAGTGTCTGTATGACGACTCCTTGTCCATTTATTGAAGTTTTACCCGAGAAACGTATCAAAAAGCGTAAAAAATACAAAAAGTAAATTTTTTTATCTTGCAAACTGACACTCTACAACAAAATTTTAAGTTTCTTTAAATGTTATGTCTTTTATGAAGAACAATAATTTAATTTATCACATAGCTATTTAAAGATTCACGCGAGATAAATCGAAACGAACAATTACAAGTTACCGCTATAAAAGTTGTATAATTAGTTGAAGCCGGACTTCCAAATAAGCGACGAACCTGATTTTATTGAACTAATATAATTTTGATTTTGTTTTTTTCGCAATAAAAACTGACCCGTTGGTGACCAGACGCCAATATGTGTTGACCAATCCTGACCTAACGATTGCGTAACGAAATTTGATGCACCGCGGGAAAAGTTTTGTTTGAATTTTTCATTATTTATATTTACCGTTTAACTGTAGGTGACCAAACGATAAAACTATAGTGACCAATCCTGACCAAGCGATGACCAAACGAATTCAATCATCATTTTTTTCAAAACTTTTAGATGGGGTGCTTAAAAGGCGGCGCCCCATTGGTGGTAATATTGCTGAGCCAAAACACGGAAATTTCATAATGCTATTAATATTTATAATTTCAACCCTGCTACATTTTTTCTGTGTATGGCTACATTTTTTGTTAATTTGTGTGCAGCTTCACTTTTGATAAATGTTAATTAGTGTTTTTCAGCATTATTAGCATTTTTTCTAAATTCGATTTCATGCAACATTATGCAACTTGAAGTTGTTTAAAACATTAGCTATGATTATAATTGGCATTCTTTCATCATTATTATCGTCATCGATGTTTTACGATGCACTAAATACTCGTAACAATATTTATGAGCAATAAACATGAATCATGATGTGTGTAATGTGTAAAGTGTATTTGAATGTAAAAAATACAGATGACCGTTCATAGGCCATCCAAAGTTCAAATCAAAATATTATATTCATGTATACCATGCACATGCAACATGTTGCTGCTTTACTGTATAAGAAATATGATCAGCGTCGTCATAATAACCACCTAATGTAGATAATAAAAAAAAAAAGTGGGAAACAATTGATGATGGATAGTGAGAAAATTCTTTTGTATATTTTCCTAATCTTTGCGCATCTTCATCTTCTTCATGTTTAGCCTCCAAACGATTACGATGAGTTAATGAAAATTATAAAATAATTAAATAAATCCATTCAACTGATAATAATTAAATTTTTTGCCTTTGTTTAATGCCCTAAAATGCCTTCAAGCTTTCAAGCATAATTTTTGTCATAGTTGTGAGCTAATTATCATTAAAAAAATTCTTATGCATTTTCCACAATACACACACACATACACTTGGATATATACAGTATGATGATGACTAGCAGCAAATTTATATATGCTGGTGGTTAATTGTTTTTTTTTCTTAACTTAACAGCTATATATGCACATAAAAAAGGGAGTTTTATCACTTGCGGGTATGTCATAAGACACTGATGAATTAAGAATTGCGCATAATTTTTTTTCTGTTCGAAAGGAGAAAACAATTAAACTAAATTACAAATCATTAAACATCGAAACTATCGCATGCGATGAACATGTACACAGAATCATTTAATAATGATCATTGTTAATCGATTTTATGTTGATTGATTGCTTCTTGGCTGTGGTTTTATGTATATACCATTTATGTGTATGTGCATGCGGTATAATCACATGAAAACTAAATTTTTGACCCTAGAGGAATTGATTTCAGTACGCTCTTCTGTATTTAGTACGAAATTGCTTTACGAGTTTATTTTGTGTTGCTTAGCATTGCAATCAAGCTAATGTTTGGTTATAATAAAGGTGAAATAATTACGAATAGCTAGCGGGTATATTTGGGATTTTTCACGATTTATGTTACAAGTGTTGTTAATCAAGAAAATATTAGATTTCTAACTGTGATATACAAAGTGATTCATGATAATTTGGTTACATTTACAATATTTTATCGTAATTAACTTATTAAGAGTCGGGCAAAATCCAATCTGTTGAATACAGCCATATGATTTTAAATGAAAACTCAGACGTGCCACCGTACAAGATTGTACTTCGACCAATAAAAACACAAAACGAATCGAGCCCAACGAAGCAATTGATGGGGCATGTCGTTGTAACATGATGTCGAGTTTAAATCAAGAATAAGATAGAAAATTCCGTTTTCAAAACATTAGCTGGAAAGTTGTGATAAGTTTCAAAAATTATTGGTCAGAAAAAGGTACATGAGGGGTAAATTTCGCTATTATAATTAAACGGATTTAAATATATATTGCATATAAAAAATTAAGGGGTTCGCCTTTACCCCGAATGTGTACCTGGACCTCGAATTCACCATACATAATAATTTGTAAAGCGAGATCCTAAACTTATAGGAATAAAAAAAATAATAATAGTAAAAATTCAACCCTTTTTGAAAATTTACAAAACAAAAAAAAATAACTATTTGTTGGTTTTTGTAAATACTATACTTTTAATCATCACAGTAAAAAATTTAAAGATCCTTTGGAAGCTACCACTTCCAACATAGATTTCCTCAAAATTTCGCATGCACTGAGAAAAATTGTATCTTAAAATCAAAGGATTTTACCTTAGTTTTAAATGATTTGTGACTATGGATTTTGCGCAAAATCTTTTTGGATTTAGATTAAAGAAATCAAAAACTTTAAATTAAAGTTATTTTTAATCATTAGTTCAAACTATTGTGTATTTTAAATCAAACGATTTCACTTTTATTTCAAAGGGTCTTTAGAACTGAAAATTGTTTAAAATTAAATCATTGTTAGTTTTGGTTCAAAGAATTGCAAAACATAGGAATGAATTCCCTTCTAACTTTGATTTAAACAAACTATTCTTTTCTTTAAAATGTGCTGTATCCTCCTACTTACAGTGCATAAATAAAACTAATTATTATAAGTAATGCGGTTTAATTTTTATTTTATTTTATCACAAAAATATAAATTTCAATAGTATAGTATTACATAAAATAAATAAATGTTTTTGATAATTCGAAATGTATTATCTCAATTTAAATTAATTTTAACAAAATAGAAAAAAAAGCTTTGGTAAAATAAGAAACCGTAGAACATGTCGATAAGTTCTCATACAACAGAACCTATCCGCTTAGAAGCAAACCTTAGCTCTAATAGCTCTATGTCCTGAACTTAAATAACAAGAACTAACTGGCGCACTATTATATTAAAAAAATCAATTAATACTAAATCATTTGCAGGCTCTCCAATTTCATAACAATAAAAATGTGAATTGAAACGATAGTTACTAAAATAGTTGCATACTACGTAATATTGGTTATTATCTATCAATATGTCTTTAATTTCATAAATAATAAGTTGTGGTTCTGCTTGAATGAAGAAGTAGCCAATCTTAAATTTTGTCCCTCGGAAAACTAGACTTTTAGTGTATTGTCTTATAGCTCCTAGATTCGACGAAATATTTGAATACATTGCATCTCTATCTCGACACCGAAAAGTTTTATCTGTTAGCTCAAATTAATTGTGGAAAAATTGTTTAGTTATTAAAAGATTGGAAAATTTCAAAGAAGCCTTTATTGATAACGTAAGTGGAATATTGAGTCGTGAAGTAATATTCCTTGCATATTGCTTATGAATTTGGTGTTCCGCTTCAAAACGAAAGCACCAAAGATATTTGAGAGGTCCGCATTTTCGAATAATTGTCGGATAGTGAACGAGAAAATGATATTTTGGTTTTAATTTTTCATTAAATAACTGGACGTAAAGCGTGTTATGCTCTTTAATTAGTTTCTCCATTTCTTTTAAATTATTATTGTCATAACAGTTTAAAACAATGATATCAATTAATTTAACGCATATAAGTAAAAATTTGTAAACATTATCACTCGGTGGTATATCATTTCCAATAATCAAGGGCAAGAAATTATATAAAGTCCAAGTTTCTCGAGCTGTCATTTTAAAATTTCCATACTTAATATGACTTTTTTCAACAGGTTCACTTACGTTTCTAATTTCAATTTCACCGTAATTGAACATTTACTTTTTTAAAGTTGAAATTTTCAAGAAATATATATTTTTTTTCGTAAATGAAGTAGTCAAGTATACTTCGCAAATTGTATTTGCAGAGTGTAGAATTTTGTTAAAAATAGAATCTTCCTTAATGCCTGTTTGATGAATATCAGACAATACCAAATCGGTGTTAAAATTTTGTTTATTCCTTAGTGATTCGGGGAATTCTAATACATCTGTGGTAGTTTGCTGCTTGCTGCGTTTGCACAGACGGCAAAAGAAAGATGCATTGAATGATGAGGAATATCCCAACATCGTGTTTAGACCCAGATTATCACCCAGTAATTGAAGTGTTGTTGTTGAAGTTCTAATTTCTAAGCCGTAAGTTTCTAATTCGTTTATTATGTCAATTAGCGGCTTAATAGACTGACTAATGCCGTATTCTTTAAAATCTCTAGATTTTACAAACCCGGCAACAAATATTTTGTTCAATTTCGAAATTTGAAACTGTGGTATGGTAGGAAATGCATAATAAATTCCACAAATTGTATGTTTTCCAGCATGTGAACTAAGGGCATCATTTATCTCGAAATCATCAAAGTAAAGATTGAATGGGATTACAGTTTTGTCCTTAGACTGAGATATTTTTTGTTTCCACAGAGAACCCGTAACAAAATTATTTATTTTATCTTCTGAGCTAAGCAATTCCATGTTATTTAAAGTTTGTTTTAATATGTCACCAGTTTCAAAATATTTCCTAATCTGAAATTTGATGTCAAGAAAACATCCTTCAACCTTACTATTATATAGCGAAGGAACTCCATTAATAAAAACTTCAACTAAATCGTTGTTTATCAAAAAACATTTCGGCTTAGAATATATACCTAAACGTTCAATATGTTGGAAAAATTTATATTCAGAACTTATTAGCTCGAATGGATTACTCAAAAATTCTAAAAATTTATTAAATTCAGTGGCTATGTCTTTAGGTAAATGGTTAGAAAATGGTGAAAGACAAGAACTTATGGGCTGAATTATACCATCCTTAATTGACTTCTGAATCGAAAATACCATATTTCTCGGTAGCAATTTTTCACTATGTAGATTCAAAGCAAATTCCAAAATAAATTGTTGCAAATCTGGCAATGCCGCTTTATGATTGTTTCGATGAAATGAAGAATCAATTAATAATGAATTGTTAATAGTACTAATGGAGTTGTCAATTGGTGAATTATCTGCAAATTCAATGCAATCGGGTATTGCTTTAGTTTGCACTAATGATTCTGATAAACGCTCATTGAACTGACGAGGTGGCGAATTTAATAAATTTGATTCACCAACTAAATGCTTTTGCAAATGAGTTTTATATTTGTATATATTTTGGAATATTTGACTGCAGTTATTTTGAGCACATTTAAATTGGTATATAGAGGGCGTTCCATGAAAACTTTGTAAATGCTGTACGATTTCTTTTATATTACCAAAAGTTTTATTACATATAAAATAATAAATCATTTTTATTTCAAATAGCTAACAGTTCAATTTTTTGAATTGTAACAAATTAAATTTTAAAAATAAATAAATGAATTCAAAATAATTCGATGAGTATAGAAATAAATTTTAAAACTAAGCAAAGAGCTGAACATATTTTTTAATTCTGTTTTGGTTTGATTCTAGCTCAAAGAAATATTCTTGGAAAAAGTACCAAACCTCTTTGCTTACAATTGAGTATTCTATGTTGAATACGAAAGACAGCTTTATAATTATATCCAGACACTTACGGAATGAGTCACAGTTGTACTTTATTCCCTCATATATAACGAACATTTCATGTATCTGTTTCCATTTTTGCCCAACAACAACTATTTTTGGTTGCAAAGATCCGAATTTTTCTTTTATTTCATCCAATTTTCCGTTAAGCTCATTTAAATTAGAAATAAATAATATGAAATCGTCCTGAGCATCCGATATTGTAGGTTTGACCTTCTGACTTAGCCTTTTCGGCTGAATTATAGCATGAATTAGCAAACACACAATGATGTCTCTGTTCAACTGAACAACTAGGGTCGACCTAGATAGAAAGCTGATTGTGCATTAATGTAATATTACTCTAGATATAATTAATAGAACTATATGTACAAGTCACTGTCATGGGAAATGCCGACTCAGCAAATGATTTTAATTAGTTTAATTCATTTAGGTTAGACAGAGCATTTTCTACGGTGTTTCCGGTGTACAGTACTGAATTTTAAATTTGTTCATTATACTATTGTAGACACTATGTCAGCATTTTTTATAGTATATAATGTTTTATAGTGGAGTTTAATAAAGGCAGTATAATTAAGTACATAACCATTCAAGTACGTAATTATTCAGTCTCTAAAATCTATATAAGAAAGAGAAAATACTTCATTCAATATAATCATACATTAAGTTAAACTGTATATATTGAAAAACTTACTTTCATCTAGATTCTCAAATTCATTCAATTCTGCTAACAGTAATTTATTATTTTTATCCTTAATTTCATCAGGAAAAATTTTAGTGATGCTTGTGTTAACAAATGTTTCGAACCGCTCCAACAGGTTTTTGCCTTTTGAGGGAAAATCTATATCAAAATCAATTGCAATCTGAAACACAGTAAAACAATATTAAAGTTAGGTTAAATAGCTCAACCAATATACGCGTGCATCTGATATGAAAATACTTCCAACAATAACACCAACAATTTTCATTGTTAATTCATATTTAAATATGATTGAATCAATTTAAATTTACGGTGTGATTGTTGGATAACTATAGATTAGTATAACTTTATAAATTATGTATAGCGAATAAACAATAGTAGTGAATAGATTGTAAACTCCCATTATAAGTGGGAACTACGAACGATTTTAGGAAAATTAGTTGCCTTATACCGTTAACTATCTTGCCAGCAATTTTAAAATTTTAATTTGTATTAGTATTTACTATAAGAAACTAAGACATAACAAAAGTAAAAATTACCAACTGATAGCCTAAATGATGTCTATATAACGGCCAAGCATCCAAGAATTCCGCAGTATTTTTATTGTTTGATGATTTGAACGAAGACATACGATAATTTGAAGTATCTCTCCATTTGTCGCATACCAAATTCCACGGCTCAAAATTATATTTCAGCCACCCCTTTTTTTCCAAAAAATCATCTAGTAATGGACAAAATAAAATAGATAAATTCAGAAAAATTCAAATAGTTAATAACAACTTGCAAGATGGAAGCGAATCAAGATATGATGGCACAACTCGTTGTGTTTCTGCATTTCTTACGATCTTTAAATATTTAGTACCAAAACATAGGTTACTATATCGGTCATATAATTTTCCTGCAGGTTTCTTTTTTCCACGACGAGGAGTGTAGAATTCAGTCTGTGAAAACAAAAATACGAGTACATACAATCAAGAATCCTTCATTTGGCACCATTATCGATGAGGTAATGTGGAATGATAACTAACGATTGTAGTGAAAATATAAATCATACTGAATATTCCGTAGTGAACATGTTTGTAATTTTCTTTGAAAGAACCTCAAAATCAGCACTTGTCAATTTGTAGCTTTTAGACATATAGTGATCTATAATTGTGTGCACCAAGTATTTTCTATGTTTGTCATCAAGAGAGTTATTTGTCTTAAAGTAATCTACTACCAATCTTCCTTTAATGGTGTTATTTAAAATTTGGGAAACATCGTGGGAATCTCTCTCTGATTCATGTGCACTTAAAATTTGTAAAAAAAAAAATAATTAATGGAAATTATCAATTAATACAAAACAAAACATAATATTTTACCACTAATCATGCAGAGCTGATGCTGCCGAAATTTGACTAGAAGAGGGATGTTGCTCCTCGATCCATTTTACAACACGACTGTTTAATGATCTGGTTGCTTCCGAAACGGGTAACGGATTATTCTAAATGAAATATTGACATATGAGAGACAGCGAAATGCAATTTTCTTATTTTATTATAGTTTGTAATTATATACCATTTCAATTCGCCATTTGCGGAGACTTGCTAGAAATATGATCTTTTCCCCTTTCGGATAGTTGTCAAAGAGATCATCGACGCCGTTTAAATCAATCACTTCTAAAGTTTTAATGGTGCATTCATGGGTGTTCGTAAGAAATTTGATGGTTTTCTTGTGATAACCCCCAAGAAGAAACTAAGTTTTTAAATTCAATTATATTCGCTAGCTCGTCGTAGCAGATATTGACTGTTTTCACAGTTGTAGATTCATTGAAAATAATATCATCATCGCCAGAATTTGTATCAATAGGTTCCATTTTGAATATTCAAACACTATTATGATAAACGAACAATGAAAACAAATGAATTAATTCTATCGATTTGAGCTGTTAAATAGCTTCATTTAAACGAGGCAACTAAACGAATTTGGGATATACTTTGAAATTTTTAAATTAACACTTCAAACATAATCAAAATAACTAAGAATTTAATTGATGTAAAACAACAATTTGAATCACAAGCACATTTTCATGTAATATGTTATCAAGCACATAGAGTTTACTTGCACAATTATGTAAAAATCATTGCTTTACCACAAAATTTTAAATCAAATCAACACTTCTTACTAAAGTTAATGTAAAACAATATGTACCTACCTGAACATTAAACAATACAATAGTTTAAAATATGTAATTTATAACTAATTTCACAAATGGTGTTACTTTTTCCGTTTACCATATAAAAACTTCACGAGAATAAGATACAGAATACAACTTGATTCGAGAAGAACGCACTATTAAATGAAAATTGTGCAACGATAACGGTTAATAAAAAAAATAATAACTTAACCATTTGAAGTAAATCCGTAATCCTTTATTTTAAAGGTGTATATGTTTTATTTGCGAGAATCACCACTTATTTCAAATATTCGTATTCTTTGAAACAAAGTTTTTAATAATGATTTACGATAAAATCTTCCAGAATTTAAAACAAAGAATTATTTTATTTTGCATATTACAAAATCCTTTCAATCAAATGATTTTCAATTTTTTGCCGCTAACTATTGCAAAATGGAAACCAAAGAATTTGTTTCTTTTGGAATAAATGACAATTAACTCTAAAAATTCTTTAAATCAAGGAAATATTTTTCAAAGGATTGATTTCTTTGAAATAAAAACTCAATTTTTTCTCAGTGTGGGTCTCCTAATTAATGGAAAAAGTTGCCGAAAGCATACTTCAGCCGCCAAAGTCCAGCGACTGCAATGCTAAAACCGTAGTGAACTGGTCTTTTAAAACAAATAGAGCCTAAATTTCCTTTTCATCAGGAACATACATAACTGGTGGGTCTGGTAATAGTACCAGGGGAAGTCGATCGTCAATCATGTCCAACAGAAATGTTCCCCGCGAAAATAAAGAAGAAAAGAAAAAGTTTCTAGAAGAAGTAGTTGCATTCGATGCTCGCCACCAAACATTTCATGGCTTTGACCATGGCTCCAGCCCAGAGTACTTTCCTTCAAACTCAAGCCGCCTCTCTCAAGTGAATGAAAGCTGTTGACGTCTTTTTACAAACTGAAGACGAGGTTCATAACAAACTGACAGAAAGTTTTACTGAACAAACGTCAAACAAAGAGAAGAGTACATGCGATTGTCTATCACCTCCTGATAATGATAATACCTATGCCAAATGACGAAAGAAAGGGTATAATTTTTGAAGGAACAACAAAGCACGAGGAAGTGTACAAAAGCTGAAAAGTGTAGGCGTAGGCTCAATGATACTTCCACGCTGAGCACTGAAGATATTTTTAATTAACAAATTAACGAATGGCCGATCGTGAAGAGGAATTCCCATCGAGGAAGATAATCTAGGCTAGCTGCACAACAAATTCAATATAATCAAAAGCGTAAGAAAGATTTTGAAAATAGTGCCAAAACCAGGTACTTACTGCTGCAAATACATTGGTTGGTAAATGGTATACAAACCTTAATTCGAGGAACGCAGATATTGGTTGTTAAAACACAACAGCGGTTTCTCGGATAACAGCTTATGGTGGCAGAAACCATTTAGACTGGTTTAGATCTACGCGGATTTATCTGTATTCATGAATTGGTAAGTTCAGTTGACCACCTGTATAATAAACATACCGGAAGCCACATGGGTCAATAAAAACTGCCATTAGACATAGGAAGCGATTATATTATACATATCCAGATATTTTAAAAGTTCCAAATGACTCGTCATAATTTCACATAATTTACCTGTTGGATCGAGCAGAATATCGTATCGAGGAAGTCTCGCACATCACAAATGTGGCTTCTTGAAGGCATGCCCAATGCTTAATGCTATTCAACTTAGTGCCATAAATCATAATGTTACTTAGATAAACAACATGTTCAAATCAACTGAGCCGAAAGCAAAATATGATAGGCCTTTTCGTATTATCCGTAATGCTAGTCATAAAATCTTTGACCATATATCACACCTGATGCGAAGTTCATGCGGTGTACGATGAGCACCCCGTCCTTCGACGTTGTCCTACAAAAAAAAGTAAAACAAATCCCCTCTTAATGGGCACGGTTTATACGAAACGTCCGTCGTCAGCCGATTCACAAAAATTAAAATTAAAATATCTAGTGTCGTGTTTCTCCGGAGGCGCCGACTCGCCCAATAGAGTCACTTTCCTGTGATATCCAACCCGTCCAAATTTCTGGGCAATTTCTAGGTGCACGCCCATAGTTGATGCTTATGTGAACATATACTCGTTATAGGTTTTAATGTGAGTGGATATCGTTACAACAATAATTGATTTTATTTAATTTACGCCGGCTGTATCTTCGTGGTATATTGGAATATTTTCCCCATAGCGCACAAACACCAACAATATATTAACATGGATTGCGTGACTGATTGTTTTCCCTTAGAATTGGTACCCCTTTTGGGTGTTTTTTTCGGTGTGCAATTATCACTTGCACGTATTACTTAAATTAGTTTTCACCGCATGTATAGATATAAAAATAGTTTTTGCCTCGCAATCTTTTCAACTTTAATGTATTTTTGTCGCTCTTTTTGGTGGGATGTTATTAAACGTAGCCGGCTCCAAATTCAAAAATAAAAATAACAATCACTTCGCACATCAATCATACGGAAAATTTCATCTGTCACATTATGACAATTTCCATTATGTTGTAAATGCCATTGAACCGAAACACTCGTGCACCTGAACACTCGTGCAAACACTCGTGCATTGAACCGAAACACTACTCGTAAAAAATCTCAGATCTCCCAGGACATTAACTAACACGTAACAACGTGTCTGGCATACTTTGCAGGTACTGTAGAGAAAAAGAGAGCAAAGAGAAAATACTTACTTGTGAGGTCCATCGCGGCCCGGTTTGGCCAAACTCGTTGAAATATTATGACCGGTGGAGTTCTCATAAGCCATGAGGAGATGGCTTTGCTGAGGATATTCCAATACCCGCAGTCTTTTAGCGTAAGGAAGAGTTGGAGAACATTTTCAAAGTTTTTGTGGATAAACGAGAACAATTCAATAATACCTTCAATTTCTACAATGGGAAACGAATCGATGCCAATCTAACAAGGCTATGTCTGTATATATATTTTTAATTTACTGGCCATGGTACGAGAAAAGTGGCATGGAAAAGAATGTGTGAATGCTACAAATACCTATGAGACCAGTTAACATTACAAGAATACATATATACAGGTTTTTTTTGAGAAGAGTCAATGAACTAGGCAATTTATTCCAAAAAATTGGCTTTGGAGAAAACGGAACGCCAACGCTAGTAAATAATTCTCCTTTATTACATAAAAGGAAGTAAAATGGAGGCTGTATATATTAATGGCCAATGTACGTAAATCATAAATGTATAAGTAAATTAAAGATTCACCGCACTTATATACTAAGTATTGTAAAAAAAATTCTTTATTTAGCCGAAGTTTAGTAGAAAAAAGATTTTTCCCAAAAATTGTCCTTGTAATATTTAATTGTTTCTTTGTTTTTTTCGTAAATGATATACTTTTCAAAAGATTTGAAAAAACTTAAAAATTTCATATGCAACTTGGCATTTCCGGAATACCGATTTTTGCCAAACATCTCTGGAACCCCGTAATTTATAGATAAACTTATATATTACGTTTTATCCCGGGCAATCAATCCGTCTGACAGATGCCAAATTTTTGTTGAAACACATTTTTGTCAAAATCGGTCATTACCACTTGTATTTAAAAAAAACTGATTTATATGCAGAAATGACACCTTTTTTAAGTCATATTTTTAACAAATCTTCTGACTTAACAAAGGTGTTTTACAAAAACAAATTTAATTTCAAAATGACACAAGAAAGGCATATTTTATTTCACATTATAAATATAAAGTTTACATTTGTTTTTAATACACATAGAAATGTATGCGTAATTTCATGTTTTTAAGAAAATGTTTTCTTGTATTTTTCATACAGTTTTTTGTTGCATTGTAGAGAAAGATAAAAAGCTCATTTGTGAACATTTTTTGATACATTTTGAAATTTGCAATTGTTTTTTGAACATTTTCATTCATGAAAGAAATTAATGAAAACAATTGCAAATTTCAAAATGAATCAAAAATGCATATGAGAGACAAAAGAAAGAGAAAAAATCAAAAACTCCTAAAAATTAAATTTCCGGTTAACTGAGTGTTCCGGTTAGTTGGATGCCGGATAATCGGGCTCTTACTGTAGTACATTTTTACGTTTTATTTCGATTTTAAATACACATTTTATTTCATTTTCAAAATGACTTATGATATGCATTAATAAAGTCAGCTCTTTTTATTTCATTTTCATTACATATTTTAAGTCAATTTTAAAATGTAATAAAAACGCTGGTTTTTAGTTCGAAAAACACCATTTTTAAGTCACCCTTTTTTAATTCGTGGAGCCGATTTATACGTACATAATTATATTTATGAAGTTTCACTCCAGACAATGAATTCATCTAGGCTATGTCCAAAGATCAACTAGTTTTTTTCCAAAATCGTTTTTTCCGGTTAAATTTTGGAAAACTGATTAGGGTTGATGATATTTTTGTAAAAACGAACGTGAACATTTTCATAAATATATCTTAAAAACAAAAACAAAAAATTAGGAAAAATTTAGGAATTATTTCACAAGCTTACAGGGGCGGTCCGGTAGTGTTTCAGCGTCTGGTGCACTTTTACATTTTATTTCGCCCTTTGTATATTTATTTTGGTCAATGCTTTTTCTTTTATTTATTGGTTTTTTATTGTACTTAATTTTATTATAACCACTCGATTCTTACGATTTTTCTATTCCACATCACCCAAGTGCCATTACATTGAGAGTTCTGTCTATTGTTTTGTATTTAAGGTATTGTTTAAACTCAAAGTTAATATAAATCTTTGATTTACAAGTTTTAAATAATGAAATATAAAAATTTGCTGGTATTTAGAATTTAAAAATATAAGTTAATTAGGTAATTTTAAACTGTCAAAACTCCTTTTCATTAACAATTAAAAATCATGGATTATGAAAATTATTTTGGAAATACAAAATTATATTTTGACAAAAACTATTTATGGCATTACACTAGACGAAGTCAGTTAAAAGTCTGGGCGTATAAATGGCATAAAGAGGTTAGAAAATGATGCGTTTTTTATGAAGTATCTCCAGTAGGAGTATTATTCCTCTCTTACAAATAACATAAATTCAGTATTTTAGATAACAAATGATTAAATAAAATAAATTATAATAAAACAATCCAATTCAATAAAATAAAAAGAATACATTAAATAATTTCACTTCTACTGTAAAAAATTAATGTTTCTTGCTTTTATTTTAGCAAACTTTTCAATTAAGCTATTTTAGTCAATTTTTTGATCGACATAATAGCTAAGTCATTAAGCCTTTCTTGTGACATAGTACTCCTCTCATAAATTTAAATAATTTTCAATTTGGAAAAACTTCTTTCTCCAGATGCTACAGAAATCGGTATTGTTAACAATATTTTGATGGATATGACTGTATTTGGAAATGCAAATTCTAAATTGTTGGTAAAAAAATTAATTTAGCACATCAATAGGAACAGTATGCGGATCAAAGTTAACATCATTTTAAGCTCATTTAATAAGTTTTGATCGTCAATGTCCGAGGAAATACCATTAGTAAACACTTTTTTAAATTGAAACATTTTGTTTTCAAATCATCATGCGACAAAGTGGATTTTTGTTGAATGTCATATACAAAATTAAAATTGTTTGTATGTTCAGATAATTGTTGGAATCTTTCGTTAATAGAAGAAATTGCCGATCAAAACTTTAAAATAAAATTCAACCTGTTTAATTCAGCCTCAGCTTGAACTAATTTAACACTTTTAATACACTTTTAATTCCGAGCTTTCCGCGGGTGAGGGCTAATACCGGAATATTGTAATAAAAGCATATAGTAGAGTTTGATTAGAACTGAGTTGTTCATTTATTTTTTGTCGTTTATATACAATTTTGATAGTTTCTTGTTGTTGTTTTTTACATTACATATGATCATATATCAATTACAATATTTTAATATTTTATAAACTCCAAAAGTGCAGAATTGCATGTAAAAAAAATTAATTATTTTATTTATAGCTAAATTAAAATTAACATTCTGTAAAACTGCATATTGTTGCAGTTAAATGACCCTGTTCATATTGAACATCTTGCGGCGCGGGTTTGGACGGGACTTGGAAGAACGGATGATTGGTTACGGCGGTTTCTTCGTATGTGGCGAATTATGACAGTTATCCCAACCGCAAGTGCTATCCATAGGATAAGATGTATTGCTGTATAATGATGAATATGATGAAAGTGCTCGTTGGTTGTATTCTCTTCTACCTCTTTCATAAGGGAGATTTGTTCTTCTAAACCCCTTGTATCTGGAGTGGTTAATAGCTCATTTTCCTCATAGTTTTGTTTAGATATCTCTATTGTTAAATCTTTTAAGTGCATCCCCTTTAAGTATGGTGCAATTCCGAAATTCTCGATGGTAGTTTCAAATCTATCAGAGGCCAGTATGCTTAAGTGATTGTCTCTAAGGGCGCATCCCGATTCTAGCTTTATTATTCCCGACCCTGATAATTGCTTTTGGTTTGTAACTGATCCACATACAACCGTCACAGTTGTTTCCTTTGTCATTACGAATACCCATTGATTTGGTGCGTATAGTTTTATCCAAAGGTTTGAAGTAACATTTTGGTATTTTATCTCACATATGTCTTGTAAATTGGACCTGTGTTGCAATATTGCGATTTCACAGTTGGTTCCTTCCCTGACACCCGACAGTATTGTTGGTATCTCGCATAATAGATGATCATCATTGATAATGTTGCATTTAGATATATCTCTGGCTGATAGTTGCGTAAAATGTTCATTTTGAATATAAACGGCGATAAATTCAGTTGTTGGCACTATATGTGCACGCCTTTCAGTTATTAATATATTAGGTACAGCTACTACTGAATAAATGTTATAGGACCAAACATATGATAAGGGAATTGAAATTTCGATTATCACATATGCTTTTGTCACTCTAGTCCTGGTTGTCATACTTTTAAATAAGTGGTCTAACTTGCGCAATCCGTGACCCGGAATTGTAATGGAGACTGGTATTTGTTTTCTTATGGATGCTATTTGTTCTTCAAGTTGTGATGGGCTCAATAAAAGTGGGTGTAAAATGTTTAGATGTGCATTGTGAATAACCTCTAGTATTGCCTCCTGCACATCCCGTAAATTTCCCGTGGCAACGACTAGTTCAAGGGATGTCATTAAAATAGTTAATACTTGTTGTTCCGTTACACGTGTGTTATTTATGTTTTTTTCTAAGTGCTGCAACCTCCTCTGAATGTTATTAATAGCCTGTACTGTGGCATTTTGGCTGTGCTTGAATAGTTTTACAGAGTTATCAATCATGGAGGTTTGATTCTTTATTAGCAGTAATAAATGATCTTCATTGGTTTCTATAGTTTGAAAATGTTCTTCATATTGATCTGCTTCTCTCTGCGTTAATATTCCAAACATGTCACCTAACACTAAACCTGTAGTGTCACCAATCCCCCGTTTCGCTCTGGTTACTTCTTTATTGGATGACATCAGTAATTGATTGCCTTCATCTATTCTACTCATTTGAGATCGTAATTGCTGGATTACTAGTTGACAGTTAAACCTCTCCATATCTATTACCGAATGTACTGTTTTACACATAGTTGCAAGTTCATCTATTAAGCGGTATGCTTGAGTTGTTTCTTCCCAATACGTATTTAAATTATACCGCACAACCAAAGTCCATCTCATGGCAACTAGCTCCATCTTACTGATTTCCTCAAGATATATGCCAGTAGAATGTTTGAAGTTCTCAATCTGCATCAGTTCTTTGGCGCTGGTGGTAGAAAAACAAATGCTCATCAGGGCCAATAATGCCAGATGAAGCTTGATTCCCCCTTTCGCCTGTCTTCCTGGTTGGCGTCTAACTGGGTCATTGATGTTAGGTGTTGCTAGTTTTGCATCTGGAGTCTTATTTGCGTTAATTATTTGTTGTGACCATGAATTGTCTTCTTCGCTTGGTAGCTTGCACAACTTAGTGATAGGTCGTTTATAGATATTCTGGTTGCACTTTATGGACGCAATACGAACCAAGCCATCTGAGCCAGTATGCACCTCCTGTACTCTCCCCATTTTCCAACGTGACGGCGGCAGTGATTCTTCCTTCAGTAGAACGACATCCCCTACAACTAAATTGGGCTGACGTTCCCTCCATTTAGTACGTTGTTGTAACTGGTGCAGGTAGTCTCTAGACCATCTTTTCCAAAAGTCATCTACAATCTTTTGTACTAAATGCCAACGTGTTCTTAGCGTGCAAGTAACATCATTACTTTCTGGAACTACCTTTATTGGTCCGCCTATTAGAAAATGCGCAGGTGTTAAAGATTCTAAATTTTCCGGATGGTCATACAAGGTAGTCAATGGTCGAGAGTTTAAGCATGCCTCTATTTGAGTCATTAATGTTGTTGCTTCTTCAAATGTCAATGCGGTCTCACCTATGACTTTCTTCATGTGAGTCTTTACTGACTTTACCCCTGCCTCCCATATGCCACCAAAGTGTGGTGCAGCAGGTGGTATGAAGTGCCAGGTAGTTTCATCTTGTTGAAATACCCTTGCAATTTCTGGTTCTAGAGCTGCAATCTTCGTGCGTTGTTGTTTCAGTACTCGTTCCGCACCAACAAAGTTGGTACCATTATCCGAATAGATTTCTCTACACAACCCCCTGCGAGATGTGAACCTGCGGTAAGCTGCTATAAATGCATCTGTTGTTAATCCGCTGACTACTTCTACATGTAAGGCCTTGGTGGTCAGGCAGACAAATACCGCAATGTATCCTTTGTACGTGGTTTGACCTCTTCCTATCTTGTTCCTCAGTTGAATCGGCCCGGCATAATCAATACCCACCTTGCTGAATGGCCGTGATGGAGTTACTCTGCAGGACGGTAAATCACCCATTAGTTGGTTGAGGGTTACTTGTTTAAATCTTATACATGTAACACATTTCTGTATAATATGACGTGTCAGATTTCTACCATTAATTATCCAAAATTTATTGCGAACATTTGCCAATGTAAGTTGTATGCCCCCATGAAGTGTTGTAGTAGTATGAGCATCTTCAATTATTCGCTTGCTGATTGAGCTTTCCTTCGGTAATATAATTGGTTGCTTTTGATTCATTGGTAGTTGCGAATTTTGTAAACGTCCGTGTAATCGTAATATCCCATCCTTGCTCATGACTGGATTTAACGCAGATAGTTTGGATTTTTTATTTAATAAAATCCCACTCATCAATGCCTGAAGTTCTTTACGGAAGTATCGGTGTTGTTCAATCCTAATTATTTGGACTTCCGCGAGTTTCAGTTCTGGTACTGTCACTTCTTTCGACTGTCGCCGTTGTTTATGAACATGCACGTTTATGAACCTTTGGCAGTACACCAATATACGCTTCAACTTATGAATGTTTGAAATTTTATCAATTAATTCATGTAGCGCGTTTGCTTTAGATTCAGCGGTTATTGTAAGACAAGTGATATCCGCTGCGCTGTCCTGGTTGTGATCAGCTTGTATTTGTGGACCCTTGTGCGAAGGTGATGATGGCCATGCATCAGAATTTTCCTGCAAAAATGTTGGTCCCGTCCACCAGATCGAGCCTTGTGAGGTGATGGTAGCCGCTGCCAATCCTCTTGTTGCTAAATCAGCTGGGTTTAGGTTTGTTGGTACGTAATTCCATTGTAGCTGAGGTAAATTATCTTTAATCTGAGATACCCGATTGGCTACAAAGGTTTCTAACTTCGGGATATCAGCTCTTATCCAGCTTAAAACTATGGTGGAATCCGTCCAAGCGAACATCTTTACATCCTGCATGTTCATGGTATTTTTAGCGTATCTTAGAAGCCTAGATAACAGATGCGCTGCGTTTAGTTCCAGCTTCGGAACTGTCAGTTTTGTTTTGATTGGAGCAACTCTGGTTTTTGCTACTAGCAAACTGGTTGTAACTTGCTCGAACGTATTTGTGGTTCTTAAATAGACCACCGCTGCATATGCTTGTTGCGAAGCATCAGCAAATCCATGTAACTCTGATTTTTGCGTTGACGTTGTTTTAACCCATCTTGGTACCTTTATTTTGCTTAATTCATCTAATTCGTTCTTATACTTTTTCCATTTTGCTTCAATAGCTTCTGGTAGCTTGTCATCCCACTGTGTACCAGCTCTCCAAGTGTCTTGCATTAACAGCTTTGCTGTTATCGTTATTGGTGATAACCAGCCGACAGGATCAAATAATTTTGAAGAGTCGGACAACAGTAGACGTTTCGTTGGTTCTTCTGTTGAAAGATTTAGCCTGGTCAGGTCAAATTCAAATGTATCATCCTCAGGACTATAGAGAATCCCTAGTGTTTTTATTATGTGGTTGATTTTTAAATTAATCATTCCTTTTGCTCGTAGGTGGTCAGGAACATTAGTCATGACTTCAGCTGAATTCGACGCCCATTTGTGCAATGGAAATCCTCCGCTCCGTGCAAGTCTTGTCATCTGTTGTTGAATGGTTACGACCTCCTCAACGCTGTCACCCCCAGTCAGTAGATCATCCACGTAAAAATCTCTTTCCATGATCCTTGCAGCTGTCGGATAGTTGTTCTTTTCATCTTCTGCCAATTGCATTAATGTTCTTACAGCAAGAAACGTCGCTGCCGTTGTTCCATAGGTAACCGTTTTTAGTTTGTATTCTCCTATTGTTTGTGATGGATTTTTTCGCCACAATATGCGTTGTAAGTTCTGGTGACCATGATGCATCCAGATTTGCCGGAACATCTTTTCCGCATCTGCTGTTAGCACGAATTTGTGTGTTCGCCACCTCAAGATGATGTCAATTAGGTCACCTTGAATTTTGGGGCCGTTCATCATTATGTCATTTAACGATAATCCCGAAGTAGTTTTGCTCGATGCATCGAATACTACTCTTAGCTTTGTGGTAGTACTTTCGTAGTTGATCATTCCATGATGTGGTATATAGTATACTGGATTCTCATCTGGATCATCTTTTGCCAATTGCATATGCCCCTGCGCTAGATAGTCTTCCATAAATTCGTGATATAATTTAGCGAATGGTTTATCTTTTAGAAATTTTCTTTCGATTTGCAGTAATCGTGCTACTGCTTTTTTTCTGGATTCTCCTAGCATAGACGGTTCTACTTTGAACGGTAAGTGTACCATGTATTTCCCATCTGGTAGTCGCGTTGTGCTTTCTGCATATAGCTTTTCAGCGATTGCTTCCTCCTGGGTATGTGTTTTTTCTTGCGGAATGGCATCATTTTCAATTAATAAGTCTAGTTGTTGCTTAATTGTTTTGGTTGTGACCATTGACAACATTTTATCTTCTTGGTTATTGCCTGTGCTGCCCATTATGATCCAACCAAGCTCAGTTTCTTGGGCAATTGGATCTTGTGGGTGTCCTCTAATGATGTTACTGTTTAC
The DNA here is from genome assembly GCA_947310385.1 of Nephrotoma appendiculata. Classification (NCBI taxonomy): domain Eukaryota; kingdom Metazoa; phylum Arthropoda; class Insecta; order Diptera; family Tipulidae; genus Nephrotoma; species Nephrotoma appendiculata. The sequence goes on from OX371225.1 coordinate 75,472,795, forward strand.
AATTAGAGGATAGTAGTCAACCCCGATTATTACGTCAATGCTATTGGACTTGTTGTATTGTGGATCTGCAAGTTGTAAATGCTGCAAATGTGCCCATTTGTTGGTATCAAAGTCGATGTCTGGAATATTGTCCGTTAATTTTTTGAACACCATTGCTTCAAACTTAATTTCAAACGAACTCTGAAGCCTTGAAGATAAAGTTAGTTCGACCTTATGACTGCACACTCCGGCTTCCTTTCCTCCCATTCCTGAGATTTTAGTGTTGACTTGTTTCTGCGTAGCCTTAAGAAGATTTGCTGCCTTTGCGGATATGAATGACGCCTGAGAGCCTGGGTCAATTAATGCTCTAAAGAGCATGCATTTTCCCTCGCTTGTTGTTAATGCGATTAGAGCTGTAGGTAATATCGCTGGACCTAATTGTGTTGTTAAATAACTTTTAGATACTCGTTGCATGTCTGCGTTTGAATCGATGTGCAGTCCTGTGTTATGCTTTCCATTGCATATGTTACATTGGTTTTTCTGCCTGCATACATATGTTTCATGTTCTGCTGATAAACAGTTTCTGCATAATTTATGAAGCATTGCCATTTGCGATCTTTCACTGGAATTTAATTTCCTAAATCCTCCACAATCATTAATTTTATGTCCCCCTCGGCAGTAGACACAGATATTTGTTGTTGTTAAGAAGGTCCTTTTAACTATTTGAGCTTTGTTTTCACGTGAGGCAGTTGTTGGTAGGATTAATGGCTTTTGGTTGCCATTGGCCTCTAATGATTTGAACCTTCCTTCCAAAAATTTTAAAAATTCCGTTGTTGTTTGGAATTCCCTTGGATCTTCTAAGGAGATCTCATAGAGTCGCCTTGACTCATTGTCTAGTTTTTTAGTTAATATGAAGATTATTATTGAGTTCCACGATTCAATGCTTACCCCTGCGTTACGTATTCCGTACAAACATTCAATTGTTGTATCGTGAAGATTTCTCAGTGCCGCTGCAGACTCGATGTTTATATTTACTTGACTGAGTAACGTATTTAAATATGTTGAAATCAGTAGTCTCCTGTTGTTATATCTGCTATTCAAAATTTCCCAGGCGGCTTGGTAATTTTCTTCTGTTGGTTGTAGGTGGTTGATTAATTTGGCCGCAGCACCCTCTAACTGACCCTTTAGATAGTTAATTTTATGGGTATCACTGATCTGTCTATTCTCATGGATGAGTTTGGTGAATGTGTCACGAAATCCAGTCCACTTCTGGTAATCTCCAGCAAATATTGGGATTTGAATTCGTGGTAGCCGAATGTCCGTTGTTTGGTTTGTTGGTATAATTTTATCGGTTTCATCTATCCTCGTTGTTATTTGAAGGATTACTGATTGACACTTGCTATCAATGTTCTCAAAGTACTGTTCTGTGAAGTACTTTATACGTTGTTCTTCCTCATCAGTAACGAGCATGCAAATTTCCTCATGGAGTTCAGCTATTTGTTCCATGAGTTTTTGCATCACTCCAAGTGACAGTTTCATTGCCGGTTTTGGCCCAGTCACGACAAGGTCTTCGGCCTCATCAATCTTCCTGTAGAGACTCCTCATCCGAATAGTCTGTCGTTTTATTAATTGCTGCAACTCTGGATTCATTGTTTCCAAACCTGCATCTTTGTTGTTACTGGTGTTCGACTCTGATTGGCTTCTACTGCGATGATCTGGGACCGGTGTAAGTGGTGGGCCGTTGTTTAGTTTTGCACGCATTATAGTAATAAATTCATTATATTTTCCCACTACACTTGTTACCGTTTTAAAGTACGGGTGCTCTAAGTTGACATCTTTCAGCTTCCTTATTTGCTCATCTGTTTCTAGAAACTTTGTATAAAGCTCCTTTAATTGTTGGATTCGGTTGGTGAGGTAAGTTTTTGTTTTCCTCTCTGGGCCATCCTTCTTATAATTAATACATATTTTATCAATCTGAGTCGCAAGCTGTTCTTGATTGAATGCAAGGGTTTCCATTTTTGAATTTAGGCAGTTCTCGTTCGCCAGTTGATTAATTATCGCGTGTTACTTGTTCTAATGTAGAATACGCGTTTGTTTTTGCCTGTTCTTAATGGCTCGAAGGACCACTGTTTAATTCAGCCTCAGCTTGAACTAATTTAACACTTTTAATACACTTTTAATTCCGAGCTTTCCGCGGGTGAGGGCTAATACCGGAATATTGTAATAAAAGCATATAGTAGAGTTTGATTAGAACTGAGTTGTTCATTTATTTTTTGTCGTTTATATACAATTTTGATAGTTTCTTGTTGTTGTTTTTTACATTACATATGATCATATATCAATTACAATATTTTAATATTTTATAAACTCCAAAAGTGCAGAATTGCATGTAAAAAAAATTAATTATTTTATTTATAGCTAAATTAAAATTAACATTCTGTAAAACTGCATATTGTTGCAGTTAAATGACCCTGTTCATATTGAACACAACCTTAATTTTTTGCTTAGGTTCCACAATAACTTCATCTGCACCTTCACATCCAAACAATGATTTCTTTCGACAAGAACGTAATGCATTGGTACCTGAAAAACAACAGGGAACCTCAAACTGGCATTGTGTTCGCTTCTTGTAAAAATTGTTCAAATTATTCATCTGATCTCAACTTTTGAAAAAAAAATTAAAGAAGATTCGAGTTGTTTTTCAGCAGACATAGTATTAATTTTGGGGTTCTGAAGATATTTCCTTTCTATATTAATAGTATCTAAAAGTTTATACCAAATAACCAATGTACATATAAACTTATATTCCAATATTTTTTCCCCAAAGATTCAGCAATATAGTTAGCGAAATATCAAGAAGGGCTTCATGAATATCGCCCAACTGATCTTATAGATACTTAATAAACACATTTTTTATTAATCACTTGTTTTTTGTTTCGCTTTTGTTTAAAAGTTTTTTAAACTTTTTGAAAATTATTCAAAATAACTGCGAAACAAAAAACAAGTGATTGATAAAAAAAGTGTTTATTAAGTATAAGTGTGTTTCGCAAAGTGCCTACGGAAAATAGCGTAAAAAGTATTAAGTTAGCAGATTTGGCCACCCTCGCCGTAATTTATCGTCGTTTGTTGTTGTAATAATAATCAAATATGGTTTAATAGTAGTTGTAAAAAATTAAAATTGCTTCCTAACTATACTAACATTAAATGCAATAGTAAATCTTTGGAGGGAAGAAGAGCTATCAATATAGCGCGTTGTAGCTGGAGGAATAACGAGCTGCGTAAAGGGTATGCTACCAGAAACAACTTGTATCTCCATCTTAAAGTTGTTCACACTGAGTTAGCAATTCGTTTGCACTCTGTTGAGTTCGATTGGCTGGACAAAAAAATTCGTGCAGAGGTAGCTGAAATTTCACATATTCAATATTTGAAACAAAAAGCTAAACTGGATGTGTTGCGAGATAAGGCCTATCCATTTAACCGTAGAGGTAATAGTGGTTCGCCTGATTTCCAATTTCATCCACGTTTTAAGAACTTGTCCTCAGTCGTTTTCCGTGATACAGAGGTGCAAATGCTTAGCAACGGAGTGAATTTTGCCCCTACGCCATACAAAATCGACCTTCGATCATTCGAGAATCTTGCTGTAGATGCCGAAACAGCCTTATCTGGCCAGATAACCCAAATAAAATCAGTATGTGCGTTACAAATAAAGAAAGGTATTGATAACTCTTCTTCTCCCACAAACTCTTCTTCTTCCGCTGCTTCTAATACTAACCACAAAGTGATTGGTTCGATAAAGAAAAAACTACGTGACCATGACCAAATAGCGTGTAAAGCGGATAAAGGCAATACAATTACCGTGCTCACAAAAGTCGATTACTGCAATAAAATTTCTGATTTTATTACGGAAAGCAAAGCAGTAGAGCTTGGCAGAGATCCAACTAAGTCTTTCAAGACTTCGGTTAGTAAGTGTATCAACCAATGCCAGAAGTTATTTGATGGAACTGGTTGGAAGTACTCTGTCATGAATCCATCTGCCCCGATCCTTTATGGTTTACCAAAAATCCATAAGGAAGGCATTCCGATTAGACCAATAGTGGCGTATTGCAATGCTCCTGCCTACAAGCTATGTAAGGGTTTCATAAATTTTTTCAATTGTCATACTAATTTCTTTTCGGCTTACTCGGTTAAGAACTCGGTAGAATTGATTAACAAAATTCAAGACGTCGACATTCCGTTACGTTCAAAACTAGTTTCATTTGACGTTGCCAGTCTTTTCACTTCTATTCCGATTAATAATTTGTCCCAAATAGTTCGTAATTACTTAAATAGGGATGTTGTAGATGAGAGCTTACGTCGTGAACTAAAGTTAGTTTTTGAGACTTGTATTAAACAAAATTATTTCTGTTTTGATAATACATATTTCAAATTCGCTGATGGTCTACCCATGGGCTTTCCTCTGTCACCTTTGTTGGCTGAAATTTTCATGAATTTCTTCGAACAAATGATCATATCAAATAACAATCCTTATTTTCGTCATATAATCTTTTGGTATAGATATGTTGATGACATATTATGTCTATGGAATGGAACTGATAGACTGTTAGACTTTTTCCTTACTTGGTTAAATTCTCAATATCCCACCATTGATTTTACGTTAGAAAAAGAAGAAAATAAATGTATTAATTTTCTGGATATAACAATAACCAAGATTAATTCATCTTTAGACTTCAAAATTTATCGGAAGCCCACGTATACAGACGCTGATATCCCTAGTTCTTCAAACCATCCTCATAATATTAAAATGTCAGCTTTCCACTCACTCATAGACAGACTAATAAACATCCCTTTGACAAATTCAAATTACAACACTGAGTTTAACATAGTTCTTCAAATAGCAACGAATAACGGATATGCAACTAGGACTATATTAAAGTTATTGAATAAAAAGCTAAAGCGTAAAACTCTAACGGGTATTTATCCATCGGATAGTCCAACGCGGGAAAATTGGCGTCGCTTAGAGTATATAGGATCATTGAAACAATTTTACCTTTAGTAGACTGTGAGATTACATGAATCAATTCATTTTGGATGTTTTTTCTCAAAGACTTGTTTTGCGTTTCTATATTATTTATTCGTTTAAGATGTTCTGAAAGTACTGGATCAAATTTACTTGTAAATTTTACTAGTTTTAAAAAGTTCCCATTATTTGAGTCATATAATACTTCAGATTTCCCCTAAACACAAGTAATTGTGTTCCTAAAAATTCAACAAATATTTAACCTTCTAAGCACTTCTTGCCAATGCCGAACTTCTGCATCCATAACTCGCTGAAGATCAGAATTTATTGTTGAACTAGATTTTCATCTGTTTTCTAATTCTTTCCAGGATTTAAAATATTTTTTAAGCTATTTTCGTGAGACTGAACTAATCTGGTCAAATGGTGCTAGTCTTAAAATCTTAGATCAATAAGTGTTGTATTTATACAATTAGATCCAAATAATTTACAACAAAAACAAAATACCACATCCATCGGAAAAAGTGAGCCAATTTCGTTTAATAGTCTCTACATTTGCCATCACTCTTTCTTAAATCTTTGAATTGAATTGTCTGTTATTTTTAATGGGAAATTTAATGTTTCCTACTTGCATAGGGCCATTTTCAACAATAAGTTGAATAATTTTGTCACTTAGCTTAGGCCATTTTGCCGGATCACTAAAATCAAATAAATTTGATTTATTTATGATGCCGTGTTCGTGTTGAGAACAATTAGCATTATCATTAACTACAGATGATTGTTCTAAATTTTCGATACCTACGACAACAGTTCTCGTTAAAAAATTTGGGTCTAGATTCACAATATTCTCATATAACTGAACATTAGCCAAACCCGATTGCACTACTACTAGAGGAATAATAAGTAGAGAACTTTAATTGTGATTGAAAATAAGTTTGAATGAATTATTTAAACTTTATGAATTGATTTTAAAAATTGCGCCCTTTTATTAATACGCCTGGTTGCAGTGTACCATGTGCACCTATGACTGGACCGCCCCTGCAAGCTTATATAGTAAAGTGAATAAATTCCTAAAACTGAAACAGTGAATATGCTATACGAAAATAGGTCAACTATGCACGATCAAATAATTGATTTAATATAGATCAATAAAAAGTTTATTAATGCAATTTGGTTTCTCTATCTAATCTATAATTTAATTTTTTTTTTTTTTTTTTTATGTTTTAGTCTATGCAATCTTTGGGCCGAAGCACTCCCAACTCTTTCGCGATTCGTTTTTCACGTCTTACTTTACGCATTGCTTGCTAAATCGAGGACGAACGGTTATAGGTCCAATGTTATCACCTTCTGCACATTGCATAACTTTTACTGGCATAGAAGATGGGTCAGCCAATGAGTTCTGCACTCTGACAGGGGGTCATAGTTGTGTTCCATTTCATCACAGATCCCCCATCGGGATTTGAACCCGGTACCTCCCGATCCAAACGCCAAAGCTTTAACCACTGTGCTATTTTGTCGGTTATCGTTTTCTTTTAATTTATATCTAAGATATTAACAATCAATGTTTTTATGTTTGTATCATGATTTTCGAACGACTTTCATGAGAATTGCTCAAAGTGGGTCATCGAGTAACATGAATTGTTTGCGTTTTTTATATTTGTTTCGGCTAAAAACATTTTAGTTAAAAATTGGTCAGGTTTTTGAGTGCGCGAAATTAAAAAAAAATTGTTCACGGATAAAAGGGAACCATGCACCGCAGCGAGAACGGTGCATGGTTCCCTTTTATACACATGTTTTTCGTTTTTGGGTTTCAAACCCCCTTCCTCCCATAGGAAGCGATTTCAATGAGTTCTGATTTCTGGAAAATTAGTTTAGGTATAGTGTTACGTCGCACCATCTTACAGCATATTTCACAATGTTGCAACGATTGTGGTCTTACTTTGGGAAATATTATTCCTATTCCAATAGAAATTAAATTTGTGTCCAAAGTAACAGCCAAGCGATTTTTTATACTTTTATCGGTGGGTATACAAATTTGAAGGGGAACATTACATATGCCCCAAAAAAAAATCCAAAATTTGCTGCATGCAACAAATGTTGCACGTGTGAAATATGTACGAAAAAAATCCCTAAATTGTTGCATGCAAATCCGAAAATCGTTGCACAGAAATCTCAAAAAATATAAGGATTGATTTGAAATAAAAATAAATGATAGATTTTCAGCATGTTATTTCCAAAGGTTTTTTTTGCAAAGAATTTATAATTGTTGGTGTTTCATTAGTACTGTATGTCTTAACCTTAACTGTTAGAAATATAAATAACGGATCAAATCACAAAACTTATTTATTAGATTATAAAATAAAAAATCATACCACTAAACTATAATAAGAAGGCAAGTGTCTAAACAAGTAGGTTTTGTAAATGCTATAATAGCCAGCTTCTAAGAGACAAGTACATAGGGTTTATTCTCACAAGAATAAAATTAGAAATGAGTACTTCAAAATTGAAAAGATTGACATGAAGGTAGGTTTCTAGAATCCTGTGGTCGGTGATATAAATAACGGATCTTTTACAAAGGGGTTGTAGCAACCAATTTCAATTAATAAATTTGTTCAATAAATTTCAAAAGATTGACATATGGGTAGGTTTCCTAGAACGTTCGTGATACGTTCTTTTAACGGGACAAACGAATCGAACGATTCCTGGGGTCGGTGATATAAATAACGGGTCTTTTACAAAGGGGTTCTTTCAAAAAAATAAATAGGAAGGTATCACGAGCGTTTTAGAAAACCAACCCACATGTCAAGCTTTTAAAATTTTTAGAACAAATTTGTTAATTGAAATTTGTTGCAGCAAACCCTTTGTAAAAGATCCGTTATTTATGTCGCCAACCCCAGGAGTCGTTCAATTTTTTTGTCCCGATAAAAGAACGTATCATGAGCTTTGTAGAAAACCTACCCACATGTCAATCTTTTGCAATTTTTTGCACATATTTGTTAATTGAAACTTGTTGCAAACACCTATTGATTTTGAATCTTTTATTGCATGCAACAAATTTGCGATGTTTTTGAAACATGTTTCACTTGGGTCATTACAAGTATAATAAATTTTCAAATAATTTGTAATTACAATGAAATTAAATTATAATCTATTTAATTTCATCAATTTTATTCCAAATCATTTGTAAATTTAACCTAACCATAGGAACATGTGAAATTTGATCTTAATCGACTAAGAAATAGGCAAGTTCCTTCTATTTTGGCTTTATCATAGAATTTCATCCAAGAATCGTTCAAAAATTACATTCATGTGAAATTTCATCGTGTAACCGAACACGATGAAATTTCACATGAATGTAATATAACCGTATCTAATCGATCAAAAGATTCCATTCTACCTTTTGCAGTTTTAAAAATGTCCTTTTAAACGCAATTTTGTACCTTAAACCGTTTCGTACCTTATATGCCTTTTTAAAATATGTTGTTTTGGAAAATGCTGTTGTTTTTAAATGAACCGTTCTGAACGGATATCACTCATACCAGCCATTTATAGATGACATAAGACAAACCGAGAGTGCGTTTAAATTAAAATTTGCTAAATAAATTAAGATTAATAAATCACCAAAATATTTCTAATTAGAGATTAATAAATCTGAACTAATTATGCAAATTAGAACTAAATATCGCAGGTTTGATTTGATTTCTGAATATTGGAGAAACTTTTGGTGACTAGCATGAACTGGCCACTATTCCAGTTAGAAATTTTATCCGCGTGTTTTTTAAAAGCCGTTGTTCAATATTGCGATAGCTTAAGTTAAATTTTGTCAAATTAAAAATTGAGTCTTTGTTTTAATTAAATATCTTAGATAAAATTGCATAACCCAAAGAATTTATCGAAAATATTGCATTATATGGTTTGCTTCTAATAATTTTTTGTGATAAAATATGGCCTGTGTTATCTACTTTATGCATTAAAATTGGTTATATACCTCTTCGCGAACTCAAAAAATTTAATTTGAAAAAGCCGCGTTTTATAACAAAAAAAAAAATCGACGTCAGGCACATAATTAAAACCTCTAATACTTTATGCTTGATGTTAATTTTTTCGACTAAATTACTGACTAAGGCCGTGCGCTTGATGCCGATTTTTTTCTAAATTTCCGACTAACTAAATTGTTGGTCGATTCTTACAAATTATTGATACGTGTCTCATGGCTGGTCTCCAGTCAAATATTTTTCTCTGGACGGAAAAAAAATCTAGTCCATTTTTTTTCTCATGACATTTTTTAGTACATTTTCCAAAATACATACGCAAAAATGGTTTTGAGCATGCGCATTAAAATGTTGTCGAGAGAGGGAAAGATCAGAATATTCTATATTTTTGCCATGACATTGTGCCAATTGAGCATAAATTATATTTTTACGCTCAATTTGAGCGCACATTTATTTGGTTCAAATCAAATAATTTTTTCCGCGTCATCAAAACAGAGAAAATATTATTATTTTTATTAGTGTAGTAGTAAGTATACTATACTAATAATGTCATGAGCCGAAGCCATTTATTTTTTGTCACGAGAAAAATATGCAAGTGGAGACCAGGCATCATGGTTCAAAAAACAGAACGTGTCTTATTATTCAATCGGCAAACCTGGCTCAGATTTGTCACTAGCCAATTCGAATGAATTTGGAAATTGTTAACTTTACTTTATTAAGAAAATTTTAATTAATCATAAAACGTGATTTGCTTAGTGCTATCTCTGTATGACTTGTATGAATTAGCCATCAAAAGAGCTAGCCGGAAGTTAAGACAAGAAAGTCAACGTCAGGCGCAAAGTATAAACTAACTTCACGTTAGTTCATTCCAGTTATCAATGGATGGCGTGAAATTGTATTCTAATTCGTTAATTTAATTTTAGTTTTATCAATTATCTAAATATTTATTATCGATGGTAGACAAATAACAATTTAGTACCCAATTTAGCACAAAATATTAAAACCGGTACGTATTATGGATTCAGTAAGAACTAGAAATAAAGGTAGGTTCATACAAGGCCTTCAAGTAGGATGACGCAAACAAATCGTGTATGGAGTTCAATAAAAATTTGTTAACTTACGATTTGAAAACTTAACAAAAAAAACGGCCACACACGCTATAAGTTACTTGGAAATATGTTAACAGAAGTTAAAAATATGTTGATCATTCAATCCGCCACTACTGGCGGAAATACAATTGGTTGTCAACGTTGTTTATGAGTAGTCGACGTTGTCTACGACTAGTCGGCCTTATCTAAGTTGTCGACGAGTTGCCTACGTTGTCGACGAGTTATCTACGCAATAACGTAACATTTTGTAGATGATCGCCCATCTCGGATGATGAGGAAATTCACACATTCAATTTTCCAAAAATATTGGAAGAATCCCACAAATTAAATCAAATGTTAATAATTAATGCGACTTTTTGAATTTTATGTTAAACTCTTATTAATTTAATTTGGGGAACACATATTCTTCCTTTGTCGAGTTTTGCTTATTAACTAATCAATTTTGATGTTTATTTTCAATAATTTTATAGGCTACCTATTTGAAATTAATTGTTGAATAATTTACTACTACTATCAAAAGTTGTAGTCTGAGGAATAGTTTAGGAATTTTTTCATCACTTTCAAAATATTTGCAAACTCTGAAAGAGCTCCTGCGGAAGCTCCCACATCCCCGGCGGGGATTTTAGCCGATAACTACTGAAATCTGCGAATTTGTAGAAAACATAAATAAAAATTTCCACCTTGATCAATAAATCCGTCTGAGCTGTGGAGAACCAACAACGTTTTGTTTGCAAAACATCACACACGCACACACACAAAGATTACAGGGCAGTGAAAGCTTCGAATTTTTCCTATAAAATTTAAAAACAAACACAAGCCAACAAAGTTTGCCAACAAACAGAACCAAGTATGACTGCTGAACTCCATGTCACAAAGGGACCAGGTTAATGTGCTCCCTTGACATTTATCGTATTTAAAGAAATTTTATAGATTAACAATAAAAATAATAATTTTGTTTTAAAATCGTAACATTTTTCAAACAAAGCATGGTTACGTCAAAGGCTAATTTTATTATCAAATAGTAACACACCGAAAAACGAAACGTTGAAAATTACTTCAGTGGACAAACTTGCTTTCCATGATAGCTACAATATTCTTAAATCAGAGTTCATTTAGCCACCACAATAATTTCTATATCCCCTCATTAAAATCCAATAACGTAAAAAGCAGCAATCCGCGTTTAATTCCATTACCTTTAATACTTTTGTACAGTTTTTGATAATGTAACATTCTCAAGTCGAATATAAAACACCAAATCCACAAAAAAAAACTGCAAATAATTCATTGGAACAGGCAGAAGGATGAAATGGTTTGGATATAAAGAAGAATCGAATCTCGTATATAAGAATTAAAAATTTTACGAAAAGAAAACAACAAAGACACAAGAAAAGAAGTTAAATATAAGAATTATAATAACAAAAAAAAATTAAAATCTTGGTATTTCTCTTCTTTTTTTCTCATGACTTTTTTTTATTCTTATTTAGTTTTGTTGTTTTTGTTGAAACAACACAGCAACAAAACAATCAAGTCGATGGACATAAAAAATAAAGCGAGATGGTACTAGTCTACCTTGCCAGCAGCGTATTTAAAGCACCTGTAACAGCTTCAGGGCTTTTGATAAATGTTTTTATTTCGGATTTTTTCTTTTTTTTTTCTTAATAATACAATTTTTATTCTTTGCGATATTTATTTAATTCGAAAGGATATAAAAATGCAGCACACACAGACATAACACACTGGTATACAAGTTTTTGTTGTCGAATTGCAAATTTTTATAGTAATTCGCTGTTACTTAAGATTCGCGTTCTTATATAAATACGAGATTTTCGTTTATTTATTTATTTTCTTGTAATGTTATTTTGTGCTGTGCTTTTTTATTTGATTGAGATGATGAGGAAAAATTATAATGAAAAATTAAAACAAAAACAAAAAAAACCGAAACACAGGGTGATTACAATGATTTAGTAGGTACATAATCGGTGTGTATATATCCCGGTCTGGTCGCTATTTTTATGGTGCAGTCGTTAAATTAAATAATGCGGTGGTGCAGTATTTGTGATTTTTATGAGGCATTTAGTCGAGTTATGCAGCATTCATATTTTGTAAAATGAAAAAAAATATCATTGATTAAATTTTATGTATGTTTTTTAACAGCGATCGCGTACTTTGGAATGGGTTTATACATAATTTATTACTGTGTGCATCATTTCTCGTAATCTCATATATATTTTTTTTATAAACTCCTTGAACTGAAAATATGAAATTATTCATAATTAAATGATTTCTCTTCTTGTATAAATCTATATGTGCACCACTTCCCCTCGACCCCATACCTCACCGCATATAGTATATTTACTGTGTGCACGATTTATAATCATAATTCTTTTGCCCGTACACACAGCACTGAAAAAAAATTATATTAAAACGAAAAGCACAGCACAAAAAAAATTTCGTTTTTTTTCCAATAATTTCCAGATCTGGTTGAATGGGAGTATTCGCGTTTTTGTAGCTGCGCGAAGGCCAAATATTTATTTGCTTTTATACATATAGATTTGTGTAAATTTTTCATTTTTATGATGATGGATTGAATTCTAATTAAAGATAATTATTTCCTTTATTCATGCTCACTATATATGCGGGATGTTGTAGAACTGACGGATTAACGAGTCGGTGCTAGTTTTTAATTAGAATGAATGAGTCTATACATAGAATTAAAGTTGATAATTGATTTTAATCGAACGTGAACGCAATAAATGTTTTTTGTTTATATTTTGCGTTTCATATTCTGAATTTGAATTTTGAGATCAAATTTTATTAGTCGATTAATACTTTTTGTATTAAAACATCAACAAATATGTTTTAAGAAGAAATATTAAAGACGTCCGTGAATTTAATTTGTTTTAAGATTTTTTTCGGCTTTTTCGGACAAAATATTATTTTAATGGACACCCATACAATGTTTTACGACAATTTTTGTCGCATAAAAACAAAGAGGCCATTTATTAACAATATTTCTACCACAAAAGTAGAAAAAATGCATTCCCCTCCCCCACGTTTAACCCCAGGGCACTTGTGTACACAAAGATACACAAACCCTTACAAAAATGAGAACTCCCCTAGGTAGCTTCTTGGCAGCTTGGTTTCGTACTGATAAAAATTTTCGTAAAACATTGTATGGGTGTCCATTAAAATGATATTTTGTCCGAAAAAGCCGAAAAAAATCTTAAATCAACAAATATGGTTTCATTAAAGCCAATCATATAACTTAATATCGATTTTGAATGGAAGATTGAAACCACGTTTATTAGTCACGGAACTGTGGTTATTGAGAAATTAAGAGATTGAGTCAAGAAATAAAATTGTTCAGAATAACTATTCTCTTAAACTAGAGGTCACTACAATAGACACAGTAACAAGCAAATCATCTAGGATCTGCTCTAATCTAAATCTCTATTCTCGTAATTTTACTAATTATACGAATATAAATTACATTTTTACTTTACTTAATTAAAACATTTGCAATCGTATCAAGGACCATATATTTCCCTTTATTTATGTTTGAGCCATGTATATCTTTCGATGTTAATTTCGTCCGAAACGTTCTTGCAAGAAGTCGCTCACAATACTAAGGCTAAACGTAAAATAAATTTTCGAATCGAAACGATTGGCTTTGGTGTGCTTTCGCCATTATTTTAGAGAGAGTTCTTTTGGTGGAATATAGAGAAGGTGTAATCTTACGCAACAATATAATTGCACACATGATGCAACATTGTGCAACATCCAGAATAATCCTAGAACATGATACAAAATTCCACAACATTCTATACAATATACCACAACACGGTGCAATATCATGCAACATGCTGTAACAAAGTGAACATCCGCAACATGATACAACAAGATGGCCCATACGAGGGTCTCTGAAACGGATTACCAGAAATTAGAACTCATAATAGTTCTTTTACATTCGAAAACGAGACAGGCCCACGAATTTTTTTCAAATTCAACCACACAGCATAGTGGAACATCAAAAACAATCCCCAACAAGATGCAACATCAAGCAATATGGTGATATATGATCAAACATGACACATCCCATAACTAAGTGCAACAACCAACAAACTAGTGCTACATAATGCAACATCAAGCAACATGGTGCAACATCGTATCAAAAGATAGACGTCATACAACATGGTAGTGTATCATGAAACCTGGTACAACATGAGACAAGATGGTGAACATCACGCAACATGGTGCGGTGCAACATTACGGTATATCTGGATAAATTCTAAATTGGTTCTGATTCTGAATCAAAACCTCTTGTATGCGTTTTCTTGCATTCGAAAACTGTGTTAATCTAAATTTTTTCAAAACTGTAGAAAAACCGAATAATTTTTCCGAAATCCAGATCCACCACAAACAATTTTTGATACTCGAGAACGCTTTTCCAGCAAATTTTTATAAAAATCGTGCGAGATGAAAAAAATTTAAAGAAAGGTGAGCGGGCCTTACCAGAAAACCATCTGAACGGGTTTTTCAGTAATTATTACTCATTGCAATCGATTTCTGGCATATGAGAAAAATCATAAAACTGAACACAGGCCCCTCCGGATAATTGCCTTAGCCCATATTAGCGGACCTATGATAATCGATTTCTCGAAAAACCCCATCAACAATTTTTATTTCGAAATTAGATAACATTCTACAGTTGTTAGAACAGCGCAGGTCTCATGAGGATATAGGTCTTTTGAGTTCTTTATATGATGCGAGTTTGTTTGAATGCGATAGCTGTTTAGATCGCTTAATTGGGCAGATAAAACTCGATGTCCGGTGCAGCGATTCGGGTTTTTATTTCTTCCTGTTTGTCGATATTGTTGCAGTCCCGAGGTATTTAACCCTGTATCTGTTTAATTTTGTTTCGAAAAACTTTTTCTTTCTTTTCTTAATTATAAATATTCTAAAATGTGCAATATATTTTTAAAATGATTTTTATTGGCCCTTCTTCAAGAAAATAAGTTATAGTTGTTTCATTGAATAATAAATACGAATGTAATTTTTTTTATCTTTATGACGAATATACATAAACAGTTAAAGTGTTAAAGTTTTCAACGCTGTCAAAATTATAATTCTTGGTTGCCGAATCCGAGATTTGCCATGGATATGCTCCTGAGTGCTGAAGCACGATATCGTCTACACATCCAAGAATTTCGCTTGATTTGGTAAATATACAGCGTGAAGTTTCATTGTTGCTTTTCCTTACCATGTATACACGAGCACCGATTTGAACAGCATAGGTGCAAATACATCTCCCTGTTGAACACCAGATGTCATTTGATTGACATTGTTGATTTACACAGAGAAACTGGTAAAGAAAAAATTAAAAAGCACTAGTCAGTGGTAAAATGTTTGGGACGAAAACTACACGGATTATCACAAATGATGCTTTCTTCTAGTAAGATGGGTCTAGCAAGTATAGGATGTTTGCCAACGCTTTTTAAGCGGCGTTCGATAGAGCTATGCCACGATAGTTTTCACATTTAGCGCGGCTGTATTTTTTTGTGAAGTGGACATATGAGCGCAGCCCGCTAATGCTCCGGCACCTCTTCTTGGTTCCAAACACAAACGACGAGATCGTATAAACTTGTTGCAAGAGCAGCGCCTCTGAGTTTAATCAATTCTGCGGGGATTTGCTCGAAACCGCGTGCCTATCCATTTTCCAATTTACTAATAGTTGAGGCTATAACTGGATACTACCGCCTTCATTGTGGCATATTTGACATAAACATCTTCATCTGGTGGTATAATTAAACCTCTAATAGAGGTCACTTCGACAGTCAGATTTAACAGATTTTAAAAGTAGGTTTGCCATATTGAGAGAATATTAGTCACGGTTCAGCTCTCCTTCCCCATTTTCGATGCTTTACTTTTTGGGTTGAACTCTTTAGTGAGATTCCTGGCATTAGCAAAACAGCTACGTGCATTTCCTTTTTAAGCTTGGACGCTGATATTTTCGATGTATGATATCATTTGTTCGTTCATTTCTTAACGAGTAGTATTTAGCTTAACTCGCATGGATATATATTCTGTTATATTGCAAATAGTGTATTGAGCTTACCATTTTCGACGAAGCTTTTGTTTATTCTTCGACGACCATGCGAGAGAATCATTACGGCATCTATGAGTAGTCTTCATGTCCGCTGTAATGTAGAGTGTACCCAATAATGGTTTTGGAAATCTCCATGTTTTAAGAAGCTAAGCACATTTCATGATCCCATTTTTAAAGCGTTGCCCGTGTACAAATTTCAAGGCCGTGTTTATAATGAACTCGAAGTCTTTGAGTAGGGTTCGTTACTAATATATATGGTTGTTTTCAAGGGACAATGTTGTTAGGACGCCCCTCAACCCGCTTGTAACATGTTTGGGTCACGTACCGGTAAAGATTGTTAAATATTACAGTCCTACCTTGAACACATTCAACTATAGTGAGCTGCTAGATACAAGACAGAAGCCCGTTTGAGCTGCTCCTTACGCTGAAGTGGTATTGATTTTAGGACGCTAATGATGTTGTGGCATGTAGTATCCATGGTTTGGAGCAAAATTTCCTCAGCTCGTCTACTTACAACATATGACTCATTTACGGTTACCCAAAGGGAACCGCGATGAGGTATCAATTTAGTACTTCGCTCTATCATTTTGACTGTTAGACGAAATCCTTGAATCTTGAAATAGATTTTCAACCTCTGCCGGTTCAAATTATCGTTCAAGCTGAGGTTTTTCTATCTTAATAACGATTAATTTTGACGAAAATAATATCGGTGATATTTTATTGCAAATGAAGTTTTAAAAGATATTTTAAGTCCTTTATACTCCGAAGAATTTTTATTTTTACGATGAGCTACCAGCTACTTCGGAATATTTAAAACAAGGCGAGCGCGCCTCTGCGTTACATTGCAATTATTGCCTTGTTATTTAAAAAACGTGAATATTTTTCCGCCCCGATGGCAAAATGGCCAGCATAGCTACCGGAGGTCCAGATTAAAAGTATTCAAATTTACTATGATGGACGCAGACTGATGTATAAATGCAACTTCTATAATGTTTTAAGAGCAATGGCTAATCTCCTACAATATTTTCGAAATTCATTTTTGGCCTGTACAACATTTCCGTTTAAAACTGCTCGATTATGAAATAGTTGTCGAATTAAATTTGTATGTTAAACTTTCATTTATTTGAGTTTTCATACAAAATATCTACGTTATTGACCATTTTTCGAACTTTTTTGTGTTTGTCCATTGAAGTATTTTCTAACAATTCATTTTTCCGGTCGGATTTTATGATCTTGTCCCTGTATACATCAAAATAATTATATATTTCCGGAATTTTTACAATTTTGAAATACAAAAGACTTCAATGCCATCGCATGAAATGAAACGGCGACGAACCTGGGGCGAAAAAAATGAATTTCGAAAATCTTGTAGGACATTAACCATTGCTCTTAAAACATTATAGAAGTTGCATTTATACATCAGTCTGCGTCCATCATAGTAAATTTGAATACTTTTAATCTATTAAATTTGAAAATATTTTTAAATCCGTTTAAATTTTTCGTATAATTATTTGTTTCTTTTATTATTTTATCAACAAGCTGGTCAGGGAAAATGGATTACCCATGAAATCCATTATATCAAAATCCATTTTTAGTCAAAATCCATTTTTAAAAAATCCATAAAAAATTCTACGAATCTAACTGTTTTGCAAAAGTAATAAAAACGATAGATCCATTGGATTTATTATCGATTTTGGAAACAAATTAAGAATGAATTCGAAATAAACAAAAATGATCGATTACATGGTTTTAAATTTAAATTTGTGAATATCAAAAAAATAATTGTGAAATTGGTTGCTCCAATTATGTTACTCTTAAACATGTACAGTGTGTAGCTGCATCTGTGTCTTGTCTGTGTCTGTGTCTATGTCTGTGTCTGTGTCTGTGTCTGTGTCTGTGTCTGTGTCTGTGTCTGTGTCTGTGTCTGTGTCTGTGTCTGTGTCTGTGTCTGTGTCTGTGTCTGTGTCTGTGTCTGTGTCTGTGTCTGTGTCTGTGTCTGTGTCTGTGTCTGTGTCTGTGTCTGTGTCTGTGTCTGTGGCTGTGTCTGTGTCTGTGTCTGTGTCTGTGTCTGTGTCTGTGTCTGTGTCTGTGTCTGTGTCTGTGTCTGTGTCTGTGTCTGTGTCTGTGTCTGTGTCTGTGTCTGT
The DNA here is from genome assembly GCA_947310385.1 of Nephrotoma appendiculata. Classification (NCBI taxonomy): domain Eukaryota; kingdom Metazoa; phylum Arthropoda; class Insecta; order Diptera; family Tipulidae; genus Nephrotoma; species Nephrotoma appendiculata. The sequence goes on from OX371225.1 coordinate 75,491,139, forward strand.
GTCTGTGTCTGTGTCTGTGTCTGTGTCTGTGTCTGTGTCTGTGTCTGTGTCTGTGTCTGTGTCTGTGTCTGTGTCTGTGTCTGTGTCTGTGTCCGTGTCTGTGTCTGTGTCTGTGTCTGTGTCTGTGTCTGTGTCTGTGTCTGTGTCTGTGTCTGTGTCTGTGTCTGTGTCTGTGTCTGTGTCTGTGTCTGTGTCTGTGTCTGTGTCTGTGTCTGTGTCTGTGTCTGTGTCTGTGTCTGTGTCTGTGTCTGTGTCTGTGTCTGTGTCTGTGTCTGTGTCTGTGTCTGTGTCTGTGTCTGTGTCTGTGTCTGTGTCTGTGTCTGTGCCTGTGTCTGTGACTATGTCTCTCACGTATCCATTCTAAACAGTACTGGCTCCATTCTTTATAACTAGTATGTCACTAAACTCCTTTTAAACGGCTGAACTGATTTGGATGAAATTTTTTGTGTGGGTTTGAGTGGGTCCCTGGTTGGTTTAGATTCACAATTGGAACCGGTATGTGGCGCTGAAATTGATTTTTTAATTTTTTGACGAGTTTTTTTTTTCATTTTTTAAGATTTTTCGCATATCAGAACATATAAGCCCTAAAATTTTGATTTTGATTGCATGGCAGCAAACCAAACAATCCGAACGGTTTTTTTGGTACACCTTTTTTAATATAGCCTTTCTTTTTTATGTATGTGCGTAAAATTATATTGTATTCGTACAGTAAAAAATATTTATTATTTGCTGCGAAAATTGCTTCCTTAGTTGAAAAAATATATTTTTTGCACTCGAAGCAAACATTAAACTAAAATTAACCCAAAAACCACAAATAACAAGATGTTTTTGAAATATTGCGTAATAGTGCGAAGAAATCAGTGAATCAAACAAAATATTGACGAAAAAAGAATCAACAATTTCCCCGCCAAAAAACTAGTTTGTGGGTGAAGGGGAAAGAAACGAAAAAAGAATCACACTGAAAGAATTAAAGTGTGGAACCGCGGAATAGAATTCCGTATGACTTTTTACTTACAGAGAAGTATGAAAAAAAAAACTTGAGAAAAAAAAATTTTTTGCTCAAGTTTTTTTTTCATACTTTTCTGTAAGTAAAAAGTCATAAAGAATTCTATTGGTGTGTTTACACGAGGATTTTTTTTTGTTTTATTTTCTTATGTTTTCCATACAAAACCGGGTTTGAGACAAAACGTTTGTGGATTTTTTTTTAGCCTAAATTTTGGTGGTTTCTTGGATTTTTTTTCACTAATACTAATACAAACGAAAAAAAAATCAATAAATAAAAACTCGTCAATGTTTTCTTGTTTTTATTTTTAGTTTTGTTTTTGGTGTTACATGCGAAATTAAGAATAATTTTTTAAAATATTTTCTTTTTTTTTTGATCAAAAGTTAGTTTTTTAATACAATAACAATAACGTTCATAAATTTAAATAAATTTTTTATCGAATCTTATTAATATAAGATATAATATATAATTATTTTATTATAAAAAAAAACGGTTGAAATTTGGTTCGTCTAAAAAAAATTTAAGGTTATGTAAGTAAATATGTAATATGTATATAACAGTTGATTTAATTTTTTACGGTTTGAAATTTTTTATTATTTTCAGAATGAATTTTTTGGAAAGTTTAATTGCGGCCGATTCTTCCGATGATGACGGTGATGTGCAAGAACGCACAACTCGCTCGATCTGCCGACATCTGAGAGACAAGAGTAATCCGATGTTACTTGAAGAAGACATGTAAATTTTAGTATAACTTTCATTTGATTAAAGATAATAATACGTATTTTGTAATTATAGATTTAAACAACGGTTTCGCTTAACAAAACAAGCGTTAAAATTTGTCGAAGAGAAATTACACCTTAGATGGGGTAATACGGTAGCAGCAGTACCCACCAATTTTAAAGTTATGTCTCACGCTAGAAATTTTAAGTAGTGGAAATTACCAATCTGGCGTGGGTAATGACTTTCTAATTGGAATGGCACAGAGTACTGTGTCAGCTGTGTTCAATGAAACGTTGAACTTGCTTGAGCAAACTCTGTGTTTCCAATTAATTAAGTTCGAACCAAAGCAAAATACGAAAGAACATTTCTTTCATTAATATAAATTTCCCGGCATTGTTGGATGTGTGGATGGAATTCATATTTACCTCCTTAAGCCACATGAAAATGAACATTCATTTTTAAATCGAAAGGGTCGTCATAGTCTTAATGCAATGCTGGTAAGTTGTCACAATATTATATTAACAAATTATTTTTGTGTTTGGTTGTTAATTCGACTTCATTTAACTTCTAGATATGCGACCATGAGATGAAAATAATGGCTATTAATGCAACCTATGGTGGTAGCAACCACGATTCTTTTGTTTGGGCAAACAGTGAAGAACGAATATACATGGAACAGTATTATGAAGAATATCCCAATTCTTTTCTATTAGGTATAATATATTATAATACAATATAAAACTAAACCAACTAAAATACAATATAATATATGCATGAAAATTATTATCAGGTGACTCAGGGTATCCGCTCGAGCCATGGTTCATGACCCAGTACCGCTCGGCAGAAGTAAATTCACCAGAAGCTAATTATAATACGGTCCATGCGAAAGCTCGGAGTATTGTGGAAAAATGTATTGGCTTGTGGAAGGGAGGGTGGCGTATTCTACTATCCGAAAGACAGTGTCGGTACGCATCTGAGAAAATTGTAAAAATATGCAACGTCACATCAGCTTTGCACAATATTTGTGTACAATTTCGAATTTCTGAAAGGGATGTCAATATAATACCAGAAGCTAATAATTTAATTGCAATACCGGAAACAACAACTGAACCTTCACATAGAATTAGGGGCATTGCATCTCAAATTAGAGATAGAATAAGAAATTCTCTTCTAAATTAATTATAGTAAATTATAATAGTTTATATAAATTCATATTTTATTTCATTTTTAAAAATTCACAGCTTAATTCAAATTTTTTGTATCACATAATTTAAATATATAAAAATTAAATAAAAAATTGTATTGGACTTTACAATTATTAAAATGGGTATTCTTGCGGTATCTGCTCCGATTATCAAGATATTTCATCCGTTTTAAATCGTTCGACTCCCTTAAGAGTGCGAGTTCCATTTTTTTAAATCAATCATTATTTGGTTTTGTTGCTGCAACTTTGTTAAATGGTCTTCCATTCGAGTGAAGCTAGACCACAAATTTCCGTTAACACTTAAGGATTTTTGCAATAACATAATTTTATTTAACGGCTCGTTTGGTTCGGAAATGTTATGATTATTAATAAGCAAATCGTCACTTACACACGCTGCCTCCCCCAAGGGAAGCTGCTCGTCTAATTTATTAACACCTTCACTCGATGTTGGTCCGATGATATCATTATCAGTAATTAATTTTATATTGGCCCCAAATCTGTTAGAATTTAAGCCACTTATAGTTGGCTCTAAACCAGGTCTCATACGAAACGACACATTTCACAACAGGATGTGCTAAAACAGGATGTCACAAAACAGGATATCACAAAACAGTACATGGTACACTAAAGTACATGGTACGGAAGAGTACATCGCAAAACAGTACGTATTAAAAGAGAACACCACAAAATAGTTAATAGTCAATTTTGCAGGGTTTAATTCCAAAAAATTGTTTAAGTTTTACTTGTTGTTGCAGATTAGATCAAAAATTTAATTAAATATATAAATAAAATAAATATATTATTTATATATTTATTTAAATTTTTGGTCTATTTTGCAACGATCGAGTATTAGCGATTTAAATTAAAATAATGTTATACATATATTGTTAGGTGAAGGCATATTTTATTATAATTTAAAGCAATTATAATTCTATATAGTATACTGTCTAATTACTATAGGTGAAGGCAAATATCCACTTCATAATATCCTAATTACTAAACGTATTCAATAAAAAAAAATATTTAACAAATCAAGCTGAAAAAATACTCTAGCTTAACGTTCAGTAACATGTACTTTAGTGTACCATGTACTGTTTTGTGTTGTACTGTTTCTATCGGTCCTGTTTCGTACCATGTACTGTTTTGTGATGTCCTGTTTTATTACATCCTGTTTTGAAATGTGCCATAGTGAACGGCTTCGCTCTAAACCAGCCGCTCGTGGTGTAAGGTCATCCTCGTTCGAAATATATTTAAGTTGACATGGTCCTCCTCCTGTTTTTTTGAACTCATTTTTGTTGTGTTGAAGTTTCCTTTTGACGGACCATTTATGGTCTTGCCATACCTTAAATGAAATCAAAATATATCAAATAATTTTAAATTAACATACACATAATAACATACACATACATAATATAATTTTAAATTAAATTAACAAAAATATTAACATATTTACATAAAATATTAAAAACCTAATTATTTGATTACTTGCCTTTTTCCAGTCGGTTTCCGATTTCGACGGGGGTCCATTAGCATTTAACATGCTTTTTAGCCGTGCCCATAATTGATTTTTCCGTGTCGCCCTTGTTGCGTATTTAATAACCCCTTGGTTAGGTCAGGATGGTCATTCATAAAATCGACCAAAATTTTTTTTTGTAATGGGTTTGTCGACATTTTGTGATTATTTAAACTAAAATTTGTGCATAAAAATAATTTATATTAATATATTACTTACTGAATAATTAAATGGCTGTACTTTTAATTAGTTTTACTTACTCATTTAAATTGCTTCCCTCCATTATTAGTTTTTTTTTTTTTTTAAATTAATAACAATATTTGCTAAAACACTATAACCACATAAATGTCTTTGATAATGTAACATCCGTCAACTACCTATCTGTCGGATAATTTTTAACGGTAAATTATCGTTTAAACGGAATTCATGATACCAAGTTGAGCAAAACCGGAAAAAATCCGTCAACATTTTAGCGGTACCGGATTTCATGATCCCGCCCCTGTTTTCATTTAGGTATTTTTACAACATAAATTTTTTAACTATTTAACAACATGTTTATTTCGCCTATATGCACAAAGGATTCTGGATTATTTTTGCAGTTATGTGAATACCATTTAATGAGAAAGACAAATCTCTTAATAAAGTAGACTAGAACTCTACACCTTTAGGAACTCAAGTTGGCCATAAAACAGTTTCACTCATGCTGTGAACGCGCTTTCATTAAAGGCCAGACCAAACTAAAGTTTTTGGATTAAGGGGTAGTTGAGGATAAACAGAACTTTTAAGCATATATCAGAATGCGAACGTAGACAATATGTAAAGTGTAAATATATATTATTATTTTCGCCTTGACTGAATAGATCCAAACTAGTAATCAGATCAAGCGCCTCCATGTAATATAAAGCCACCAATTTAACGCATATATCACAGATTTCTTCACATAATCTTTATAAAAAAAAAAAATGCTACACACTCCATATAATTTCTTTAACCTTTTTTATCGTCTAATAACATTTTGCCACGGTTCTTCTTCGCCATCATATCGTCGAGAGCTAATAATAAATGATGATTATGTACCTATGACAATGTTCTTCTTAGTCGATGATTTGATACTTTTTTATAAAATTAAAAATCTCAACTCTATCGGAAAGAATGTGTGTGCATCAAGAATACAACAACAACAAAAAATCATCATCTTACCATTTAATCGCACTTTGTCTTAAACCAAAACAAAAAAAAAAATAAGTAAAATATAAATGGACAAAAGAAATAAAATTCGCGATAAGAAATGAATCTAACGGTTTTATCACGAACATATGTCTATGTCAAGTGAACATTAATTTTTTTTCCTTTAAATGAGTATAAGATGGTATATGGTCTTAAGAAAATCGTAACTTTTTGATTTATGTTTTATTGGATTTTTTTTTCTGCAGTCGAAGGTACAATTTTGGTAATGACAATTATGTGAGATATTTGTGTGTTCGCATTGCTGCGCGATTTAAATGCTAGATATCATTTTTTGTACCTTATAAAATTGGTATTAGACGAGTGTTAGAAAAAAAAATATTAATTTTACTCTTTTTTATTTTTAATTAGATGGGAACGATGTATACCTGTCAATATATTTTTTATGTTAGATTTATATAAGATAATACGCTCACCGCAATATACGGTTGCAATTTAATCATAACGCACAAAAACCGCCAACAGGCAAAAATTATAAAAATTCACTTCTGTAATCCTTTTTTAGACTGTGCATATCAAATCGCGTGAGCTAAATTAGTTCAAAGTCAGACCTACTAAATGTAATTGACCTATAAAGCATAAGAAAAAGTGCCATAGGGGTTTAAACAACTATAAACACTTATATATTGTGAATGGGAAGAGTGTACAACAATAACAAGAACAGACCAAAACCTGAAAAAGGAAATTTTTATTTTTATATAATATTCTGATGCTCGAGGGTTCTTGTGTTTGCACACAATAGGGAGAAAAATTATGATGAATTACTAATGTAACAGATGTTTGAAACTATTTTGTTCGTAGTTCAAATATATAGGGTAAAACGGTCGGGTGTAACTGTCACTTACACAACGGGCACGCGCATGTCAGGTATATAAATAAACTGTCAGGTTGAAATAATATTCATATCCGACCCGGTACCGGACAAATTCCACACCAACAACAAAATAATTATAAATATGCTGCTGCAAACACAAAACAAAAAAAAACTGCAAGTTCTTTAAAAAAACAAAATCTTTAAGATTCTCGATATGAATGAATATAAAAAGTTGAAAAAAGTATTGGAAGTGTATATAAAGAAAAATAGCTTCAAGAATTATATATAGAGGTATACAAAAGAAGAAATCAAGACAACAACAACAACAACACCAGCACAGCACAAACATCTTAAAGTCAAACAGGTTCTGATGCGTGTGAAAAAACGAGATATGTGATGAGATTTGTATATTCTTGTTCTCAACTTCTTCTCCCGTTTAGATTTTTTTTTTTTTGGTTTATTTTTATTTTTTTGGTTTTAAGCTATATATCCAACAACAATAACATTGCGTCTTTAAGATTTCTTATAATATATATCTACATAATATAGGTTTTGTTCGAGTTGATTAGTACTTAGTGAATAGAGAAATTGGAAACCCAACAAAAAAAAAAGAAATAAATTTAATTGGGTATGTCTGTCTGATTGGATATTAGTTAGGGACAAATGATTACAATCTTACCAATATAATAAAGCTTGGTATATATAAAAATAACGATTCATTAACTTATTATTAATTAGGCCCGGGTTCACTTGTCCTATATATTATACATATAAAGCTCTATATACCATACATGCATCATGAATATGTTTTGCCATTTATGATTCATAATTTCGTAGAAATGCCGCGCTCAACTTATTCGAATTTTTAAAAAGCATGAATATAACTTTTAATCATTATAATGATCATGATCATGATTAAAAGATCATGTTGATGACGATTATGATATTCATCGTCATATATATACGAAATGTATAAGCAGCATAAAGTGTTTTTGTGTTATGTACAATATTATTATTCTGATGTTTTGTGCTGTACCAATATTTTTGTTAAGTTTGTATTTTATAGTTGTGCGCTCAAGATCAAAATCTCAAAAGGTTATAATCTTAGAAGAAGTTTTGTAGTTTGTCGATTCTGTAAAATGTGTTAGTGTTTCTCTATGTATTAACCGTTTAAGTGTTTAATATTATGGATGGGTGATAGGGCGGAAAATCTTTTATGTATATATAGTTTAGTTTAATATGCCAGGAATATGAAAAACAATTTTGGTTACATCAGCATCCGCAGCAGCTTACAAAAGAGGTAATTTATTTATTTGTGTTTTCATATTTCAAACTCAGTACCCTATTTTGGTCTACCTTCCTATTTCAGTATTATCTTTCATTCTAAAATCGGGATTGCGAGGTTATTCTGATATAGGTGATATAGGCTTTCCTTGTTTATTTGAAATTTGTTCAAACTTAACCTTCAAACTTTGCGAGTACATCGACCTACTTCTTTTTGAAAGATATTGACCAAACACAATTTTTAAGACTTCAAGAAATCGTTAGAAGAACTGACCAGTGCTATGTTGGATATGACAGTCGCAGATAATTATACGCCACGTTCAAAACTTTATGGCTCCATTCCATCATGCAGAATAGGCTTTTACATTAAAGAATTAATTTACCAATGTAAAACGATTTTATCGACCAAACATCAAAAAAAAAATTCCCACAAATAGTCTCATTCATTCTACCTAGCACTTATTTTCAAATTCTACCTAGCATTAGCAAATCGTTAACAAATTTGAATCCGCCATATTGAGAACAACTACAATTCAGTTTTGACAAGAATTTTGTAGTTAATATTTAGCTTGAAATTGAAAATTACAAATAATTTTATACTTCCAAAGATTCAAATATAGTTCACAGTGTACCTGTTATTCAAATCATATTAACAACATCAAATATGAATCAGAATAAAGGCTTGTCAGAATAAGGGGTTTTGATTCCTACTGAACAACCCTTCCTAGTGACGCAGATCTAAATATTGCAGCAGCGTACTGTCCTTTACGGCATACACCGACGAAGTTACAATTTAATAACTTCTTCAATAATCTCGGTCCATGATTTACTATTGGAGGGGACTACAATATAAAGCATACAGCTTGGGGTTCCAGGCTTATTTCTTCTGGGAAAGGAAACACGTTGTTCAATGCCATTCATGAATACAAATGCGAATATCTGTCCACAGGGGAGCCAACGTATTGGCCAACGGATGCAGGAAAATACCAGATCTACTGGATTTCTTCATCATAAAAGGTATTCCTCTAAGTTACACTAGAGTCAAAGGAATTAACGACCTAACATCTGACCACATTCCTGTACTGTTGTCAGTAAGCGCTATAGTAATAAAGAAACAGAAAAAGCAAAACCTTACTAATAGATTCACGGATTACGACATCTTCAGAAAAAAATTTAAAAAACTAGTTGAATTAAAAGTTAGTATTAAGAGCAATGAAGAATTGGAACCACAAACAAACAATTTCATTGAATACACTTAAGTGGCTACCAGACCAGCTACTCCTGAATTAAAGGACAAAACCGAGATTAAAGTCAAATACCCGGCTGAAATCAGGGAAAAAATCAAGGCAAATCCCGCTGACAAGACAACTTTTAACCGAATAAGTAACAAAGTCAATAGGCTAATCAAAAATTTCAAACAAAATTGCCTCGATAACTACTTAAGTGGGCTAGGTCCAGAAATGGATAAGGACTCTACTCGCTATGGAAAGCAACCAGAAGATTTAAACGACCTGTAGCTCGAGTACCACCTTTAAGGAATGCTCAATGCAGTTGGGTTCGACAAAACAAAGAAAAAGCGGAACTCTTTGCTCAACACCTAGCAGCAGTATTCCAACCCCATTGTTGTGAGATCATTCATCTCACATATTCGGACCATCCATTAAAATTTTCACCATTGTCATCATTCATAAAATGCATGTAAAGGTACGACATTTATGATTGCAAGAACGCGGAAATTAAAGTTGGCAAATTCAACTAAAATACTTCATCACCGAAAATAGGAAATAGTTAAAAAATCACTAATGCTAAATCTCGAAGCATAGCAAAATTAACAGTTCCATAATTTTGTAAATAATACAAAATTCTTAAGCAAGACCTTGTATATATTTTGCATATGAATGACAATGACAATAAATAGGAAATATACAGACATAAACATAAAATATGTTATACATTTTATATTTTAAACCAAAACATTTTATTTTATATAATTAAGCATTATATGTTTTCATATATTGTAAATACGGAAGAAATTTACTTCTGGAAATTGTAGTATATAAGGTAAATAGTTTTAATGTTAAGAATGGTGGTGAATAAATACTCAAAATGAACAGTATCAGTAGAGTCAGTATTAAGTAGTTGAGTAAAAGATAAATTGATCTATATTGATCTTAAATGAAAGTTAGTACAAAGAAAAGAATGTAAAATTTAATTATAAGTTCATATAATAAATATACTAAAATATATAATTCAAATTATTAACAAGACATTAAAGTGTTTAAGATTTTTATTAAGTTTGGTGAGTGAAACTATTTTATTAATCAAAAGATAACTTTTCATAGTTATCTTATTTCTTAACAAATATATATAATTTACAACATATTCCCATCATATTTACATCATTATCCAATAATATACATATCATATTTACATCATTGGCGCTGTAGCTTTTGAACCGTTCGCAATTAGAATTAAGTTAAAAATCTTTCAAAACCACAAACCCGATTCAAATTAATGAATCGCATATAGTAAAAACTCTATGACAGGTACAGAATCGTCACCCTTTAGCAGATCCCCAGACCGAGATTATAGACGCACTCGAGCCCAAACCCATTCCAGATCGCACACACCACCAATCCTTCCACCAAAACCAACTAAACTTAAACCCCAAACACCAAAAATCCCTCCACTCAACACCACTGATACTCAAAGACCAACATTTGCACCTCCACCTCCACCACCTCTTCTAAAATTCTCATTAGAAATTGTTACGACACAAACATCATCGAAAACCATACAACCTCACACATCCCAAAATCAAACTCCAATCAAATCACCAACTACACCTCCAAAATAACCACAAAAACCCCTCGAAACAAATTTAACTATAAATCCAGAAATGACCCCACAAGAAGCACTACAATTACAACAAAATGTCTCAAATTCAGTCCCAGAATTCAGCGGAGAAAATATAAATAGACGAACAGACGACCTCTTCAGATTCACAGCAACAGCCGACAGTATATACAACAATTTAACAACAGAAGCCGAAAAGAACAAATTTAACACACTAATAAAATTAAGTCTGACTGGTGAAGCGTTCACAAGAATAACACACAGGAATATCGATGACTACCCAACACTAAGGGACACACTTAACAACAAGTATTCTAAAACGTATTCGTTAGCCGAATTAGAAAAAGGATACACCAATATCCAACAGAAATACGGCGAAACTGCACGCAATTACTAATACAGACTATTAGAAGCCATACAACAATACAAGACAGGCTTCATAACAAAATTCAAGTTAAACCAGATCGACCCATCATATGAAGAACTCCTCGAGACAAATTCTGTACAGATATTCAAAAACGGACTAAATAACACAACCATAAGAGAAAAAATATTCACGTCAACAGCTAAAAGTTTTTCTTCATAATATATTTTTTAAGAGCTTTTATGTATTTCAATACCCAAAATGGAATAAACATACAATTTGTACAGATCTTTTAGCAGCTGTCCCCGAAATCGTTTCTAAAAATTGGAAATGGTGTTTCTTTTTTACTGGAGTGAAGCAGTGCCCACCCAGTAGAATGTTGAAGTACCCTAACTGGTGTGGATTATTAGGAGGATATATTTTGAAGCAGCTTCCTGAAACACTACACAAGTATTTAATGAACTGAAGATTTATAAGCAGCGCTTCATATGTAAAATGTCGTTAAAATAAAGATATCTCTGTATAAATACTTGAAAAATGTTGTTGCTGCGTGAAGTTGAAGAAAGGTTATATTTCTCTTGGCCACTTAGCTATTGACACAAATTCGATGTATTTGCTGCTTGGCTGGTTATCATACAATGGCTATATGCATGCATGTCGATCGTGCATGTTTCTGGTGCAATTCAGAGCAACTGCAAACTTTTGAAAACGATAATAAATCTAACTATGAGTATGTATTGCTATGCTATGAGTTACAACCATTTTATAATTGGCCCTGTAAAATGAACATACAACTTTTGGAGAACACTATAAACTGCACCCTTATTATGAATGAGCTTTGATGCTCAAAATGGGGTGTGCGGTTTTGCAAAATTGTAAATTGCATAAAAATAAATAAAAAAAATAAATAAATAAAAAGCATAGAAAACATAATTAACGAAACAGAAATCATAGAAAGTGTGCTTGCCACAACCCCAACCAATCATACAATACATGACATAACAGAAAAACCGCTACCAGTCTACAATCACAGTTCACAACCAATCAACCGACTAATCTTATGCAATTACTGCAATCAACCGAATCACACATGGAACTAATGCCGCACACGAATCAATCACGAAAAGACGAGAAGAAACACAACTCTAACCCAACAATACCAACCACAATTCCAGAACCAAACGTACCAACCAAAAAGTGCATATTAACAAACAATATCCAAAACAAAACAATCAATTTAATATATTCAATCAACAACAAAACCGAAATCATTTCACCCCCACACAACATCAAACACCACCCAGACCAAACCTCCAAATAAATAGATACACACCAAAGTATTGTTCCCACTGCAAAACAACCACGGGCACCATTTGATGAATGTCGTAGCAAATTTTTCAGCAAAAGCTTCAACCAAACTAATAACCAATTCCATCCATCCGCACCTCCCGATACCCAAGATTTAACCAATAAATTTAACAATATGCGTATCAATATGATATACCCGCAACCAATACAAAATTTAGAACAAATAGAACATTATAATCAGGGAAACTCCAACGGATCCGACCAGTAACCGGAGAGACACTGAAATCGGATCCTTTACCACTTCAACCAATGCTAAATCAAATGGAATACGAGCACACATACCCTCTCCAAATGGGCATTATCCCAAATATATATCTACAGAACCACTACCCACCAAACTACAACGAATCTCACATAAACCAAACAGAAACTTATTCTCAACAATCAACAACTGAACATCAATCAAACCTAAATATCCACAAACCAAATCATAAACCAATAACCAATCAACCATTAATCGAATCATCAAACAACCAATTAAGCCCAGACGCCACCCCATCATATTTAGACCATAAGCAAACCCATAACACATTAAACCAATTATCAAACAATCAAACAGGCCCAGATGCCGTTCAAACAAATTTAGTATATAAGCAACCGAGCCTAGACGCTCATAACATAATCAACCAATCATTAATCAAATTATCAAACGATCAATCAGGCCCAGACGCCATTTCAACAAATTTAGTTAATAAGCCAACGAGCCAAGATGCTCAAAATATAAATAAGTCACATAACAATTATCCGAACCCTGAAACCTTTTCAACATATTTAAGTTATAAGTCAACGAGCCCACATGCTCAAATTACAATCAACCTATCATCAAATAAACTACATAACAGTTATTCAATCCCAAAAACCCTTTTAGTTAATAAGCAAACGAGCCCAGACGCTCAAAACATAATCAATCAATCATCTAACAAATCACAAAACACTTACCCGAATACAGAAACCCTTTCAACATATTTAGTTAATAAGCACAGGCTGTGTTTTAATATTGGAGCACTATCCGGAGCCAAATGGCAATTTTCTATTGAAACTGCAGCTATTATTCACTGGTGTCGCTGTACTATAAAAATTAAAACTAAATTCATCAATAAAACAAACATTTATCACCTGAAATATATTAATTGACATTTATTTTGACATGACGTTATAAACAAGAATTCATTTTGCTGCGTTTTAAATTTTTATTGTAAGATTTAGTTTCTAATGGTTTCAGGGGTTTACAAAATAAAAGCCTTTTCAAAATTTCCCATTGAAATGGATAGCGCTCCCGATAGCGGCTCCCGATAAATAAGTGAGCCAAGATATTTTTTTATCGATTTTTAATTAAAAAGTTGAATGAAAAATTTTAGTTTAGAGTTAAATAAATTAATTATATGCAATAATAGCGCGCTAAATATAAGTTTTCACATAGAAAATTGGCTGCTCCGGATACAGCTATCGGGCGCTAATAAAAAAACACGGCTACAAAGGACAAGACAATTGTTCGAGAATAGACATCCCTTCAACATATCTAGTTCATAAGCAAGTAAACCCATACGCCAAAAACCAATTTCATAATAAACAAATCAATGAATTGCCAAATCAAAAAAACAATCATACGAGCCAGCATGCTCCGTCACAAGATGCAGTTAACAGTCCAATAGAAATAAGCACATACAGTGGTCGAATTAATTCAGTGGTCGAATGGTAAACGTTAAGAAAATTAGAAATTTTAACTGCAATAGCATAAATAACTCTTATATCCAAAGGAGAGTGACAAGAAGAGGAATAGGATAGATAAAAGAAAATATCACATAATTCATTCCAATTTGCCATAAAACAAAATTTTATTTATACGATTTACCAAAATCAGCTATTAGTATATTCAATAACACCATTTTCTCTTTCAAATGACATTATCAAAACCTAACTAATTGATTTACTTATTTTCTAGTCAAACAAAAATAATAATTAGGCATATTAAATTAAATTTAAGATCATTTTGTTTAAAGACGAGAAATAATTTTTTAAAATTTTAATTTAAGATTACATAGACTATAGTAAAAATAAATCACAAACAACTTCATTCCTATGCAACTTTTGTGACGTAACGTAATTTTACTTAATATTTAAAACTACTTAATTTTTGCGTATCATACAAAAAACATTGAAAACCTTAACGTTTAACAATTTCGAAATGTAACATTGTAGTAGCAATGTCAATGTACATAAGCAAAAACACCATACAAAAAAAATTATATGTATGTAAATTATAAGTAATCTAGGTTAAAATTGAACTATATTAGAAACACCCAAACAATCCATAAGAACATTTAAATGAACCGTATTTCGATATACTATTAACCATATTCCAAAGAAAAATCTTCTTCCAGAAAATTTTTTCTCTCAAACGGGGAGGAATGTTGTGTAATATACCGGAAAAGACGATTCATTTATTTGTTTTCCGTATTATTAGTAAGGTTGTTCAATTTTAACAAAATAAACACATTTGCGTATAAGAAATGAAAATGCAATCTTGCAACCTCGAAAAATGCACATTTGTTTTCCATAGTGCTTGTATAACATTTTCATTTTTAGTATATAAGAACCGCATGATAGTTTTAAGATATAGTTACAGTTTTTGTTATAAATTATACAGTTATAGTTATAAGTCATACAGTTATAAATTAGATGGTTATATGACTATTTAACTAACTATTTAGTCATAAGCAGTAATCATCAAAAAATTATTTGAAATGCAAATTTAAGTTATATGAAATTAATAAAATTGTAATAACAGAGAACGTGAAATGCAGTTTAAAATAACCTATCCGAAACCGCTCCGCACAACACCATGACATTCAATCCAACATTGCTGTAACACCTGTTTATCAACCAAATCAGGACTTTAAAAGGGTCACGCCAATGGAAATTGCTGAATAAATCGACAAAAAACTTAATCATAAAAAATCATCAGGAATTGATAAAATATCACCGGGTTTATTCAAGAAACTTCCACGTAAAGCTATCATCTTGATCACATACTTATTTAATGCCTGTATGAGATTGAACTATGTACCCAAATGCTTCAAAATGGCCCAAATAATTATGCAAAAGAAACCAGGTAAACCAGATGAAGAAGTCAATCTCACTGCTGCCGACTTTATCAAAGCTGTTCGAGAATCTGCTACTAAAACGTCTAAAGCCAATGGTAAATGTTTCTGATTTTGAATTTGGATTCAGGAATAACCACTCCACAATAGATCAAGTTCATCGAATAACTGCGGTAGTAAATCGCAAGCATTAGAAGAAAAGAAATATTGCCCTGCCGTATTTCTGGATGTATCCCAGGCCTTTGATAGGGTTTGGCATGAGGGATTGACATTCGAGATGAGCAAAATGCGACCACAAAACTATTGCCAGCTGCTTGAATCATACCTCTCTGATCGCCAATTCAGAGTCATTCATGAATAAATATGTTTTGACTTTTATCCAGCGATTTTGGGAGTTCCGCAAGGAAGCGTATTGGGTCCCCTCCTTTAAACTGCAGACATACCTACAACGAATAAAACATTCATCGGCACGATTGCTGACGACACTGTAATTATGTCAGTAGACGAATCTCAACCAAGAGCAGTGGAAAATCTTCAACGAGCAATGGACAACGTTATTAAATGGACAATTGACTGGAAAATCGCACTGAATGAGCTCAAATCAACCTATGTGACATTTACGCTCCGACATAAAAATAACACTCTTCATATATACCTCAAAGGGGTGCAAGTGCCGCAGTCTGAATGGCAAAATACCTTGGTCTGCATTTAGATTCAAGGCTCAACTGGAAACATCACGTGAGACAAAAAACTGAACAGATACAATCGAAACAACTCAAATGTACTGTTTAATTGGACATCATTCCAAAATGAACCTGTATTGCAAAAGTCTGGTATACTAGACTATCTTAAAACCAATATGGATGTATGGTGCGCAGCTATGGGGTTGGACACATAAATCCAATAGAGACATTGTACAACGAAGCCAAAATAAATTTCTTCGAATGGTCACCAATGCCTACCAATTTGTGACTAACAAGGAAATCCACAATGATTTAGAAATACAATTGATAGACGACGTTATCCACGAATGTGCCATAAAACATGAAAAGAGACTTCTTACCCACACCAATCTTGAGGCCGTACAACTACCGGACAGTACAAACGAAGTAAGGCGGCTCAAAAGAATCAAACCACATGAGCTAACCGTATGAAAATTATAAACCAAGGGAACTGGACGTCCAGCAGACCCACACAAGTTTATGCTTATCTCATAAGTACTAATGTCAACCTTACTAATGAATTAATAATGTTTAAGATTGTAGTAGCCATAACAATAAAGTTGTTAAAAAAAAATCTTTGACCTAGGGTCATGGACCTACCAAAATCAGATTTGAATCAGTTAAATTAGTTATTATAGACATTTTTCGGATAGTTAATTTCTATGTTCTGTTGCTATCTTTAATGTTGCGTACATGTCATCGAAAATAAAAAGCATCATACTTGCTCCCAAACTTAAAACCCATCAAATTTCGTAAAACGCTTTATGGCCCGCATACTAGTTCCTTACTCGAGCTGAACTATTTTTAACTTTTTTGTACAATACAATACATTTTTGGTGATACCATGGTATTTTTTCCGATCTCGATGTCATGTACACAGTCTTAATCTGCCCTGAAGAATTTCATTGAGCGACTATCGTTAGCGATTTGTTCCAGCTGTGTTTCATTCTGCTAACTAGTTTCAGCAACTCTAGAATAAGACATTCTGCTTCGATTAGCAGCTCTAGAAGGAGAGGCTCTTTTGACGGATCGATTCAATTGCAAACGTTTTTGGAAAAATATTTAATGGAACCACCTAGAATCCAGGGGCCAACTTCTTCAAGAAAATTACGAAAATCTGCTCATTTTGCTATAAAGCCCTCTTGAAAAATTTGAATCCGATTGGATGAATGGTGTTAAAACTTATAATAAAGTAAGGTCTCCTTGAACTGGAGGATGGACCCTTGGGATTTGAGCATGTCACCAATTTCATATAACTCATTTACCAAAAATTTATTCCCGTGATAAAATTTAAAAAAATTAAATTTTAGAAAAAGTTTTTGTCATAGCTTTAGATGCCAGGGTGTAGCTACTTCAAAAATATCATAAGGTTGGTGCTGAAATGCAACTTTTACATTGTAAAAATTTCATAACGTTCGGTTGAGTGGCAGGCATGCCCATTCGGAACGAACAGACATTTTTGGCAAAAGTTGCTTGGAGGCACCTAGACCCATTGGGCCGACCACTTCAAAAATTCTATCATATTCTGTTCATTTTGGTCTATACACAAAATTTGAATCTGATTGAGTGGGAAACAATTTAAGGGAGCATCTAGGGCGGATAAAACATATTACGAAAAGCTGCTCATTTTGATATAAAATAACTCTCTCTCTCTCTGGCTTTCACATCTTATCAAGCGATTTTGCTGCCTGATTTAAAATAACCATGTAAAATTAAAATCCTATTAGATGAAATGGGGTGGGAAATTGTAAGAATGGTTCCGTTGATCTAAATGACGGACCACTCAGATGCGACCTTGTCAGTAATTTCATGTAATACGTTTCCAAAAATATTTCCTGTGGAAAAATTAAATATAAATTTTAAAAATATATACCAATTAAGAAACCTTTGCAGGCGTGCACTATGCAACTTACCAAAGTTACAGCGCAATTGGATGATTGGTATAAGAACGGATTTGTGACATAACACACATTGAAACATTTACGTTTATATATTGGATACATAAATAAGTTTCCACAGTTCGAGAAAAGATGGAGCCACGAATAAGTTTTGGTTAGTATTGCCCAATGTAAAACGTCTTATCCTAAGGGTGGACATCAGTAAACAATATAACCTTAAAATATTAGGGATTTTGTAACAGCATCGTTTTGTTATTTCTTTGATTTAGAAGCATATGTTGAGGCTGCCTTAACTTATATATAAAAGTTATTAATTAAATTAAATACAATATATAATATAAAGTGTTATTAAATAAATATTAGTGAATTAAAATTAAAATTAAATTAATGTGAAAATATGTCAATATACATATAAATAAAATAATTTGTGTGACGCAGTGACGCAGCAATGATGAACATCATAAGATAAGTGTTTTTTGTTTTTCATATTTTTTATTTATATTTTGTTTAATTTATATTTTTTATAAAAATCTATCTAAATTTTAATTTTATTAATATAAGTATGTTTTACTACTTGCATTTGTAATATGTGTCGTAGTAATGTTGTGGTATGGTTTACGGTGTGTGTGTGTGTGTGTATGTGTGTGTGTGCACAGCAACATTAGTTTTTATATCCCTTTGCCTGCCTGCCCACACAAGTCTGTCGGTAAGGCAGGAAAACCATGTCAAACATTTATTTTTGTATGTGTTTTGGACCAACCTACACATTTGTGCATTCCTTTCAAACTTATTTTCGTTCTGAAAAAACACTATGACTAAACTCACAATTGTGTTGGTTGTACTTCAAATCAAGCGAAATTTTTAATTATTGTGGTAGAAAAAGGGATGTATATGTACATACATTCACGCAGTCAAATATAACGCAGTCTAGTTTAAAGACAAATAAGACAAAAAGGATGAAAATAAAAATACTCTTCAGTTGCTTATCCTTCATTTTCCGTTCATTTTCATATGAATTTTTTTATGCTAATTTCTCTTCGCTCTTGAATAGTAAAATGAATTTTCAGAAATGTTATGCAGTAAAAAATGAATAGTGTCTAGTGAGCGAATAATGAGAAACTAAAAAGGTTGATCTTATTTTTTGTGTTAGCGTACGGGATCTACTGCTCTTTTGGTTTTACTTTTCTATTCTAATAAGAAAGCGAAAATTCATTGTAGTACTGATTGGATAAAATGTATTGTTGCCTGTATTGAACGATCGAATAGATGATACATATCATTTCTTTCTACTTTATTCTTGATAAGTGAATAGTAAAACAAAATATTTTTTGTTCCTTTACATATTTCTTGTTGAGATCAGTTTTACAAATAATGCATTAATTCCGTGGAAAGATTTGCTGACAGCAATTTTTTTACTGATAATACGCAAAAAAAAAACTTTAAAATTTCATAAGAGTGATAAGGAACAGAAATATTTTTTATTTTCATTTTATAGTAAAATTTTATGGTTTTACATTTTCGCATAACCTACAAATTTCTTAAAATTTTTAATTTGTACATTATTTCGTACAATTCGATTTTTGTTTTTTATATATTTTAATTTTAATATCCTATACCACTAAAAACCTCTAACGTTAACAAATTTCAACACAAAAAAAACAAATCGACATCTGAAAAATTTCTTATCTTTACATACATTTTTTGTACATATGTACAGCGCTGCCGTTTAAAAAAAATAGGCAGCTCCAATCAAATTTATATTCGGCTCCAATCGGCTCCACGAGTAACAGAACACCAAAATATACAAAAAAATTAAACAATTTTTTTTATTTCAATTCAGCACAGTTTATTATTACACATACTATACAAAATTAAAAAATGACAGTTCATTATATACTTGTAGACGTGCAAATTACAATAAAAATAAAAAATACAATTCATTTGTCTAACTAATTCTAAATTTTCATTTTATAAAAACCCAAAAAACTGATTAATAAAATAATACAGTACGATTTTAATTTAATTATTTTAAATATCACATTAAATTAACTTTAATATTAAGTTTCAGCCTTTTTGTTTGTATTTCACATTTAGAGCAAAATCAGTTCATTAATTACAAACTAGAGGAATTAAACAACATAGATTAATAAAATCTAATCCGAAATCCTAGGAGTTTGCTAATTTATATTTTGATAGTAAATTTTTGGACGGTTTCCATTCTATAAGCGAACAGTTTTTGGTTATTTGTTTGGTAATTAGCAATGAGTTAATTGTAGAAGTTTTTAGTGAATTCCTGTTTTTAGTTTTTATGTTGTTTAATTCTGAAAATATTCGTTCGGCGGCTGCGCTACTATGTGGCAAATTTAATAAACCGCCTATAAATATTTTTAAATTTGGAAACATTGGTTTGTTTAACCCGTTTTTTAAACCGAATATCCTTCCTCAAAAATCCTCCAACTTTGTTGAATTATCCACAAATTTTTGATAACGCAGAGTTCGAAACTCTTCTTCGGTCTCTTCAAAATTTCCATTAATTTGCGGAAAGATGTTTAGCAAAGGTTTTATACTTTCACCCAATTTTTGAGGATCTATATGTTGTAATTGAACTAGTGTTTCATCTTTAAAATCGACACGCATCAAAATTTGAGTACACAACTTGATATAAAACTTCTTACAACGCTTCTTTATTTCTAATACCGCTTCTTCAGGTAGAACATTTTTATTTAATTCATTTTCGGCTTTTGGGCCTAAATATATTAGTTTATCTGTGACACAAATATCATTGGCAAACTTTAACTCATTTAAATTAGATTCATCGACAAATTCCAATTTAACAAAATTGTGTAAGATTGTCAATAAATATGTTTTAATAGAAGGGAGCAACCTATAAATTTTTGGAGTCTCACTTTCGAATTCTTTATTTAAATTATTTGTAATTTTAAGAATGTATGATAAAAAAATAAAATAAACCAAATTAACGTTATTTAAATTTTCAGAAATTTGTGAAGCCAAATCAGAATCGGTCTGAAATGTATTTAATAAAAAAAAATGTTGAAGAGGCTGCCATTGCTCTAAAATTCGATTGACAACACCTTCAAGAGATAACCATCTAGTGTTCGCTACTTTTAGGATTTTGTGATATGGAATATTAAAGTATTCCTGAAATGAACGAAATTCATTTTGTCTTTTAGGACTATGTGCGAAAAAAAAGTATATATTTCTTGCCAACCTTTCGCACTGTTGTGGAAGTTTTTTCGCTGCTGCCGAGGAACAAAAATGGAGGGAATGGCATGTACATCCTTTTTTACCTATCATTACGCTGGCATTGTCCGCCCCAAACCCCAAGCAATTAGTTATTGGAATTTTATGAAGA
This sequence comes from Nephrotoma appendiculata, assembly GCA_947310385.1. Lineage (NCBI taxonomy): Eukaryota > Metazoa > Arthropoda > Insecta > Diptera > Tipulidae > Nephrotoma > Nephrotoma appendiculata. The sequence goes on from OX371225.1 coordinate 75,512,604, forward strand.
TCAAAAAATTTAATAATTTCGTTATATACCGACTTTGCGTCACTATTTTCTAGCTCTAAAAGGCACAAAAAACTATCGATCGTTTTATTTTTAAGGTTAAGCATTTTTTTGCTACTGCAATCGGTGGTTTCATTAATTATGATTGAGAAATGTTGTGATTTTAATATTTCTACAATGTTATTTGTACCCTCATCGCTTAACAAAGAACAAATCGTTTCACTTCCTTTAGTTCTACCAAATTCAATTCGTTGAATAATTTTCGAATTTTCATATAAAGACTTGACCAGTTCTACAATTTCATCAATAATCGAAAATGGTAAATTGTTTCGAACTATGAACATTAAAATTTTAAGTTCGACGGTTTTGTAGTTTTCCACAGTTTTTCCCAATTCAGAAATTTTTTTTATGTCATCGATTTTTTGTTGATTTTTTAAAGAATTCCAAACGGCCAAATGATTTCCCGAATCACCATGTCTTTTCAGATTTTGGAAATGATTCGGTAATGATTGTTGACATAAACTACAAAAAGCTCGGCCTACCTTTTCAATGACCCAAGGAAATTCATGAGTCCATTTTATCTGAAATTTTCTTTTTTTGCTATGGTTTTCCTCGTACTCGGGCACCGATAGAGTTTGCCTTTCGTCTGTGTTAGGTAGCATTGAATTCAATGTTGAACACGGGTTCCTATTGTTGCAAAATAAATAAAATTAATTTTAAAAATTATGCTCAATACTTTATTTTTGTGATTTGTTAATATGAATTTTAACATTTACCTATAATTTGCAGTCAAATCACACATATTTGTATTAGAAGGGTGGTCGGTTTTCTTTTTTGTTAGAGGTTCCACAGCATTTATTAAACATGATGACACAATAGGTAAATTTTGTGGTGTGCTAGATAATGATTCGGACATTTTTTCTGTTCCTATTGGATATACTACCACTGCGTCAGATCGCGATAAATTAATTGTTTCACTGTGGCTTGACGAAGGTATCTTAATACATTGATTTGCAGATGGTTTCTTATTGCCTTGGTTTGACAATGATTTCTTGCTCCAGTGGCTTAATAGCGGTTTCTTATTGTTATTGCTGGAAGACGATTTCTTCTTGCTGCAAAATTTATATGATTAATTTAAATAATGCTCTAAATTTATTGTATGTGCACTGTGCAATTTTTAATAAGTATGTTAACCTTTACCTATCATTTACTGTTCCACATTCGGTATCGATTTTATTTCCCGCTTGCGAATTTTTTGATGACGGTGTATTTGCAACCTTAGGATCAGGCTCAGGCGACGATTCAGTATGTTCAACTGAATACGATAATCTAATAAATATTAATTCACACTGTATTTCATATGTTATTACAAATATTGTTGTTATACTTACTCAAGAATTGTTTTTGCTTTATTATTTTCCATTTTCGCACATATTTTTTGTCTTCGAAATAACATGGAATTTAAACGGTATGAAAATTGAGGTTATAATTTTGACGGATATATTTGTACCTATAAGCAGTTTTTATATGCAGTATTTATGGAAAACCCAATAAACATACACATACAGATTATAGAATGGAAATACATACAATGTAATGAAATTAAAAAAGAAATTAATTTAAAACACAAAAATTAATTAACTATTTTGAAAGCTCCAATTGAAAAGTTGACGAGCTCCACTGGGCTCTAGGGCTCCCGAAATATTCTAGAGCTCCATTTTGGAGCCGAAGCTCCACTTTCGACAGCGCTGCATATGTATGTGAAAAATACTGCCATAAAAAAAGTCCAATTTACATTTTTATGGCAGTATTATGCTAGTAAACTACCACCATCACAACTATAAATAGCTATAAATAGCACTAAATTGTGTAAGGGGAAGTTTATGATTTTGGATCTTGTGGTATCACAATGGGCCATAATTGACCTAAATGTGTGATAGCAGCCACTGAAATCTAACTCTACCGATTCTTGGTGCACTTAGATAGTTTTTCGGAATCATGAAACTCATTTAATTTAATTATTTTCTAGTTCCTATTCAGGACACGAAAATATTTAGATTCGATTTATTTTATTTTGATTCAATTTGTTTTAAGAAAATCAAATTAATTTAGTTAATACTAATTATTACAATACATTAAGATTATTCAAGTGTTTAAAATAATGCATCTCTAATTCATAATAATGACGTTTTATTTTAGGAATTTTTTCATTAAGATGGCAACTACTGCTGTGTTTTAATATTGGAGCACTATCCGGCGCCGAAGGGAAATTTTCTACTGAAACTGCTGCAACCATTATTCACTGGTGACGCTACTAATCAAAAATCTAATTGTATTTAACTTCATGCAGTCGAATGACAGTTTTACTTTTTTGTTTGAATGTTGCTTGAAAACAATTTCGCAAAAATTTTAAAACTCAAACAAATTGCGAAATAAATAATAAATTAGATAAATTTAACAAAAATATTTTATTAATATTTAGTTGTACACAGTAATAAATATAGTGAATACGTTTTCAAGTTTTAAATTTGAGTGCTGTGCCTGTGTGATACTTATAAATATAATGGTCACTCAAACGAAAGCCTAATGTCATTAATATGCAAACGTTATTAATATTCAAAACACGGTTGCCCACAGTTGTAAACGAGCTAGATTTGATCGTGAATTTCATTAAATATCCTAATTTGGTTTGTGTTTCTTTTGTAGAATGACGATGAAGATGAAAGACGACGAAGTAGATCGGTGACCAGTAGTACGAGTAGTGTAATTGTTTCGGCACTGGAAGATAATGAAGAGTTGAAAGTTTGTTTGCAACAGTTCATGGATGATGTAAGTCGTGATGTTTGAAGATATGTTTTATATATTCGTAGAATATCAACACAGATAATGCATTTCAAACTTAATGGTTACATTGAGCAATTCGGTTGCTGGTCATCGTAAATATGTATGTCAAAAATTTCCAAGTAATTGGTGCCTCATTGGAAGCATCGAGTAAAATTTGAAGTTACCGGGCCGATATCGTACACAACGAAGTGATTTTAATGTCTGGAGGTTATGTCGTAAGAATGTCGGCGGTAAAGAAAATGAGAATGAAGGGGAACCGAAAAGGAAAGTTCAGTTGCTGAGGGTAGTAATGATTTGCAGGATCCAAAAGCAAAGGCCAAGGCTAAAGCAAAAAAGCGACGTCTACAAAGTTCAACCGTAACAAAATGTAAAGAACGATAAATGTTAAACAAGATACGGTACCTTTCTTGGGTACCGTATTTGCCGATATAAAATTGAATTTAAGTGATATAAATAGTTCGACTCAAGCTTTTCTAGATACGCTGGAATCGAATAATTCGGAAATTTTATTTGATTACGATAATCCGTACTGGGATAATACACCAAATGAATTTATACTCAATGAGGACACCCGTCGAAAATGATAAATTTTATTTTATGAATTACAATAAGCTGGATGGCCTGTTAAAATTAGGATAATAAATATTTACAAAATACAATATTAGTTATAAGTCGTACAACATGAATAAGTACGTATTTGGCTGGAATCATCTAGTAGGTGATAGTAACATAAATATAGATGACAGCGATAGTGATAATGGATTTATGGGTGTGAAAATGTCGAAATGGTGTTGCGCCCATTCATGCTGTAATTCGCAACCTAACAACCATATGATCCATAATTTCGCATTTCTAAAGAATGAGGATTAGTAAGTTCCATTGAATTGTTTCGATCCTGTAGGTAGGTAGAGGATTTTAATCCAATGTACTTTGCTTTTCTAGCGCTCGGAAATGGGCAGTCAAGATCCGCCACTTAATTCGAGACTCAAGAAAACACGGCGGCGCGTAACTGTACGAATCCCAACAATTGTTCAAATTCGTCCGAACCAGATGACGAACTCAAAGAGCACCTTGAAAAAGATGACGATCCACCAAATGAAAAACTCACATGCTTCAATAAGTATTTTATAAAAGATGAAGATTCTCAAACTTCGACCCAAGCCGAATATTTTCGGGATGAACATGACGAAATTGATCAGTTTTTATGTCGTCTATGTGCAAATGAATTTTTCGGAGAGCAATTACTATTTTTCCACGAAGATGCTCACCTTATCGAACTAATAAATAGTGTTACCGCGATCCGCAATCCAGTCCGTCGATTACTTACCACAACAAATATGTATACAATGCCTAAAAAGGGTTCATCAATGCGCGAAATGAACGATTTCGACGTGGTTCAGGAAAAACTAATGAACAGTTGAAATCGTGTTTTTTAATTTATTAATTTTAAAATAAAAATGAAAAAATTAAATAAAAATGATTAAATTAAATTATGCAATTAAAATCTTAGTTTTATAAAACGGCAATTTAGTTGGTACTTTTTATTTAACATGTTTCACCTCGACTGTAACGTCCAAGCAATTCTCGAGATGATTTTCCAATTCATTACGGATCATTCGAGTTTGACACAGGGGGCATTGAATCATATTATTTTCCGTTACGCATATAACATCACTGTTCCGGGATATTGATGTTGTTTGATACCGACGTAAAAGCGTATCATCGCCACATAAATCATCCATAACATTTTTAGCGATTAATTCATTGGTATCTCCTGTAATTGTGTCACCGAAATCACCGGCGATTAAATCAATTACATCATCTGTTTCTTTATCTTCACAATAATCATTGGTGCCATGTTTAATTTCCTTCAGTAGATCGTCTTGATTTTCTTGAATCGTTTGATTTTTACCGGCTCTTGTGCTGCGCGTTCTCTCTTGTTCATCATCACTATCCAACAAATCGACAACCTGTCGCGAGCTGTGTGATTAACATTATCATCCGGTTTAGCGACAGGTGAATCAGAAAGACTTCTACCTTTCCCAAAAAAAGGTTGAATTGCTGGGGATGATTTAGGAGTAGGATGTGGAATATCTTCACTAGTCGGCAAATCTGTAATACGAACTACATTGGTTAAGTTGCCACCCGGTCGATCAGAATAATTAGGATGATGTTTTTGTACTAGTTTGGCCATTTTCGGTCGCGCTAGCTTGATTTGTCGGGAAAATTTTTCGTATGTCTCGTAGTGGAGCTTTTCCTTTTAATGAATTTTGAATGAATTTCTCCACCAAGTGTCGAGTGGCCCCGGAGCTCGATTATGAACCCACTTACATATCTATAAAATGGTTTACGATGCAGACAAATATCATTACAACGCCACCAGTGAGTTTTGTAATTATTTACTTCATCATAGAATGTGTGATACAGTTATATTAGTTCCCGCTGCTCGATTAATTCCCTGCATCATTTGTTTAAAATTTGTTTGTTTAAAAACCATTTCCTTCCCGGATACCCTGAATAAACAAATACTCATGAATCATTTCGTGTAGAAGAGTTTCAATCAAATCTTTCCGCGGTCTCAATTTTAAGAAGGATTCACTTAATCGAATTGTGCATTGCATACCAAAATTATTTTGCGCGAAAAGCATATCCCAGCACAACTATACATGCGTGTGCTCCATTCTAGTGAAACACATTGCAGCTTGCCCTGAAAAAATCGAAAATCAAATGCTCCAAACATTGTGAAGATGTCTGGCGTGGGGTCGATTGTCCCAATCTCGATGCACTAATTTACGTGAGGTATTTAAACCATCTCTCTCATGATTGGCGCCATAACCGTCGTTCCTCTTTCGTTTAGGTGACTTGTTCTTGTTCATGTTGTGTGATTGTTATTAATAGAATTTAATTCTATTAATAACAATCACACAACATGAACATTATTAATAGAATTTAATTCTTCAGATAATTTTAATGCTAATAAACTAATAACTATCCATTTTACGTGAAATTTTATTTGACAAGACATTAACAAAATTTTTTCTATATTGACCTACGTGCATCGAAGTCCAAGTACTTTTAAAATTAAAATGAATATAAATTAAAAATTATTTTAAATATTATTAAAAATATATCAAATTATTAAAATATATTAATTTTCTTTTTTTATAAATTTTTTTTTATAATATACAAAATAATTTTTTTCTAAAACAATTTTGTATATTTTTCTGCACAACAAAACAAAACAAAAATTGACTTACGTCAAAATTTGTAGAATGATTGGAGTTTGCTTTGATTTAAGGGTTGCACAGAACATGGGAAATTTAAAGTTTCCCCCTGAAATGGATAGTGCTCCCGATAGCGGCTCCCGAGAAATAAGTAGAGCAAGATATTTTTTTATCGATTTTTAATTAAAAAGTTGAATGAAAAATCTCAGTTTAGAGTTAAATAAATTAATTATATGCAATAATAGCGCGCTACATATAAGTTTTGACATAGAAAATTGGCTGCTCCGGATACAGCTATCGGGCGCTAATAAAAAAACACAGCATACATTATACATAAATTGTTTTTAGGATGCTGCTATTGTGCTAACCGCCGTCCATCTTTCTTAATGAAATAGAGGTGGCTGGCCCAGCGTCAAGTGGGATTCTCGCTAAATTGCCTGGTCATACATTTCGATCAATCAATCAATATTCGACCCATAACTGTAATCCTGGTAGCAAATTAAACAGAATATTATTTAATTTTGTATTTCAACTTAAAATGATGGGAAAATTTAACAAACACAATATTAAGATTTTACATAACCAACCGATCACCTAAAGTTCGTCTGCATCCAAAAAACTAAAACCAATTTATTCATACTCAAAACCCATACACGAATCATGCCAAACGCATAACGAAAAACAATTTGGTTGAATAAAATTGCTTTGGGCCTTAAATACGAAACGGTAAATAATGAAAAAAGCATAAAGCACATTGTTACCAAACTCTGGCCACGATTAAAAAAGAATACGAAAACTATAAAACTATAACGAGAGCGTTACACAACATCTGATCGATTTTGTGGTCCATTGTGTATTCTCGATTAAAATATTGTGCACACTATAAAACTATCAATGTACACAAAAGTTTTATTTTCTTTCTCCCCTTTATACAATTCACTCTTTATGTGCTCTCATCGCACAACACTAATCATCAACATATTCAGAATAATAATGTGCACGATACACCATCGTCGTCGAAATTGAAACATAAAAAACTAAACAAAAACTATCTTCTCTCATGATATTCTCATCTTTGCTTTGACCACAAACTCCACAACCACATCGTGTATTTACTGTGTATAGTTTTGGGTATCGTTATAATACGACCGTCTCATTCGATATTTTCCCTACATACACTATTCGATAGTTTTGTCTCATTTTATGTTTTTTTATTTTTTTTTTGTTTACTATAGAAGTAGTTTTCTGTTGTGTATGTTTTGCTTTCATCATTTCGCTCCGCCCAAAAATAAGCCTGGGGAAATGCCGGAGGATTTTTCCAGCAGTTGTATTTTGACTTTCGACTAAAGTGTATCGTGTATGTGTGTCTGTCAATTTAATTTTTTATATTTTATTTTTATTTAATTAAATTAAAAAAATAAAAAAAATTCTTGGTTAAAGAGAAAAACAATATTTTCGTATCTTCCCAGCAGCATGTTGATTAAGTTAAGCTGCGCGCGCAGACAATAATAATTATATTTATGTACCGTCGCGGATTTTTATGTTATTATTTTATTTAATTTTTTTTTTTTTTTAATTAAATAAATTCGATTTTACGTTTTGTGATTTTTGTGTGTGAGAAAATTTTTTGTGTGTTTTTCCGTATTGAAATTAATTATTAAGAAATGCCGGGTTAAACGAATGCAAATTTGCAAAAAGCGTTGATGTGAAAATAACTGAATGTTGTGCTAATTAAATTATTAATTAAATAAAGAAAAAATTGTGTATAGTGTTTAAAAAAAAAAATTAATTAATATTTTTTTTTTTTTTTGGAGATTATGGTGGTGTGCAATATTCTGAAAATTGAAAATGAAAATTTTTTATCAAGTAATTTTTGTCCAGCAACCGGTCGATCATGGTTTGGAGTGATTTATACAAATTTTGTTTATACAAAGTGACCAATACTAGTGATTATAATAATTATTGTATTTTATAGTGAAGTTATTTTAGTGTGAAATTTTTTTTATATATAAGTATATATATAATATAATATTATTTATTTGGTGGAAAATTAGTGTGAAAATTTAGTGAAAATTATTATGATTTTAGTAGTGTTCGCATGTGAAGTGTCTGCTCGGGATTAAACAAACAAATTTTATTCATTATCGAAAATATTTTGGAATATATACACCGATATCATCAAATAGGAAAGCCGACCGCGGAATCCAATAAAATGGGGCCTAGCGACTTTGGTTTATTATGGACACTAGTCGCTATGCTTCTAACACAGTTCACATCAAATGTAATTATATTTTTATATAATTTTATTTTATATTATATATTTTATCTAAAAGTGCATAGAATTAAGTATATATACATATTTAATCCACTACTCAAAAACTATATATTGCGTGCTTTGCGTTAAAACTCTACACAACAAAATATTCTATATCCGGTCGAAAACATAAAACTAAAACATTACAAAAAAAATATATATATAAAACGTTTGTTGGTTCCATGCGATAAAATTAAATATTAAAAAAAAACTAAATCCACTTTACTAAACTAAAAGGGTTAATTTTGAAAATCTCGATCGCTTTTTTTTGGTTGTTGTGCATACAGATAATTGAGATCATTTAATTTTGTGTGCGGTGATTTTCTACGAAATACATTTGGTTTTTAAACGATTATGTGCGGTCCTGCACTCTAATAAAAAAAAAGTCTCGCGATCATAATAATTTTTGATCACACATGGTTTAATATACATAAATGTATATAAATATTATAATCACACATGTGTCTTATACATTAAATTCGCGATCAAGAATGATCACGATTAAATTTTTTTGTTTTGTTAAAATGTGATCGCGAAGACGCGATTTGACTCTAGTGTTGTTAAGCTAATTTTTATTTCAGATGACAAATTGTGATATAAATTGGATGATTTGTATACGCGCCTTTATGATTCATTTGTTGGATTTACGCGCATCGTGATTTAGTTTTCGATTTTTTTTGTAGAATGGTGTGACAACATTAAAAGGAAAAAGACGTTGCTTTGATCACTTGATCGATAAGTTTTTTTTAAGAGATATTTCCGCGCGGTCACGATACTATGATATGCAAATTTGAGAGATGATCTTAAGCTGCTTCTAGTATACTTATAAATTCAGTAAGCTTCATTAAAATATTTGTGATCGTGACTATTTGATATTTTTATTTTTTTGAGTTTTTTTACCATTACACTTGACTTTTTAGAATTGTTTGATCAAATCAGAATTTTTTGTTCAGCTAGAAGATTATATCTACATTATATTAATACTGCGATAGTCATAAATTTGTGAGATCACTTAAAATTATATATCACAGTCGTTTCGATAAGAATCGCCTCTTATAAGCGATACCCCTGGCACCGTAAGTGAATATTTAATAATCAAGAAGATCATCACCAAATGATATAGAAGTTTTTGTTGTGCAAGGAATTTGAATTTTCTAATATGGATTCAAATAAGAAAAAAGTCTAATTGAGATTGTAATTATCGCGTACTTATGTCTAAATATACACCCGGTATTTCACCTGAACCCTAACTCCATTCCACTTCTTGCACCCCAACTAGCCGGTCCTTTTATTTAATTTTTATGATATCAGTTTTGGTTTTAAGACGTTACAAAATTATTCAACATTCAACAATTCATTTAAAATTTTTTGACTTTAATCAAATAGTTTAATTTTTTATGGAAATTCTAATTTTTACGATTTCTCGTAACTTCAAAATGGAAAATAGATTGGCTTTACTGAGCTACTAGTTTAAGATGTTGCAATAATTCCAAATCGATCTAGTACAATTGTATAACATGTTTAAATTTATTGAGAATATCGATTAAATTACAAAAACGGTTATAAGTTCAGCTCTGAAATCACTTTATTCGATAACACTTTAAATTTACATTACAGCAATAAGCTTGCCAATCAGCATCAATTTCTTGAGTATTGGTTTAACGATAAATTTTAAGTATAGATCATCAATTTTATTATTGAGACAGTCTACTCTTGTACTGGTGATGTTCGCCAGAAGAAGGAGGTCAACCCGTTTTGAAGCCTCCAAGTATTTAATTACATCTGTAGGAGTATCGTGAACGGCACAACAATTTGTTATCACCAGTGTTTAAATACATATTAAACGCACGTTTAATAAACGTTTCAATATTAAACTAAACCATTTACGTGCTCAAAAATAATAGAATACGTGCATCACGAGTATAAATCTTTAGATCAGTCGATATACTAAGGCTGTCTGCCAAACTTAAGTTAGAAGTCAGTTGCAGTAAATTTTTTGATAAATTCAATTATTTTTCAAAAACTCTATGGCAAACTAATCGAAAAATCTGTCGTTAATCCGATTTTTAGCGTAGTAAACGATTTACATGATAATTATTTTTGAATCATAATTTTGATTATTCCAGCTGGCTATTTGGTATAAATACTTGTTTAACTCACCACCAAATGGGTGGGGAATCGCTCAAAAATTGGCATTTGCCACATTTTGAAAGATAAAGACTAGAACAAAAAAACAATTTCAGTAATTTATATTTTTCTAGCTCCAATTTATAAACATGACCGCTACTATCTTGCTCTATTTGACATGATTGGTTTCAGTTTCACTTTGAGACGACTCAGGACTATTTTGTTATAATATATTATTTTTAATTCGATGACTTTTGTTGTTGGAACGCAAAGTTTTCTTAAGAAAATTTTTCATTTGTAACTTTGTTTGGACAAATGCATCATGCCAGCCGTATCAACACTTTGCGTAGGTGGTCTAAATCACTAAATTGGTAATAAGGATTATTGTAAGTACTTGGTATTCCAGCATCCCTTAACCTAAGGGTATTATTGACCAAAATAAATGTTTGTAAAAAATTCACCTCTTTTTATTCTTTGCCAGCCTTAAAACAGAAAACACAATAAATTATTTTGTTCCAGAACTGTCCAATAAATTGGGCAAAGTTACCAAACCATTCAATTCAAAATTGGTTTCTATTATTTGTTATATTTCACACAATTAATTTCTACAGAAACACTACAAGTGACCAGATTCCTGGATTATTTTCTGCCTTAATCTATTAAGTAAATCATATTAGTTAACTCTCTATAATCTTAATTTTTGAGGAACATGAGTGTTGAGAAATTTCTGCTGGCGCTATTCTTGTGCTATCAAGGCAGTTCTAAACTACAAACCAAAAAATATTTTTTAGAAAAATAAAAGTGAGTGTTTAGCAATCCATAAAAATGTTGGAGCGTTGATGGTTTCCTTTCTGGTATGGTTCATGACCTTCTTGATAATACCTTGATATTTTTGGTTCCATTGATTTGTTTTCTAAATTTTCTGCCAATTGAAAAACGGAATATAAAACATAAACATTTTATAAAACTATTGAACATTAGCAACAACAATAACTCCATAATGAATTTTGGTCTGGTTGAGAACTTAAATGTTCCACTGGCATCAAATAAAACAGAATCAAATTTGTCACTCACAAAATGATAAACTGATCAGACAAAGTTATATTCAGTCATATTAGCCTGAAACACAAAAAATTGAATGATTGTCAATATTCCTATGGTTTTTTACTCACACATTTGTGTGGTTATGGACTTAAATTGAGCCAATTTTTGTTTTGGTAGAAAAGGGGATAAAACGCACTCATTTTACAAAATGAAAATATAAGCATATTTTTGATTCTGGCTGTGATCTTACTAATGTTGCAATAAGTTTAAATAGTTGATTTTAGAGTTATGTAAAAGGTTATTGTTTAATTCAAATCAAATTTTATTAAACGATTTCTTAAAATGTTATAAAAAACACGAAAAGCTCAATTACTTGGGCCAAATAAAAGAGTTCGGGTTTTCAACACAAAGTTATTTCCGATAAGTTAAACATACAGATTGCTGTGACTTAGCAATTAAGTTAATGGTTTGACCATGTAGGTACTTTTTAGTTACTCTTTTGTAGTGAGGTCTACATGGCTGTATACAACCATATTGTTTTTTTTTATTTTATATCCTGAGCGATCCATTGAGATCTGAATGGAAAATTATCTATTTGACCTTTATCTGTTACCCGTTTTGTCCCTGTACTACTGAGTTTATAAGCCATGAATCAAGCATCCGATGATTATGTGACTTTACGAATTGTCAACTAGACTCTTGTGCCTGTCAATCTGACGTTTTGAATTGTCAACAAGGGTTTCTGTCAATAAGAGATGGGAAAAGTCTCAAAAACGTTCAGGTTAATGCCTAATCAATTAAACGGGCTTTTCATGATCCGAAATATGACAATTGACATTTAAAATTTGACATGAGGTTATAAACAACAATTTAGCAATTTTTAAAATAATAAAAATAAAATCTTATTTGAGATTTCCCATAGCAAGTAGAAACGAGCTAAATTTCCACCTTTCCTTTTCACTGTTTTGGAGGCACAATTAAATTATTGATTGCACCAGTAAGTAGCAAATTGCATTCAAGTTTTGTTAAATTGCAATTGTAGCAGGTAATTAAAAAATAGTTCAAATATCTAATGATAAAGTTCAGATTGTTTACCATACTACAAACAATAATTTCAACAGAATCCGATTTTAAATATTTTCTAACAATTGGATTTAATTTATGACCAGTGTTTAAGACATATTAAGTTCTAAAATTTTAAATTAATCCGGTATTTAGTCATTAGTTAAAAATTCCAAAATTATTACTCGTTTGAATTGAAAAATTATCACGCCAATTATATTTCGACGCCTTTTGCCTATGACCAGCATTTGGTGAAAATCTCGTTGGAGTATTTTGAAATCTTCGAGCAAATACTATTCTCTGGGAGCCAAATCTTGAGTGTACGTTAAATGTGGAAGATTTTTTTTTTTTGTTTTAATTTTTGTTTTTAGTCCATGCCATCTGTTTTGGGGCCGAAGCACTCTCTGCTCTTTCGCGGTTTATTTTTCCGTCTTACTTTACGCATCATTTGCCAAATCGAAGACGTACGGCTATAGGTCCGATTTTTATAACCATCTGCACATTGCAAGCTCCATGCCAGCCTATACTGGCATGGAAGATGGGTCGGCCCATGAGTTTTGCACTCCGACAGGGGGTCATAGATGTGTTCCATTTCATCACAGTGGAAGATATTCGAATTTCCATTCGTACAATTTTATCATCGTATAGCCAACGACTTATGACGCAGTGTTAAGTCTTGATAAAAGAGCACTTTTCTATTGCATTTGTGCCGTTCTTTCACAATTTCGTTCATCAATTTTCGAGAATGAAAAATGGTCTTTCCTTTCTCAACATAGTCAAAGAATAAAATAATTACTCATGCCAAAATACGTGGGCCAAAATCTTACAGTGCGACATTGGCGGTTTTGGTCGCTTTTAACGGCTTTTACCGGCTACTGCTCATTCAGCTGACTGATATTTTGATTTCTAATTTTGAGTATAGTGGAGGATCCTTGTTTCATCCATTGATAAATGTTCTTGCAAAATAGTGTATACATTGCGTTAAGGTGTCAGCTCTTAAGGTGTCGGCTATGTCACGCAAGTTCATTTTGAAGATGTAATGTAATATCATCGTAATATTTTTTTGATATTGATTTCTTAGTTACTGTGTGACATCAGTTGTCCGATATATTTTTTGGTTTGATGCCATCCCTATTTTAGATATTTCTCACACTATATATTCTAGGGTTTGTAATACGAATCACACAATCAGATGGCATTAAATATTTAAACGCTCGGATAAAACATGTGTTCAACCATCAAATATATATCTCAGATCACTGATTACTGTCCTTTAAGGGTTGAAGCACAATTCTATTATTTATCTGAATTTTAGAATTGGTGCCAATTTTATTCAAGAGGGAGAATTTGGCATGGTTTGCAACAATTTTACTTTTCTCTTGTCATTTAGTATTAAGTACAAATTTTAATGTAAATATTTGTTTCTAATCTAGTTTTCTGTACAAGGAAATGAAATATTCTCGAACCATCACGTGATTTTGAAACTAGGTTTGTTCTCAATAAAAATAAAAATGCAATAAAATAGAATTGGTCCCATGCAGTTTAACCTCAGAAAACTATTTACTGCTCTTGTCGTGAGTTTTGTGATTTTTAGTGACTTATGGCCGAACCAGCAAATCAGTAACAGCTTAACATAAAAATGCGATACATATAGGTTTTGTTAGTTACTGGCTAGCAAAACGTTAACTTCTTTTCGATCAGTTTCGTTAAAATATGTCTGTCACTTAACAGACCCAAAAATTGCGTGCAAACTGTAGGAAACGTCAAATACCAAATAAAAGTGCCCTCAATTTTAACCGATCACGATTTTAAAATCACAAGGTATTTTAATGAAGTTGCAAGTTGATGGCTTAGTGAATTGAAATACCATGGAACGAGTTAAAATTTCATTTGGATAACAGATTGTCACAATTAAAAATCTTCAATTTAAGTTCCTTTTAACTATTTGCAATTTTAATTAAGAGATAAGGTTTGACAGATCTAGATTTTAGCAAGGAAATAATCTAATTTAAGTTTGATATTGCCAATTTTAGTAATAAATAGAAAAATAAACGACAAGCAAAAATTAAAAAATTAATTGCGGATATTTGCACATGTCACAATCGGCTAGAACAACTTTCTTGTAAATTCTACTCTAGTGATAAAAGTACCTATGCTTTAGAAATCGTTACGACTATATTTGTAAAATACAGTTCTCGAGCTTTAAAGCTTCATCTCACTTTTCTTTTATTTGAGAAAATAAACATTGTTACAATTTAAGCGAAAGATAAATACAAAGTTCTAATTGTTTTAAACGTTTTTTTATAAATTCTACACATTTTTTTCTGTTAATAAAGTTTGGTTGATGCAGGTCACAAGAAACAATTACAGTTTTGGACACATATTGTGGCATTAAGCACATGAAATTCGCAAATGGGTGTTTTACTCTCTTTTACTTATAATACATAGAATAAAACTTTAGCTTTTCTCATAAATTGGGAGATCTTAATGATTTTTGGCTGAAATGTGCACTCCGGAAGTGGCTATGAAAAGATTTTTTACTTTTTTGTAAATATTTTGAAAAGAAAAAAATTGCAATAATATTGGTCCAGATCAATTTTTTAAATATTAAGCGGAAATGACGTTTTTTTAAACAAAAATGTGGTCCTGTACAGTATAGACAGAATTATTGATCGAGATGACACTTCATATTTAAGTTTCTTCTAAAAATAGAGATAAATCTGTCAATTTTGGCTGAAATCGGTATACTGGAACTTCAATAGGAGCTTTTTCGTAATATTGCAGTTTTTCAAAATTTTATCGTAAATGATGTTTTTCACAAAAAACTGTTTTTAACAATAATTCGATTTTCTCATAAATTGGAAGATCCTAATGATTTTTGGCAGAAAGATTGAAAGTGGCAGCTTCCATGAGAGCTTTTTCGTTTTCTGCAAACATTGTTCTGAACTAGAAAAATCTAAATTAAATTTGCAACATACTCGGCACAACACAATTTTTCAAAATTTGAGCAGAAATTACGACTTTTTACAGAAAACTGTTCTGCAACAAGAATTTTTTTATTCTAGTAAGAGTTTTTCTAACTAAATCTTAATTACCGTTGAAGTACAGTTTTATCAATTAAGTATATTTCATTTAACTATTTGACTTTGTATTATGTCAGGATTAGGTTAAGGCATATTTTTTTAAAAACCTTTGATCTGTACCAAGTGCCTATTTATTATTATAAAAATTAGCATTCGTTTTCAATTGAACATTTTACGTTACTGTCCTAAATATGCGCATAAAAATTTGTAACAATTTGGGCATGAATTAATTAAAATGGTAATGATCAGTATTGAATTCATATTTAGATACTAAAAGCTTCAACACATGTCAGTATAACCTTGAAGTTCTAAATTCTAAAACGTATCGACTTTCGTTTTAAGTAAATTAAAAATGTTTTAATTTTATAAAATTAAATAAATAGGTTACGTACTAAAAACTGACTTTTTGGAGAATTAAATTTTAGTAACCTCCATAAAGTTATTTGTCAGTATGTATTATAGGTATACAAACAGGTCACTAAAGGGGTTCTATAACATTTTATTATAATTGCAATAAAACTGAAGCAACTTCATTAATATTATAATCGTGATGACCTTTTCTTATAGAGACAAGTATTTGCAAATCAAATCTAATATTTTTACATTCTTTATCTCCCTTGCTCTTTAGAAGACTGTCGTTCCCATTTTGCAGATAGTTCTCTTCTTTGTTCGAAATCGCTTATAAAAGTGGGAGGGATACATTGCTCTGTGGGTTCTGTACTGTGACAACGGGTCATTATAGTTGTGTTCACACAATTGTGTCACATCACCGACCGAACCCAGATGTGGAAAACACTATATGCATCATATTTCTATTGGGATTCAATCTTGGTACTATTCAATTTTACCGATTTTCTAATCTCCCACCCTCGTACCATTTGGTCTGCCATGCACACATATTGAATTATCAACAATTTATAGAATATACATGTTCTATATATGCCTGAACAGAATGAGGATTAGTTAAATTGGTTTAGCAAAATTCGGTCAAGAACTGTAGCCCTTTCCTGTCCTGCCTATACAAATGTGTAGGCATGTTTTGATTACTGTAGTGGTGGTTATTTTTAACTGCATTGTAGAACAAATAAATCATCAAAAATAGAAGCCAAGGAACACATTTGTGTAAGTTGATTAAGATTATTTCTACATTAAGAATGTAGTAAACTCACAAGGAATGAAGCGCTTATACCAAATAAAATTTTCATAGGAGAAATCTGCTCAACCCATGTGTAGGTTAGCCGTTAACCATAACCTTATTTATTTTACGTTCAAAATTAATTAAAGACTTTTAATGAAAAACTAATACTTTATTTAACATATTTTTTTATAAATTCAGGTATGTTTTAATAACATTCGTTACTTCAGTCTTACAAATAAAAATTATAAAAAAGAATAAAATCATCTTTAAATTTATTAACGTTTTTCATGAAATCTTTTAAAGCAATTATTTTTTGCCGATAAACATAAATTTATAGTACGGCTGTTACACTTTTCCAATTGGCCGGTACTAGCCGTTGGTAGTGCGTCTAAACTGGGTCAGTGGTTGTATCCGTCATATCGCTTGCCTATGCACGATAATGGAGAAGCTAAATCAATTGCGCGAGTAGCAGGTTCAGTGACTTTTTCTTCATCGCTGGTTTCTGGTTGCTGTCTTCTTAAATTCGAACAAATCCTTGATCTGCTTACTCCAGGCGTTTACAACAGCTAAATAAATATAATGATTGGCTACTTTTACTGTACGCTTCTTTGTTTCGATAAAGCACCGATAGTACTCCATCATTTGATCAACCAGATCAACTCTACCCATTTTTTGAATCCCATTGCTTTACCGTCATCGTATTGTTAGAACCAGCAATGGATGAAAGCACTGTTACACATTTCGTGTCTTTCCACTTAATGGCCGTCACAGCATCTGTTGCTGTTCCATTATTGCTAATAAAATCTTGGCTTTCACCACGCTCCATTTGTCGGTCAGTTTTAAATTTTATATTTTTAAAGCGATTGGCTATGATTGTTCCTAAAATAAAAACAAACTCCATAAATACAAACCAAATAGAAATAATTTAAATAAATATTATTCCCAATTGAGCGAAACCCCATTTCTAGTAACTTAAATAGAAGCGGTACTGTTGTAAAATAGCGATCGAAATAAATAAAACTATTTTGTGGGAGAGTCTTTACCAGTTTCAAAACTACCGCAGGCCCTTAACCCAACAGACTTTGATAAACTTCAAAGTCTACCACCAATCCTGCTGACGTCGTAGCCAAGAAATTTGTTAAACCAACTTGCCTCGGTTTATTCTTCACATATTGTATTGATGGGCACTGGCCACTGTATGGGATCATCTGTTCATTAATTGAATAATGATCGATTTTACGTGGAAGTGCCCAACATCTATCTCTCACTGTTCTTATTAGAGGGTCAATCTTCCAAAACATGCAGCAGTAATGCAGCGAATATGATAGTTTTAAACCTGGGGTAACATATGCATTCCATCATTAAACAGATACCATAAAATATTTTAATGTCTTGTGGAAAAGTTTTAAGTTCTGTTCCGCGTGTTTTTAGGTGGTATATATTTGCATTTTCAGAGGTTTCAATAAAAGATTTATCTGGTAAGATTAGTCTATTCATGAACATTATTTTCTAAAATTCTATCTGGCCTGGAACTCAAATATTTATTGATGAGGTAGATTCAGTAGGAACTGGGCAATCCTCATTTATTTCCGGGTCAGTTGCACAGCTATTGGAATCTTTATCAGCGTGCTTGAACTGAATTAGATTTTCATCTAGAATAATGTCATCTCCTGAATGTGAACCAGAATCTTCCAATATTTGTTGTATTTCTGCGTCATTAACGAGCCACTTCCCATTTTTGTACAAAACCAAAAAAATACTAAAGTGTCACTTTGTGTTCAACTTACATAATTGTGTATCAACATTTTTGGAAGCATTTTGCATCGTAAATGCTTACTGAATTAATTTAAATGATTGAAAATTTAATATTTAATAATAAACACTAACGAAAAATTAAATTTATATATATGTACTTAAGGTATGTAGTATATATTAAATATTTAGTTACTTTGAAATGGATCACTCATGATAAAAACATGCACCTTTTGAGGTTAGAAAATCGCACACATACTTATATTATACTACTTATTTTGCTTACAGATGGAGACAGCATTATTAAAAAAAATATACGGACTGAGTATTAATCATTTAAAAAAACGTTGGTGACACATACACATATGTGTTACTTAGCCTATGATTAAAACTTATATTAAAAACCATTTTAATAATAAGCCAGTCAAATGATTACACATTTGTGTTAGATGGCCATTACTTTTGACAATATTTTAAATAGA
Source organism: Nephrotoma appendiculata (assembly GCA_947310385.1). NCBI lineage: Eukaryota > Metazoa > Arthropoda > Insecta > Diptera > Tipulidae > Nephrotoma > Nephrotoma appendiculata. The sequence continues at coordinate 75,531,671 of OX371225.1, forward strand.
CACCATGTTTTATTTAGTTTCAATTTATTTATACTTTTGTGCGGGTTGGACTTACGTTATAGTAAAAACATTTTTTTGTCTGACAGAAAAGGGCTAAGAAATAAAATTCAATTCAGTTCGACACGCTACGAAAAATTCAAAAATCTACTAGCAAATTCAAATTTTTCCATAGGGTGATAGATTGAATTTTGCTTAACCAGTTTCACTAATTCACGGTCTCTCCAGGCTGTTAGACCACAGGCGACCAAATCCCTCCTATATGGACGTATGATATTAATAAATTAAATGATTGAAAAATTAGAATTTTTATCACGTAATTGAGACTAGGGAAAGTATAGAAAACGCTACCGGTGGAAACAAATGAAGCTTGCTTCAGATACACCCGAGACACTTTTTCCATTTTTAAATTGATAATTTTAATATTAATTGTAGATAAATTTATAGTTTTTATATTTTAATACAATATATAGAGCACAGGGATACAAGTCGCTTTTGCCGTTTTTTCGAACTTCGAAAAAATATTCGAAGTAAAATCAAATTGTCAAAAAGTTTACGATTTTTGGTTGTCAAAGAAAATAATGGAAGTTAAAACAAGTGTTTTAATTATCATTTATTCGTGAAACTACATAATGGTGTTCCTGGACATTACGTTTACATTTAATTTTAATTTATATTTCATGTTTCGAACTATTATGTCGATTAGGTTTCTCACATTTCTCTTCTAGTGCGGCAAGCAATACCAAAATATAACAAAATAAAATTTAGTAAAAATTGTTTAAAACATAACGGATCTATTAAATTACATAACGGTTCCTGGATATATCGCACCCTCTCCTCACATATACAGTTCGTTAAAACCACGTGTAGTATGAACATTACAGCACGGACACGGTAATTTTCGAAACGAGAAAATTTCGTCTCAAATTGTCCAGTCAGTCGACCGTAAACAGAAAACTACTTGCCAAACCTTCCGTAATGTATTGCTCGTCTTCCTCGTCCGTAGTTCATTCACCACTTAAGAGCTCAACATTTACATCGTAATACATTTGAATGGGGTGGCATGTACCAAAAACCGGTAACCAAAAAATACGACATGTAAATATTTTCATTGTGGATGGCTGAGAAACCATGATGGACTTAAAATTTTTAATTAGGAACTTCCAATATTCAGAACGGTGAACTATACATCGTTTCTAGCATTTTAACAAACTACATACACTAAAAATTGAGGCTATGTTTTACTGGACATACTTAACATTTACTTTTTTATTTTGACACACAGTTTTTTTCACTAGCTGTGTTGATTTTCGATTTTTTTTTTCGAACTTGTACTTAAATAGCTAACTTCATTCTTGTGTTATAAAAATAAAAAAAAAAAAAAAAAAATTAGAACACGAATTTACAAGGCAGTGTGCTATGTTGATACTATTTATTTTTTGGTAAAAGTTTCAACCGGATGGATTGACATTTTTGGGATCGTTTTATTTTTTTGTTAGAGATTATTTGTTTCCACTTTGGTGCCTTAAGTGTTTTGTACTTTTTATTTTTGCAAAATACCAATATTTTGTAAAGTTTTGTTACACTCAATAGAATGTCAGTTTTGAGAACAAAAATTGAGAATATAATAGAAATACGAATTTCCCAATAGCTCAGTGTTATGTACAATATACCGTTTTCGAAATTATTTTTCATTTAACATTTTCTATTACTCTCTGCTTCTTAAATAAATAAGTGTTTTAAAAAGTATCCGAGGCTCTAAAACATCTGGTATTTTCTAAGTAATAATGAACTTGAAATTGTTTAGCGCTTTAGCGTTTTTGCAAATATTTTGAACAGTGAACAACGATTCGGCCCGGTAGCTCAGAATTTTCTGTAGTCTATAGGTTTGATGATGGGTTATTCTGAATAAACTTCATACTAAATGTTTTCCATTAATTGGGCTGTTCCTTGCAAAATTGGTTCTTAGTCCGAAGTCTGTGTATCGGAAGTGGCAGGTTCATGGGAGCTTTTAAATTTTTGCAATGATATTGAAACGTTTACCATTTACCACAATTTTACCAAAAGGCTGGAAAATTGTATTTTTCGCTTTAGAAATCAAATGTGGTGTATTCGAGATTTATGTAAATTCGTCGTAAAAGAAAGTCGGGTATTGCCACAAAATGTACACCGCTCCATTTTTTTTACCACCGACAACTGAGATCGGGATCCTCCGACAATTTACATATATTTAATTGAAATTTGTTGTCTAAATATTCAGATGAACCTTCCGGAACATAACTTTAAAGGTGTTATAGCTTTAAAGTTGTTGTTTAAAATCAAATTACTAGTTTAAAAATTTGTTTTGTGTTGGAATCGAACTTAACTACGTTTTAAAAACCCAAGAAAAAGGGAAATAAATATTAATATTTAAACTACAAATTTTCTAAATAATTCTGTGCCAGTGAACAGTACAGTACGCCCAGCTTTGAAGCTATCTATGATATTTAAATCAGTCAAAGCGATTATTAAATTAGGGAAGCAAGATTTAACCATAAAATACTTCCGGATTACGGAATCGTGCACACCCATCCTCGATTTTTTCACACCCAACTTCCTACTCGACATTGACCCCGCAATAAAAACCGATTTTAACCCTTTTATTATTCGATTTTAAATATCAATACCTATATATCGTTCGTATATATAACAATAAAACTATAAAAAATAATAAATTGTTATTGTTTTATATTTTAATGAATGAATGAATGCAACAAAAAAAAAATTTGCTTGAATGAAACTAAAATCACAACCCCAACCGAATATGTATAAACTCATAATCGGTCGAGCAACCAAACGGAATTGATAATTTACATAATTTTCCATTGAAATTTGATTAATTTGCAAATTAAAGTTTTTTTGGTGTTGTTGTTTTTGTTGTGTTGTGCAACAAAAAAAATTTATATATATTTTATAGTTGCAAACAGGGAAGAACAATAACAAAAAACCCATAAAAATGAATTTGAACAACATAAAACTAAATTATATCACTTTACATAGTTTTTTGTTGTTATGCTGCAACATAAACTATATATAATAGTATGTACTATATATATATTATATATACAGTTCGTCACGCAAGCTTAGTTATGTTTTGTTTATATATATATTTGTGTGCAAAAATCGTCTTAATATCCAATTTCCCCGTATAAAACATTTATCATATATACTTTGTACCATGTCAACCGTCGCATAAAATTCCCAACGTGCTCTATGCCAACATGAAGAATATTTTCAGGCACTCGATCGTCATCGTCTTGTGTATGTGCGCTGAATATTTAATAATTTTATAATTTTTTTTTTTAGTTTTTTATTTTTGCACAACGATACGATGCGAAACAATGTGATGGGTTCTAATCTAATATTTTATGTATATTAAAACTATTATTATGCCATACAGTTGTTGTTATTGTGTTTTAGTTTCTTTATAATTTAATAAGATTATGAAAAGTTCAAAATAGAAAATCACGATCAAAATATAAACTATACCTATATATCGCGATCAAAGAGAATATAGTTTTTCCCTTAGATATGAGATATCAACTCTACCACACAGACATGGTACGATAGACAAAGGTTAGGCTAGATTTTCTTTAAAAGACGATCATTTTTATATCAAAAATATGATTTTGTGTTTTAGCTTCGTTCATTTTTTTTGTTAAAATACTTCACACAATACATAATCGTATATATAACAGTGAGATTAGGTTTTTAGACGGTACATGGATTATGAGAATTAAGTGTGCGCGCACGAATGATGAAATTTAAAAGATTTTGTTAACATTTTTTGTAACGGAAGTGTGAGATGAATAAATTAAACGGGTAAAGGTGTATAAAAAAAAGTGGGAAACAGTTTAAATATATAGCTACTGGTGCCTAAGTCTACAAAACCCGGTTTTAACTCGTTCTAAAACAGATTTATGTATAAGTATTTCAATTGTTTGTACACGTCGCACATAATCACATGATCCGCATCAGCAGCTTTTGCTAACTAGTGCTCTAAGACTTCTGAAATTGCTTATACATGACGACTGAAATTTTGATAAATTATCAAAATTCAAATCGAAATGCTGCACTTCCCATAAATAATTTCGTCATTATTTTTTAGTCAGGTTGACAGTCTAACACACTAAGAACGCCATCAAATTCTACCATAAACAGATTGTAATTTTATTCATCTAAAACACAATTATTTAGTGTAAGTGTGTTTCGTCAACTGCCCACGGCAACGAGTGTTAAAAAACCGTCCGCCTAAATACTAGGAACCGTTGGCCGGCCATTTTAAAAAATTTATTAATCTTTGTCATAGAAAGTCTTAGTCAGTTGCGGGTGGTTAACTAATTTTGAATAAAGCGGTATTTAAATTGGATCAAAACAATGTCCTGTTTCCCTATAATCGACATTTAGACTTCATATAAATAATTTTGCAATAAAAAATTTGAAATTTTTTCGCAATTTTTTTCGCGATCATATGGATTATCGCGATTTGGGAAACAGGCGTAATTTTATTGAAACGAGTTTTGCTCACATCTATCAAAGCTTGGACGCGCTTATCGAATAAAATGTTTAAAACATTTTTTTTCAAGTTGTGAAGCTCCCATATCGATCCACGACAAAAAGAACGGACTCCATCCATAAGTCTCATTTCTTTGGTTAGAGCAGTACGCTCGTTACTTTCAAAACTTTTAATTCAAAACTTTAATAGTATCCATTAGGGTGTTAAAACTCTCGGTCCACATCGGATCTACATCACCATCGAGCAAAATCCATTTTGGTCCCGTGCTCCTCATATTCGCCTTATTACTCATAATCACCGAAAATAAAGCCGTCATCGGTTTGCAAATATAAATAGTTTGCTGATTTTTTTTATTGATGATTCACATCTAGTGCCAGGACTAGATCCCCAATTAGCCAAATAAATATAGGAACATTGTCGGCCACAATTTTTGGTATGTTAAAATCACGAAGTGCACGCATAATAACTTGATCTTCGGGATGCAAACGATCTCCACACCGTAGTGCCCTGCCACCCCTAAAATAGATTTAATTGCATGTCAAGCCCAATCGTAGCGATTTTGTTTCGAAATCAGCTCCCTACACAGCGTGTGCGTAGTGATAAATTTTTGGCGAATAGGCGGGCATTTTGAAAACCTTCCGCTACCAACATAATTTTACAAATGAGTGCAACATCGGGCACGACCATTGCACGTAACATTGTTAAACATCCCGATAGTAAGTACCAAACGGGTCGTTTAATCTATGAAATTTAAAAAATTCTTTTGGGTTTCGATTGCGTCCAAAATTGATTTGAACTGTACCTGTATAACATTTTCAGGCCCCAGTTTGAGCTAGCTTCTTGTATAGATTACCGCAAACTCGGTAGCCCTTTTGTTTCGAACAATTCAATACGTATACCATGATGCCGAGCCCAAATCTTTAGTAGTTTCAGTTTTACCGGTACCTGCCAGTCCAGCTGGGGCACTGCCCGTAATTAAATGCAACGATTATTTTAAGGTGATGTAATATCGGCTCAAAATTATATTTCAGCCACTCCTTTTTTTCCAAAAAATCATCTACTAATGGACAAAATAAAATAGATAAATTCAGAAATATTCAAATAGTTAATAACAACTTGCCAGATGGAAGCGCCGCCCCGGTGGCAAAGTGGTTAGCATACTTGCTCCAGCGACCGGAGGTCCTGGGTTCGATTCCCGGTGGTGACAAGGAAAAAATTTCACGGTTGGTTTAGGATCAATGAATTAATCACTCATTATCCGAAATGAAAATATGATTATGAAACCTCATGTGAGGCGGCCAAATCCCTTGATGGGATATAGTGCCAGAGAGAGAGAGAGAGAGAGAGAGTAATATCGATCGGTCAGCGGTGTAATAACTAAACGTGATGTATTCCTCAAGAATTTGTATTCGTACCGCAATAAGAAGTCATAATTTTTTGTTCATCACCGGACGATAAATCACTCAACATTACATTAATGAGTGCTTTCAATAGGCCCACCTGTTACCGTTTATACTCTTTGAACGCATTTTTATAGCCTTCGCTTAAAAATTTAAAGGCGGCATTTTCTTCATTCAAACGAACTTCATTCAACTTCAGGCAAACGACGCAAATATAAATGCGGATATGACAATCCTTTCGTTTCTAAATAATGGTTGAGCGCCTTTTTGCATAGTACAAGTCATTTTGTAATCGTTCCAGGTTGCAGAGTAAACTTTCGATATGCGAGCCCTTATATATCTTCCGAACCAATGAACATACTGTCGAGATAGTTCAATTTAAGTTGCATCGCAAACCAGGCGATCAACACTTGACCGACGTGTGATAATTTCATTTGCTATTCTGCCGATATCATATTTTGTAGCTGATGCAGGTGATTCTTCAAATTTTCGCTTAAATCCTCTGTTTATTTTCAATTTAGTACGATCCTGCGTGCCAAATTCAAACGACAGTGTTGTCCATATCGCCATTATACTGTTGATCGATTTTCTAGGGTGACCAAATCCGATATTGGTCTCTTCATTTGACTCGGCCCAGTGGCGATCGGGACCGCAGGATTTTATAGCTTAACAATCGCTCACAACGAAGTCATGTATAATTTTTTAGTTTTGATTCTGCGTACGTGTACGGGTACTATGTACGCAACGATTTGTCTAGCGTTCGCAAATCTGTCGTGAAATTTTTACGGTACAGAACATTAATTTTTTTCCATGCCGCCTATTTTGACAAGATTTAACCGATGAGACAATGAACAACACTAAATCCCAAAGGTAGTTGATCGTCGTCGTACGATTTATCAGCGAGATATCTGCTGATATGAACTTTTACAGGGCGCATAAAAAACGGTAAATTTCGAAATTTGTCGCGATAAATTCTCATTTGGTTTTTTAACTTCCATTTTAAAATCAAATTGGCTTGATACTTGTAGAATGGAATTGGAACGGATTTTTTCAAGCAATTCCACTGATCGGGCAACTTTACAAATTGAATAATAATCTTCTCATCGATTTCTTAATCGTGATTCCTAAGCATTTCGATAATCCCGTATAATGGTTGAAACATATTATCCATTTCAACTGTACGCTCTGCGATCCGTTTGATATCGACATCACGTCCACTAACCCCTGCAGATCTTCTTTCTCTAGTTCGCCAGTTAATATTTTGGTACTCTCCTTGATCAAATCTCCGAGTTCCTATTTTTATGGGTTTATAAAAAAATATTAAATCGTACAAATTGCAGACTAAATTTTATACCCACCTGTAGAGAAATACAATTTGAATAGGGATGCCAACTTGATTACATGATTGATTAGACTTTGTTTGAAACGAAATACTTGAGCATTTTCAAATTTTACCACATTCTCTGCTGCAGGGCTATATAAAAGTCGATTCGTCCCCCAAATTTGTCCAGTGTTGGATAGTTTTCCTGTTAATACCTAGTTGTAGTTATGGAACAGATCAAAATACTCCTGACGATTGATGGTCCATTGAATAATTAAAATTGTCAATAAAAGCGAGGTTTTAAATTGGATCATCAACATTGCCCAGATTTCCTGTAATCGACTATTGAAATTTTGATATATGATCAAAATTCAAATCAAAATACTGCACTTTCCATAAATAATTTCGGCATTATTTTTTCATTTAATACTAGGTCAGGGCATCATTTAACACTAGGAGCCATATGCCATTTAATTCTGCTTTTAAAGAATTTCAAATTTTAGTCAATTGAGTGCGGTTGATTTTAAAAATTCATCAAAGTCTGCAATGCTCCTGAATTTTGCTTGCAACATGATTATTATTTAAACCAACGATGACTTTTACATTGCTGGAATATTTTCTCATAACCTGTAAAAAAATTGAGTTGAAATAAAAAATTAATTTTTTAAATTTTATTATTGAATTTTGAATATTTCGGGTTACATTTTGAAATGTTTTATATTACCAAAAAATCGTTTTAATATCTTTTTAAAGTCGTGTATGGATTAAATCTGTAAAAATATCACTTCAAATACTAAAGCTCTCCCCATCCATTAAACTTTACAATTAAAAAGGCCAATCCATTAATTTTATTTACTGGTGGTTGAAATTTTTTTCTGTATAAAAAAGTTAAGCTTCGCATCTTGTATGGCCCAGCATAACTAAATGTATTAGCTTATCAACCGATTTGCAAACACCAACAAGCAGAATTTGTTTTATGACTTTTGAAAATCTATAAAAAATTAAAAATTTATAGAAAACATGTAACAATTTCTTAAGAAATAACTTTAAATACTAAAAGCTCAAGACCGTACCAACAAAATTGTGGCGGCCTTAAAATTATTGAACCGCTCTTTATAAGTAAAAATTGGCATGTTAAACTGAAATTTTCAGATATAGTCATACTTTGTCTTGAATGGGCTGAATTCGGGATAAATGGCGCGAAACAATTTTTTTTTTGATTTGAAGCATTTTTTAGTTCTTTACAGGCTAAGATATTGTATAATTTTAAAATACCTGATGAGCCGCAATGACAGATATTTTATATCTTTCATAGAAAGAAGGGTATGTCTCTAAAAAGTGATAAAAATGTCACCGCAAAGGAAGTATTTTCGAGTAAAATTGGAACCAATTCAAAAATTCAGTTTAAGTAAGTAAAAGTGTCCTGGAAATCGTAAAGAATAAAGTTTGATAATTTTATCACCTCACAAGTGGCCACCTCACAAGTATTGGGCCGCTGGTATGATGTCGTAATAATTTATGCTACCGCGCCCGGATACTTATGGAATAATTGAATTTTAAATGCTCAAATTAAATTAGATCTATGCCAAACGGTATTGGTCGGTGCAATACAAGCACCTTAAATATAAAAAAATATCACTTGGTAATTTGTAATACAGCAATAACAGTAATAGTAATAGTATAGTAAAAATAACAGTAATAGTAATAGTTCCAAAGGTTCAAAAACCCTAAGATTATGTAACATATAAAAATTTATTTAAATAGGACTTACAAGTGCTGCACTGTAAAATTCATTGTTATTGACCATACTCGGTTCTTAAATGTATAATTTTAAAAGTACCGTGGCTCATGAGCACGAACATTTATATTTGAACAGCCATTAATGCCCGAAAACGATATTTTCGACACTAAACGCAACAATTTTTAATTTATGAATTCACTCAAATTATGAAACGTCGTCTGAACAAAGATTACAAAAATAAATACAAACCTGATTGTCTTACCTGGTTGATCTTTGGCCAATAACTGGCAAGGTGCAAAGTTAAAAGACACAATACAGAATTTTTGATTTTACTGTGCGGATTGCTTAACAAACACTTCGCTTATGGAAGATATTTACAATTTTTTATTATTAAATTTTGACAGTTGTATTATTATATCAAGTGTTTTAATATATGACCTCCGCTGCATGATACAAATTGAAACATTTTCAAATTTCTCGTTTTCCTCAGAAATACTCATGCAACTGTTCTATTAATATGGAAAATTAAATCCATTGGAAGCATTAGAAGGTAATTCTTTGGGGGTGGCTCATTAGATTTTAAAAGAGACAAATAAAATCGAAATCATGAACGCCGCTTTAAATATATAGCTTTCTTTGCGATGTTTGCTAGATTTGACAATAATAAAATGAAAAGCTAAAGTTTCACTTGTGGTCAGTCCTAACTTTTAAAATTTTGATTCCTTTTACTTTGAAATCTTTTTGTAACTTCTTTTGTCATATAAATAGCTTTAGTTTTTAAAGCGAAACTTGTAGAATGTAAGTCTTGTACAAGATTCGTTTATACGAAATATTGAACAATTTTATATCTCATGATTACACTCGAAAGCTTTGATTTTTTTAAAGGATGCCTTAATAAGTATTTATATTTCTATTTACTGAAATTTAAAAAAACTTAAAAAAAAATGTTTATTAGAATGAAAGTGTGTAGCTTTCAGAACGAGAAAGCTTCAAATATATTTTACAAAAGTCAAGTACTTATATTGTACTTTCTTCATCTTACGAGACAAATTATAGAGACAATTAAAATAATCTTTAATCTATGAAAAATTCTCGTATCTGCGTTTTCCATATCGAAAGCTTCAACTTTTTAGGCAAATTTCTTCAAAAAGCACATAAAACTTCAAAAATTTAAAATACTTGAATTAAGTACTAAATTTATTTTTTATTTCATAAATATTCCTAAAAATACTATTCCTAGAAATTTGCAACACGTTTAGAAACGAAAGATTTTAAATTATGGCCATTTGTATTAATTTTAAGACATGGAAAGAAAAGTAATTTTATAATTTTTGTTGTTAACTGTACCCTTTGAAAATTTTTTGTTACACTAGAACAGACTTGGCCGGCTAGCTTTTGGGAACTTCTCTAAAGTGTTTAATATATTTCATTTCCCGAGACAAATTATGGTAAAACTTTTTTTTTTGTCAAGTTTAGACAACGTTTAATTTAGGTATCAAATTTACTGAAACCGGCTTAGGACAGAAAGCTCAAAAATGTTTGATTTTAATTATTTTCAATATCACGTGATAAATTATGGGAACATTTTAAATTATTAAATTAAATGTTTTAATTTAAGTATAATCCTGAAACTACTTCTTAAAATCAAAAGCTCTAAATATTTTAGACAAACTTTAATCTTAAAATAAATCCTAAATATTTTGTTTATTCAAAACTGAACAATCAATCGAACGTAATCAGAGGTAGTAAAAGGAAAGCCCAATGTTAAACACTTTATTACAACAAGATCTCAAATTTCATGATAAAACTTTGAAAATTGTCTTTTTAATCAAACTCCCTAATGAATAAATATTAAAAACTAATGGACAAAATTTAATGGAACTCATTGAAGTCGAAGTACGCTTACAAATTTTTCATTTGCTGAAATCTGTAAAAATATCAAATCGATTCGTTCATACTATGGTAAAATAAAAGGCTTCCGTTAATAGAGCTTCATTTATTTCCACTTCTTGAGGCATATTACTTTAACTGAATTTTTTTACTAGATGTAATATAATTGGAAAGAAGTTGCTCGTACAGTTTAAGTTTTAGCTCAATGTTGGGCATTTAAAGCTTTCTAATTAATGAAGAAAGCTTTTTAAAATATACATGTAGGTTACTCGTAGGTTAATATGAATAGTCTTTAAGAATGTAACCTCCCAGTATGCAATTATTCCACTGTGTGGAAAAAACTGCTCAAATGTCATACAAAATTCCGTACTACAAAATATCAAATACACAAAAATATTGATTTTGGAGAAAAATAATTGTTTTTCTCTTTCTATTTCGCGGTAATATTATTTTCGTTTTATAAGTTTCAATTGTATCTTTTATTTTCAGTTTCTTCTAACAAGTCGACGTGCGCGGTTCCACTACATAATTAAATTTTTTTTCTTTAAAGTGTTGTGTTTCATTATGTTTTTCTATTTGTTAAAGTAAATAGTTTTAAATTTAAGTATAAAATAATAATTATTAAGTTATTTGGTGATCGCGATGTACAAATTTGGACTAAAAAGGTAATAGAAATCTGTCTCACAATGGCGTCGTCGCGAAATACATTTACGTTGTAAATTTTCAATGCATTTTTTTTTCAAGATCGGTTGTGCTTGTTGGGATGTTCAATTGGATGCGCGTATGGTGAACAAACAAGACGTATGGTGAAAGTGCTTAAAATTTAATTTATAAAATTTGTGTTATAAAATTTAATTGTGTATTTTTGAGCTAATAAAAAATTAATATTTATTTTATTATAAATGGAAAATTTTGTTTTATTTCAAATAAGAATTATTATTTATTCCAATTGGAAAATATATACAAACACGTGCTTTCTGTTTCTGTGTTTTTTTTCTCTTTTTAGTTGGGATTCACACCGACACCGGAACTTTTGTGACACTTTTCTTTGGCGGGGAGTACGAATTTCCGCGTGATACACATGGTTCTTTCCATAGAAGCAGCGTGGTTTTAGAACGCGAACGTAAATGGAATTCCGTCGGCATTGCATATTGGGCTATTCTGTTATACAGAAAGATTTTTTAAAAATCTGACATTTACCAATGATGCAACACCATATTTATGCTATTTTTGACCTAAAGACTCACCTCGAACGATCATTGTCCACATTGAGAAATTAAAAAATTAAAAGCACGTAACCAAATAAATGTTGATTCTTTATCCCAAAAAACGTAACATTAAAAAACTAAACACACAATAAATACTGTACACAAAAAAAATTCTATAGAACATAAAAACTTTCTTCCCATCAAACTCAAAGAAATAAAAAAAAATATTACGCGAAAAGCAACAATAAATAAAAAAAACGAAACTTTATTTAGCTGTTCGCACAAAATAAAAAAGAATTAAAACTTACAACAAAAACCTTGCAAGAATATAATTTCCCAAAACACAAAAAAATCGCGAACCTCTTCGCATCACCAATATACCCATCCAAAGCATAATACTTATAATAAAATATAATTTCATTAGAAAACAGGTTGTTGGCGCTGATGCGTTTTTTTTCTCATTTCCTTCGCCGCTTCTTCTTACTGCCAAAAACAAAAAAAAAAATATTTAACTTTAATGAATTTAATTTTAACGTACGTATGCGAAGAAATCTGTCTGTTGTTAATCCGTGCGCGCATAACAACGAAACGAATACAACACACAAATATCTTGAGTCCCTCTACCTATCCTTTCAAATAACTGCGCGCGGCTTCCAAAAATTGACAACAACAAACACAACATTCTTGGATATGTATATGAAGAGATTTCGGCAGCGTAAGAATTTTTATAAATAAAAAATATAATGAGACGAGAAGAGATTTTGAACTTTTATTGGGCGGAGGATTATATATGCGAGAACGTATATAGCAATATACTCACGGGTTAAAGATCACCGCACAAAAAATAAGAAAAGAATTTTGTAAGATATCTGGTATATACTATATGGAATTTATGCAAGCGGTATATGATTTAATTACCGTGTATATACCACATATATACAATATGGCCGCATATATGAGCATAGTGTACTGACCTACATCAAAACATTTTATTAATATCCGGAAATAGTACCGCGCGATGGTAAATTATCTAAATCTCGCTTACATTACACACATCATTAATCTAATAGCGTATAATTTTACCGTCTAACCGTAATAATATATATATACGTATGATGTCAAAAAAATCTTCATATCCGAAGATGATGATGATGATGATGATGAAGATGTTGCGGAAATAATTTTTTTCGGTTTAAAAATATGTGTCAAGTTATGACCCCCATAACATACATATATTCGTATATGTGTGTACGGTACCCGGTTACCAATTTATCACTATACTTAAAAAACTATTTATTTAAATTTTAGTGATATGTCATTAAAAAAAAATTCTAAACAAAAAATCTGTTTCCTGTACCAGACTGATATAAATTTTTATTTTTTATTTTCGGATAATTATACATATTTTGACAGTCGGAGTATACCCTTGAAGCAATTCTCTCTAAATATGATTTGGTTATCTTGTTTTGTACGTAAAAATATACTGAAAGTTGTTTTTTATCAATAACACATAAAACATACAAAATAATGTGTGTGTGTGTGTTTGCTAGAATGGTGTGTGCCTTTCAACGCTTCACAAACCTATCAAGTATCAATCGGCGCGCACCATAAATCTTAACACCCAACCAACAAATTCTTATGATATTGTGGGAATATTTTAACATTTTGATGACAATTTTATCGATTAAATAATAAAGAAATATTTTTTTTGAGTATTTGGTATAATCCAACTAAAAAACTATTTTGCATTTTTTATATTTTTTTTTTATAATACGGCCACCCATCACGTTCCATATGATGATGATGATGATTAGTATAACATTGTGTGTTAAATAATTTCATAACCGTCTGGCCTGGCTGCGTATATCGCTTTTGAAATTTTATGTAAATTTAATAGAAAAGTAAAAAAAAATATATTGCATTTTTAATGAATCGTCTGAACTTGATTTTTATGTAAATTAAGTTATTAATTAAATCGGAATACCTACCATTCTTCTCTATAAATGTATACATTTACAGCGCGCTACAATCTATGCATATTATGTAGCCGTGTACAAGAATTAGGTTTAAAACATTTTTATTTCTTCTTGTCTTCGTTTTATTGGGTGTTGATATTGTATAAAAATAGAAAGGGGTTTTCCATGGGAAAACGATCAGTTTCAGTTGCACTGATATTCAAAACAATGTAACGTTTAATTTATTATAAGGTGCAGTCAGGGATTCACTCCGAGGTTGATCCCATAAAAAAGTATAACAAGACTTTTAAACCTTGAAAACTGTTCTAACTATACATAAATATCGATTTACAGTGCACGTTTAATGTAAATTATGGTAAACTGCAGTAAAAAATGTAAATAATGTTTTTCATGTAAATAATGTAAAACAGACGGGAAAATATTTAATTATTTATGTTTACTTATAATACAAATGATTTATAAAAAAATGAGATAATCAATATATGATGAATGTAGTTAATGTAATAAATGTAATTAATGTAAATAACGTAAACAATTTCCAACTTTTGAAAAAAACCACGATATATTTCTACATTTATTATATAATATTCGTATTTGATGATGAAATATGTATTAGAATCGAAAATCGAAATCGAAGCATCCAAAAAATTTGATTCGTCTTAATTTCGTGTGTCCCATCTTGTTGTTGTTTACATCTAAACCAGGCTGAGTAGGGAATTTTCACTCAAGTGTTTAAAAACTCTAGTTTGGTTACGGTGCGGTTTCATCAGCTACATTGTTTATTTTCGTACGCCAAAATTGGTATTCTAGCAAAGGATTTCAACAATTGGTTCTTTTAGTTCTGGTCTACTTCATATTTAACCCATTCCTCGAAAGTGGCTTATAAGTGTGCGATAAAGATGTGTTTTCCATCTCTGTCGAAAACGAAACAACTTTTTGTAATTGTTGGCATCGAAATCCACTGCTCTTGTAATCTGGTTGAAAGCACACTGCTGGTCAGTAGTTATAACTAGTTTCTGGTATGTTATTACTCAAAAAATTTAAGGAAATGTCATCACATGTCATCAAGACTATTTTCTGGCATGCATTGATAAAGAATAAAAACAAATGTATGTCTTATGCGGCTCGGCATTTGCCAAATAACTTACTCCTCCTAACTGTTTTTCCATTCCAAATCTGATTCTAATAGACCTCTTTTACTCGTTGCTTGTTGAAATGTAGAAAAACGGTTCCATTGACAGTTTTTAAAACTACAAAGCTTGTTGCTCCTATTAAATAATGAGTTTCGATGAAAATACTGCTATTATTTTCATCATCCAAAAACTTCATAGGCGATTAGCAAAACATATTAAGTTAAGTTGAATATTCTATTTGGACCATTTGGGCTAGTACCAGTGGTCAGAGCACCTTTTCGAATTATGCCATTAGAAATTTGTGAAACTATTTTAAATAAAACACATTCGTAAATAAAAGAATAAGTTTCTTAATAAGATAAGTATTTTCCTCTTTTCGTAATAGATTTAGATGCTCCAACATTGGATTTATAGGCCACTTCTCCGCGAACTAAAGTTTTTTGAGACACTTTTGATATCTCAAATCGATTGGCTTCGTTAAATTTAAAGTGCCGGCTTGTACGAGGTCTAACTATAATCGAAGCTTCTGTTTTCCAGTCTTTCACTGGGCAATCCACATCTCGCTGTTCAATTACAGTACCGTGTGCTTTGTATAATTCGATATATTCTGAAATTTAAAAAATGGTTGAAGATCATCTTATCCCTAATTTCACGAATACCCGGTTAGGAGGTATATACGAATGCCTTGGGGTCGGAAATACCATTTCGACTTGTTTAATATCTGGTGCTTCCTTCAACAACCGAGAACAAAGCATTCCAATCATTATTGAATTTTTATTCTGTCCACCGCATTCACGCAATTTTCAGGTTTAAATTACAAAGGCGATGGTGAACTGCTGATGAAATATGATTTTCGTCGAGTTTGCTTAAAATAATTTGGAAAAGTACATAGCGTCACGACCATTAATTGTATTGCATTTAAAATTACCAGCACCTTTTGTGTGATTGCAACTTGGCACAATCGGTGGCCGTTTTTATTTATACCTAACAAAAATGAATAAATTAAAATTTATAAAGGAATAGACTGTAGCATTCTAACTAAGCAACAAGGGTAGGCTCAGTTCTATTTATTTATTAACTGAAATGAGAAACCCCCGTCATATATGGAAAAAAAGGAAGATTAGTTAAGTTATTTAACGGACTAATTGTGGAGTACGTTAAATCCGATTGTCCGTTAAACCCGAATGTTTTAAAATCTAATCTAATCGATCGAATTTAATCTGGGACGGAACTCAGGCATTTGTTAGCCAATTATGTTGGGATCGGGTATGTTGGATGGAAATGGGATTCTTAAATGATTTTTGGAAGAATTTCTGGAGTACGACTACCTGTGGCACTATTCTGGTTTTCCCTGGGACTAGGGGCTTGGGAAATATATTTTCATAGTATTTTTGTCTAAATTATTTTTTTCTGACCTACTGTTGGAATAAGTCTGGTGTAAATATTTTTGAAACACATATACATTGGGAATTATTTTCCAATCAACTTTGTTTCGAATATATTTACCCCAATCTGATTCCAACAGTAGGCCAGAAAAATATAATTTTGACAAAAATACTATGAACATATTTTTCCCAATTCCCTATTCCCAGGGAAAGCCAGAATAGTGCCACTGGGACGGAACTCGATCAATTCTTAACCGATTATGATTGGAAATGAGATTCTTAAAATAATTCCTTATGAGAAAGACCTTAGAAACTAAATAAATGTCAAGTTTTTGCGCCAAATCTGTTTGAACTAAGTATTTAGGTTTGTTCGAAATTAATACAGAACATAGCGAGTTTTGCACATTTTCGTTATGGTAAATAACGAGTTTTGAACAAACATTTTACTTGTAAATAGAGCATTTTGAAACAAATTTAATATAAAAAAATTACGCTTTTAACATTTACGTTAATAACTGAAAATATAAGATTAAGCAAATTTGATACTTTTGTTTGATTTTATTGCATAGCCCTTGGAAACACCAATCCAACGATGTCTTTTAAAATTTTTTTGAAAATCATAAATAACGCACTTTGCATTTGAACGACAGGCCTATTGTATACAACCCTGCAACCGCTTTATCACCACTGTGTCAAATCTTGTTATTTTAGACGAAATACTGTAACAATTAAATTCGGTCGATCAAATACTTGTTGTCTCGTCATTTTCATATCTTCCAAAAATTACAATAGCATCACAACATCCCTCTTGCGTGTTCCTCGAAGATCGTTCAAACGACGATCGTAGAATGAAGTTCCGATCAGTTGATAATCTAAAATTAGATGAAATATGATGTTAAAGAACTGTTGATTCTCGATTTTTTTAGAATAATCCCCCAATTTCGTTAGCTAATAAAGTGTTAAATCTACGTATAGATCTGATCATCTGTCACTCCTAAAAACCTTGATAACTTTTGTAATTTGCTGTTTATCGCGAACTGTTATTTCTCTATTTCCAAACTGCAGTCTCTCATCACATGATTCAACTGCTTCATAATCTGTGATGAATATCTATCGTTTTGTCTTGTTGACTATCATTTCATCTATTGTCTGCGCTAAATCGACTTAATATAATTGCGCGAATCGTGGTGATTGTTAATTGACTGGTTTTACATGAGAATTCATGTGATAGTTTGTCCCAGTACGTGGAAGAAATAAGGCTCATATCCCGAAATTTTTGCGGTACGAGCGCCCATTGATGCGAACAATATTGCACAGTTATATCTCGGTATATTCTCCTGTTCTCTCACGAATTTACCTTCTTTTGGGCTTTCTAGAACAAAATACAATTCAATACAAAATTAACAAATCACTAACGTACTGGAGAAATTAAAATATTTGCCACAGATTTCCATATTTTGTAATTTTTTGTCGAAACCATCACGAAACTAAATCAAGTGTCACCTGCCACTCTAAAAAAATTCCGGCAGATAAAAAACACCACCTAGAAAATGCATAAAATAATTGATAATTCCCAATTAAGGTGAACTGAAATTCTAGCATGAACGTTTGAAAAAATTTTGGATTATGGTCCGAATAAATGGAACTAGGCCATTTTTTAAATAAATAAAAGTTAATATAGCTTGTAAAGCTCTTAGCTACAGAGAATGAAACTTAGCCATTCCTCAACCGATAATTTTTAGTTTTGAAAGAGTTTGTAGACCTGATATGAAATTTGAACGTGGATTTCGGATACAATTTTAGAGTTCGGCCGTCCTTAATGAAACCAGGAAGATTATCCAGATTTTGTTTTAAAATTTACTACATTTTTTTTGTATTGAAATCAACAAAATACGAAGCAAGCGGCATTTTAAATAATATTCACTCGATATGTTGTGTATTAACACGATTTTTTTTAATTATAAAGGATCCAATTTCAGAACGGGTCGTCGTATGAGTCGCCAAATCCAGAATTCCAAAATCAAAATTATTAAGAACAAAAATTCCAATAGAACAAATTTAAAAAAAATCCAAAAAACAAAATTCCAGAATATAAATTTTTTGTTAGGAATTCGGCACGACAAATAGGCCTATCCAAATCCTATTGGTCAAAATTCCTATCCAATTGTCAAAATTCCTATATAAATAAATTCCAGTTTATATCCATGGAAATATGGAAGGACATGGGCATGGAATACAATTTATTTTGAAATTTTATTATAATTTATAATTAAGAAATCTATGATTAAATTTTAATGAGCGTAAAACCGTTTCAGTACTTATTTATTTCATAAACAAGTTTGTAAGTATGAGTTTTTGCAGGGAACGGTTTAAAATAAACGCAACCCTGTTTGTTGAACCACGACAAGCTCTACTGAAGCTGGTGAAAACTGAAATTGGTTTGGTTATTAATTTCTTAGACCAAATAACTAAATTTAAATAATAAAAAAATAAAATTAAATAATTAAATTAAATAAATTGAATTTAGGTCAGTGCCCTTCCGAAATTTCAATAATAATTTAAGTTCTAAATCCTAATCTGCATAACAAATTTGACAAATATTGGTAGAAGAATGGTTTAATTCTGTCGAGCATAGAAATCCAAAAATTCATGATGAAATTCAAATCACATCTCATAATCCAAATTTTACAATGATTGGTCAATAAAATGTCCTTGTTCTTAATAAAAAACAAATTTTAATATGTTTTAAGAAAATCCAGCTTTAAACAACAAGATTTCAGCAAAAGTGGGATTTTGAAGAACCAAATTTTAAACTGGAATTTTGATAATTCATGATTTTGAAATGCAAGCTGTATTTGATATAAAACCTTAACTGTGTATTAAGTTTTATTTTTTAATAAAAATGTCTATTGTATTTCGAATTTTTCGAAATTGTTCTAAATTAGGTAACCGCTAACCCTCGAATTGGTTCCTTTAACGAAGAATTCATAGAATATTGCCTATGGCTAGATATTGTCTACATTCTCTACATTGTTGACGTCATTTTTTAATGATCTACACACACTGTCTACCCATGTAGAATATTAATTAACTACCCAGTGTAGGCAATACGGCACAACACTGCCTTTGGTTCGTAGAACTTCTAACCTAACTTAAAAGTCGAATGACAGCAACATTTTCAGACGCAATTTTACTTGGATTGTTATCAACACATATTTCAGGATCTCTGGACCATAAATAAAGATTAAGATTCAATTTTAACATTCAATTTTAAATAAACGGAAGATATTCATTAATTCCTATGGAGATGTGATAGGACGAGAAAATTGACTTTTTTGACAAAAAAAGTGAAAACCAAATCTCTAACAGAATAAGTTAAGATGCAGAAAATTAATAACTTTAAATCAATAAATAAATATGCAAATTATTAGAATTATAATTTTTTTTTGCCTAATCTTAGATTATTTCCAACCAATAGAAATTCCCTCCCGGAAGCCAATCATCTAATTTATTCCAGATAAATTTCTTACTTCTATTACAAAAGATTATAATCTCGTATATACAAATAGTAATATTCTTCAAGATATATTTATTACAATTCAAACGATCATAAAACTTTCATACATCTTATATGCTCTGTCAATACTACTGTTACATATCTTACCGATAAAAAAAATAATTCTTTGTACATAATTTATGTTATGTATTATAGACGTTAAGAAGAAAAAAGGATAAGACAACAAAACAACATAAGAAATTAGAATTTTGTTGTATCGTTTTTAAAATTAACAATTGTGTGTTAAGATTTCTTATACATTACATATTTACATAACAAAACAAAAAAAAAAATACTAAATAAAGATAAAATGTGCAAGAACAATTTTATTTTTGTTTTTATCGTCTCAAAGTATTATATGTTGGTTATTTATGCGGTTACCGCGGTTTGTAATATTTGTTTGGTATTATAATGTGTATATGTTTTGGACGTCGGCCGACCAGGATAACCAGCAGACAGCGGAAAATATAAGTAATTTATCCAAATCGGAAACACATTATTGCACATTAAGTCCGTACATATATAATGTTGTATACTGGGCAGGTGAAAAAAAACTATTTTTTGCAATATTGATTTTAATATATTTTGGGTAAATTACTTAATTTCTCTTCGGCATAATCTACAAAAATCCAATTAATATTAATTCTGAATAAAAAATAAATCATCCATTCACTATATACCAAGAAATATGATAAGAACGCGCAAATATATTTAAGAAAATATAAATAAATAAATAAAATTCAATTTCTGTTATCTTAAATAAAAAATCCTTTCTCCATCTTTAAAAAAAAAATACTTTGTTGCACAATAAATTCCGAAAACAGGTTGGAAGAACGAAAATTTATAAATATATATATATAAAAAAAAAACACTTTTCGATCAGACTTAAGAATTTTTATTTTTAAGGTTGGTATAATTTTAATTGGATTTTTATATTTTTTTTTTCTAAAATTACTTATATATTAAGATAATTAATCATTTCCTTAAAAAAAAAATATATAAAAATATATTTTTAATCAAGAATTCTACCATAATCCATCTATCAACCAAAAATGTATAAATTTATATAAAAGAGAAAATCTTTTTTAAAACAATATACAAATCCGTAGCAGATCATCGCTTTATATATGTAGAATGTAGCGGTGTATACACACACAAAAAAAAATAATGATTTTCACGTTTGCGCGAAACGTGTTTATATAATTTGCAAGCAAACGTGTAAGAAATCGCAAATATATTCTTAAGTTAGACACCACGATAGAACTAAAACATAAGGCTTTCAAATCGTAATATTATTTTCCTTACAACCGAAAACTAATTGTGATAACCTACACTTTGTTACAGCAGATTAAATCCTATCGCTATTTTTCTATACTTAAAGATAAATAATTTCATCTTTAATCAAATGACTATTTTTTTTTTCTATTTGTCTTTAGACATTTTCCTGTTTTTTATTTTTCATCCAGATATGCTAAAAAATATACCAAATATTCTATTGAGCATGAAATCTTATAGCGGCTTCAAATAATTCAAGAAAATGTTAACCCAAGCAGCTTTGATGGCTTCAATAAGCGACTCTTATCATTATATTGCTTACCCAAACTTTTTCCATAGTATTAAGATCAGGAGAGTACGGAGGCCATTTAAGTAAATCGACCTTCTTCTTGGAAATACAAGCTTTTACAATCCTTTCCATATGAATAGAGGCGTTTTCTTGACGATAAATCGATTTCAGTGGTCCGAACAAATGTTGGAACTTTAAAAATGCTGAATATAAAATGTTATTTTTTAATTTTGAAAAGCAAACTCTATCCCACCATAGTACGACTTTGTGCCACTTGATATTCCATGTCATATGCTCTTTCCTAAATTCAAGCCGATTGTTTTTTCGTGCTTGGTTTAATGGTGGCTTTTTCTTAATTTGCATCCGATTTAGATGTAATAATTTTTTCTAAATTTTAAATTTCGAAACAAAAGAGTCTTTCATATATTTTCCATAGTTTTTAGGACTTAAAAATTTATAACAACACGTTTTTTTTCGTGGTAAGCATCACTTTCTCCTGTTTCAACGTCGTTTAAGCTTTTATTTTCTCTCATTAAAAAAATTGACAAAACTTAATTATTATTGACAACACATTTTAATTTATTATTTAATGGTTTGTATTTTACTAATGAAAAGGTAACTAATAAAAAAGAAAAAAAAAATTTTTTTATCATATTTTGATGATTTTGATTTTTTTTTAGTTTGATTAATGAAGAAATTATCTTAGTACCTTTCAGTATAGAAAAAACGATTTAATCTGGTGTAGCGAAGTGTATTTTCGAAACGTAAATATGAGGGAGATAAAATTTGGCTTAATAAATGTATAACAATGTGATGGAATACTCAGGTTAAAAGAGTAATATCCACGATAGCCTTTTATTGGCCCCCAAATATCCCCTACAGAAATTTAAGTTTAGTTCAATTTTTGTAAAATGTGCCACCGGGTTATTGAGGGTAGCATTATTATGAGGGAGATTAAATTTGACCCATTAATTGCACAACAGTGTATTGGAATAATCAGATTCGGGGAGCAATCTCTATTACGATGTTCTGTTATTGGCCCACATACTTCTCCTTTACAAATATTAGTTTAACCCTATTTTGTAAAATCCAGCACCAATTTATTGAGGGTACCAGTAATATGAGAGAGACTAAAATGGTTCTGTGAAATACATAACAATATGATGGACTACTCAAATTCAGGGAGCATTTTCTACGGAGACCTGTTATTGGCCCCAAACATCCCTTACAAAAAATTCATTTTAGTCCTATTTTGTAATATCCTCCACTGATTTATTGATGGCCTCTTAATTTTACTCAAAAATTTTCATTTTAAAAAGTTCATTTTAATTGAGCTTTTTTGTATTAAAATGGCAAAATAAACAAGCATAAAGCAGTCCTGGAGTTTTACTTTATATAACAGATCATATAACATTATCCATTAACTCTTTTAAATTAAAACTATGTAATATTTAGTACTGTAAATTAGATTTAGAAATCCCATTTACAACCAAAGCTTTAATTAAAATTAATAGACGTTTCCTTTTTAATACACAATAAAATTGAAAAAATTAAAGCGCTTATATCTAGTTGATAGCTGATGTGGCTTAAACATTTTATTATTACATTAGAACAGTTTTATACGAAACACTGGAAAAGCTTTAGAACTATTTGAGACAAACGCCTTTTTGAGTGAGTTATATGAGCTTATTCTCGACTATAAAAAATAGATTTAAAAATTTTAATCAAGGCAAATCCTTTCAAATTATACTTCCCGTTCAATTTATTCCGAAGTTATATTTATCAGAAACCTTCGTGAATATTGTGTTCAAACTCCTGGAATTCCAAAATTTTTCAAGCTTCTATAACTGGTTATATTAGTTGGTTCAAGCTAAAAAGTGGAGTTCTATGTTACCGCATAAAATGCTTTTAATGTAGTTCTAAATCATTCATAATTTAAATAGGTATTGCTTCGTTTTTAATCTAAGCTTTTAATTTAAACCGTGTTCATATTTAATTTACTGTAAAGCTCTAAACATTTTTTAAAAATTTTAATATCTATCAGTTATTAATTTTTATTTTTGTATAAATTCTAAAAATTCTTTTGTACAAATTAATTTGTTAAAGCTTAATCAAAATTATACTTCTAAATAAAATTATACTTCTAAAATGTAGATTCAAAGGATATAAAATAATCGCAGTAAACGTTGAAGCGTAAAATAATTTTGTTGAAGGCCAGAGGCTAAAGAATATTAAATTAAAATTATAAAAGTTTTAAAAATGTTCAGCTTTTTAGATCTATACGTTTAATTTTTTTAAACTTAATTTAAAGTATTATGCATCTAAATATTGCAAATATTGCAAATATATACCCGTTGAAAATAATTTATTCAAGGCAACGCTGAAAGAGCTTCTCAGTACAGAACAAAGTGTCTTTAAACCTTTGAACTGAGAAAACTCATGTTAAATTTTGTTATAGTGTTACTCTCTTTTCAAAAATATTTTCAATGTTGCAAACTCAATCCGACATGATCTTTTAAAAAGTT
The DNA here is from genome assembly GCA_947310385.1 of Nephrotoma appendiculata. Lineage (NCBI taxonomy): Eukaryota > Metazoa > Arthropoda > Insecta > Diptera > Tipulidae > Nephrotoma > Nephrotoma appendiculata. Next base: position 75,555,922 of record OX371225.1, read on the forward strand.
TATGGCATTCGTTTTAAGACATATTCAAATTAAACAAATATTCAAATTAAACTACAAATTACTTTTTAACAAACTTTTGATTTTGGGTTTACTAATTTTTTTATTCAAACTTAAGTTCAGTTATAAAACAAAACTTTTTTCATATAAATGTGAATGCAGAACAGAACAGCTTCCACTAATCGGCTTTTTAAATCTCAAGCTTTAAATACAGCATTTAGTTATTTTAAGAAGAGAAAAGTCGCAGTACGAAAACCGCTCCTTTTAAAATACACGCGGTGCCTCAGTTGAGCTTTTTAATGTGTTCATCAATGTTCATAGCTAAAGCTTTTAATAAAACGTTCAAATAAATATTTATTTCGTTTTTTGTTAAAAAGTTATAACTCTGCAAAAGTTTTCAGCTTAGTTTTGAAAATAAACTTTTTGAGCTTTTTGTATGCCAAATCCGGGATTTTAAAGTGGCACTGGGAAAAATAATCACAGTAGGTAATCCGTTTTTTAATATTCAGAAGCTAAACATTTTGCTTCTTTTTCCTGTTAAAATACACTCGGTGCCTCATTTTAGTAGTGCTTTTAATTTCTTCCAAAGGCAACTGACCCTATGAAGTGGACAAATTAATCGTTTGTACATCATAAAAGATCATAGGTAAAGCTTTTAATAAAATAGTTAAATAAATGTTTATTGTGGTTTTCGGGTAAAAATTATATCTCTGTAAAAGTTTTCAATTCCATTTTGATAATAGACTTTTTGAGCTTTTTGTTAACCAAATATTGTTTCATAAAATGTTACTGGGACAAATAATCGCAGTTACTTCCATTCGTATGATTAAGGTAAACTATAGTATGTCGAAACTGATAAACTTTTCACTGGTTGAAATCACATGAAGCTTTTTTCGCCAAAAGTCTTAAAAATGCTATATTAGAACCGTTTTGCAAAAAGCAGATGTTTACATTAATAATTTTGAATGAATTAAACTACGAATTTTGAAGTTGAGCAAAAGCAGCAACACTCCATTGTCAGTGACTTACTGTTAATTATTTTTTCTAAAAGAATTTTTTTTTAATTAGTTTGAACTATACCTCTCGATAATTATGATTCATTACAATTTGTACAAACTGTTATTGAATGACTTCCACAAATATAACTGAAAAATTTAAAGCATGTAGCCCCAAAGAGTACGTCGTAAACCGAACTGTAATTGTCAGAGGTTATATTTCGACCTGCATTTTGCAGGTTGTTTTGTAAGGCGATGAACGATTATGCTTCTGGTTTATTGCACAAACTATAGGGCCTCGGTGGTTGTTGGTTACAATAAATTTCTACTTGAGATGTGTAATAAGTTGTCGAGTCCACGCAATTGTTCTAACTATTCGTCTATTGTGACATAACATCCTACATTATAACTTTCAAAATCATCATCAAAACGTGTACAGCGCTATAAAAATTGAAACCGAATATTACTCAGTGAATCCAATTCGGTTCCCGGACTATGTTCCTTACATTAAGTATTTTGACAATTTTTGAGCAATCCTTTAATTTGGTGCATTGTTAAATATATTGTCAACCAGGATTCTGGTTGGAACAAAAGGATTTTTTCGCCAAATCGTTCCATGTTTTCCAATAAAATTGTCATCATTCGGTCTGTCAGCAATATTCTCATCATCCGAGTCTTGTTCTTGTTCGGTTAGCGATTCAAAATTGCTAACTATTTCAACATTTATTTCATTCTCGCTACCAATATCCTCTTTATCGCTGTCCAGGTTTGCCAATATAGCTCAATGTCTTTCTTGCTTTCTTTCATAAAGTACATCTCAGAAGCCACTAATCACCAAAGAAAAATAAAACAAAGCAAAACTGGAAATTACTCATGACTGTAAAGAAATGTTCAACTTGGGATTACATATTAATATAAAGTTGGTTAGTAATGATTAAGCTTTAAGCTTTTTATTGAGCTTTTAATATTAATTACTTAGTAAATGCTTTATTTTTTAATTAATTAGACTGAGCTTTTTTTAATTTTTAACCCAAAGCTTTTAGTCGCGAAGTGTACCTTTTACTTTGCTAGTTAAAGCTTTGAGTTCAAAAATTAAAAAAGCTCAGTCTAATAAATTTAAAAAAAGTAGTAAGCAATTAAATAATTAACATAAAAAGCTTAGTAAAAATGTTAAAGCTTAATCATGCTACCAAGTGGTCAACCTACTAATTATCGCCAAAACCTGAAAACATTTTAAAATCAAAAATAGATTTAAAGTTCTAAAAATATTGGTCGTGTTGAATTTTATTTTACAATCAAAACTACAAATTTGTCAATTTACTTAATAGTTAAGCTTAAATCATATTGGAACTCACTCAAAGCTTTAAAAAATTTGTAATTAACTAACCCTTTAAATTATAATTTAAATAAAAAATTTGAAGTAAATTTTCAGAAGAAAAGGCTAAAACAGTTTAAAGTGCTAAGTGATGTTTGAGCTTTTGCATAAATAAAAAAAAATTGTTAAAGCCAGTAGTACCAGTAGTAGTATGGTTAAGCTTTCTAAAATAAAAAATAATTTATATTGCAAAATTTTAAGGCTTGTGCAAATAAGGTTTTGCCTGAATCAAAAATATTATAAAATTAAACAAACAAAAAAAAAAACTAATTGCAATCAAAATGAAATTATTAATCTTATAAAAATTAGTTCGTTTGAAGTAACTTTGTGCAATAACTGTTTAGGCTTTAAGTCCAATAATTTGTATCAGTACATTTATATAGATTAATATATAAAAGCTTTGTAGTCCAAAAGCTCCAAATAACACATCATAAAGCTATGCAAATTACCAACTGATTTCATTTTGTGAACCTTTTGAAAATTAAGTCGAAAATTCTGAAACTTTTTACTGAAACAAACTCTATTCTCGAGACCGAACCAAACAAATCAGGTCACTTAAGTCACATTGAAGTTAAACCAATTATATATGGCTTAACTTAAGTACACGGTTTTAATAGTACGATTTAACGGTATTTTATATAAATAAATTACTCGACTCGACAATAATATCGAAGATGTACTAAAAACTTACAAAAAAAAAACGTATAAAATTCATTTCCTCATAACATCACAACAAATCTTTAATTATTGGTCAAGTCACATAATCACGAAATACTTGTTACTAGTTTTTTTTTTTTTATAAATTTTAGTTACCAGTCTGTTGTTGTTGTTTTTGTTGTTGTATGTTGAACTTGTTCCTCTTATAAATTAAATAAAATTCTTTTTAAGTTTCTACTTGTACTGTGTGTAGATTTAATTTTGTATTTTATTTTACTTTGTAACGTCTTGGGGATTAAGAATTGGTCTGTGTTGTAATTTAATAAAAGTTGGATATAATATTCACCAAGGTTACCACCGCGCACATATTTATGAATGCGTATAAGGTTACCCGAATAGTTAAATATTTTTTGATGTCTTGATTACAAACCGGATATGATATAGTTTTTAAGTTAGGTTCATTAAACTCGTAACGTCATATATGTATCATTCATTTTGATAAACACTGTAAGGTTTTTATATATTAATTTTTTTTTTAATGGCGCCCATCGATATCAAAAGAATTTTTCATTCGAAATATCTTTATGTGTGTTCCGTACGTTTTATTTATTTATAATTTTTCTTTTTTTTCAATAACGCATTAGGAATAATTTTTAATTTTAATTTATTTGGTTTTGTCGTATACATTCTTTGTGTTTACATAGTGGCAGAACCAGATCAACAATTGTATATTAAATTGTAAAACAAGATTTTTCTCAATTACTCGCGTATATATACAATTTTGATTGATGAAAAACAACTCATCGCGCAGCCGCTCAAAAATTAAATTTTCTAAGCCTTGGCGCACTAGAGTACAAGAAAGAATAAATAACATTGACATTTTACAAAGTATTACAGATTTGAATATATAAATCTTACAGATCCGCAGCTCTAGCATTTTATATATGTATGTATGTATATACCTGTTTTGTAATTTAAATCTATCATCAATTCTACAATAAGTCATGTTAAATGCAAAATTGTAAATTGGTAATGTAATATAGCAACAAGTACCTACCTATGCACATACAGCGCACACAATATAATTTCACAACCAACTTGATGCATTTATTTGATTGTTTCGTTTTTGGTTTGATGTTGTTGTTGTCAATTTTTTTTAGTTGAATCTGCATGTTTGCTGCTGACTTGAAAAATCGATATAATTTATTTAAATTATTTTCGAAAAAAAAAAAAAAATTCATGATTTTGATGTCAGTTTAATAAGAAATTATTGGTTGTTTATCAAGAAGTTAATCGTTTGAACGTTTTACTTGTTGTTATGTATCGTATGTGCCTGATTGCCTCTCGTTATTTATTTATTCTTGATGCATGTTTGAAATACTTTGTTGTATAGAACAGGTCGTTCAGTTTTTTTGTTGTTTTTGTTATAATTTGAATTTAAATTGGTTGCTAGTCAGGAGCTAAATGTCAATTTAAAATTTTCTTGTGTTATGTAGGGTACAATTTCCAGTTTCGTCTTCACCTTCGCCTTGCCCCTAAAAATTTAACCTATTAAAAAATTCATGATCAGGTACTGAAAAACGCTTGTTATTTAAATTACACGGCCAAATTGAGCTTAAATTTTATAAAAAAAAGCTTTCTTTAGATGTAATATAAATAAATGTTTTAATTTAAAGTTTTAAAATAAAATAATTGTGGTAGTAACTAAAATATTCCAGAAGCTTTTTCAGAAGCTTACCTACTTGAGTCCTAAAACTGAACTAAGATTCAATATGCTAGTCCATTCTTGGCAGATTTCGAAATCTTAACTTAATTTATTGCTTTTAAAGATTTAACAGAAAATATGCGCGTGAAATATAAATTTTCAAACTCTTGCATACAACCGTGAAATATATCCTAAAAAAAAGCAAACATTCAGGCGAAACGATATTTTAATGAAACTCCTATCTAAAAAAATATGGAAATTAGCAGTTACAGAGGGATTATAAAATCTAAACTAATGTTCAACACAAAAATTATTTTCAATTAAACTCCGCTGGGCATGTTGCCAAGAACTCATTAATTCCACTATGTTTCTCAGTTGCCCTATCGAATATAAATTTCATTTATTGAAACACCGTCCACCATCAACTGTCTTCCTACCATTTCAATTTTATTAAATCACCAACCACCATCTTATTTCGCATGGGGAAATCCAACACGGTGGTGGTGAAAGAGGAGCTTAAGTAAAAGATTACCCAGATATACGATTCCGTTGTACTTTAGACAGGGTTTACACCATTGCTCTAAATTTGAACTTACTATGATATATAAAATGCCAATGTCCATGGGCAAATATGCAATCCATGGGCAAATAATCTCAACTCACACGTTTCGAGACCGTATTTGCCCATGAAAGCACCATGTCAAAATTCTTAAAATAATCATGGGCATTGGCATTTTATACATCTTCCTAGAAAATATAACGGGATCAAAATCTCTTTCGCGGTTTGCTTATTTCCGTCCTTACTTTACGCCAGTCAGCCAATTCGAGAACGTACGGCTATAGGACTGATTTTGAGACCATCTGCACATTGCAAGCTCCATGCAAGCCTATACTGACATAGAAGATGGGTTGGTCCATGCATTTTGCACTCCGACAGGGGGTCATAGAAGTGTTTCATTTTTAAAACAGCATACTAACCTAAATTACGTGAATTTTACGTGAATTTTGTGAAGTAAAATTTTACAAATTCAGCAAAAAAGGCTTTAAATTTTTATTTTAAAAACCGTGGTAGTTAATTTACAAACTAAAATTTAGTTCTAAAGCTTAACAAGGAAAGATTAAACTTTTGGATTATTTATTTTTAAGTTTCGTTAATTTTCAATAAATATTAGATTATTTTATTTAAAATTAAACATCTAATATTTTAAAAGCTTTTTTAAAAGCTGACTCATTAAAACTAGCTTACACTGTTCAACTTTTTATTAACCGAATATTTTGAAGAACAAATTCATTAAAAGCTTTCTCCCGTTATATTCTATCGACCTTGGTTAGTTTTGATCTACATACATAAAGTTTTATATTTTCCTTTATAATTTTCTTTATATTTTTCTTTTTATTTGCTGAGAGCTTTTAAAACTTTATTTTAATTTACAGTTAGCTGTTAACTAACATTATGTTTTACTATATAACTACACTAATTAATGATCTGAGCTTAAACCCCTGATAAATTAACGGTATTTTCTGAAAGCTAAACCAGGTTATTCCAATTAAAGCTCAAGAAACTCTTGGACTAAAAAATGTATATTTTCAAGAATTTGCGAGATTTTATCAAGCAAAGTTGAAAACTCTGTTCCAAGAAATTTTTTTTATTGTCTTCAAATAGGTAATCAACCAAATTATTGAGAATAAACATCAAAAGTGACTAGATAATGAGTGACAAACAAAGCATCTGTTTTCAAAAAAATTGAGAGATAAATATTTTCTAGTAAAAATATTTGACAGTAACGTGAAAACTTTTTCCTTTTGTGAATTTTTTGTCGTTTAATTTTTATTTAAAAATTATGATTGTTATCATTTAAATATTTAAGATAACTCTATAAAGAAGAAAAAGATTTAAATCATAAACACAATTTTATTTTAACTTTGTATTCAATTAATTTTATAAAGCAAAATACAATAATACTTAAGTATGAAGTTCCATCCCACTCAATCAATCAGTATGGGTTGTAAAATTCATTATTTTTGTTTAAATATTAGAAACCTGATCTGGACCGGTATTGTTGCAATTTTAGTTTAAAATGTTTATAACAAACATACGCTTTTTATGAACATTATTTTTGGTCCCTTCAGTTGGTATGAAGAAATTTTTTGTTACGCACTATAGCTATAACGAACTTCGTTTATAAACGTATGACGAACACGAAAATTATCCGAAGAATGAAATTTCAAACAAAAATATACGGATATAGAGAACGCATAAAGAGAAAGAGAAAGTACTATCAGTGCATTTTATATCTTTTACTATCTTTTACTAATCACCCGTTTTTAATTGACATTACTTTATAGTTGTCAACGATCAACACCATAGAGACTAATTTCGCAAGCAAATTTATCTCAAACAATTTTGCATTAAAAATGATTAACTACATCCTTAGTTTGAAATTCTTTAAAAGTAATATACTGTGATCTGTTAATTTAAAAATAAAAAGGTGTTTATTAAAGTTTTTTTATACACGTATAACGATATCGGTCGAGACAAACCTAAACATTTTAAAATTGGTCGATGAAAAGAAACACACGTACCAACAAATTGCCGACAAATATAATTGCGGCAAAAGTACTATTACTGATATAGTAAAAAACGAGAAATTCTGGAAAACCAAAATATAAATATAGAACGACAAAAAATACGAGTACCACTAAATGGAATTTTTCAAAAAGAGAAAGCAGCTCAGTTTGCTGAAAACTTGCATATCGTATTTAAACCAAACGATGGTTGGCGCACCGATTCAAAAAAGAAACGGGCTTGTACTTAAAGACGTCTTAGGCGAACGAGCAGCCATATCTTTAGAAGTTGGTTCTGATTGGATTAATAAACAATTATCGCGACTTCTTGATGGTAACAATAAAAAAATGTTTTTAATCTAGACGAGACTGGGCTCTTCCACAGGCTTCTTCCTAATAAAACAATTGAATTTAAGAACATCGATTGTGCGGGTAGCAAATTATGCAAAGAACGGATAACCGTTTTAGTAGGCAGTAACTCAAATGGGACGGAAAAGCTACCCTTGCTGGAGATCGGTAAAGCGCAAAGCCGCGTTGCTTTAAAAATATAAAATCTTTACCAGTAATTTACAAAAACAATCGTAAATCGTGGATGACTTTTAAGGAATGGGAAGAAAATTTAATAAAATTGGACAAACAATTTTTAAGCGCAGGAAGAAAAGTAATGTTTATATAGAAATCTACGTGAAATTAAATTAGCATTCTTTCCAGCAATTAAAATGGCAATGGCTCAGCCAATAAACCAGGGGGTAATTAATGTTTTAAAGGGATTGTACATACTATTAATTACATCATTAGATAATAATAAAGATATTTCAGCGACAAATTTTAAAATTGATTTGTTAAACGCCATTCATCTCCTGAAACATCATGGGACAAAATAAAATCAGAAACAATTAATAACTGCTTCTGCAAAGCGGGCCTTTTTCGGGAAATTCAAGTCATTATCTGTGGATAATAATATTTTAACTGTTGAATTATTGTGGAACAATCCACAGCTAGAAATTCTTGTTGGAGATGATGCGGCGCAGGAGTATGTTGGTGTGGACGACAACATTGCAACATACGAAGAAATAAATGAAGACGATATTCTAAACCACGTGACTGATGAACTCACATAAATGATCATTCTGATCAACAATTGTCGGATGTAGATGAATATCAACCCCCTAATCGTAGGGACGTTGAAAATTCATTAAAAATTATTAGGTTGGCACTAAGCGTTGGGGATGATACTAAAAATGAATTGCAGAAATTATATTCTATTGAAAATTTTTTAGACTCGTTAATCCAAGCAAATTTAAAGCAATCTAAACTAAATGAAAGTTTAGTGAATGAAATGATATTACATATTATTTTCTAGGCTTCCTATTTCTTATAATATATAAATATTCGAAATTTTTTTTTTAATTAATTTTTTACTAAAACGAATTAAACTTGAACTGAGATACGTACGAAAAAATAAAAAATTTATAGATTTTAATATATGAACTCGTATTAATTTTAAAACCTTATTTTTATTTATAAGATTTCGTATAACGAACAATGTTCATTGTATCCAGATATTCGTCTAAAATGAACACACGGCTATAAAGAACAAAAATTTAAGTCCTTTGAGTGTTCATTATAAACGAATTCTACTATTTTTCAAAACATTTGCACAAATTTTAACGGATATCTGTCGGATTTCCTTTTTAGTTATAGAGTAGTTTTGATAGAGAGTAAAAAAAAATATTTTATTATCCTTTGCAAGACTTTTAAAAACTCTCATCACATCATCAGATCTCTGTCTTCGTTTTAATGCCCAAACCCATAGCAAAATGTGATATATATTAGTGCTCCACGAAGCTCACGTGCTTCCAAAGCCCAAATTATCAATTCTCTCTCTATCTCTCTCTTTCTCCTTGCTCTCTCTCTATCTATCTATCTCTCTCTATCTCTCTCTATCTCTCTCTATCTCTCTCGCTCTCTCTCAGAGCGTGTTATTGTGTCAAAATCTTTTATTCACATGTCAAATAATATGTTTTTATGCTTTAAAGTTCTCATTGCACGTAGGTTTCCTTTTTTCGAGCTATAATTTTGCGAAATACCAACTATGAAGTAAATAATGTTTTGGAACTCGAAACATCGTTTAAAAAATTCATTAAAATTTAAGGTTGTAGAAGAGGAAACTTCAGCATACAAAATTATTTATAAGTAACAATCAGCATTATCTTTAAACGACCACAGTAAAAGAGTTATTGCTCAGTTTACAAAATAAAACCGAAATGGAACAAGCAAAAAGGAATCTTATGAAAATCTTATGAAACTTAAAATAGTAAAAAAGGTGATACTATTGAAAGGCAGGACATAAAAGGGCAACATTTAATCTCTCTTGGGCGTATCTCTCGACACATAAAAATCAAATATGTCGGACACCGAGTAAAATATACACAATGCCTTCAAAATTGGTTCAGAAAGACAGTAGTTTGACACAGACGGCGTTAGAGTTTTAACCGATGTAGGAGTCCGGTGCAATTGGTACACGTGAGTCGAAAATATATGTAACTATGCCTGTAAAAAGTCACATTGGTTGAATAAACGACTACAAGGTCAGCAGATATGAATTCCGTCGTGCAAACGATATTGATGTACCTAAATGTGTTTTGTTGCGTCGAGGCTGCAGATTCACTAACTCCTTATTATACCAAGGCTCCAAAAAGCCAGATTTTATTTAATCAAATTAATTTGTGTTTCGTTATTATTTTTGAGTATGCCGTTAAATATTAAAACTAATTTTTTTAAATTTCGACCTCGATGAATAAATTTCTAATTGCTATTTGCTACAGACAAATTAAAATCAACTGCAATGATAAACTGAACTTTAAATCGTAGCTTGTACTACGATTCAACAACCAGTTTATCATTGTAGGTGACTTTAATTTGCCAAAAAAATATACAATGGCATTAAGACGGATTACCAACTCATTAGTTATTAAATCTTTTACAGCAATCAGCCATTGAAAGTACTCCAGAGAGTACATACTATGGTTAAGCCAGTGAGACTTATTTTTATGTTGTAGTTATAGTCGAATACCCCAAGACGAAGACTTTTGGCGGAAAAACTGATTTTATCATTCATTACTTGTTGATTACCGGCGAACTTTGTGATATAATAACTAGGAAACTTCGCCTTTTTTGTTAAATACGCCATCCCAGCAGTTACACAGTATTCGATATAACCATTTTGCCAATACGCCATTTTTCGAATAAAGCTTTTATTTAAAAAAAGCTCAAGTTAATTCGAGTGAAAGCTATGTACTGGGCTTTTTGTGTAGTATAACCGCTCTAAATAATTTAATGACCAAATTAAGCGATTTTCTCGTCTAATTCACTTGAATCACACGGAGATAGTCTTGGCTAGTTTTGGTTATTCTTGATGCTTTTGGATTGGAAATAATAGAAATTATTTAAACTGTTCCAAAAGTTGGAAGATATTTTCAAAGATAACTGTTCGCCTGAACTGAAAAATATGCAAAAAATTAAGATAGAATATTCGAATATCCGTAATAAAAAAATAAGCCAATCTTTTTTTGTGTGGTTCAATTAAAAAAAATAATGTAACTCCAAGCATCCCAAAAACTACTAAGGTAATTCTTTTGGCTTATGGAGGAAATTTTGTGTAGACTTTTATCCTTTGAATCAGTTCAATTAGGATTAAAATGTTTTTAAGTAATTTAGACCGAGGCCGAAACTTATTAGCATCAGTCAAATAATTTTAAAATAACTGTTCAGAAAACTAAAAATTAATTCGTTTTTGTTAAAATAGTTAGTAAATTTTCGGTTGTGTTATATAATATTTAACTGTAGATTATTTAAATCTAGTTTTAATATCGTAACTTTATTCTGATCTAGAGGGAATAGAAAACTTTTTCTAGAATTATTTTATCAACTCACATTATATGTGCAAAAGAGCAAAATCGTTACATTTTGTAAATACATTTCTGCAACGCTCAACAAATGGCACCATCATGACACTTTGTTGACATATTTCCTAATGCTTCCCATACACTCTTCAGTGTCTATCGCATTAAAATTAAAGCTTATTTCACACGAATTTAACCAACTAATTCAATAAAATTATGAACGGTACATAAACGGTTAACAAACATTCAAGACATCATAATTTTTGCAAGACATTATGAGATCAGACCACTCAGAACCACATTAGGAGTCATTTCTAATGGATGAAAAAATTTCTCTAAAATTTTGTATTTTATTAACCTCTAGCGGAACTAATCAATGTCATTCACTTATTTGAAAGAGTGCGCAAGTTTAAACATTTCATCTTATTCAACATGTGAGCACAAACCTACTTCAAAATCAAACCTTCATTTCATAGTTTTAGTATATTAGCTGTGATAAAATATTTAATAGTTTTGATTCAAAATCATTGTATGATTGATTTCGTATATATCGCATACACTACAAAAAAAAAGTTGTTCTATTTTAGGTCAAACTATAAATGTTTAGATTTTGTAGTTATATTTTTTTTTGTTGCTAGAATGTTTTTTCTCAATACTAACCCAAATAAACTAGAATTTATAAAATTTTGTTTTGATTAATGTTTTAATTTATTTGTATTGATTAGTTTATTATATAAATAATTATAGTTTTGCTTCGAAACGACATTTCACACGATTGATTCCAAAAAGTAGCTCGCATTTCAAAACCATTTATTTTTTTGTTAAGTTGATTCAATTAATATAACGTGTGTGTATTGCCTGTATGTCTGTGTGTGTTTCTAGTAAATATATATAATAAAAAAAATTGCGTGTCAAACGGAATACAAAACTATAAAAATGTCCAATCTTAAAGTTTAATCGTTTAATGTACAGAAGACTTATTTACAACAACAACAGAATACCGCAAAAAAATAGTTGTCTCCTCTGTATTTTAAATGTTTTACATTATTCTGCTGTACATACACGTATACAGTTGAGATACGGTAATCTAATTATTAAAACCGCGTTCCGTTACATATAAACTATTTTGCACTTATAATTCCATCAATTCTGTATGGTACTCTAAATCCATCCGCAGGTAAAAAAAAAATAAAAAATTTGTTTTGTTTTGTGACTGGCGTTCTTTAATGTGTCATATATACATTTTATACTGTCCATCATACCAACCAACCAAAAAAAAACCTTGCAAAAGTCTACGAACAAAAAATGTTTTAATCTTACCACATAAAATACAAAAGAATCGCATTTAAGTCAATCAATCAATCATAACGCTAAAATCTCTAGAATGGCTGGTAGATTGGTAGATACAACAACAACAACAAAAAATCGTGATTTTTTTCTAGTTTTTAATAAAATGAATCATATTGAATCAAAATGTCTGTACGTATGTCTATGATGTGGTTCAGTGTGGTGGTTCTAAAATTTAAATTTAGATTTTCGCGTTTTGTTCCTTCCAAACGTGTGTATGTATCGTATACCTACACACAACAAAAATATTTTGAAATGTGTCATTAAATTGTTTTGGTAATTTAAAATTTTTGCCAAGTCAATGGCCAGTTAGGTTTAAGTTAATCGAGTTTAAGGCATTCAGTTATGAAAATCTAATTAAAATCTACTTAGGATGAAATTTTTTTTTTAAAGCTACAAAGTTTTTTCTTTTAAAAGCTTCATAATGCTACAAGCTCAGATAATATTCAATAACACCCGATTGGTGGTAACTTAAAAACTTATTAACAGAAGCTTCAATATAAATTTTACAAAACTTTTTTTATTTTTTATTGAACCAATTTATTTTTATGTTCCAAGCCAGAAAAAACTTTTAAAGTCTTAAAAATTCCAAAAGTGCTAAAAAAATTAGCGTAGCAAAGTATTATATTTTGTATTAATTTAATTGCCAGCCATGCTTAATTAAAGCGAGCTTAAGTCGAGCTTAGATATTATAAAGTCTTCAAAAGCTCATATTTTGGTTTCGATTATATTATTAAATATTTAAAAGCTACAAGTTTCAAAATAACTTTATTTTAAAAGCTAGACAATTGACCATATAAAAAATTGTCTAGCTTATAAAATAAAGTTGAGTTGATTTTATATGATATTTAACAAGAAAGCGACAGCTAACACATTTAAAGTAAAACTCCACAGTATAAAAGCTCTAAACAAATTATTTAAGCATAGTACAAGTGATTTTTTCAACTTTCCAAAAAAAATTATTAAGTATGTTAGATAAAAAGTGTATGTGTGTGTCTCATGGCGAGAAATTTATCAACCGGGCAATAAAAATATAGAAGCTTCAAATATTATCACAAATTCAGATAAGTTCTAATATAATGGGCTGTTGTTTTGGTGCAAAAAATAATACTTTAATTTACTAAAGTGGAGCTCATTAACATTTAAAAGTTCTTAAAGCACTTTAACATAAGATTTAAAATAAAAATTGCCAAAGTTTTAAATAAAAATAAGTTCACTGACGTTTCAAAATTAATTCGAAACACAAATAAAATTATTAACTTTACGCATTTTTTATGATTTTATTAGCCTTAAAAGTCTGCCAGTGAATTAGTCATTAGTCAATTAGATGCGTGATAATCACATAAATTGCGTGATCTCACAAAAATTAAATCAGATTCAAAAAGCTTTGTTTCAAAATTAAAATTAAAAATATTTTAGAAGCTATAAAGTAGCCTAGTAGTCAACAGCTAGCCAACAAAAGCTTTAAATACATTTTACAAAACTTTGAATATTAAAGCCTAGGCTGGAAATTTAAAATTTTAATGTTTCAAATAAAAATATGTTAACAAACATTTTGAAAGCGGATAGTATCAAACTTTGAATTCACAATTTTAAGTTTTTTTTATTTTTGTAACCAATTTGTTTTTATGTTAGACAAAAAAAACGAAAATCTTCGATATCTTTCCAATTTCTATAATCTAAAAACTTCCAAAAGCTCTAAATATAAATAAGCATAGCATAGTATTATATTTTCTTTTAATTTAATAGCCAGCCACGCTTAATTGAATCGAGCCAGCCATGTTTACACTTGTAAATTAAACTCTACAACATGAAAGCTCTAAGCAAAATATTAAAGCATTGTACAAGTGATTCTTTAAACTTAAAAAAAATTAAGTTTTAAGTTAAGAAAATGTTAAAATTTTAAAAGCTTTAAAGTTTTGTTTTCTTTGAACAGCAGCATTATTTACAAACTCATATAAGTTCCAATAGAATGGGCAGATAATTTACTTTAACATTCGATTAGTTTTGTGGTTTAATCTTACTTTTTTCAAATACTTCAAAAACTTTTAAGTATGTTTTCGTAGACTAAAAATATAAAGATTTCATTGTTTCAATTAAAAATATGTTAACAAACTTTTTGAAAGGAATTAGTAACCAGTGTATGTTGCTCGAGTCTCTTAACTTGCACTACCTGGAATAAAGCGAACCACTTATCAATATAAAATTGATTGCAAAAACAGGCTCGTTTAGTGTAATATAAAGGTATACCAATCATATCAATTCCAATTCGATCTCACTTAAAATAATCGATTAAATGATTTTTATGTTACATAAAATACTGTGAAAATCACCATTAACTTGCAGTCTAGGAGGATATTTTTTTTTAATTGACAGCCATTCATGTCAGTTAGGGCTGCAGTTACTTAAATATGAGATTGCGTTTTTCTTGAAATTGCAAAAAAACTAAACTATGTACTTGTATTAAAAAAATTGACATGATGTAAACGATTTCAAAAAGTTAATATTTTATAATTAATAATAATTAATCAATCCAATAATAACCTTTTAAATTGCATTTCACAATTAAAATACATATAACATTACACATTTTAAAAGCTCCAAATATAAACCAGCTCATAATCTCACCAATATGAAAGCTCTAAAGTAATAAAGCAAAGAACACGTGACAGTTTAAGTTTATTATACATTTTTTATTAAGCCATTAAGTTATGAAAACGTGCTTTTTGCGAAATGTCGGAATATGCGTCTACTAGACATCTTAAATTTGTAATATACAACAAAAAAATTCTCACCAAATAGAACCAGGGTGGTAATATTCAGGCTTATTAGGCAAAAGAGCCATCGCCAAGATCTATAGCTGGAAAAACATTTAAGAGCTCTGAAGTAGTTAAACATATGATTTAAAATTAAAATGGCGATAAAAAATATTTTAACCAACGTGTTGCAATGAATTTATAGCAAACATAAAATTAACTCGAAACAATAAGATTTTCCAAATTTTGGACGGTTTGATCTGATGGTATTACAAATTTTTCAATGAAAAAATGGTGTTCTCGTCCGACTGCCGCCACTCACTACAAAAATGATGTTCAGTACTTATTGCTTTACATAAAGTAGAAACCTTTTAATCTAGCGAATTATATATATATAATACACTAAACGGATTTTAAACCTAGTTAATCTTGAATTTTATTTTATTATGCATCAAGCATTCATGAGATTTCTATATAAAATGAAGGCTTAGTCCTACATAGCCGGATTATTTTGTACGCAAGAAGTTGAGATTTCCAAAAACACAAAAAATGGTTTGTTTTGCATTGAAGTCAATTAGAATTCTTCTTTCGTAAATAGGTTTTATCGTTTAAGGCTCCAGTATCCAACTGTAAAGCATTAATCTTTCTTTCTGTTTTATTAATTTTGAAGGAGAACTAGCGAAAATTTAACTAAAAATGTTAAATAAATCACAATAAAAACATCTTTTACAAGCTCAAAAAAATTCCATTATCAACGAATTAATTTCAAGCGACAATTTAATAAAAAAATAAATTTAGAAGTTCCATAATTAAAACTATCAATATTTTAAAAGCTCAAAAAAGTTCCAGTACTATCAGGCTAATGCAGTAGCTGACAAATAAAATTTATTATTAGGAAGAATTATTAAAGTAGAAGTTAAGTTGGAAATTTAGGAGCATTTAGGAAGGAATTTGCAATAAACATAAAATTATCGAATCGAAATTTTCTTTAAAAATGCTTTATTATATCAGCGGCCTGTCATGTAAATCATACGCAACTTTAGCAAAAAGCTTTCAATTTCGATATAACTTAAAATTAATAAACACTGTGAGTGAACACTGTGAAATTTGTGAGTTATACTGTTGAGCTTTTAATAGTTTCTTATTATAAAAGCTTAAATAAGTTTAGAGATTATCCTGTTGGATTCCGTTTTCCAAAGAAATAGTAGCACATTGGGAGCACTTCCAATGGTTAATTACCCAATTATCCAAATATAGAGAAAAAATAATTTTTTGAAGTTGTTAAAAATGCAAGTTTTAATGAAATTTTTATTTGTATTTCAAAATTATCAAAGCCTCTTTCTTAAATTAGTTTGATCAGATAACTCTACAATTAATATTTTTTTCGTTATTTTTTACTTTTTTTTATTTAAAAGTACCAAATATAAAGTTTAAAGATTTTTCAAGCTCATAAAGCTCACTAGCATGAAAGCTCTAAAGTATTAATAACAAATACATTTGACAGTTTAAGTTTTCCATACAGTTTTTTATTAAGCTTTTACAAGATCAGATAAGTTTAAATATTATCCGGTTGGTTTCCGTTTTGTAAGGCAAACTTAAGATTAGCATTTTAAGCTTCCCGATAAAATTTCGAACATTTATAAAATAACTTTTAAATTAAAATACATGCAATGGCTAATTATTCAATTATCTAGTACTTTCTAATTCTAATTACAATTTGCTTTAACACCTCCAATTTATTTTTAACTATATTAAGAAAAAAATATTTTTTATTCACGAAGTTGTTAAAAATTCAAAATTTTCAAGAACATATTTTTATAATTTAGAAACAAAGCATTTTTCTAAAATTAAACTGAAGAATAGTCGAAACAGCATGCAGTAAAGTGTTTTATAAAATTTTAATATAAAAAACTTTACAATTTGTAATTTTGCGGTTAGTTTTTAATTTGTTTGATTTAAAAATAACAAAATTTGCTAAATAATAATTTTCGATACTCAGTCTTGAGTACTTAGCTAGACAAATATACTGTAACTAGTAAGAAACCGTAGCAGTTATCCTAAATTTGGCAAATCAATCAAATTAGAATGCTGATGTTGCAATTTAAAAAATATTTAACATTTAGCCTAATTTAAAATTTTTGGATAAAATTATTTGATGTAAATTCTTTGAAAAATTTTTTTAATCTTTAATTTTAGATTAAAAAAATTTTTCAAAGCATTTACATCAAATAATTTTATCCAAAAATTTTGAATTAGGCTAAATGTTAAATATTTTTTAAATTGCAACATCAGCATGCCACAAAATGCCACATACTTTCGTCTAATGAAAATTAGAATAGATTTGGTAATATTTAACGGTGTTTAAACTTTTAAATATTAAATTTTATATTAAAATATAATCTTTCTGTTAAAAATATTTTTGGCTTTTAGAAGTTTAAAACGTTACAATATTTGCTTGAAAATTTAAAATATAATTAACTTTGTTTTAAT
This sequence comes from Nephrotoma appendiculata, assembly GCA_947310385.1. Taxonomy (NCBI): domain Eukaryota; kingdom Metazoa; phylum Arthropoda; class Insecta; order Diptera; family Tipulidae; genus Nephrotoma; species Nephrotoma appendiculata. Next base: position 75,573,714 of record OX371225.1, read on the forward strand.
CTGAATGCTTTTAGCCTTATTATTGTAATTTTAGGTGTTTCAAGAAGTTTAATGATATCGAATTATGAAAAATTTAATTGTTTTACCATTATTTAAATAATTATTGATTGTTGAGCAAGATTCCTTCAAAAATGTTTTAATTAGCTTCACATAAGCAATTAACGATTACCTGCTTTCACAATAATATGAAACATATTTTCGATAAAATTTAAATAGTATAATTCAAAAAATTTCTAAAAAGCTTTTTTAATTTAAAAAAAGCTCTTTTAATATTAAATTTTCATACTGATCAACATTTTGAACATTTGGTTTTATTATTATTTTGATTTATTTTACAAACCGTGAAAATTACAAAATATCATTATTTTAAAAAAGCTCTTCAGATTTAAAAATAAATTGTAAACTCTAGAATTAGTAGTTTTTTGTAATATTCCAAACTTGGTTGCATTTAACATATACTTAATTGAAATTGTTTTCTAAAATCTCTATCCTTAGGGCTTTTCAGCTTTTATATGTAGGTAAATCTAAAACTTGAAAGTGATTAACTGGTGTGCAACAAAAATTTTAAACAAAATGGTATAAAATACCAAAATCATGTTTATGTAACCTATTAGGCAATTTTATTGGAAAAAAAGTTTTTTAATGCTCATAATGTCATGTCATGCGCTTCATTTGCCTAATAAATTTTTTTTAAAATATTGAATTTCGTCCTAGAAGCTTAGAAATCTAGAGGTACTGAATACGTTTTTAAATCTTACAAAATCCAGATAGTTTGATCAGTTTTACTATAAATCTTAAGTTAATTTATAGGCTGTTCCCATGATATGACTTAATCAAACGACTCTAAAAAACATAATATTTTATGTATCGATCTTGCTTTCATTTACCACCATTCACATAATAACACTATTATAATCCGGATGACATAACTCATTTATAATATTAGTATGAAACCAAATATATAATTTTCCCACACTATATATACGTGCACAATACAAACACCAGACAATATTTCACCTGGCCGACAAAAAAATAAAAAACTAATTAATTTTTGAAGACCAAATAATATTATTATTCAATCGAATCATATTAATAATGTCATTAACTCTTGCAATCGAGCCAGACCGTGGCAGTCAAACCTTAAATCGCGGATATCTATTTCCGTTTAAAAAGAGCTGGAAACAACTTAAACCTGTATCTTATAATTTACAACTTTTAACGATCTTAACAATTTTTGTAACATTACCATATCGTTGAGGCTAAATCGTAAACACTTTAAATTCGATTAGCTTGATGATGATCAACGAGAAACAAAACATATATGTACAAGATAATTACTTTAACGTAACTTAATTAAAAAAATATGGCGATGTACATACATTGATTAATTAAATTACGTAAAGTTTTTTGTCTAGACAAAAGCACCACACAATTTACAATATTTAAAACATTTCTCACATCTAACACAACGGTTGGGCTTCGCGTCTTAATTTTTTTTTATTTTTTATTTTTGGTCAAAAACTCTTAATTTATATAACTTCATTAAAATTCAATGTGTGTTGTACGAGTTTCTGTTGTGTGTGACATATTTTACCAAAATAATTTTTTTTTGTTATTTTAGAAGTCAAAAAAGTCGTTATGTACATATTCGCGCTTTCTTTAGAACATCGCGTATCAATTACACGCAGACATGAAACAATAAAATAAAAGAATTTTACTCTTGGGAATAATATTTTGTTCGTCTTAATTTAACACTTTCTTAGAATTACCATTGTAATAAATTCATCCACACAAATTGATTGATTGATTAGTAATGCGTTGAAATGTCATCGTCTCGATATAAAAAAAAATAGTTCCTGTATCACAGAAAGAGAGCACTGCGATCATAAAAAACATAACCTAAACATTTTTATATTTTATGTTTTATTAGTTTCTGTTGAATTGTTTCGATCGAGATTTTTTATTTTATTACTCGTTTTATGTACGATACGTACACATATAAAACTTATGTGTGTGTTTCCATAAAGAAAATTAGTTTTCATTGTTTTCTAAAAAAAATTTATGTTTCTTGATTGATTCTGGGAAATATTTTATCTATATGCATACGTAATTATTTCATTATAAAAGTTTTATAGGTATTATTTTTTTATTGAGCCATGATTAAAATCTGGATGGGAAACAACGTAGACAGTCAAGATTTTTATACGAACGTTAACAATTTAATATTAACACTTTAAAATGTCATTAACAGCGTTAAATTAAAAATATTTTTATGAATAACCAGCGTTAATTAAAAAATAACATAAAGTTGAAAAATCTTTGTAGAGCTTTTCATTAATTAATACAAGTGTGACCACCTAAACCATGTCATAGTTTTCAAAGAGGTGTTGTAAATGTGCATTACAATTACACTTGTTTTGTTTTAAATACGAGTATCGAATTCAAATCATAAGTATAAATCAATACTGTATTTTACTGTACAGTGCCTTAAGCAAATCAATTTTTGTGAATAGAAAAATATTAAGCAAACTATTTTAAAAACTAACTTCAAGCGTAAAAGAGCCTTAAGCTTTAAACTTCGTTTTGAGGAAACGCAAATAAGAAAATTAAATAATTAATACCTATGAAGCTTTTAAGAGCTGTTAATTCAGCCAAAGATTTAAATATTGTTGGTACAAAAAGCTCTCATCAAAAAAGCTTTAAGCTAAAATAATTTTTATTAACTATTTATTTGTGAGACCTTTATAAACTTTCAGGTACTTTATATACTTTTCAGTAATTGATGGTTTGTTAAACAAGCTTTCACCAACTTCTTAGAGTTTTATTTATAATGATATACTGCTGTTTTGCAAATTACATGCGACTTTATAAACTTAAAAGCTATTAATTAGAGGCTTATTTCATAAAGCTTTAATTAACTAAACATAAACAACGCCAGGTCGTTTTAGATATCTAAATACTTTTGTTATTTTCCATCCGAATTTAGCAAAATTATTTTAAATAAAAAATTCTAAAATTTATTTAACATTGAAAGGCTTCAATCACCTTTAAACCTTTTGTTGTTAGTAACAACGCCTTGACACCCTTGTCTTGCCAACTTAAAAAAATCATGGAAACAATTATTTATAATTGATAAAATTTGAAAAATATTTTCTAACTGGCTATTTAATGTTTAGCTTAAATAAAATGAAAAATCTAATTATTTAATAAAAATAAATATTCATGAGAAGTAGTTACTAATTCAAAGTACCATAAAAACTTGCTTCACAAATTAAAAGCTCCAAAAAAATTAATTTTGAGACTTAATTTTTCAAGAAGTTGAAAAATAACCAAACTAATATTTTTTAAGAACAGTAATAAATAAATAATTTCACTATATTTAAAAGCTTCATTTCAAGATTAATATTGACTTAACTTAAAAAGGGCGTTTTCATTACGTGTTAGTGTATACTTTCATGCAACAATTTGAACAAACCCAAAATTAATGTGACAAAGCTTTTCAGAGGTTTTATTTCAATTGATTTTAATCGTTTACAACGTCGATATACCGTTGAAGAATTGGTTTAATTTTTCAGATGCAGCTGATATTGTGAGATTGTTTGTGTATTAGCTTTTGAATAAATAGCTCAAAGGGCACTGATACAGCATTTATTAGCTTTTAATTCTCATAGCATTTTAAAAGTGCGGGTTAAAAATTGTAAAATAACATATTTAATACCTTTTGACAAAGACTCACTACATTATCTTTGTATATTAAAAAAAACGGAAAATTTAGCTTTTCTTGCCAACTGACTAGCATTTAACCAAGTAGTAGTTGAAATTTTTTGAGTAAGAGCTTCATTGCAAAGGCTTTCAATAAGTTGATAATTTTTAAAACTTTTTGTTTTATAAAAAATCTAAAGTCCTTTTACAACCGTGGAAGCGTTTTAACAGAGCAAATTTTTCATATATAAAACCGGAGCTTAACCAAGGAAAATTTAAATGTTAACTAGGGTAGTTTTATTTGCATTCAATAAAATTGATGTATTGAAAATTTAAATATTATTTTAAAATAAACGTAAATTAATTATAGCATAACGTTCGCCTCGGTTTAAAAAACCTTGAAAAATTTATTTTTATATGTTTGTGAAGCTTCTGTCAAACAGCATTATTTTAAAAGTACCAAAACGTGGTTAAACTTTTACAGTTTTATGCCAAGATAATTTCACAAGTATATACAAACATTTTTTTATGAAATAGTCAACAATATAAGAAGCTTTGAATACATTTAAAGATTGTATTGATAATCAAAGAAGCTTTAAGAATTAATATAATGGCAGTGCTGCTTTTAGAAAATTTCGAACTTCCACAAAAAAAAACATCGGAGAATATCAAATTTATAAACCATTGTCTACCTATTATGAAAATTATTCACTGAATTGAAACATTTCCAACCAATTATAGTCCAAATAAAACTAAACTTTTATAGATTACAAGCTCTCTGATAAGCTCAGCCAAATTTCCGTCATCATTGTAATGCCAGGACAGCCAGATTGTAGTCACGTTAGCATCTAACTCATCAGTTTTGAGGAATAAAGATCAGTAACCGATCTTTCAGGAATGAGTAAACTACGACCACTTGTGCGAATTAACGTAGTTGTAGTGGCTGTGCGGCGGAGTGTAATCGACCATCCATCTTCAGAACACCCAACAAAAAATTTTAAAAACGAATTTTAATCATAAAAGATATCAGCTATTACAAATAAGGCACTAACACAAAAAGATCATGAAAGCTTTAAAAATACAATAAGATTTAACAATTAAAATAAATTTAATCACTTGGAGCTACATGAATAATTTGTAAGCCAAATTTTAAAACTTTTGGCGCTATAATCGTTTATCGATTTGCTGATTTAACATTAAATCGTTTTAAGCTTTAAACTTTTTTTGAGGAAATATCAATTAAACAATCTATATTGACAAAGATTTAGAGCTTTTATTCATGGCGAAAATTTCAAATATTTTTGAAATAAAAAGCTTCCACGAAAAACTTTCAAATTATATAAAAAATTGGTTTTAATTTTATTAGTAGTAAAACTTAAAATATCTCCGATGATATAACAAAAATAAAATAATTTAAAAGTTTTAACAAACTTTAACCAATAAGTATCTAAAATACATTTTTTTTTATCTTCTAATGTACGTAACTTGTATTTTTACATTAGAAACTTTATTGAAAAACTAAATATGAAAGATATAGTTTTCAGATGTATTAAGCCTGGAGACAATTTCAAATGTCCCAACGGTGGACCGAGCTTTGGAAAACAAATAATTTTCTAGAGATAATTTATCTGAAATATAATGATCACACTAGACTTAAAAGTCCAAAATATTTATATAAAATATATTAGAATTAATAATAAAAAAAAAAAAAACTTTTTAGCCCTTAATGCTTTTAAAACTCGATTTTAGCGGGGATTTCAAGGGAGTTATATTATGTACACCAGATTAAAATTTACTTATTTAAAAAAAACAATTTTTGTTTCTTATTATGATCCATAAAGCTTTTTAAGTTGTTTGCAAATTTAAAAGATTTAGATGTTGCTTCATATGAATGAAACACCAAAGTATAAAATAATCGACGATTACGATTTATCTATAGATAAATGCAAAGAAATTGTGGTGAAGCTTTTAAGTGCTTTAAGCAAAATTGTTATTTTAACGAGCTCTTTGCCAAGTGAATCTTACCAAGAAAACTAAAGAATTTTTTTAATATTTCAGAAAAACTGTGTTATATTGTCGTTATTTGTTGATTAACCAGAAATTCGAAAAAGCTTCGATTTTTAAACGGATTGAATCTCTCGACATTCTCGTTGTTGCGTAGTTTAACACTATTAAAACACTGTGGAGCTTTATCCTGATTACAGTTTTAAATGTGTATTTGAAAGAAATAAAAAAGTACTAAGAATTTTTATAAAATTAAAATATTTAAAAATATTAGTTATTAATTAAAAATTGTACTTAATTAATCTTGGTTTTGAATAAACTTTTCAGCAAAAGCTCCGTTTTCCATATAAAAAATAAACCAAAATTAAAATTGTTATTAATGCTCACTCGATAATATTCGAAGTTTTTTACGTAAACTGCAAAAGCTTTTGAATAAGTTGACTATTTTTAAAATATTTGTGCTCGACAACAAATTTTAATTAATGCGACATGCATTATTTAGTGAAGTTGAAATTCTCTCAGTTTCAGCAAGATTTAGTCACTCCGCGTACATTAAAACTCATTATGTTTCTGAATTCTGTGGTTCACAAATAATTTTCACTTAGAAGTGAGAAGTATCGTAGTCATATGATTTAAGCAAATATGTATTTTGCAAAACTAGAAAAACATTTGTATCTAATGCATTTAAATATGACTAAATATTTGTACACTGTGACTTAAATGACTTTGTAAATCGTTTAATTTAAACTGTTTAAATACATGACTTAAGTGAATATTCAAATTAACTGGTTAAACAAATATTTAAACGTTTAAATCTGATTACTTGTATGACCACATCTATAATAAAGTCATTGCTTACGACTAAGGGTTGGAGTAAAATAGTTGACTTCAGTGCTCTTTAATTAGTTTTATAACGATCTCTTCATATATCGTCGCAATCAAACTATCTAATCAGCTTGTCAAATTTGTATATACGCGAAGTACACGAAATAAAAAAAAATTATTAAGACGATTAAATTTACAAACAGAAATTCTCATTATTTTATATAGGTAGATTCTGTAACGGGAAATCAAATAATTTTAAATATTAGAAAGCATTTAAGATTTTGTTGATCACCTCTCCGCACACATACACATCGCGATCGGTACATAACTATCTTACATAATATTATGGTCAATTTATTTATGTATGAAGTAATATAATATTTCTTGATCATAATCTCGTGAAGAATCAACTCAACTATAAAACTAGCGCATAAAATTTAAAAAACTGAAAACTCCAAAGTATTTATAAAACTCGATTTGGATAAATAATTTTTATCGATCGGTTCGATCTTTTTTTTTCTCGAATATCATCACAATGTTTAAACATAACACAACAAACGAATTGATTTTTTACCATCCAGTAAAACGTTCCGTACAGAGATAGATGTCTGTGTGTAAACGATATAAGAAAAGATTTAAACAAAATTTAATTTCAAAGACTCTTGTATCTGTCTGTGTGTTAGATGGTGTACACAAAGATAGATCGTAGCTGAAGATGAAAAAAAAATTATAATGATAATTGTGTATTAGATGTCATGTATTTAGTTTGTTGTTGTTTATCGTTAGATATTCCTAATAATAACAATAATAATTGAAGGAACGATCAAATAAATTAGATAAAATTTTGAAAACAAAAAATGAAATTATAAATCTGTCAATGGGGTATGATGAATTTACAATTTGGGTCCGTAAAACGAATCTATAATTTGCACCTAATTTTTATGTTAAAGTTTTGTGAGATTAAGATTTAGTGATAAAAAAAAAAATTTTTTTATTATTTTAGTTTCGACTATTCAACTATATCACCTGAATCAAGTTTTTAGATATTTTTTTTTTGTTTCGCGTAACTAAAACAATTAGCTTTCGTAATAATACTAAAAAAACTGTGGAAAATCTTCAACCACCACTTAATACCAACATTATTGCAAATATTTTGTTTTTATTTATGAAACCATAATACCATAAAATTCTAATTACGGTCGATCATAAATCCTGATAAAAAAAAATTACAAAACTAAAATTAAACGTTTTTATACAAATTATAAATTAAATGTTGTAAAATTTAATTTATGATTTAAGTATTTCGAGATGCTAAGAAGTTAAATCAAATTTTATGGTACATTTTTCATGTTCGGCTGGTTGTTGGGATGCCAGAATTTACTGTGTCTATACAATCATACATATCACTTTTATTGTATTCATATTTTATGAAAATACGCCGACTAAATCAACCGGCCCGACATGTGGATTGTATCATGATTAATTTAAATTTAATTTGGATTTTTGTTTCTTTTTTTTTTTTTGTTTAAACAAAAATTTTATTTCTCGGGATTTATAACACGTCTGTGTTAAAATGCAGCAATGGACTGTAATTTGTATTTCATTAGTTGGAGGTGATTGGGTTGATGAGTAATCGTAAGTAAAATGATGAAATATAATATAATCCCGCATCATTTTGAGACCTAATTCGTTAAATGATTTTAAAAGATATTTGAGAAATAAACTTAAGTTTTTTATAAAAGCTGGTCTTAAGTAAACAGATAAATACCACGATCTACTTCTTCGTTGCTAACAGGTTGTAATTGTATATATATAAAATTATTGCAAGAAATGTTATTGACCAAGGATTCTCTAGAAAAGTGATTCTTAACAGGGGGGTACCTAATCTGGTAACGCGGGGTGAAAAAACACCCCAATTTTCAAGGGCCCGTATCTCGGGCCCAGTATGACTTTTAGGATTCCAAGGGGGCTGATTTTTTTTTGTCTTTTAATATAGAGTCGCATAAATTAAGTAGTTTTGGGTAAACGTTTGAAGGGTCCTAGAAAATTGACCAAGAAGGGTAAAAAACGTGAAAAACTAACAAAAATGGCATTTTTTCTAAAATCACGATGTCTCAGTGAGTTTTTGAGCGACACTTGAAGCATTTGACTTCATATTTTCGATCGATGGTTCGGGGACAATGAACACATCTTCCCTGTCTTCCTGTTTTACCTATGTCTCATCGTATTGGCCCTTCATCCAATATCTGTTGAATACAAAATACTGTTTGGTGTGGCAGATTTTTAAACTCTTTCCTCCTCCGGATATGAGGAACAGTGAGATCTTCGACTTAACTTTTCAAAAAATCTCTCCTGTTGAGTAATGGATTTGCATTGTATATAATCAAGGCGTTGATCCCCGATTGGTCCAGCATCCCCATAAAAACTCGCCATGTGATAGTTTTTCTTGCTGTTTAATATTTGTGACACATCTGGTCAAATGTGTCAGTGCCACCTTTTGTCTTCTTGTAAAAATTGACTCTGGTTTATTTGTAGTCTCACACATTTCTTGCAATCGATGGAATGTTGATAAAACAAGGACCACTTTATTCTTCTTAGGAGTGTAGGAAACCAGAGTTTTCGTTCAATCAAAAGCGAATTTTGAACTTCCTGGCTCACCAGCAGTCTTAAAAGATAAAGGTATTTGCGGTTTATTTTTTTAGTGTTCCAACCATTGTGAGGTTGTTTTCCAACATTGTATCGAAAATGTTTGTTGAGAAAAACTAGTTGTTGCAGGTTATATTTCGGGAACTTCCATAAACATACAGGATGGCACATAATAGGATGACACTTTTTCTGTTTTGTCTTCCAAAACCACTTTACCGACATATGGAATTGCGTTGACTAAATAGAATGTTTGAGAGTCATTCACATTGACACATTTTATCCTAAACACGACGATTTGCTCGAGTGTTCTTATCATCAAATCTCAGGGATTGTAGAAGAGCTTGAAATCTTTTTAGGGACATTACGGCATGGTATCTTATGCAACCGACTTTTAGATCCCATAGATCGTGAATATTGGACATATTTGTTTTTTGAAGACCAGAAAAATACAATAAACCAACGAAAGCTTTCAATTAAATTACGTCGACATGTTTATATGTATTATCCGACTGCCTGTTTATTTCTCGATCCTCGCGGTATAACGGTCAATTTCTTCAACTCCAACTTTCATAAGGAGATTTGACCTCTTTTGCAGGTCCAAGTGGAGTGGCAAGATTCGTGACTATGTGGCCTCTATTTGACAGTCTTTCACGTGGAATTGTATACAACTTACTCCCATCTTTACCCACAACAATACCCTTTCGTCGTCCACGATTACTACCACTGCTGCCTCTTCCACGTCCTCACTCCCTCCCCTACTTTCTCTCCTCTCTGTATTAAGCAGTTTCTTGAATGCTGAAGCTGTACCCGAGCCATTATCATCTGATTCTTCCGACTAAAAATTACAATAAATAACTAAGAAATACATTTTCTCGCACCGAAATTTACCGAAAAATATGATTTACATACCTCAATTTCACTCTCGGGCTCAACTTGTTCGTTGTGTGATTCTGCACTTTGCTCCGATTCTGAGCCACTCTCCTCTTCCGTTAGATTTTCCTCATCACTTAGATTTTCCACAGGTTAAATGGGATCTCCCTCTAGATTAATCAACTGAACTAGAGCCTTCAAAGGTCTCAAATTGTACCGTTTTTAGAATCTTGAAAAATCTTAGATTTTTAGAATCTTGAAACAATGAAAACTAAAATGAGGTTATGGTATACACACGCGAGTATTCAGTTAATATATGTAGATATGTATAGTGGGCCACTATTCATTCATTACTGCCCCAAAAAGTGTAAATACACGAAATTATAAAAAACTTTAAGATGACGAAAAATATACACAAACGAAAACGCGGAGTGGCAAAACACACCAGACGCACTTCAAATGTTTACTGCTCCAGCTTCCACGTGCTACTGATGCTGCGAGTTGGCTCCTTCTACTCACAGATGATGAAACTGAATTATGATTACGGTCCCGTGTCGTTAACGTAAGCCGTTTGTGTTTGCCGCAAGATTTAAACTGGTCTGGGGTGTTTTTCACCCCGCGTTTCCTTTATAGGGTTAATGTTAAGTGTTATAAACAAATTATGTCCTTCTAATTCACAGCTAGGACATTAACTTTAGAAAATGAATCAAAAATAATAAAACCAGACGATAACAAAAATAATTCAGGTACTCGAGTTACAAAATAATAAAGATAAGTAATAATGTTTGTAAAATTATTCTTTTGGAAAGCTTCGATTTCAGGAACCTGCCCACTGCTGGTATTTACTAGAGACGGTGGGCTGATAACACTATTTACTTCTTCCTCTTTATACCAAATACCCTCGTCGTTGTTTTAATGTATGTTTCATTTTCTTTTACTTCCAGAACAGACCCACGGAAATACCCTCCTTCGTATGCAACTATGATATAATCGCCAGGACATGTTTTTTATAATTTTTATAAAAACCCGCGCCAATTTTTCAGATAATGCCTTTTGTTTATCCATTTCAATTCTCTTTAAGTATTCAAAATATTTATTTGATGTAATTGCATCAAGAGTAATTTCCCTTTTGATAACTTTTTTCTTTTCAGTTGAAGCGAATAATAAAAAGATTTTTTGAATGGGGTGGGAAAATCCTCTTTAAACGACAAATAAGAGCAACCCGGTTGCTGCGTTGTTATTGTTTTAACCAGCGTTATTTTTAATTGGCGTACTCATAACTACAGCACTAGATGTAATTTGGGATTCAACTTCAGGAACATTGTTCAAATCAAGATTTTCATTGTCAATCAATGATTGAATTTTGCTTATATCTCTGCCTGCAAAATAAATTTCTTTTTTCAAATTTTGCCAAAATAAAAAGAGATTTTCATCTTTTATATCACCAGCCTCACGACCACACCATTTTCTTGATGATGATGATTAAGAGTATTTTATTCAAAGTATTGCGCATTATTAGTTATACATTTTTCCCATTTTTCTGACAATACGCAAAAAAAACTGTTCTTCTTCTGAGGCAAACCATAGTTATCGGACCATTTTCGTAAATTGTCGTAGGAAGTATAGTGCTCCTCAGCAAGCCCGTGTCCCATCGATGCAAATAAGTGATAATTAGACGGAGACAAGCCTAGGTAGCAAGTAAGCCGCATGTGAAAGTATTTCCTAATTAAGTAGTTCCAATGTTTCATGACCGGTTCTGCTTTGTGTGATGAAGCAAAATCATTTTGTGTTGCTTTTTATCATATTCCGGTCGTTTTCACGCGTTCTTGTTGTTGGCAGCTTTCAATATTTACGGTTTCGTCGCAAGGTTCTAGCAGCTCAAAATAAATCACACTCTTATGATCCGAAGCGATTTGGCCTTGCAGTCGATGTAGATGGTTATCCTGGACCCAACACATTTTGCGCTTTGGATTCTTAAAATAGGTCAATTTTTTATCGCCAGTCCCACTTTGATGGAGAAATGACTTTCTTTTGTATCTGACGAGTAACATTTCGCAAGTGGTTTTATTATTTTCATGTTGCCTTTCATTCAGTTTATGTGGAACCCATTTTCCCAGCTTTTGGATCTTTCTCATGGCTTTTAAACGTATAGAGACCTCTTCTCGTGAAACATTCAATTGATCCGCGAGTTGCTTCTGCGTTTGAGCATCATCTTCATCCAACAATGCTTGTAATTCACTGCCTTCAAACTTTTTTAAAGGTCTTCTACTTAAGACAAATCGTTATATGTAAAAAACATGCGTTTGGTTGTTGTTGACAGATATCAAAAGAAAACAATAGCACCGATAACGTGGTTTGTCGAAAAGTACATTGACAAGTGGCGCCATTTATTGGTAAATTCCGGTTTCATATTTAAACACCTGGTATTATTATGGAGTCACAAAAAAACTATGAATTATTTGGTGGACCGCGAGTAAAAAAAAGGTTAAGAACCACTGCTCTTCGTTCGTGAAAAGCATCTCACTATTAAAAATAATATAATGGTCCGTCATATCAAGTGGATGCATAATAACCTCTTAACCCAAACTCTCGGAGCTTCTGGCTGCTCATCATGGACGTGTGAGGCCTTGCGTCGTCCTGGTGGAACATAATGCTCCCCTTATTGACGTATATGAAGTTAGCCCGAAAACCATCCCGAAAAAAACCTATTAATATAAATTTTGCGTCCTCGCTTAAATAAAAAAGCCTATCAGCCCGAAAAAAAATACAAAATAACAAAAAATTAGAATCCATCCCGAAAAAATATATATATAAAATTTTGCTCCGGATCGCAAAAGTTTGATCAAATTCTTAAAATAATTATGTTGTATGTGGATTAATAAAATAGATATTATTGCTATAAAAATTTGAAAATAAAATAATCCTTAATATTTCGACAAATGTATCTCAGTTTACAAAGGCCTATAGATATAACAAATGTAACAAATGTTTAACAAAATTAGCAGTAAAACACATCCGCAAGGCCATTACCATACGATGCAATTTTTAAAGGTCTAGTTTCAATATATAATCTAAACGATTTGAGCCAACCAGAAATCGCATCAATATTATGGCTAGAACTAACCATATCGGTCAACGGAAATGGTGGCGAAGAATCAGAGTCAGTCGTTTGAGTTGCAACTATAAGCGCGTAATACAAAATTGTCGAACACGGTTTATAAGGAGCCCGTACCAAACAGCCTGTAGCATCTAAATGAACTGTCAAGTTTTTATTTTTATTTGTTTCCCGCATAATTTTTAATATATTGTTTTGTAATGTACTGTATGTTATTACAATGAATATGGGCGACGCATAATTTTCTGAATGTATTTATCAACGCCCGATTCTCCTTTTTTCCACTCCTCATCAATGTAAATGAAATCGTCAGAATGGTGATCGTTTAGCTGTAGTGCTTCTGATCTTATTTTCCGTAATACGTCATGGGAATTCGATTTTAAAATCGTATTAGTTTTTCTAACAAAATCGATTTCTTCCGTAATACGTCTCGGTTATAGCCTGACGTAAAACTAAATTGTTTCGTTAAATTAACAATATATAGGGTCATTTGATGCATAAACGTCAAATTGCCCGTTATTTAAATTTTTATTAATGAGCCTATATTTTCTGCAGGACATTTTCAGGTTTTTATGACCACAATAAGTTCTTATTGTTAAATGATTTTTTAAAATATAGTAGCCCTTTACTTTTGTCAAGCACCCTGTTTTTTCATTAAAAGATTGAAAATAACTGATCTGTATAAGTAAGAATTTAAATCTCGCTCATCAGCTAATACATTTGTTTCCAAACACTTTCGGAAACATCTAAAGTGTAACTGCATTTTTTATAGGGAAGTGATGGTTTTAAAACACTTGTTATTGTAACGTTTTTGAAAAGGCTTACAAATATTATTTTTTAGTTCAATTTCCGTATTTAAATTTGCAGCTTTTTCGAGATGTAGACATTTCAAATGTTATATATATATTTTTTCGGGATGGATTCTAATTTTTTGCTATTTTGTATTATTTTTCGGGCTGAAAGGCTTTTTTATTTAAGCGAGGACGCAAAATTAATATTAAAAGGTTTTTTTCGGGATGGTTTTCGGGCCAATTTCATATACGTCCCTTATTGGCTACTTCTGGCCGCTTCTGATTTATTGCTGCTTTCAGTCGGCCCAATTGCTGGCAGTAGAGATTCAAATTAAGCGTTGCCCATTGAGCAGCAGATACTAGTAGATGATTCCCTTACAATCTCACTAAACACACAGTAAAACTTTTCTGGTCGTCAATCAGAGTATGGCCACTGTTTGGGCCGCTTCGCCAGCCTTCGACTATGATCGTCTCGATTGGAGATTGTCGTATATGACTTATTTCTCGTCACCAGTCAGCACCTTTTTCAAAAATTGTTCGATTTTATTCAGTTTGGAAAATGATCTGCAGATCAAAACACGGTCCACAAAGGTTTTTTGGGTCAACTCGTGCGGCACCTAAACAATGAGATTATTTTTGAAGCCAGCCTTATTCAATTCGTTTAAAACTGTTTGTGATCATACCGCATACCGGTCTAATACGATAGTTTCCAGGATTTTATTGACATTTTCGACAATTGGACCATAGATACGAGTATACCATTCCCAAGTTCAGCCGAATAATTCGCGTTTTGCCCTTTATCGAAGCTAGATCGAAAATAAAGCGAATTTTCTCTTTGGTTACCTCCATCCTTGACACGCTATAACCGACAACTGAATTGGTCAATCACAACAAACCGATAAACATAAACGGGTTGAAAAATATTTCGAAACGTATTTCATTAAAACAATTAAAAATAGTCTTACTGGATTTTGAGTGATGAATAAATGCAGTTTTGATTTTAGTTTGAGAGCAATGACTATAGTGGGTTAGGCGATTTATAAATTCGATTTCTACCGGTTGTACATTTCCGTTAAAAATGTCTCAATTCAAAATTTTGCCAACTGTCCACTCCACATTGCTCGCCATCGTATTTCTATTGAGACGTGGTTGTTTTTAACTACGCCAAACTTGTTTCTTTGCCTACAAACAAGTATCCTATTTAAATATGACATTGCAATGACTAATTGGTTGGGTTTTTTGAAGTTAATTTTTTGTATAGATTGTACACGTTTCTGTTGCTGGCCATATGGTATATAATCGTCTTTGTATTTTAACTGGGGAGACTATAATAGTTCCTACGAATTCAAACAAACATTCCACTTTATCAAATCACGTTACGCTGCGTATACAAAATATTAAAAACACAGGATTTACAGTTTCTCATCTATGAGAAATATTTTATTAAAAAATGGCATGGTAGCGTACTGTAGAGGTTCGCGTGAAAAGGAAACCCAGCTTTCTAATAAATTTAAATATCGTGGCGAGCAAGAGAATAATACTTGTAATTAGTAACGCACCTGATGATAATACAAATATTGATAAGTTAACGTCGTCACCTAAGATAATCTATTTAGATACACCACCTACAATGCCCGATTCATCACCGATTGAATGAAGCCCCCCATTTAAACAACAAAAACCTCAGTGGCCTTCATATGGATTACCGCCAACAAACTCAACAAACGTTATTAAAACTTCCACAATACAGATGCAACAACAACAACAATAGAAATAACATCCAAATAATAAACCACCCATAAGTGTAACTAACGATGGTAATAAGAATACAATGATCAGTGCAATGACGTCATCAAAACTAAATAAATATACAGGCCGATTGCCTTTTCGATTTGGATAACGATTTAGTGAATCATATTGATGCCAATCCCGATGACAATGATGATTACTTTAATTCTAGTCAGAATAATACGCTTGTTGATTATGATTTAAATTCGATCGACGATATCGGTAACGATGACAACGATATTGATGATTTGGATGGTAGAAATCCGACCCGACCGTATTGCTGTCGAACACATCATCGTTATTCTCCACTCTTTGGAATGTTTTCACCTAATTCCTCCCGATTATCGAGTTTTTATTTCTTTAACAATCACATTTGCTATTACCACACTGGTTTTGTTTTAGCTTCATTCACTGGGCATATGATAATCTATCAAATTGATCGTCGTCTATGTGATTTACGGGTAGTTTTAGCTTTTTCGGATCCCAATGCTTCATATTTTTCGGTTTTCGCTTCGGATCGAACACTTTAAACTGCGTTTGATCAGGTTCCGCAATTTCAATTGAATTAATTCTTTTCGGTTTTCGCTTAGCTCCAGCATTCCGATTTGATTGGTTGGCTTGACTGGTTCGCCTCACCTATTGTCCCTCCGTGTGAACCGGTGCCGACGGTCTATTTTTCCAGTAAGCTGGTCTAGACGGGATCGATACGAATATTCCAATTTTCGTCGACTTGTCAGCCGGTTATAATGAATCAATTACCATTTGGGTGCGTTTAGCACCCGCTACTTGTTCACAACTCTTGGATTTGTACAATTTTGCCATTTGCATCGTATGCGAATGTCATACGCGGTAGTTCCATCTCTTGTGACTGATCAGCTACGGTTGATTGCAGCATTCTGAAATTAAAAAGGTCGTTATATAGCGATTTCTTACTACTTACGTATATTGTATTCCCTAAATATGTCCAAATTTTAACGGGCTTTCCAGCCTTTTGTATTTCATATAAAATTTCTTTTACAACGGGTGCGTCCTCATTGAGTATATAAATTCATTTGATGTATTATCTCAGTACGGATTATCGTAATCAAATAAAATTTCCGAGTTATTCGATTCCAGCGTATTTAGAAAAGCTCGATTCGAACTATTCTTATTGCTTAATTTAAATTTTATATCGGCAAATACGGGATCCAAGAAAGGTACCGTATCTAGTTCAAGATTTATCGTTGCTTTACATTTTGTTACGGTTGAACTTTGTTGACGTCACTTTTTTGCTTTTGGATCCTGCACATCATTACTACCCTCAGTAATTGGATCACATCCTTTTCGATTCCCCCTTCATTCACATCTATTTCACCGTCTTTTTTGACTCGGTAATCATAAATTTTACTCGACGCTTCCAATAAGACACCAAATACTTGGAAACTTTTGACATATTTACGATGGCCAGTAACCAAATTGACCAATGTATCGATTAAACTTGTTTGAAATGCAATTTTTTTTTTTGATTTTCTACGAATATATAAAAAAACACAGATTAATTTGAAAGACTAGCCAAACGGTTTTCAATCATCATCCTGTGTCCATGAACTGTTGCAAACAAACTCAGCTCTTCATTACCGAAACAACTTCCGGTGCGCAACTAATTTTCCGGGTTTCATATATAGATGGTGCTAGCGATATCATTTTAATTTTATGGTTTTTTATGTGTTTTGTACAGAGTTTAAACAAAAAGTATTTGCAGGAAGCTTTGCTTTTCTGCTTCAACTTAAAAAATTGCAGCTGAAGCACGTTATTTGCTTGAGGAGGCCTACGGCGAACATGCACCATTAAAAACTACCTATGAAACGCCAAGGTAATGAGACAGATGGCTGAGAGATAGATGGAAAATCGAAAAGCCTTTTACAAAATTAGGCTGTTACGGCATGAAAGAAAGAGCTTCCTGCATTGAACTGTTACGGGAGATGATGTGTTTTTTTTAGTATCCCAAATACCAAAAGTCTAAGGCTGTCACCTGGCGAAGCATCAACATCATTGGCACGGCCACAAAACAATGATCTGCGTTTGGTAGAACCAGAAAGGAATCGTGTACTATGAGCTGCTGAAACAGAGCGAGACTGTCAATAAGAAATGCTACCAACAACAACTCATCAATCTGAATCATGCATTGCTCGAGAAACGGCCAGAATGGGACACAAGCCATTAACGAGTGATATTGCAGCACGACTACGCTCCCTGAAAGCAACTCACATCGTTAGGGACCCATCTACTACCTCACCCACTCTTATTCTCCAGACATGGCCTCCTCGGATTATCACTTATTCTGGTCGATGGTACATGGCTTGGCAGGACTATACTTTTCCAGTTTAGAAGATGTGTAAACACGTCGTGGTATTCATGTATTGTCAATGTATGTGTGTGCCTATGGTGGTGTGCAGCGACAGGCTATTCATTGATTTTGATATTAATTTCATTTTGATTTAAATAATTCTTATATATTTTATTTTTTTCGAAATATACTGGGATATAACATGAATCTCTACGTGTTAATTCACATGCTTCCTGCTCAATAGTAAACAATGTGGTTCTCAAATCTTCAATCAATAGGTACAAAAGTCTTATTTTTTTTCTAAACACTCGTAGTATTCTTCAAAAGATTAAGCATGTGAAGTTATCCCAGTTTTTCATCCCAGGATTTTTTTTTATTATTATTTACACGAAACTATTATATTCCATCCCAGTTTTTTCATTTTATACCTCTATAAGACGATTTAAATTATAAACACAACAACAAAATATCCCATCCCAGTTTTTTTTTCGTTTATTAGTTGCTCATGTAAAACAAATACTTGAAAATATTGTATTGAGTTTTGGCAATAATAATACTGTATATTTTAAGTTCGAAATAATAGTACGCCATATTGTACGTTTAAAATATAAAGGGAAGCCTAAAATGAGCTCCCTAGTGCCAACCGTATGTTAGGATTGGCACAATCTTCCAGCTTCGATATGGCCCCATATAAATTTATATGAAAATCGTTTATAACTTCCAAAATTTTCCTGGGCCGGAAATAGCGAATGATGTTTTGAGATGGTACATAATTAAGTAGTTACTGACCAAGTGGCCAGCACCAGCCGTATGTTCAAATTTGAGGAAATGGCCAAGTTCCAAACTCCTAGATTAAATTAAATAAAAATTTGTATCTCTTAAGAACGTCCTAGGCCGGAAATGGTTCTTTATGTTTTGAGTTGGTAATGATAAGGGCAAACTATGGTGAACTCCCCAGTGCCAGCCGTATGTTAGGATTCGCACAATCTTCCAGCTTCGATATGGCCCCATATAAATTTATATGAAAATCGTTTATAACTTCCAAAATCTTCCTGGGCCGGAAATGGGCCCACTTGGTCATTAACTACTTAATTATGTACCATCTCAAAACATCATTCGCTATTTCCGGCCCAGGAAGATTTTGGAAGTTATAAACGTTTTTCATATAAATTTATATGGGGCCATATCGAAGCTGGAAGATTGTGCGAATCCTAACATACGGCTGGCACTGGGGAGCTCATTTTAGGCTTCCCTTTATATTTTAAACGTACAATATGGCGTACTATTATTTCGAACTTAAAATATACAGTATTATTATTGCCAAAACTCAATACAATATTTTCAAGTATTTGTTTTACATGAGCAACTAATAAACGAAAAAAAAAACTGGGATGGGACATTTTGTTGTTGTGTTTATAATTTAAATCGTCTTATAGAGGTATAAAATGAAAAAACTGGGATGGAATATAATAGTTTCGTGTAAATAATAATAAAAAAAAATCCTGGGATGAAAAACTGGGATAACTTCACATGCTTACAAGATTGATGAAATAAGAGATTTAATTTGTCTTGTTCTTCAATTTGTCTTTCTGGATATAATATATTACGATTGGACCGAAATTTGGATGCAAAAAACACGGGTGGTGGAATTTGCGTTTTCCTGAAATCAGGCATTCGATATAAACTGGTACATGGTCATTGTGCACCTAATTTGGAAGTAATGCTCATAGAACTATTATTCGGAGCAGCTAAGGTGTTGTTGGTTGTTGCATATAAACCGCCGAATAAACGTTTCCTTGAAGATTTTGGGACCTTCTTGCAAAATAATACTGTTAACTATAATGATATTGTGCGGTGACTTCAACTGTGACCTCAAAGAAACTAGATCGACAACGACAAAATTTAAAAGGTTGCTAACTGAATTTTCTCTCACTCCTGTGAATACCGAGCCAACACATTTCACGTCACACTCTAATTCATTATTGGACTGTATTATTTCTAATACGGATAAAATTGTATTTCATAACCAAATCTCGGTTGGATTTAGTGATCACGATCTTCTTTATTTTTCCTATGATATTGAACATGAGAGACCTATTCCTAAAATTCGTGACTACAATAGCATTAGGTTATCAGACTTTCTTGATAAATGTAATAATTTAAATTTGAGCATGGTTTATAATTTTAACAACCCTGTTGATAAAGTAGAATACTTTACTGAACTAGTTGTAGACCAATTTGAGGAATTTGTGCCACCAAGGACTATATCACCCAAACCTAAAGAGCCGCCTTGGTTAAATGATGAGATCAGGGATACCATAAATTTCAGGGATTTTATTTTACGTCGGTGGAAGCGTACAAGAAGAGTTGAACTGTACCAAGAATATAAAGCTATTTTTCATCCCTTCCTTCAAAAGTTTTTTGGAAAAATTTAAAATCGGTTGGTTCCTTTCTATCATCCAACGAAAAACCATCTACACAATTTTCACCAAATGAGTTCAATAATTATTTTCTCTTAACAGTGCACGGTCAGCGGGGTTACTAACTTTTGATGTATTAATGAACTATAGTTCGATGGAAGGTAACTTTAGTTTTAATAACATCAATATCACTGAGCTACTAAGCTACTTACTTAATATATTTTCAATAGCTTAATAACGTTTTCTTTTTTTCCAGAGAGTTGGAAGCAATCAATTATTATTCCCATTCCCAAGAATAAAAATCCCAAATGCTTATCTGATTTTCACCCTATTAGTCTGCTTCCTGCTTTGTCCAAAGTTTTTGAAAAAATATTACAATCACAAATATTAACTTACGTTGAATTGGAAAATTTACTATCAATGTACCAGTCTGCTTACAGACGTCATTTCAGCACTAATAATGCTTTACTACATATCAATGACGACATCCGCAGGGCCATAGATGAGGGTTATCTTTGTACGCTCGTTCTTCATGACTTTAGTAAAGCTTTCGAAAAAATTGATCATCCAATTTTGGTTAGCAAACTTCGTAACAGTTTTAAATTCTCAATGTCGGCTTGTCATTTGGTTTTGTCATATCTATGAAATCGATCACAATTGGTTAGAACTAATTCAGGTATCTCAAGCTCTTGTTATACTAATTGCGGTGTTGCCCAGGGATCGGTATTAGGTCCTTTTCTATTCATGATGTATATTAATGACTTACCTGTAGTTATCACTCAATGCAAATATCACCTTTTCGCGGACGACCTGCAAATTCATAGGTTTTTAGGCCCAACGAGATAACAAATTCTATCGGAACTGTTAATTTTGATATTCATTTGATTACAAAATGGTCTATAGAAAATAATCTTGAACTTAATGGTGGCAAAACCAAATCTATTATTATATCTTCTACAATACGTGAAACGCACAACCTACCTAAAATCAGCGTACTAGGAGAGGAGGTTGATTTCTCTGATTCTGTGAATAATTTAGGCTTAACTTTTGACAAGTGCTTATGCTGGAGTTACCACATCGAAACAGTTTGTAATCGAGTAATTTTTTTATTAAAAATATTATGGGCTACCACGAAGTGTTTTAATATCAATCATAGACTCCAATTGGTGAAATATTACATCCTTCTACATTTTTTGTACGGAAATATTGTCTTCTTTGAATTAAAGAAGAAGCACTTTAATGAACTTCGATGAATGAACGGGTTAAGAAAGTACGACCACATCTCGAATTTTACTATTTCATTACTTGGTTGTTCTCTTGCTGAATTCTATGAGTTTCGAGTTTGTTTATACATTTTCAAGTTCTTAAAGTATAAACAACCTACCTATATTGTAGGGAAATTAGTTACGTCTTCCAATTGTCGCATTCATCTTTTGACTCCCGCTATTAACAAATGTAATCTGATGAGTTCGTCATTTTTTGTGAGGGGAGTTAGCATGTGGAATTCGTTAAGTAATAACGTTAAGAAATCTAAATTCCCTGCCGTGTTTCGGAAAAAATACTTTTCTTCAGCTTAATAATTTCAAAATTCCAATTTTGCCAATTTCAAGTTGATGAATCGCTAAAATGTTGCTACACACCTATATGTTAATTCAATAAATAAATTAGAAATAAATTAAAATAAGTAGTTACCACTAATGTAATAAGTTCATAAGAACTTCAAACATTTATATGTATTAAAATAAAATAAATAAATAAATTTAGTCACTCCAAGACCAGGAATCCTTGGTGAAATACAATTACTGACAATTTTTATCGTATCTATCATTTGCCATCTAACTGCCGATTTCTTGATTAGGCAGGTGTTTAGTGCCAGATAATTTTTTAAATATAAATAATTTTACTTTCTCACACAGTAACATAAATACATAAAAAGGGTACACAAAAATTCAATTTTCTTTAAAAACCACTTCCTACTTGTTCCATTTCCTTTGTTACGTAATTTGTGTTGTGTTTTTAGATTTATTTATATGCGGGCCCATACAAGACGTATTTTATGCTTAACACAGTAACATTCTCAGTGGGTAATCAATGCAGTTTTCGAATTTTATGTTTAACCTATAATCTGTTGCATACTTTAAGCATCTATTCATTTAGATATCGATATTACGATCAATATATCAGCTTGATGTTCTTGATCAGCTTAGTTTATATACGTAATACGGATTAATAATTATTTTAAGTTGCATTACATGTACAAATTTAAGCCACACCAGTTAATTGAATTGAATTCGTCTAATTTTACAAAAAAACAATTAAGCGATTGAAGTACTAAATTAAGTGCCACGACTTAAATCGAATCATACATAAATAGAAATATACAAATTGCACACGAATTTATTAGACTTAAGTCATTAAAACGATTTTTGAATTATTTTAATAAAGCACCGAGAATAGCAAATTTTTATAAAATATAGAAACAAACCGACCATATATAATTCCATATCTCCACGCTAGGTACGTATACATAATAAAATATATACTGTATTGTTCTTAAGAAATCGGTATTCTTATTTGTTACTCTTCACATACTTATAATAATACCTCGAAGCAAAAATAATAAAATTAAAATTATAGAAATTAGTCAGCAATAATTTTATTTCGAATTTTTTTCCTTCTCAATTTTTTAAGTTACGTGTGTACAGTTGTTGTGAATGCCGAAGAGAACAGAAGCAAAAATAATAAATTTCTTAAATAATAAGATTTGTATATATATTTTGTTGCCTTTCTTTATATTTGGAATTCAAATCATTTAAATCAATTTCGTACAAAATGTATTATATGCAGTGAGGTATAAGAATCCCGAAATACGTATACACAAGTACACAGACAGAAGAGTTAGTTAAGACCGGATTACATGAGTCTTCGTAATGGAAATTCCAAAAAAAAATTTTTTGTATTTATATCTCTTCTCCATATAAATTGTAATAATAGTCTAATAAACTATTATAAAACAATTTATATTTATTTATCTATTGTTAACTTCCCCTCTATTAATTTGTTACAAACGACAGTAATATGTGTAGTTGGATAGTTATAGATTTTGCTTACAAAAATTTTCTAATCACGAAAATCAAAAAAAAAATGCTAAAAGCTGCTTATTAAGCACACAAGAAGAAAATACGAAAATGATTACAATTTAATTAAAAATTTGTAGCTGCAATATAAAAAGAGAGATGTAGTAAAAACTATTTCTAATTTTATTGTAGATTTTTATCTAATTTAATAATTTATTTACGTTAGATAGTTTTGTTATGTTAATTTATATGTGTTTGTTTATATATTTGTACTAAATTTGTGTTTTGATTGAATTACAACAATTAGATTGAATAGATATTTTTGTATAACGGAGGTAATTAAGTAGCAATTTTGTTTACGTGTGACACAAGTCATAATATTTAACCTTAACATGGACTGCATTTACAAATGTAAATATTTTAAATCTGTTTTTTGAAAAATCGGGGTTAGTGATTAATTTTTAAGCTTCACCCGTTAAGTTACGTACGTTACAACATGATCGTTTTTTGTTAAAAAAAAATAATCTTCTACACCAAAGAAAAACCCCTTGGATCTCCCAAATTATTGAAATAGCTTAAGAATAAAGTTTTCTTCTGTATAGTCCGAATGAAGACGGATTTCAGTAAAATAAAGTTTTTCTATCAAAACTAGGCATTTCCAGTAAAATTTAATAATATGATCTGAACTATTTTTGTTTGAAAAAACTCGTATTGAGGCTGCTACTTTCAGTGGACCGATTTTAGCAAAAGATCACTGAAATCTTCCGATCAGTCAATCCGTTTGAACTTTAGAGAAGGCACGGACGGTTAGAGGTTAAAACTAAAGATTACTTTACAAAATAATCGTTGTTAAAACAAAAACACTTATGCTATTAAATTATGACATTGAATACATCAATTTTCCCAATTTTCGTGTATCTTGTGGTCAGGCAATCATAATTTAGAATGCTGCCACAAGGTTAACAAAATGAGTCATACATAGAACGAATACAGCTTGTCAACTTTCATGATCTATGCAGAAGAGCCACTGGACATAATTTTCAACAATATTATAGTCAATCAAGATGTAAAGAATGCAATGGCAAACACCACAGTCTACTTCTTACAAAGCAGCCTACAACTACAGCTTCAAGGAGCATTTCCACCAACAGTGCGATGAAAACGCATGAGACAACACTTTTAGCAACCGCACTTGTCAAAACCACAAGGTTTGATGGAAGGGAGGAGCTTTTAAGATTGCTGATCGACACCGGCTCACAAACATCATTTATAACAACAGAAGCCAAACAACGTTTAAATCTAGTAGGTCGTAAAATCAGTGCAGAGGTCCATTGTGTAGGTGGACAAGTTGCTGGCAGAGTCAATAGTATTGTAAATATCAACCTACAACCAAGATATCCGTCAACATTTTCAATAGAAATTGAAGCTCTAGTACTAACCAACATAAGCAAAAATCTGCCAGAAAAACCGTTTATGTTTGAAAAATGGAAACTTTTTGATGAGCTGTTATTGACCGATCCGAACTATATATCATTCCCGTACTGATTGATATACTACTGGGTGCAGATTATTAGACGCAGGTTATGAAACCACAGTGTATCAAAGGAAATAAAAACGAACCAGCAGCACAGCGCACGGAATTCGGATGAGTGATTTTAGGAAGAATATCTACACTCAACAAGACAACAAAGCTAAAATACAACACGTCTCATTGACTGAGATAGATGAACAACTAAAAAAATTTTGGGAGTTAGACGAAATGCATCCCCACGCATTCTCACAAAGCCAGAGAAGGAGTTGAGGAATTATTTCGTGACACGCACAGGCGACTGAGAAATGTGCGCTACAAATTACGTATCTCATTCCAGAAGGATCAAACTATGCATTTGGGAGATTCTAAACGCATGGCAATAGCAAGGTTCCTTCAAGTCGAAAGAAGGTTATCAAGAGAACCAAATCTCAGAAAAAGCTATACAGACTTTATGCGTGAATATGAACAACTAGGTCAAATGGAGATACTAAAAGATGAAAAAGACTCAACTGTAGCATATTATCTACCAAATCACGCAGTGATGAAATCAGACAGCACGACTAGAAAGCTTAGAGTTGTGTTCGATGGGTCGGCAAAAACAACATCCGGCGCATCATTGAATGACTTAATGCTAAACGGTCCAACGTTACAACAGGATCTAATTTCAATTCTAATGCGATGGAGAAAATATAAATTCGTTATCAAAGCAGACATAGAGAAGATGTTCCGCCAGATCATAATCAATGAAGAAGATCAAAACTATCAACGGCTCCTGTGGAGAGAATCACAAAAAGAAGAAATCAAAACGTTTAAACTTAAAACAGTGACATATGGGACCATGTCAGCAACATATTTAGCCACTAAAGTCTTATGTCAACTAGCACATAATGAAATAAAAAAACTACCCAATCGCGTCAAAAATAATGTTAAAAGATTTCTATGTTGATGATCTGCTTTCAGGAGCTGATACATTAGAAGAAGAATTAGATTTAGAAGCCCAATCACAACTCATCATTTTATTTAGAAATAAAAAAGAATTGACTAAACATCTACCTAGAAACGCTCGCGAAGATGGGCTATGCTCTATAAACATCAGTGAAACAATTAAGGCGCTCGGAATAGCCTGGAACCCAGTTTTCGACAATTTTGGGTTTAAAATATCATTGCCCGAAAATATAACAGAACCAACAAAAAGGAGCATATTGGCAGAAGTAGCCAAACCATTCGATCCATTAGGATGATTTGCACCCATCATCATTCAAGCAAATTTATTAATGCAGAAACTATGGATATCTGGTGTCGGATGGGATGATACTCTAAGTATTGAACTACAACAACAATGGAGTCAATTCAAAGAAGGTTTGAATGCAATTGAAAATATTACCATAAGCAGATGGATAGAACACAGGCAACAAGGCGAAAGTGAACTACATGGATTCAGCGATGCATCTGAGAAGGCACTTGCAGAAGTGGTATACTACAAAACAATAAACTCCCAATTTAATTGCAGCAAAAACCAAAGTCGCTCATATAAAAAACAGAATATGGTTACCAAGGTTGGAATTATGCGGTGCCGTACTATTGGCAAAGCTATTAAAAACAGTTCAAGATGCCATGGATTTGGAACACGCTACTATACCTATGCGTGGATGGATTCGATGATAACGCTTGGATAGATAAAAGGAGATCCCAGTAAATACAGAACTTTTGTGGGTAACAGAATAGCTGAAATTCAGTCGCTTATGCAACCAAGTCAGTGGCATTATGTAAAAGCCAATTATAACCCCGCAGATGTAGCTTCACGTGGAATGAACACACAAAACTTGCGAAACTATAAACTTTGGTGGGAAGGACCAAGTTGGTTAAAAAGTTCAAATTATTCAAGCAGCCAATGAGGAACTAAAAACAAATTGCTTATTTATCGACGCACCAACCAGAGTTCATAGACTTTTCACGATTTTCATCGGCTTCTAAAATCAAAAGAACTATAGCATACTGCTACAGATTTATTACTATCATTAAAAATCGAATACGTCAAGTTCCTGGAGAGATACCCAGTTTTCTAACAGTAAATGAACTAACCAGAATTTGCCGCAGACATTAAACTTCTCAAATCAACGAGTAAAGCCAGAAAAAACAGCAAACTATCATCATTAAATCCATTCATGGACGAAAATGGTTTGTTGAGGGTCAGCGGTTGATTACAAAAATCTCAACAAAATCTCAAGCCTCTGAAGGGATTCGAACCCAGTACCTCCCGGTCCAAGTGCCGAAGCTTTAACCACTGCACCACTTGTCCGGTTACGTCCTATTACGCACAACAATCCACAATTATGTAAAATGTTTTCGATTCAGAAGAGCAGCATCAGAACAGTTAATGGATATGTAACTGGAAGTTAGAGTCACTCCATCTGCCCCATTTTCCAATACGGGCATTGATTTCGCAGGTGCATTTGCAATTCGTGTATCCAAAGGAAAAGGAAACAAGTCCTACAAGGGATATATCGCGTTGTTCATTTGTTTCTCTACGAAAGCAATTCACTTGGAACTGGTCAGTGAGCTAACAACAGCAGCATTCTTGGCAGCATTTAGAAGATTTACTTCAAAAAAGCGCCTTTAAACATATACAGTGACAACGGTATCAACTTCGTTGGAGCTCGGAACGCACTAAGTAAGGAGCTACAAGTGGCTATACAACAAGCGAACAGCAAAGCAGCTCAGGAAGCAGCTAACCATGGAACAAACTGGCATTTTATCCCGCCCGGTAGTCCCCATTTTGGACGCATTTGGGAATCTGGAGTTAAATCAACGAAAAGCCACTTAAAGAAAGTGATCGGTGAAACAACACTGACCGACGAAGAGTTCAGCACCGTATCATCACAATTTGAAGCATGTTAAAATTCCAAACCGATTCTTTCACTGTCAAGCGATCTAGATGATGTTGATGCTTTGACACGTGGACTTTTTTTAATCGAGAGACCACTGATTTCACCCCTTGAGTCAGACAAAAACAACATAAGCCCAAAACAGAGGTGAACTCTACTTTCAAAGATGACTCAAGGATTTTTAAAAATATGGTCTAAGGATTACTTAAACAGTCTACAACAAAGGTATAAGTGGAAAGAACCAAAAGAAAACTACAGGATTGGTCAGCTAGTTCTAATAAAGAATGAATAACTTCCACCTATAAAATGGGCAATGGGAAGGATAACAGATACTCATCGAGGGTCAGATGGTTTAACCAGAGTGGTATCAATAAGAGGTCCAAAAAACACCATCTTCAAGAGAACGATTACAAAGATAAGTCCAACTGAGGATAATCAAGATCCAACAAGCAAATCAGATGAAGATGTAACAACAGACGACAACAAGGTAGGACAACACAAGGTATGTAGGTCTCGAAATGCCACGCTTACCAAGAAGATCTATGCACCACTGCTCATATTACTAATTACATTCAGTTTTTGCAATTCGAGCGCACTACCATACAATATCACAACGTTCGAAAATCAACCAGGTATCTATTTTGAATCCATTGGAGAGCTTAAACTTACAAACAACGATTGGAACATAATAGTGTATTAGATTCTAACCAACTATTATGCAGAACTGGCCTCCTATAAGCGCTCCATAGACAGACTAGCTAAATATTGTTCATATCCTAACTACAACTTCACAAACTCGAGTATTGCTAAAAGATCAAGAGAAAACACATGTGGACTAATAGAACCATAGTTTGAGCAATCTTTACAAGAAATGGAGCACAAGGATGAATTGCTGCACCACCATAAGGTGAGTTTTGAAAGAAGCAAACGTGGACTTTTTAACTTAGGAGGAAATATAGCCAACGAGTTATTTGGGATGCTAGATGACAGAGCCGCGATGCGTTATGAGGAAGAAATAGAAAAACTCAAGATGAACAACAACCATTTCACGGCGTTATTAAAGAATCAAACGTCAATCATGGATGTGACTATAAACGTCTTCAAAAATAGACAAGAAGATGTCAACAAGCATTGGCTGGCGTTCAAGAATCAGTTAGAGGAGGCGTTGGAGAGCAACGATGAAAAAAGCAACTTTCTAGCTCTATCAATACATACAATGTTACGCATGATTGCATTCAAGGAGATTCAAGATACACTGATAGAAGCAGTATTGGATACGCACAATAGCGTCATTACCTCGAGGCTTTTAACGACCCATCAACTGAAAAAAGAAATAGATTTCATGACGAGAAATCTACCACCTGAACTAATGCTTCCCAATATCGATGACACAGATGATACATTGGCACTATACCAGGTCATGGCAGCCAAGATAAGTCAGCTATTAAAATATTTGGTATTTGAGGTGAAGCTGCCATTAGTATATAAGGAATTATACCAAATATATAAGCCCATACCGCTGCCTACCCCCAACAGTCCATATTTATTTATACGGCCACAAATGGAACGTCTTATGACAGATTTGCATCGGCACACATATTCCTCAATGACAACTTCTGAATGGCAAAACTGTATCAGCACCAAAGACTTTAGCATATGCCAGTTAACCCAGGTTATGCATCAGAAACAAGAAGATGAAGTTTTATGTATAAGCTGCTCCTGCTACGACAAGAAAGAGTGAATATCAAATGCGAGGTTGTCGAAAGGAAGACGACCAACATGCCCGATACATGGATCCAACTAAGAGATTACAGATGGCTTTATTCATTACCAGCTGAACGTACGATCAGTATCGTTTGTCAACAAGAGCCATTTTCTACAAAAATCAAGAAGCGGAATACTAAGCTTAGACTCTGGTTGAACACTGAAGGGAAGAACCATATAAGCATACCAGCAAAGCAATTTTACTATCACAAAGTATACTCCTCAATATAACCAACATTTAATCTCTCAATAGAAATGACCAAGCAACCACAAGATTAATCCTATCACTTTCAAGATTTGAGAAAGGTACAAGGAATCGAAAAACTACAGCAAAGAATAAAGGCAGTAACGATGAATACAGGAGAAAGCTCACCTCATTACCAAGTGCACCACTATGCACTCACATATGAGCTCCCTGCGCTCGTACTCATAGGCATAATCTTTGTGGCTATCAAAAGGAGAATTGATGCAATGAAATATAAGCCAGCCAGGGTCACTCCTCTAGAGGCGCGATAATTTTTACATCTTGGCCGGGGAGAATGTTATAACAACAACACTTATGCTATAAAATTATGACATTGAATACATCAATTTTCCCATATATGTACATCCGTTAAATACTGATGACATGGAATATATCAGTTGCATAGTCAATAGTTTTAATAATTATTATTTTTTTGTATATAAATCAAATAAATTATGGAATAAACATTAGTTCTTACACAACAATCAACGTGTTTGTGTCCAGCCCTGACCAACAGCAAGCGAGACACATTTTAAGTAATTGTCAACTATCAAATTTGTGATTTGACCAAAATACGGTCAAACAATCAAACAAAACGTTTAAATTCATCTCAACCGATATTGGTAAATTTTATTTAGATTCGTAATTTATTTAGTTCATATTCGCTTTTCTTATAATGCAGGTACTTTAAAATTATTTTCAAGAACCGAAAAAAAGTTACAAATAAGGAAGGTGTCACTCCTTAGGAATTATTGGGATTAAATTAAAATTTGAACGTTGTGTATAATTATATGTTGAATAAACATACAAATGTATCGTTTTACATCTTAATTTCATATTTGTATTACTAATAACTAAAATTTGCATGGCCTGTTTAATTAAGTCCAAGGCCCCCTAAATTTATGAATTGAGCATATGGCTCCTCAGATATATGGTATGGCTGCCAAGGGGGCCGAAAACATTACACTAGAGTTACGATGACACGGTTGCTCTACATATATACATATATATATAGAACACAAAATGTAATCATTACGTAATAATATTCAGTCGCCATGGCCTGATGAGATGATTAAATTTTTTCATGATCTTATCAGATCGAAACCGAATATTACTTCTGTCACAAAACTTCATGGAAAATTTAAGCTTAAAATAATTTTAACAATACATAGTTGCTATACTTGGCCCTAGAGAGGGGCTTCTGAGAATTCCCGGGAAAAATTTCGGTCGGGATTTTATTTTACCAGTAATTTTTTCCCGGGAAAAATTTTATTTCCCGAGAAATTCGAAATTCAGAAAAATTTGCATTTATCTGCTTGCATTTAAACAAATCGAAGTTGCTGACTATAGTAGACTATTAAACGCACTCATTTTGTTTTATATAGCAAAAAATATTTATATTGCATTGTAAACCTCTCTTTTTAAGTGTCAAATGTACAAATGTAGATTTTGTTTCATTTTTCTCGTTTTTAGTTACAAAACAAAATTTTTTTCTCGTTTTTAGTCACAAATTATAATATTATTGTTGCAAATGTAAGTACATATATAGTTATTATGTGTTGTAACAAATAACTATTTTTTTATTCGATACCCAAATTATTTTAGATGGCTGAAGTGTGGAATTTTTATAAAAAAACATTATGTGCAGAGAAAGCGCAACCTCTCGTTCAATCTAAACTCACGAGTTTCACAAAAAGACAAAAATTATCAGAAATTATTGCAAAACTAGCTGCGAAAAACGGATTCTCAATCAGAGGAATTTGCAAAAGTGAGTTTATAAGACAGTCACTTTCTGTAAGGCAATTAACATTACCCAAGGACAAGAAAACCATAATGCTATTAATTCAAGAATTTTATGATGAATCAAAGAAAATCACAATAAATGAAATTCAAGATAAGAAACAAACGGGTTTAAATTCAGCATTACTTTAGATGAGTGGACGAGTGTAAAAAATCGTCGGTTTTTAAATGTAAATATTCATTTTAATTCACTTTTAAAACCAAAAACAATTAATTTAGGTATTGCACGAATCGTCGGTTCTTCTACAGCGGCTGTGGCCATTAATATAGTAAAAAGCAAATTGATTGAGTTTAGTTTATTTGACACTAATATAGTTGCTGCATCAACTGACGGTGCCTCTGTAATGGTCAATTTTAAGCGAGATTCACCATATATTCATCATAAATGTTATTATCATGTAATTCATCTTGCCGTAATTGACAAAATAATAATGAAAATATTACTCAAAACCAACCAAACGAGCAAAACTCATCTGATTCTGGTTCTGAAAACCTAAGTATTAACAGTGATGAAGAATTAAATGAAGCAACTCCTGAAGTTCAATCTGATTTTAAAACAATAATTGAAAAAGTTAGAAATGCAGTCCTACAACAATATGTAGTAATTCAACACGGAAGAGAACTCAGTTTACTTCTCGATTGAAAAACTAGATGGAATAGTTTAGTAGTCATGCTTGAGCGTTTTATTAACATATACAACTCGATCGAAAGAGTTTTAATTGATTTGAATTTCATAGGATATAGTTGTGTTGATAACTTACAGCAATTGAAAGATCTTATAAATGTTTTGCGACCAATACAATTAGCAGTCGAAGCATTATCACGTCGAGACTCTTATCTCATTACGAGCGAAGGTGTATTCCGATTTTTAATTGATTCTTTAAAAGAGGAGAATTCTGCTATTACAAATAAATTTTTAGAATCCCTTAAAATTCGCATAACCCAAAGAAGGAATAATGATTTAATTTCAACTATTAAGTATTTACAAAACAGTAATATAATCGCGAGCCCGGACGCCAATGACGAATATTTGTCTTTATCAAATAAAACAGCCATCACCAAATATATATGAAAGTTTTGATGCAACAATTGTTTTGCAAAGCATGTGAAGTAGAGGTAGACGTTGATGTAGAGTTAACTAGCAATTCTGAAGTATTTGTTTCGAACTTCGAGGAAGCCACTCAACCAAAGGAAACTCACCTAAATTTGAATGAGAAGCTAAACATTGCGATACGTGCAGCAACTACTAGTTTAAAAAAACCAAATATTAATAATGATGTCAACAAGACTTTAAATAAGGAACTGTCATTATATGAGAGCAGTGGACGTCTGATCACCAATTTAAAACAATTTCTTGAAGCGTTAACAACCATTCAAGTAACATTGACGGAGAGTGAACGAGTATTTTCTTCCTCTTCGAATTTTTGTACGAAGAGGCGTGCCGGTTTCTTTATTGCAAGAGAATCTTAAAACAAATTCTTTCAAAGTCTCGATCTTAAATTTTTTTTAAGAAACTTAGTTGTGATTGTGATCTATCATCTATTATGATGATTGATAAAAGATTATCTTCCTTTATCAATTTTTTGTTTTATTAAAAAAATAATGAAATATTTTATCTTTTAAACTAAAAGTTTATTTTTTTTTTGTTATTTTTGAGACATAAACTTTATTTTTTGTTTTATTGTATGATTGCTTTTACGATTTAGATGTGTTGTGTGGTTTTCTAATATTTCCGGAATCCCGGGATTTTTCGGGAACTGGCTTTATCATTTCCCGATTCCCGGGATGTCGGAAAGTACTGGGAAATCCCCCCTCTACTTGGCCCCTTAAAAAATTGATTTAACCATATTTCACACTCGTACCTAATCTTAAGCCGCACATGTACCTAACCCAATTCAAATTATCTACATATTTCATAAAAAAACATAACCTCTAATTTTTATGCAATATAATTATTTCAAATATCATTATCCATATAAATCTCCCTACATTCCACGGCAAAGTGTTTCAATATAAAATTTTAATCGAATTTTTTTTTATTTAATAGAATTTTATTCTACATACATCCAATTAAATAATAATAATAATATTATTATAAGGAAATAAATTTCACATAACGTACCAAACGTCTCATATACTACTTACTATCTCGTACATATAATGTAATAACAATAATTATTATTATTTTATATCCATCTCTCACTCTATTTCAAAAAATAATATTATTAAATTTTTTTGTAGTGCTTTTCAATTACAATATACATACAACATTATATATGTGAGTACAAAACAAAAAGTAAATTGTGTACGTAAAATAAATTATATTATTTTATATTTAATTGCATTTTTAAATGACTTTTTTTGTGCTGCTGCGCGCTGTGCTGGTCTTCTGCATTCAACCTGCACTCACCAATATTATATTGTACAAAAATAACTCGCAAACGAAGAATGAATTTTTTTTTGCACTAACTTTAAGTACAACATTTTTATGTAATATGATCTTAAATTAATAAGAGATTTTTTTAATGTTATGAATTTTTATTTAGTTGTTTATGAACTGATAACAAATAATTTTAATGTTGTTTATATAGTTTTTTTTAAACATATATAATTAATGGGTGGTCTTTTAATTTAAAATTATTTTCATATTTTATTATAGGTAATGGCCGCTGGATACTTTGAATTGCAAATACTAGAAATATCAAATACAAATAGTCATCTGCTGTCGGGATACTGTTGTGGTGTACCGTTGGATAAGAAAAATAGTAAAACAACAGGTGAGTTTTAATCAATTTTTATACAAAATCTGATGATATTCGGAACTAAAACGGAACTTAGTTCAGTCGAATCCGGAACTTATCTGGAACTGGTCAAAAACGCTAAATATATAGACCTGACCGTTTCGTGTTGTAACGGTATTTTATTTATAGAAAAATGCTTACAAATATATACAAATTTTATGCATATAATCATGCAATTTCAAAGTTTAAGTTCACAATAATTAGAAATAAATTTTCCGAATGACAATAAATTTGTTCATCAATATATGCAATATTTTTTGTCCCAACTAGAATTCTATTCCATTGATGCTCCTCGAGATGACAATAATTCCAACAACAACAACTAATTTTATTTACCGCGCACAGTCACAACAAATGAATTAGTTGCAGTGCATAAACGTTTTGAGTAAGAAAAACATGAAAATAAAACTTTTACAAATCCATTAATTTGTGTTTATGTATCTCTACGAGTCGCGATATTACACACAAAAGCAACAATAACAAAAAAAATATTCTTGAGACGACCATACGCGATCATCTCCATATGGATGGATATACATTAAGAAAACAAATGACTTTTGAAACAAAAAAAAAATATTTTATTATTGTTTGCAACGCGCGGTGTAATTTAATATTGTAGCATGTTGCAATTTATTATCTCTCCAAGATGTGTCGCGCCAATATATAGTTGGTTGAAATTTTGCCAGGGGTCTAATAAATCGACCAAATATATCATTCGCATATACAATTTTCCCATCAATTTCCCATCAATATCGTAAAAAATTTCTAGAACATACAATTTTTTTTTTATAAACGCGCAAGCATAAATTTACTAGACATGAACATATAGTTTTATATATATGGTAACGCAACATAAATCTTTAAGTGCGCGTACTTACGTTTATGAAATTTAAAACGGTAATTTATATAACGAAAACCAAAAATTAATTTTAATTATTTATTTTATGTAACATGTTTTATGAGATGTTCTGCGGAACATAACAACAATAACCAACCAAATCTTTATAATTACATATATATATGTTTTTATATAAAAAGTGTCAAGCAATTTAATTAAGAACATAAAATATACGGTACCGTCATAAAAATAAATAATAATATATTTCTTATCACGTCACGTGCGCTGTCTACGAAAATGCCGGTTGGATGAGCACTTCCGTTCTGCTTTCTAATTATTATATATTTTTTTTTTGATATTCACTTAACTATTTATTTCTAATTATTAGTTTTTATATTTACCATTTTTTTAAAATTTTTTTATGTTTTATGACTTAGTTTGAATTTGCATATAACCTCCCTGAGTTAACCTTTATATTTTGAATTATATACCACCATACGGCTTTAGAATTATTTATGGTGTCTAAAAGTGATAAAATTGTCCAGGTTTATGGTTACTGTATACGGTTGTAAATCATGTAGGTACAAATATATATAAAATAGTAAGATACGTGATGGGATCAGAATCAAGTGCTTTGGGAAAAAAAATTCTTGAATATATTGCAGCCTGCAATATTTTCAGGTATATACAAAACGACATAAAATCGGGGTTTGTTAAATTTTTTTCCCGGTTTATCATTTTATTTATAACGTTTTCGAGATTACATTGCAAACATATTGATAATTACATACTTGGCTTAAAATCGCTAGAAGCATAGTTTCAATAAATAGAATAACTAGCGACACTTACCAATTCTTTAACTGCTTATTCAGTAGAAGTTGGTCCAGACGTTGTTTCAATTCATCGGAAATAAAAATGTTGCATTGCAACTTGCAACAACGTATATCTGGTTTACCAAGCATAAATAATATAACTTGACTAAACTTGATTTCCATTGTATGTTAAACTATTACAGTTCCGGTTTCTATAAAATTTTTATTTGGCATAAGTCAAAATACTATCGAGGTAATCATGTTGATGCTACGATATTAAAAATAAAACATAAATAAAAGTTCGAGTAATCGTTTGTCTTTTCATTCGTAAAGTGTTTGGTGCATCATTCTGTGTGCTGACTCTAATGCTGCACCAGCACTTGTACCACAATCCAATGAAAATTGTATTGGAATTTTTTATAAATTAATTACAACATATCGACATAGTTCAACCCCCAAAAAACTACCCTTAAAGGGTGAAATTATTCAAAACCCATATTTTAGGTTAAACTAGGTTTTGGCATTTAAGTTAATATTTCTTATATCGTATTGGGCCGGTATTGTAATTTTTTTAAATATTAACTACAAAATATTGGCAAAGCTCCACCCCCTCCCCCAAAAGCTTTCCCTATGGGATGCAACTTTTAAAAACCTTATTTTTCGTCTCCACCACGCCTTTTGCATTTCTGTAAATTTTTGTTGTATATAGCGCTGGAGTAGTACTACAATCTTTTTAGAATAAAATGGCATAATTTAACTTATAAAAAATTACCCCAAAAGGGAGCAATCGTTTAAAATCATTGAATCGTACTGGTTCATAACCGGAAGATTTTACTAAATAAATTACAATATATTAGAATAGTTCCATTGCCAAAAATTGACCCTCAAAATTGCAGCTCTTTAAAATAATAATCCTCTGTATAAGTAACCCCTCAAATATTTACCCATGAATTTATTACAATAGCCCACACCCACGAAAATTGATCATATAGCATATAACTTCCTTCATATGCAAGAAATAGGAACCCTTGAATTTATTACAAAAGCGCACACCCCCAATAATTGGCCAAAATGCTTCGAATTACATTGGTAAGCAAGAAATAGGAAGGGCTGTTGTAATAAATTTATTGGTACCTGTTTCTTGCATAGGAAGGTAATTCGAAGCATTTTGATCGATTTTTGTGGGTGTGGGCTGTTGTAATAAATTAATGGGTACCTATTTGAGGGGTTACTTATACAGAGAATTATTGTTTCAAAGAGCTGCATTTTTGAGGGGCCGTTTTTGGCAATTGAACTATTCTAATATAATTTAATTTATTTAGTAAAATCTTCTGGTATCAACCAGTACGATTCAATGATTTTAAACCGTTGCCCCTTTTGGTGTAATTTTCTATATTAAGTTAAATTATGCCATTTTATTCTAAAAAGATTGTAGTACTGCTCCAGCGCTGTATACAACAAAAATTTACAGAAATGCAAAAGGCGTGGTGGAGATGAAAATTAAGGTTTTATATTATCAAAATATTAACAAAAATACGAAAAGTATAGTGTAGTTTCGTCCAACGCCAGCCCACACACGAATTGCAGGATAACGGGACTTGTAAAAAATTTTCTAACTGTGTAACAAATCTGTAATTATATTGTAAAAAAATCCAGTACTCTTTTCATTGGATTGTGCTACAAATGCTGGTTCAGCATTAGGGTCATTTCTGTGTGTTTATTTGATCCCTTTGCGAGTGATTATCCCGTTTATATCGTGTTGCAACAAAATACACCGTATCTCCGTGTCGTGGAGATACAGTTGCTACTTGGAGCCAGATATTAGTGCGGTTAGTCGTACTATAATTTATTGGATATCGCTACGTTGAATTTGAAAATTGTTTTTTATCGCTTATACGTTGCTGATACTTTAGCAGAATTAAAATGCAGTCGCGCTGCCACGAAGGGCTCTCTAACTAAGTTTGTTTAATATATGTTGACGCAAATATAGATGGCAAATATAGACGCTCACTACTGTTGAGAAGTTTACACATCTTGGAAATTGTTTGAGTGACGTTTCGACTTCAAAACCTATAAGATCGATGGACCGTTACTAACAGAACGTTTGGAAAACAAACGCATCATCTTCAATTCACATATTCGGGCGATTCACGAGCTAAAATCGGGAATCAAGTCAGCTGCTTCATTACGTGATTTAATTGACACCATCAACTTCAATTTAAGATCGCTTAAGCAGATGGGAACAAATGCAGAGTCAGCCAACGCATTTCTGCTATTCATCATTTGCAGTACATTATATGTTGACACGTTAGCGAAGTTCGAAGAGACCGTTGTAAAGGAAAAGATCCCTAATTGGGAGGACTTAGAATCCTGTCTCGCCAAGAGATGTCTAAAGAGTATAACGTCGATTTGGATGCTAAACAACAACTTATCGAATTTGAATCACAACGCGATCTGCGGCTCGCCATACAACTCTGAACGCGCAATTCAATGTGCTAATTCTAAAGGCCGCAATGGGGCGATGACGAGGTCAAACGTCTTTCATTGTGCATCAATTGTCTACAAGGAAGTCACAGAGTGCGTATGGAACAGGAACCTGATACCATAACAACCATTGCATCGCAACCTAATCCTGAACAACCAAGTAATAATAGGAGTATTGCCGAACCAAATGTGACAACAGAAAATTTAAGCTCAGCTATGTTACACTCCTCATGTCATTCAGAAGAAGCAGATAATGATGCCAGCATCAACGCTAAGGCTGTGTCAACCATTTTAGGTACAGCCATAGTTAAAATTCGCGACTGTCATGGTGATTTAATAAGATGCCGTGTTTTGCTCGATTCGAGTTCACAATTAAGTTTTATAAGCGATTGTTTAGCCAAAGTACTCGGTCTAGATCGAATCAAAGTGAATATTTCAATATGCGGAATAAATGAATTTTGTACACATACAAAGGAAAATTTTTATATTACCATGAAATCATGCACAAGTAGCTACACTAAATTAGAGGTTTTGTCGTCCCAAGAGTTACCTCAGAAATGCAGGAACATTATTGTCGCAGAATGGAGAATTTCATCACATATTCAGCTAGCAGATTCGGAGTTCTATCTTTTGAAAAGGGTGGATATGCTTATTGGAACTGAAATATTTTATATAGTCTATACTTGTTCCAAACCATTGTATCATCGATAGGCAGCTGCCAACGCTCCAAAATACAAAATTTGGATGGATTGTATTGTTCATTTGTAAATATTTTTTCCAAATGTTTTAGACCAACCAGAAGAGAGCGCTTTCGCTGAAATTAAGAGAAACTTAGAAAGATTTTGGATTATGGATGGATTTGACGAGCGAGAGAAACGAAGATCGAAGAGAAGAACGTGTTTGTGAAGCTCATTTCGCTCAAAACTTCAGAAGTGATGATACCGGTAGATTCGTCGTCAAGTCAAACTACCACTAAAGAATAGCGTTGAGTTTCTCGAGAATAATTATTGGATTGCCTAATTAAGATTCTTGTGTTAAGAAAGAAAACCACTTCGAGCGCCAGAAGTTAGAGAAGCTTATGAATGACCAATGTATAAGGGAATATGAGACTTTAAATCACATGGAGAAAATCGAGACATCCGAACAATATTAACCGGAAAGTGACATGACTACGTATCGTTTTTGACGCATCCTGCAGTACTGCAACTGGTTACGATCTCAATGCTTTCATGAATGTTGGTCCAACTATATGGAAGGATCTATTTTTGGTTTTAGTGCGATTTCAAATACGCCGATACGCATTACGGCAGATATTACAAAAATGTATCGGCAGATTCTGGTAGATGATGAATAATCTTATTTACAGTGTATTTTGTGATGATTTTCGCCTACGGATCCATCACATTTGGTACCGCCGCAGTTTCGAATTTAGCTATTCGCTGCCTTCATCAGCTTGAGGTCGAAAATAAAACAGCTCTACCTCTCGCTTTTAAATGCGTTATGGATTATTTGCTTACAGGAGCAAATACATTTGATGAAGCTTTACAACTACAACGAGAAGTAAAGAATATTCTAGCATCGGCTGGGTTTGAATTGCAAAAGTGGGCTTCTAAACAATCCGAAGTTATTAGAGAATATTCCACTGGAACATCGTAAACAGAGCATTTCCATATGATACAAAGGATCTCGTCAGAGATGTCTTTAGATACAAGTATGCATAAGTCCGAAGAATACACGAAATCGCCACACGATTTGATCCCTTGGGCATTCTCAGCCCCATCATTATAAAGGCGAAAATATTTTACAACATTTGTGGCGTTTGAAAATTGATTGGGACAATCCATTACCTGAGAGCTATAAATCACAGTGGGTGAAGTTTCGAGAGCAGTTGTCATTAATCGAAAAATTCAAGATACCTCGTTTTGTATTTTCCAAAAAATTTGATTTCGTTCAGTTCCATGGATTTTCGGATGCATGTAACGATACGTATGGTTGCTGTATCTACATACGCTGTGTAACTCTCAACGATGTAAGTTTTTTCTGTTTACTTTGTGCCAAATGTCGTGATGCACCCATAAAAAATGTCTCTTTGCCTTGAGCTTGAGTTATGTGCAGCTGAACTGTTAGCCAATCTATTACATCGTGTCACTTCAGAGCTAAATAAAACTTCGAAAGGATTTGTTGCTGGACTGATTTGGAAATTGTTTTGAATTGGCTTGCCAACCACCAATCAAATTTGGCAACGTTCGTGTCTTATCGTGTATCGACTATATCCAGCGATTAACTGAAAAATATGTATGGTAGATACAAAACGTAATCCAGCCGATGTTGTATCTCGAGGTATGTTGCCCAAGCAATTATTAGAGGACAATATCTGGTTTGTAGGACCAGATTTTTAACTGATCCTACCACGTACTGGCCAAACCAACGTGAGAAAGGATAATGTCGTGCTCGCTTCATCTAACTCACAACAAAATATCGTCACGTCCCGCAAGTTCGTGAATTCTTTCAGATGATTGCGCCGTGTCTTTGCTTATGTCCTTGCGTACGAGCAAGACGGGATTGTTGATTCTTCCTGTACGCCATTAGAACTTTCTAGAGCCGAGAAACTGATGGTTCATATCGTTAAACGGGAATCGTTTAGTGAATATTATAGAAGATTGTACACAAATCAGCTCTTGCATAACAATAGTTACATCAAGAGGCTACGGCCATTCCTTGATAATGAA
Organism: Nephrotoma appendiculata; assembly: GCA_947310385.1. NCBI lineage: Eukaryota > Metazoa > Arthropoda > Insecta > Diptera > Tipulidae > Nephrotoma > Nephrotoma appendiculata. Next base: position 75,615,166 of record OX371225.1, read on the forward strand.
GGAACCATTCGAGTTGGAGGGTGTGTTCAAGCATCAAATTTGTCATACAATAAAACGCATCCCATATTATTGCCAAAAAATATGCAATTTGTGTTTTCGCTTGTCACAATAAGAATCTTCACGCGGGACCTCAAGCACTACTAGCTGTAATCAGACAACAATACTGGATTATTCATGGAAAAGACATCGCTTTCAGACACGTTTCTGATACGTTACAATGTCTTAGCAGGTACTGCTTTGGCCGTTTTTTTACTAGGAACCAATTTTAGTTAGTCTAAAAAATCCCAGATTTTTGAAACGGTTTTAATGGAGTTGTAAAATTTGTATTAAAACTACTTATAAATCACAATAAAAAAAAAATTAAAAAAATCTGTTTCAACGCGGCTTTTAAAAGACTACTAACCACAATAAAGTTATTAGTTATCTACTGATTTTATAAAAGTTTTAATTCAAAATCGTTAATAAGTTTAAACAAAAATAGTTGAAAATCAAGATTTAGCCAGATTGGCTTTTTTACTTTATGGCGTGAGATTACCATGTGACTTTACTACTCTTATTGAAAGATTCATAAACCGCCCTGTTTATCAGATGGTATTATCTGAGACAACCTAAAACAAATATTTCATCACATGTCAACGTAAAAATTTAAACTGCGATTACATTTTCTGTAAATAGCCGCATACAATCAAAAATATTTTGTTTTTTTTTTGCGTATACGTATACGCAGTTTATCGAAAAATCACAGATACAACGATGACATTGGAATTATCAGAAGTCTATTTTGTTTTTATTTTATAGTTCAAATGAAAAATCTAATTTGATTGTCTGTGGTATTATCCAAACTCTAAAAATATTAAACTAATTTCTTTGTGCTTATAAACAAAATAAACTCATATTGACTTAGCGAATTATTTTATAAGTCATAAAACCGTTAAAAATTACTGTGCTATAAAAATACCTATATAGAAGCAAATTGTAGGAAACAACAAACGGTTTTTATAAAATAACGGGTTTAATAAAACCATTTTCAAATGGATTCAAAATAATCAGTTTCGGGTATTTGGAAACCATGAAAAAAATTTGCTAGTAACAAAAAGCTTATATAAAACTGGAACTACATATTTCAAAAACACTAGTTGTGAGTTTATAAATTAATCCTCGCTTCTGGTTTATCTGAAACTTTAGTTTCATTTTGCTACTTGGGTTGGGACCCGATGTACACTGTAAATGAAACAGAGTAGCTTAGTAATGTCCAGCATACAAACCGCCTAAGCCCATCCCGTAAATCAATCAATTAATTTTACGCTGATTATAGAAATAGGTGAAAGACCATAATAATGTATTAAATTTCGGCGAGGCGTTGCGAAGTTAATTTTTAAGATTCGATAGGAGAAATGATACGCCTTAAAATTTTCGACCTTTGACATACTAAACAAAATTGAGCCATAGTTTTTGAATCTTTGGTTTGTGCATCGGCAATTTGAGTATAATTTATACTTTCAGGGGTAAGAATAAAATCAATGCGCGAGATTGTATCTGCAAAGAAATTATCAATGCCAAAATGTATGAGATGCCGGTAGTGAATTGACCGCTGAAATCTAAGTTACAAAGTTGACGTTGTGTTGCATTTTGCAGATTCTGTTAAAAGAAAACGTAGATTAATGGTTTGTGATCCGTAAACAGCGTAAACTCGCGATCTTCGGAATTATACACTGTGCAAAAAATAACTAAATCTTCTATAAATCGACAAGGGTCTTACAAAAATTTTGACGGTATCGTTTTCAAGGTTTCTAAATTCACTATCAAACGGATAATTTGCAATTGGGAATGAAATATCGAGCAAGTTCGCTTCAGAAATCTTGGTATTTTATATTAAGTTAAAAAAAAAAATTCCGTTAACTTGAATCTTGTACTTATTTTTGCGAATTTGCTTCTGTCAACTTCCGATATAGAATTCGCTATTTTTTATAAATAAATTTGAGTAACAGACAAAACATCACAATAAACTTTTAAAGACCTGTTTTTAAGTAATCTGCATGATTGGTTTGTGCATCACCAATTTGACCATAATTTATACTTTCGGGGATAGAAATTAGATTAATGCGAGAAAGGGTATCTGCAACTACATTATTAATGCCCGACAGCTGTTGGATGTTGGGTAGTGTATTGACCGATTAAATCCAAATGACAAAATTGATATGGTAATATGTTTTTCGGATTCGTATCTGACACCTAAGCTATTTGAATTGGTAATATGCGGTTCATTCAAAGCAGTGCTCCTGCGGTATATATCGCAAGTTGATCTAATATCCACCGGCTTTACAAAAGCAGTCGACTCCGTCAGTCACTGCAAAACTTTGGAACACATTTTCAAGTTCAGATTTTTCAGCCAGTTCGTAGTCTACTTCAAATCTTATTTGAGTAATCGCATCCAATATATTGAAATAGTAGATAAAAGATCGATTAGAATACAAGCAACTACTGGTGTAGCAGAATGGTCTCACGTTGGATCATGTATTTTTACAATCTCCATTAATTACCGAAGGTATAATTGAAGTGATAAAGCATTCGACGCACTAGGTGTACTAAATTCAATTAAAATAAAGATTCCTAGTATAGACTACAAAGAGATCATGACTTCCTCCACTTCCTCCACTTTGATAGACACAGAACCAACTATGGCGGTCAATAATGTTTATTTTAACATTTCAATTCTAAATCGGATTTATTGTATTTGGTAGTTTTACATTAATATTTTTCAAGTCAAATTTGTAGACTTATTTTAATATAAACAAATAAATAAAATCGAAAAAGGAATTAAAATGGCTGTTTTAGGAATATCAATTTTAAACTGAACATCTTTCAAGTTGATACGAAAAGTTTTGAAGTATGGGATTGGATAGTGATCAAGAATGGTGACACGATTTAAACTACGGTAACTTACACATGGTGGAGGTTACACAGAGAGCTAGACAGTTATAGGCGACAAATACCAAGTGTAAGAATATAAGATTTTTGAATTTCTAGTTTTACAAGAAACAGGAGGTCCTAAAGTTTCAAGACGATGAGTAATTTAACTGGGTTTAATATTCAAGGTACTGGTTAAAATTTCAAAAAATTTGGAAAGTAAATCCACAAACAACCCTGTGTTTTTAAGAAAATCAGCACCATTAGCATAATAGTTAATGACTTGTCTGCAGGTTACACTGTGATCGCTTGCGGAGTTTTACATAATTTCAATTTAACTACCGATACATCCCCCCTGTATCTATTAAAAACTTGATCTTGACTGACGACTAGTATTTACTTCATCAGAGATGGTTGCTACAATCCCATTAGGATTTAAGTCTTAAATAACATTTTTCGTATTTTGGATTTAAGAAACCATTTGATCTGGACCGCGATGAGTTTCTAAATTAACCCCTTGAATTTGATCATGATATAAATAGAACGTGGATTAAACATAGTTTTAGTTTAATATACAAATTTGAATGATTTTAAAATTTAAATTTCGTCGTTTCCACCAAATTAGGATTTTAAAAATTATTATAAAGGACCCTATTCTCGAAATCGGTGGAAATTCCCGCATTCGAATATAATTTGCTTTAAAATTCTTTATATTATTCGAATTTTTCGCCGGCTACTTTAATCATTTTTTCAAATTTGTTTCCAAGTTCTTTATTATTTATTTTCCTACCAATGGATAAATTCCAACTGGGTAAATCGATGCGGCTTATTATTCCCTAACAGAGCTCTCACAATAGAAAAAAAATTTGCCTTTACCTTTTGCCTTAAACTTTTACCTTAAGAGTATCTCTCACAATGAGAAAAAAAAATTAATTGAAACCAACTTCGTTTTATTTATCTTCATACTAATAATATTTTTAAAATTGTATTTTATATTATTAATTATAATGTTAAGATATATTAAACCGATAAATTAGAACTTATTTGCATTTTAACATGTTTTGGTTGGAAAATGACAACAAAAACCCTGATTTTGAAATTTGGCTAACTTCATTAGTCTTTTCTTAAGGCAAAAGTTTAGAGTTTGCTAACTTTTTCCGTAAGGTAAAAACGAAAATTTTTTTTTTTGTCAAGTTTTATTTTCAAACAAACTTGTAAGGCAAAAGTAAAAGTTTTTCTATTGTGAGAGCTCTGTTAGTTAGGAAATAAATAAAAGAAAACTTGCTAACAAATTTGAAAAATGATTAAAGTAGCCGGCGAAAAATTCGAATAATATAAAGAATTTTAAAGCAAATTATATTCGAATGCCGAAATTTCCACATCCAATCATGTAGGGAGTCCGACGCTCCCACTTTGAATGCAGTGCATGCATTCTAATAATTCAGATCGAATTTTGGGTACATAAAACTGTAATTCTAAAATAGAGAACTAGAGAATTTCACGCTTTAAATTCTACCTATACAAAGGTTGTAGAGGTTTGAAACGGATATTGTGTGAAGCATAACAGTTAACTGAATTTATTAGGGGATATGTGTGTCTGTCGCAAATCCTCGCGAATTATGTTACTTCGCACCAATTATTTGGTTGGTTAAAGCCTCGTTGTCACCGACCGCAAAACCATAAAAGTTTTAGCATTCATTTTTCATACGTACATAGCATTAATCACTGATTCGCCTATCACTTAATAGATTTATGGCACTCTCCGGTTACAATCGTAAAAAACCTCTCTATAAACCAATATACATATATCATGCACACATACCAACACAGCTCGCATAAAAGATAATTTCACACAAATTAATGCATATAAAACCTTCGTTGAGTAGTTTTGTATACCAACAAAAAGCTATAAACCAATACTAGTGCTTTTAAAAGATGTCAAATATAGTTATGTGTATATAAAACTGTTTCTCGTTTTTTATATGCATATACATACGTACGTACATTTCTTAAGTCATATTCTTAAGAAAGCAGCAACAAAAGTGGAAATAAAAAATTTAATGAAAAAAAAAATTAATTTTGAACAAAAATTCCCATGGATTTTGATTTGTTTGTTGTTATGTATGCAATAAAAATTAGTAAGCGCGCTTATAGGTTTCGGTGACATCGATTTGACACACAGCGTATTCCAATCTATACCAAATTATTATAACGAATTTTTTTATTATCTCATTTCAGGTTGTGCACCCTGTTCGACAGCATTTCGGCTATGTCTGAAAGAGCACCAAACAAATCTTACCCCAGAATCTGGGGTATTTACCGGGTGCTCTTTTGGTAATGCCAGTACATCGGTACTGGGTGGATCTAGTTTTGTACTATCGGATCCAGAAGTAGGTACTATCGTGCTACCATTTACATTTAGTTGGACGGTAAGTCATATACACATTTTATATTTATATATATATTTTTATATTTTATTGAGTTCAATGAAATTCAATCTGAAACGAATGAGCAAAACGGCATGATTGAAAGTGAATTATAAATAAAATAAAATAAAATAAAAAATTATTTCTTATAGTTTTGTGAAATGTCAATTTATATAAAATATAAAATTCAATTAAGTTCTGAATATTATTATCTACGTTAGTTATAATTCGTACGTGAATTTATTGCTAATTTACTACTAGTAGTATATTCGCATATAAAATCGATATACCTTAAAAATTCGTTATCACTTTGTATGTTTAATCTCAATGTACGTATGTAATTTTATATATTTAAACGCCATCTTATCCATCTCGTATATGTATTTATGTTTTCATGTCACACAAGGTGGTTTCGTATATTGAATACCTGATTTAATTAATCGTATGTTGCATAAAAGATTAAATTTTGTTTATTTTGCTGCGGCTTTCGATCAGGTTTGTGGATAATGTTAGTAGAAATTACAGTTTAAGAATTTAAATTTTTTAATTTCGTTCTAAATAAACGAAAGAAATACCCATGCTATCGTCCCTAAGTTGCTCACCAACTAGTCCAACTAGTGGATCGATTGTAATGCGGGCTTTAATTCGGCATGATATTCTGACATTTAATGATTTATTCAACAACACGAGATTTGAATTTCAGTTCCTCAAGTTTTTTCTAGCATTTGCCAGTTATATTTAATGTTTTAGAAATTCGTGGAGAACCAATTTTGTTTTTGTAACATTAAAATTCTATGGGCAATAATGAGCCCTTAACAGTTCATATGAAATTAAATTCTATTAGATTAAGTTTGAAATTTTGTCAGACCTAATACCCTTATCGACATCAATTACTTAGATAACTTTAAAACATCATGTTCAAAGATTAACAATTAAACTGTCATCGTGACAAATGGAGTTTGAATTATCAAAAGTCACATCTACTGTAACGTACCGTGATTGTGATGAAGGCTCGGGTAGACAAATTTACAAGACATCATGAAAATTTGTTTTGTGTCAGTGTATCTGGCATGTTTTGCCGCACTACGCGCTCGAAGAGAAGAGTGACTTGCAGAACGGTCTTTCTCTCTTTTTTGTATCGGAAAGGAAATATGTGTGCAAGAATTAGAATCATATAACGATTGAATGGAACTCGCCTGCTTTGAACACACTTGCCGTTTTCATTTTTCCTTTTTTTCAATGTTAATCGGAGACCACCCTCACCTTCCTCCTCTTTCTGGTCTCAAAAGTATTTATTTTTTATTTTTATTGTGGGATAGCGATAATTTTTCTTCAATTTTTACCAACCTGCGATGCTTTTCCTGTTCTGCTTTTTTTGTTAAACCAAAGAGCGATGTTTTTTATTTGTAGTTAAACCTAACAGCGATAGTTTTTTTATTTGTTTTATTTGACATTATAAATTGCTCCATCATCAGACCGACGATATTCATTTGTCAAAATCTATTACGCTCGAGATTTCTTTGATCCCCGCTGTGATTCATTTATTTTTATATTTTTTTTTTCGCGTCGTACGATTCCAACCTCTAAAAATTGACTATCGAAAAAAGGAACTTCACCCCACAAACCCGATTCTTTTTTTAATTGCTTTTACATTTAGCTGCCTGGTTTTCTTAAGTTTTCTTGAAAAATTCTAGGAACCCAAGATCAAAATCACGTATGTGTATATCTTGACGTTTTACTACGTCACATCGGACCAAAAGCACTTTAATTTAAACAAAATTGGCAGTTTAAGGTTACTTAGGACAGCCAAATTGGCATCTACCATCTATAAGTGAGAAGAAATAAAACGTACATTCGAATAACGGGAATTCCCACGATCGGCGGAATTTTTTATTTCGTCAAAATTGGCCAGCAGAGTACAGAAACTATTAGCAATGACAAATCGACAAAGCTTTTAATAGTGGTACCCAGATTAATTTTCATTGCTCAAAATGGTAAAGCACGCTGAAAATACACTGTTAAATCTAACTAAAAACATTGATGTTGGTTTTAGGTCAAGTTAGGGCAAACTTCAAATCCGTAGAAATCCAGCATCAAAATGATTTATATATTGAGATTCTACTAGGCCACTTCAAACCGAACAACTTGCATCAACACTCTATAAATAATTTGTACGAGTTTTTTAAGATTTCTTGAAAACTCCTACGAACCAAACTTCAAAATAAATGACCTACATATTAATATTTCCGGGGCCCCATGAGCCCGAGAGAATGAAAAATCTTCGAAAATATAATTTAACAAAAACAGCAAAAATTAATAGGTTAAATTATATTTTCGTTGGGTTTGTACTATAAATATGTGAATATGAACCAGGAAGCGATTGATTACTGTTCAACTATTTAGTATTGCAGTATCGCCAATCTTTATTGTTCCAATATTTACAATTGAAACTTTTGAGAAGACTCGTTTCTCTGACATTGGTGATGGTTTGATGAAAAAGTCACATTCAAACCTGAAAAGCCTTTTCATGAATAATGGTTTATTTGGTTTGTTTGATGTAATAATTGATATATTTTATGAGAAAGTGCTTTATTGGTTCCATTTTGAACTGTGGTAAACAGACACATTCAAATCTAAAAAGGCCTTTTCAAGAATAATGTTTAATTTGGTTTTGTTGATATGATAATTGATATATTTTATGGAAAAGTGGTTTATTCGTTCGATTTGGACTGTGGTATTTTGTGGTTAAAAACATAGTCAAATCTAAAAAAGCCTTTTCAAAGATAATGGTTTATTTGGTTTGAATAATGTAATAATTGATATATTTTATGGAAAAGTGAAATATTGGTTCGATTTTGAACTGTAGTATGTTGTGGTAAACCGACAAATTCAAACTTTAAAAGGCCTTTTCTAGAATAATGGTTTATTTGGTTTGAATGATGTAATAATTGATATATTTTATGGAAAAGTGGTTTATTGGTTCGATTTGGACTGTGGTATTTTGTGGTTAAAAACACATCCAAACTTAAAAAAGCCTTTTCGAGAACATTGGTTTATTTGGTTTGGTGAAAACGGTTGATGTAACAATTAATACATTTTATGGGGAAGTGGTTTATTGGTTCGATTTTGAACTGTGGTATTTTATAGTAAATAGACACATTCAAATCTAAAAAAGCCTTTTCGATAATAATGGTTTATTTGGTTTGGTTGATGTAATAATTGATATATTTTATGGAAAGGTGGTTTATTGGTTCGATTTTAACCTGTGGTATTTTAGCAATGAATGGCTTATTGACTTACAAGGTGATGTTTGTAATCAGAGCACAGAGTAAATGCACAAACTGTCTAACATGGAAATTGTAAAGTTACAGTGCAATATAAGTTGATATTAATTGTGTGATATTTTTTGAAAGTGGTAATAACAATAAATATTTCTTCATCTTTTAATATTACAAGCTACCAAAAAGAAAATGTACTTTAAATTTGAAATTGCAACCAAAACATTTTCTAACTTTTAGTGTTGACCATGAAGAGAAACATGAGATTAGTAATTGTTAAAAGATTCCATCCAAAAGTACCATTGCTCGAAGTTGCTAGTACCAGACACATTCGATTGTAACTGACGAAAGTACGGTTCAAGTGATTCCGCCCAGAGGCCGTATTTTTGAAATCGGTGGAAATTTTTCGAATTTTTCGCCGGCTACTTTTATCAATTTTTTAAACTTATTTTCTTTTTTTAAATTAAGAAACATAATTTTTTCCCCCTTAGAAAGGAAAAATTCCAACTGCGTAAATCGATTCGAAATTATTCGCTTAGTATGGAAATAAATATTATTAAACTTGAAAACTACGAACGGATGTGATGAAAACTTAAAAGTGATTGAAGAATTTCTGGAAATAATTCTTATGCGCGATTCAACTACTGATTCTGATATTTTTGATTGGTTTTCCAACTGGTGGTGCTCTTGCCATGACTAGTGTTTTTAAAGCAGTTGTTATAAAATTAAAAGAAAAATGCAAAAAACAAGATAGTGATTTTCTTCAACATTTTCATTGCATTATTCACCAATTAGCAAACGTTATGCTCCAAAGTTTTAAATATCGAACATACTGCTAAAAAAATGTTACTAAAATTGTAAATTTTATTCGTGCGCGAGGCCATAATCATCGCCAGTTGATCAAATTTCTTGAAGACATAGAAAGTGAATATACTAATCTACCTTATTACACACGAATTTGATAGCTTTCTAGCCATACATTATTTGTGCGATTCTTTAACTTGCGGGACGAGACCACCATTTTTTTGGAATCGAAAAACTATGAATGTAGTTTATTACAAAATGATCAATGGATAAATAACCTGACTTTCTCAGTTGACATTACAAATCAGCTGAGTCAACTTAATCTTAAACTGCAAGGCAAACATGAAGTGGTTACCATGTGTTTTGACAATATTAATGTTTTCTAGCAAAAAATATTCCTTTGGCAAAAACAGCAGCAAAATACAAATTTATCTCATTTTAAACGCTGCCACACATACTAAAACTAACCGGGAATGAAATTTGTAGAGTGTGCTGCTCAAACTAAATTATAAGTAGAGGAATTCGAATGAGAATTTTAAGATTTAAAAAATAGTGTGAAAATCAATTTCACCTATTTACTTATCTTGATGGATTGATATCCTCATCAATCGTTGATGATAAATAATAATTAACAATTGAAATTGATGGAAATTCAGTATGATTCCATCTTGAAACAAGATTATTTGGAAGATGGAATTCCATATATTTCTATAACTATTTATCTATTGACCCATTTTCCAATGTACAATCAATTTTAAAAATCAATCTGAACAAAATTAAGGAAATTGGACATGCAAAATGGACATTGTATTTCATTACTTTGAAAAATTTAACTAATTTCCTAATTTTATTACCATAATCCAAACTTTTATTTCTGATCCTCATATTGAAACAAAGAACGCCCCAAAACCGCTTACCATGAATACCACTATGAATTGCTGATCAACTAAATCGAAATTGATCAACTAAATTACATTATACTGAACTATATAATGCACGATACAATCAAAAAGATAAACTGCTACTGATAATTTTCCAGACGACCTTTAAAAAATGTTTCCCACAGCACGTTACGAAAGTACACAAATACCGTTTAAAATATTATATCTGTGTTAAATTTAAATATAATTTAATTAACGCATCCAACTAATAATAGTTTACGCTCGTGTGAATATATAAAACTCTATATATAAATACAAAATTTACATGATTAATTACAATATTCGTTGATCATGATTATGGTGATGATGATGATGATCATCATCATCATTATGATCATGATTATTATTATGACGATGACATTCAATTATTATTAATTAAGAGAAATAAATACAACAATATTACAATTAATACCAATTTATGTATCCCATCCGGTTTTGGGTATACACATTTTTTAAATAGTTGATGATAGTTTTATTATGATATATAAATAATAAATTTATTTATGCATATTAGCACCCACTTAAGTCGATTTGAAAGTTGTGTAATATAATCGGTCGCATATTTAACCATTATAAATTACCTGTGTGCACATGCTTATACGTTATATTATTGAAACGTGTATAAGACAATGACACCCTATAGATCGTTTGTTCTACTCGTCTAGAGTCGAGCACATAAATATTATATGCGAGAGGCACGATTTTAGCACTTCCAGTATACTCTCGTCATATATATATACGACGAGGGAATTGGAAAAACACGCAATTCAAATTAAAACTACTTTAAAATTACACAAATAAAATAAAACATAAAACATATAGCCATACATATATCATATTCGTTTAAAAACGAATATAATTTGCATATTTTGTGTGTGTGTGTGTGTAAATGCGAGTATACGAGCTTATAAAGAAACATACAGTATACATAATCTTTTAAAGAAAATACCTGTTGTGAACATTTTTTTTGCGCTTAACGTGATTTCTTATATACATAGTCAAAGTCTCTTATATAGTACCTACATTACATATATACAGTGGAATGAAACATGATAATAATATTTTTTTGTTATAAAATAAGAATTACCATCAAACCATCATCATCATCATCATCTTCGTCTTATTTTATTTTAGCGATGTTTATTTATAGCCGCATTAAATGTTAGAAAAGAATCTTCTTTGTCTTTAGAAAATTAAAAAAGAAACAACAATTAGAGATGATCAGATGTAGCTATATTGGTTTGAAACGTAAATATTTAATAAAAATTTTGTGTTTGAAATACGACGAAATATTGTGTTGCCGTATCAGAATAAATTTGATATAAAAATTTAAAATTTTTATGGCAGGTCTTGTATATTTGAGGATACGTTTGTTGATTGCGCAATCCTATTTATGTAAAATCCATTACGTTTTGGGCCAAATAAACTAAAATTTTATAGTAATAATTTAGCGACATTAAATTGTCGACAAAAATCGACAAAAAATGGTCGATTTGGGGTTCTCAGCAAAATCTAGAATAATAGAAGACATTTAAGAAAAATTTTGGTTTATGAACACCTCCTTTCAAATCCCGAGTATGAAAAGTCCACTATTTCAATTTTTTTTATGAATTCGTAAAAAAATAAAAACGGTCTTTTAATAATCTTATTAGTCGACTTATCGTATGGATGTCTAAAAAATCAAATCCATCTTTGTTAAATTCTTAAATAATATGTTAAGAAATGACTTAGTTCCAATCAGTATTGTCAAAAACTAGTTGAGCATCTAAAATTTATGTTAAAATCCAGCTCTTATATTAATTTGTTAGGATATGGCCTAGTACCAAACATCATGGACGATATTCACAAAATCTTCTTCAAAATAAGAATTATAATTTAGTGGTACATAATAAATTTGACCATAAAAGGTGAACAAATTTCTAAATTCCATTCGATATGAAGAAAAAATGAACTAGTTAAATTAAGCAAATGCCAAATTTTTAAATGGGTTCAAAATTCATGTTAAAATTTTATTCTTCCATATGACCATTTTTAGGGTTATGAAATTGCAAAGATATTTGCAATTGCGAAGCATTCGACTGTCAACATTGACAAAATTGTAATGGATGTTTTAAAATCATATGAGCTAAGTTTAAATCAAGTTTATACAATTACGTGTGAAAATGGTGCCAACATGTTAAAAGCAAGTGCACCGCTAGGCGAAGATCAAAGCGTTCAAAACTAAAATAATGAGAAATAAATAACATTGGACGAAGAAGATGGAGACGGAACCGACGAAACCGCATTTTACAGTTACACATAATTACATCATTGATGACGAATTTTTATTTGGCCTTGAGTGGGCCAAATAAAAATTCCAGTTTGGCCTTTTTATTTGGCCTCCAATACGTCTCAACCTGGGAGGATGATAAGGCTTTGAGTATCGTTTTAAATATACGAAAATACTCCAGTCAACTCATTGCTCTGGCGCTAATGACAAATATTCGTTTATTTTGAAATTTATACTCATGTTTATTATGGTCCGAAAGAATGCCTTAAAATTAGTTGGATGATTATAGTACTAAAAACCACCACACGAGGCTGAACGCAGATACTTTTTTTCTCATTTCCATAAATTCACGTGACACATCGTTTTAAAACGTTTTTATTCCAAAACGTTCTTAGTTTAGCCGTTTTGGCGCTGTTGGTAATTTTTCCCGTTTTTGGGGAGAAGGGGGAAAAACCAAGTGAAAATGTGGAAACTTGCGGTTTTTAAAACCCTGATCTCACTGAAACATGTTAAGATCTCTGTAGATTTTTTGAGTTTATGCAACAATCTAATATTTAAACCACAGTTGTGATTGTTCAAAATTTAGATTTAGAGCTTCTTCTATTTCTATTAAGAGATACTAGACTCCTTAACTCATCTAGTCATCATACAGTTTGAACAGATCCGCATCAAGGGGTGTTATGAAGCATAGCATCGTTTTCAGAATACTTTGGTTACGCTTTAATAGTGTTGGCAACATTTTGTAAAACTATGTTAAATTGCAACTGGAAGAGAATTAGCTTCTGTAATTAAACTGTCCCCGATGAAGTAATAAATTTTTGTCGCTGGGAATACAAAAAAAAACAAACAGAAAACAAAATCGAATAATGCGGTAATCTATTTGCTTGCTTACAAAATATTATAATAGATTTCAACGGTTCGATGGGAAATTGATTAAACACGAAGTAAATTAAAGCTTCCTATTGAGAATTACTTATGTACGAATATAAAATTCATATTTTAATATAATATATTGCTTTTTAACAGTTCTATGATTTCCAAATAATATTTTTTTCATAAATGTTGTTGTATTACCATAAATGAAAGCATAGAAATTTCTATTTATATTTTTTGTTTTGTTTTATTTTTTTATGTACAAATAAAATAATATAATGAGATATATGTAATTCCAATTTTGTTTGTTCACTTGTCGATACCAACTGAAGATTGTGTCAATAACACAACACAAGGAAAAACATTGAAATTTGGTTAAAAAAAAATTTTGTTTTACGTACCCGAGTACGTATCCAAAGAGACAATTGGTCAGGCAGTTGAACTCCACAACAATACGCCATTAATAATATTTCCCTCGTCGTCTACACAGAGTACACGATACATAAACCGTACATACATAGATGGTATTAGAAAATGTTATTTCATTTTTAAAATTTGATCCTAATTGACATCTTATTGAATGTTTTATTACAGCAACAGCAACAGCAATCGCAACACAAAAAATTAATAATCGAATTGCAATATATGTTAGGTACTACAGCATATGTATGTATGTACATGCACACAAAACATAATTGAAATGGTTTATCTTATTTCTTTTATTTAACGGATCTCTCGTATTTTTGTGTCTATTGACAATTGCTTGCGATATTTTCTTATTTTTGCAGAGGAAACAATAATTTTCTTTTCTATCTATACACAATAAAATAAAATTAAATTAAATTAAAAATTATGACAATATGTTCATAAGAAATTAGCATAAAAATAATGAGATCCATAAATTATAGAACACATCATCGATTGTTGTCCAAATATGATCATAATTTAAAAATGCATGCGCAATTTTAACTTTATACCAGTTTTATGTTTTTTTAGAAAGTGCGCTGCTTAGAATATTCTCCCACACAACAGACCTATACAAAAACAACAGCATATTAAATTAATTTTAACAACACCCTCTATTTTTATACAAAAAAAAAAAAAAAATTCGATCACGATCTGATTCTTCATAATATCATAAATTAAAAAATAATCTAAATAAATAAACAATAAAAAATAAATAAACTTGCATCAAAAAAATCTAAAACTATAAAAAAACACTTTTAGTACAATAAAACGTTATATAGTTCACGATTTTTGATTTAATGTTTCAATTGTCAAAACATAAATATGTATTTCTTTTTAATGATCTTTTTGATTCGTAGTGTTGTGTAACAAAAACATAAAGTACAACTTGGGTTATGAGTATTTAGTTTTCAGGAAAAAATAGTGTGTCGCCTATTGAAAATGAGACCTCCTACAAGATAACGAATTAATCATTGAACTTAAATAATTTTGTGTCAGAATGCTGGGTTTCCATTCAAAATTATGAATAAATACTGACACAAAACAATTTCTTCAAAAAGCTTTTTTAAATTTATTTTAAAAGCTTTTGTATCGAATTGTTTAATCATCAGTGAATGTACTACGATGTAATGCAAAAAATTTGACACAAGAGTTTACTGTAATTCGAGGAGCTTTTGAAAAAGCTTTGAATATTTTAATTTTATTATTAGATGAAATTATTGTTTTCTTCGCATACAATTTATTAGGTCTTGCATAAATTGTTCGTTGAACGTTTTTCATTAGTTGTATTTACCTTCCAGTTTTATCTGCACGACTTCTTTCTAGCAGTTTGATGTACTTCATAATGCCCTGACTTAAAAGTTGTAAATGAACAAAAAACATTATATTTTTTTGAAAATTAAAGTTTTCTCAAGTCAACATTTTCTATAAGCTTGAGCATAATTATACTACTAGAGCTTTATATAAAGTTTTTGTTTTAAAAAGCTTTTACGTAAACTTAAAAAATTATCTTCAAAATACTACTACCTTCACAAATTTTCTTAAGCCATATATTATTAAACTTTATTTTTTAGGCGAGCTTTTGTGCTAACGATAAAATAAAATAACCGAAAATCCTAAAAATATTGGATTTTGATAAGAAAACTGAATTTTTTCATAAGCTAAGCTATAAAAAAGTAATACGAAAATCACTTTTCTATTTCTCTGAAAGTGAGCTTTTAATTTTTTTATTTTGTTTATGGTTTACTTAAATTGATAACATTACTATTGATAGAGCTTTAGAAAAAATTACTTGTAAACTAATAAAAAAATATTATCGTTTCTACCTTAACATTAATCAATTCAAAATTTGAGGTTTTTTAGTATTTTACCGGCGCTGCATCTCATAGAAAGATTTCGCTGCCTTATATTTAAAGTTGCACAACCATTATTTTTACGGATTAAAGTGTGATTGCTTAGTGTGATATTTGAATTGGATTCAAGATCCCACGGCTTCCGGAATTGGGAGAATGCTGCTGGATGAAGTATACTGGCAACCAGCGGACGGAAGGTGGATAATCTCGATTTCTTCCAAGTATTTAGACTTCAAGAAAAAATAGTGTATCGCCTATTGAAAATGAGACTTCCTACAAGATAACGAATTAATCATTGAACTTAAATATTTTTGTGTCGGTATGCTGGTTTTCTCTTCAAAATTATGAATAAGCACCAACGCAAAACAATTTCTTTAAAATTAAAGTAATGAGCTTTTTTAAATTAAATTTAAAAAGCTTTTGTATCTTATCGAATCATTTAATCACTTTTTATATATACTGCAACATGATGGAATTGGATTAAATCCAGTATTTATTGTAAATCGCGGAGCTTTTAAAAAGAGCTTTGAGTATCTTAAGTTCGTCTAAGATGAGTTATTGTGTTTTATGTAAAATTTGGTATGAGCTTTGTATAAATCAAATCTACGTAAAACTTTTCTTATTAATTTTGTTAATCTTCTATTTTTGATTAAGTTTCCACTAAAAAGCTTTCAAGAAAGAGAATAATAATATGTTTTTTTCATACTGTATTTGATTTTCAGGGAAAAATAATGGTCCGCTTATTTAAACTGAGACGGTTTATCTTAAAAACCATGATCAAACACACTATAAAACAATTTCTTCAAAATTGAAGTAGTGAGCTTTTTATAAAATTAAGTTAATTTCAAGAGCTTTTTTGGTATCGAATCATTTAATCAGTCATTATGTATTACAATATCTTGTCGTAGGTTTAAATCCAGAATTTATTGTAAATTGTGGAGCTTTCTAAAAAGCTTAGAATATTTAAACTTTCTTCTATAAAGGAGTTATTGTGTTTTTATGTAAAACTTGGTATGAGCTTTATATAAATTACATGTACCTTACGCTTTTCTAATTAGTTTTATTAACCTTCTACCTTTGCTTTAGTCTACATGGTTTGTTTCTGGTGCTTCCCTTTTCTTGGGAATATGCTTTCACTTAAAACGTTAAGGAAGAAAATTATAATATTTATGTTTTCCAAATTTTTAGTTTTCACTAGGAAATTTTTTTAAACAGCTTTCTTTAAATTTCATTTAAGCAGGCTTAATTGAATTGTCCCCGTGTTGCCATATGGCAACAAAAAACATCTGTACAAAAACACCAGTTCGTAGCAAAGTAAAACGAGCACATACAATTATTTTCTCTCTCTTGTTTAAACCGTTATTCGAGAAACTCGTTAAAATTTAGTGTGGTATTGAATTTAATAGTAATAGTACCAGAAAAGTGCAGAAAAAAACAAAATTTGTTGAAACTGTGGAAATTGACTACATGAAAAGTAAGTTTGATTTTAATTATATATTCCGAATGAATATATTTTTTTTTTTTGTAATTAATCAAGTAATTGTGATTGTAATTGATCTTAAATATTCATTGCAACCTGTTGCCATATACCTATTGCCAACACGGGGACATGTAAGGTGAAAATATTTTCGAAATGTTTTGATGAAAATTTCCATTCTTTTAGAGTTTTCGTGCTCTTAATGAATTTTCAATACACTATATTGATTAATTTATATTATTCTAGGCAACTCTGCTTAAAAAAGACGCGTTAGATCATTTTGATCAACTAAATTCCAAAGACGACACGGACAACGTTCATGCTGTCTTTATTGAACCTCCAAAAAATTAAGGTTTCGTGAGCAGAGAGGACGATGCTGAAGATGTATTGGGTGGTATTCCCGACGATGTTTGCCCTGGCTAGTTGAAAGCCAACTGTGAAGTAGTTTTGAGAAGTGGTCGTCATATTACAAGTTTGGGTGATGATAATGACGATAGCGATTTAGATGTGGAAGTTAAACTGGCCGGTTATTTTACTAGTTTACCAGAAACTTCATCTGTCGCACCTGGAGGTCCTTCAAAATCTAGTGAACCATCTACATCTTCCACTAAAATTTAGGAATAAACAGAAAACTAAGCAACATAAAATAAAAGGCTATAAAACGAAAAAAAAAAATTAACGTAGATGGGCGTTCACATTATAACTAATTATAACGCAATAATTTTAAAGATTGTTGTAATTTGAAGCCGCCCGAGCAATTTGAGAAATTCTATGATGACAAATTGCTGCAACTGATAGCCGAGGAATCAGCTAAATACGCCGTTTTGCGTGAAAAACCAAATCCACAAATATATGTGAGTGAGTTACGCACGTTTCATGGGACACTTTTAATAAATGGTTTCAACTATCACACAAGTCTTAGGTATATGTGGAGCAATGAAGAAGTTATGCAAAACAATCATGTCTGTATGAAGATGCGAAAAAATCGATTTAACGAAATACTTCAATTTCTCCACTTCGAAGGCAACAATCATGCAGGCATAAGTGGAGACTGAAATCCGGACAAAACGTGGAAGCTTCCACCTATTACCGATCATTTGAATGCTAAAATGATACATCATTTTCATCCCGAGCCAAATATATCGTATAACGAAAGTATGATAGGTTACTTTGGGCGACATGGCTGCAAGCAATACATAAAAGGAAAACCACTTAGGTTTGGCTTTAAAATATGATCACTTTGCACTCCATCGGGTAAGTTAACCAACTTCGAGGTATATCAGGAGAAAATCCTCGTTTAAATAGTACGTACGAGGACCAATTTGGGAAAGGTGCCGCACCGCTTCTCAGCATGATCGACGATTTTCCTGAAAATGTTCAAAAACTGCAACTTTCGATTTATTTCGATAATCGGTTTACTGGTTTTGCTCTTTTAATATATTTGAAATCACGTGGGTATAATTGCACTGGGATGATTCGCGAGAATCGCATCCCAAAAAGGTGCCCAATTGCGCTTAAAATAATTTTTAATAGGACAAACGCAGGTTTTATGCATCTGCAACACTGAAAGAAGCTGGAGTTCGAATCACTAAATGGGTCGACAATAGCGTAGTGTGTATGGCATCAACAAATTTAGGCAAACAATGCGTCCCGCTACTCCAAAGAGTATAAAAGCAAAGTGGCTGTACCACGTTGTTACAGATTACAATAAAAATATGTGTGGTGTCGTTCGCTTGGACATAAAGCTGGCCTATTTTAGAATTGCATAGATGTCAGTATACAGAATGCATGACAACTTCATCGATTCGGCCAGCCAGATATAACCAGCTGGAATTTAGGAAGCAAATAGCTTTTTACTGTTGCACGCATTATGGTGAAATGCCAAAACGATCAGGGCCTTTAGTAAAAGAAATCGAAAAGTAGGTAAAGATTCCATATAAACGACCTCTCGATTCGATCAAATTGGTCACTTCGTTGTTCCCATTCCTAAGAAACGACTATGCGCTGGTGGATACTGCAAAACCATTAGGCATACAGCTTGCGTAAAATCTGATGTAAGCCTATGTGTTAAATGTTTTTTATCCTACCATACAAAAGAATAAGATAATTAAAGCTTACTTTATTATTTTAATAAATGAATACGCTTTTTGATTTCTTAATAAATGAAATATAGATTTTATAAAAAATGTTGTTGGTTTGATTTCAGTTTTCTGTTTAAAAATAGTTGTAAAAAAACAACCGTGCATGTCCCCATGTTGCCTTAGGCCCAATAGATACTATATAATGTGCTTTATATAGGAAAATTAAAAAAATAATAGTTCTGGGACAATTTGAGCTAAAGCATGTTTGTTTAAGCTTAATTATATTACTAAAGCTTTCGTAGTCTAAGTAAAAATATGTTAAGAGTTGAAAGTTTATCTTTAAATTAGTATTTTTATACGTTTTATTCTTTTATGTTGTTTTAGCTTTTAACTAATAAATAGTAAATAAATGTGTAATAGAATGCTATTAATTTTCAAAAGCTTTCTTGCTTCAAAATACGGATACTAAATTCATAATTATTATTGCGCAAACTATTTTTGAAATTCAGCTTATTTCTTAGGCGAGCTTTTGTACTAACTATAAAATAATATAATAAAATGCTCAAAAATAAATTATTAAATTTTTATAAGAAAATTTAATTTTTTTATAATCTTAGCTATTCAAGCTTTTAATAAACTTTTATTAATTATTGCCTCATTTCATTTTAAATTATTCATTATAAATATTTGTTCATTCTTTAACAATAATTTTAATAAGCTTTACTTTACAAAACTATTATTATTAGTCTATAAGGTGTTTTTGTTTAGTTAAACTGATAATATTAACATTGATAGAGCTTAATAAAAATGTGATTATTACAATTTTATGAAACGTATTCAAATTCGATTTTTATAATTAATTTTTATGCTTTGCACGCAGTCACCTAAATATGTATTAACGTAAATAACGGTTGTTTAACGTAGATGGTGTAGTTGTAGTCGCGTTTTAACCCTCTGGCACGTCTCTCATTAATGACACTCAAAAAGCTTACCATTTTTTTTTATATAAGCACGGTACATAAATAATTTTTTCAAGTAAAATTGATTCCAGAAATATTGTCATTTAACTGGAGTTTACTTGAGATTCCCGAAAACAAAATATTTAAGCTTTTTAATAAATATTTGTTATTCTGAATTCCTTGTAATTTTATTATCTGTTGAAAATCTTTACCAATATCTGATTGAATTTTGTTTATTTTCGTAAATAATTATTGTGTTTTTCAAAATTTTAAGCAATTAAACAAAGTTTAAAAGCTTTGCATTACACAGCTTTTTTAAAGATCGTACATACCCTATAAGTGTGATTTCTATTACAAATTCTTTACGCTTCTTTCTTATTCTTAATTGTATTGCAAAGCTTTCAAATTTTAGGATATCACAATGATTTGTCAGATAAGCTGCATATTTCATAATTAACGAAGTTAAAGAGAGCTAAACCTTAACTATGTAAATTTTACCTAAGTAACAATAAATGTAATAGATTATTTTGATTATATTGGGGTTACAAGAGAGCTTAAATTTTATTGAGAATCTTGTATTTAAGTTTCTTTAAATTTCTAAAAAATTATTTTTTTTTCTTTTTTTTTTAAATGTCATATTAATAATATTTAAAAATAATAAAATATAAATTGGGTCGATGGGTATTTAAATTTTGAAAGCTTTAAATAATATTTTTTTGTAAGAAAATCGACTTCTATATCTTTGTTTCTGAGGATCTTCTTTGCGCGATTGAGATATCTACATTTTTAATTAACTTTTTTTAAATTAAATTAATTTTGTTCAGAGCTTAAAATTTTTAGGTAAGGTTTTTAAAGAAGTGATGTCCTTCTTAAAATATAAAGATAATTTCTAAATATTTTTTTTTTGAAAAGCTTTTAACTTTAGCGTAAAAATCAGGAAATAAAATGTTCAGTTTATTTAGTGTAGAGCCTGAACTAAATTCAAGGACTTTTTTTTATATTATGTGGTTAAACAAAGTATAGTAATCATAAAATTTTTACAGAATTATCCGATTAACCAGATTTATATCGCCGAAGTCCAAAAAGTTATTTTCAAAAACTCTTTGTGTAACAGTATGTCTGTCTGCTTATTTGAGTAAGGCAATTCAAACAAAACATAAGCTTTTTTTTAAATTGGGAAATCTCAGTGGTTTTTGGCCGAAATAAGTCAACCGAACGTGGAAGGTGTAAGATTCTAAAAATAAAATTTAAGGCATATCGGCCCAGATTCTAAATGTAAGTGAAATTGAAGATATATGAAAGACGGATAGATTAATTAGGATGAAACTTCGTACTTAAGCTTTTTCATAGATTGAGAGATACAAGTGGCATTTGGTCGGAATTGGTCTATCGGTAGTGGCAGTTAACAAAGGAGCTTTCATGTTTTGCAAATATTTTGAAAAGTATTTCAGTTATAAGAAAACGGCTAAGTAAAATTTGCTAAAATATCAGTTTTCCAAGTTTTTGATGAACTTCATTTTTAATTTTTTCATAAACTGATCTTAGCGTACATATTTTGGCTGAACACTCTACCAGCAGTGAAAGCTTAGAACGATTAAAACAAGACAACATTCTATATCAAGTTTATTACAAAATTACTTCACATCATTTTTTCAACCTTTCCAGAAATCATAATTTTTAATAAAAAAACATTATTTCAAAGAAATTCTGCATCTTTACTAGGTTAAAGCTTTCCATATATTGAATGATCTATGCAAAATGTGGTAGCGGAAGTGGCAACTTATAGTGTAAAGGCTTTTCCAATTTTTCCAATGTTGCTGGAAAGTATAACATATACAAAAGCTCGAATAATCATTTTGATTATACAAGACAGTTTTTAATTAAATTACGGTAAGTTTAGTTTTTCGCTTTGGAAATGAACCGTGGTATATTGGAGACATATGTCGAATCGTGGTAGAAGATACTCGTCTGTTAGTACAACATAATCACCAATCTATTTTTAAAGGTAGGCAAACTTTGAAAATATTATAAAACACATTTTATCGAATGCGAACAATTTATATGTGATAAACTCAAGCTCAATTTATAGTACACTGTTAATTAATAATATCACAGATTATAATAAATTTGATGTCTTTTGTTAATTGTAAATAAATTTGATTAGCCAGAAGTATTTTCACAGCATTTATAGTTGTAAGTTTTCAAATTTCCTTCTAGTCATATACAGTGAAGCTTATAAAAATATAATTATTAAGATGAGCTTTTACATAAGAGTACATAATTTTTAAAAGTTATTTTTAATTTGCATAATCAATTTATCGGAAAAATCAGTGCATTTCAGAAAACTCAGACTTTTTATAGAAATTAAAGTGCAAAAAGCGACTAGTGAGCTTTTAAATTGTATTTTAAAACTAAAACTTTATTAATTTGTTATAGTGCTTTCGTCAAATTTCACAAGGCTGTTGTTAAGTTTTAATTATCCTGGTAAGCTGAAAATTACGATACCTTTATGTTCAGGGCATTATAAATTTTTTTCCAAAAATAAGCTGAATCATTTTGAATTGTATTATGTGCAGGAGCATTTTGAATTATGTTGTATACAGATTTGCTATGGATTTTAAAACCAAATAAAACACCAAACCCTTAAAGTTTTCAAACTTTATTTATCAACCTTCTGCTTCTTTAAAAAATTTCGGATTTGTTTTTTTTTTCACTTTCCACTGCTGTATTTCACTATTCATTGTTTCACTTTGGTCATTTTACCACTGTTTAGGTTTGCTTTACACTATTCAAGTTTTACTGCTCAACATGTACTGTTCACTGCTAAATTACAACTGTGTTTGCATTCCAAATTGCTTGAATAGATTACATAAAGAGTTCACTCGTGCACCGAGTGATATATTTGAGAAAAGAAAGTATCACAAAAAATTGTTAAGCTTTTGAAATTTCTAATAATTTCTGAATCCTAGCCAGAAAATAAACAATTAAAAATCTTTTTTTTTTCTGCCAAAAAGCTTCCGATTTTTATATAATATTTTAGCCAAAATTCAAATGGGTTAAAAAAAAATTTAGCTCCGTGAAAATTATCGTCATATGATTTTATTATTTAATTTTCAAGTACGTGAATTTAAAAAATTATATTAAAAGCTTATTGTAACATGTGCAAGTATACGAAATTTAGGAGTCCAAAATATTTGTACTACCTAATAAATTAATATTTATCAGGAATCTAAAGTGTCTCTAGAGATATGTTTTTAATTAGAAAGCTTGACCTTCAGATTTAAAACGAATTTGGAGGGCCATCTTCTAATGATATAACAATTGGTAAACTTTTCCAAAACCTCGATAAAAACAGTAAAAATTTTACTTTGCTTAGATTTTATTTTCAGGGCTTTTTCATTTTAGAATTTAATAGAATTAAAGTTAAAATATTGTGTTTGGTTTATTAATTTTCAACTGCCTTTAAGTTTTTCAAAACGTTTTCGAACCATCTTCGTTAAATATGACAAAATAAGATTCGCTGAAATTATAAATTTGGGACTTCTTTAAATTTCTCCAGTGTTGGGTTAAAATAAATTACTAAAATTTTATTCGACTTATTTAAATTTTTGACAACTAAAAAAATAATCTTCGTTAAAAATTTTGATAAGGTAATTTTTGTCTCTAATGCTTAAAATCAATAGTTGTTGACCCAATTTGGTGATATCTTATTAGGTGATCGGCGGCGAGATGATTATTGAAAATAATTTAGCAATTTGATAAATAAATTAAAAATTCCGTTAAAGTTCATAGAACTTGAGCAAATACCACTCGAACCCGGAGGCTATCAATGGTAATCTCTGCTAATCACATGATAATTTTTTTTTACTAAAAAATTGTTCAAATTAAACTATCAAACCTTGAAATTCCAATTCAATATTAGTTATAAAATAAAATCATGCATCTGATTAATCAATTACTCGCCTATACAGACCAACAACAAAAAATACGCATAGCTATCAAAACCTAAATTTAGCCACTTTTCACATCTCACCAAAAAAAAATTAAATTAATGAATCAACAGTTAATAAAATTAAACCAATTAAATTTAATTTATGTGTACATCTAAAATATATAAACGTTTAAACGGTTTAATCATTAATAAGACTTCACGATCGCGGCGCGCACATTAAAACTCTGTTTTTTTTTGTTGATTTATAATTAAAAACGTAAAAATAAAATATTATGTCTAAATTGAAAACCTATAATTTTTCCAGAAACAGTGAAAGTTTAGTCGTTTTGTGGGATGATCTATTCACGAATGGTCCACCGTGTACATAGTAAAAAATAAATAAATTACTATATATTTTTTTTTTTTTTTTGAAAGGCGCGAGACCGTCAATTATTAATTTTTTTATAAGTATTATGATATACACCGTGTGCATTATAATATATACAGTCGGTAAAATGGTATCACGTATATAATATCCCATAAACATAAAAATACAAAAATTTTCCGCATCGTCTTAATCAATTATTGCATCATAAATGTAATTAATTGCTAAATAAAAAATTTTAACGATTAATTTATTTCCAATCAATTTAGCGTTGTTTTATTGCCCGCAAGGATTTCTTTTCTTATTCATAATGAATTCTGTGTGTAGGTTTTATTGTGTAGTAAATATAATTTAATTACGGCTCTGTTTTATAATAATCTTTTTATTTTTTTGTTTTGTTTTTATAATAATGAATGAATGTTTTTTTTTAAAAGTAAATAGAGATATTCGGACACTCGAATTTTTGCGTACAAATATCGGGTATGTGTCAAAGTCAATATTTGATTATTGATCTAAACTTAAGTGTATATATCGTGTTTTATGCAAATTAGATGGAGCCTGTGTTTGACATTTACTGTTACCTCGATATTTGATGTCTAATTAAATAGTGTTTAAGTACATTTCCAACTAGTAGGAGGTCTTGATTAAATTAAAACGTCAACAAGCGTGCATCTTCAGTTGTGTAACATAATTTTGTTTGATAAATTTTCAAATTCCAAAACAAATTTTTTTTATAAACTTATTTCTCTTCCAGCCTCCGATACATTGAAATAAACGGTCAAGTATATAGGATACAATAAACCAAAAAAAAAATTGTTTAAGAATTTTTTTGTGTATGCTTGTTTTTTAAAGAGTCTTGATCAAAATCTTAATTTATCTTTTTCATGTTGTTCCAAGGAAAATACATGAAATTTACGTTTTTTTTATATATATTATCGCCGACGAGATACTCGTTGTAATATTGGTTGTTGTTTGGTTGGAAATCAATAAATTGTGTGGATTATTTATTTTATATTTATACATAATTTTTTTGTTGTTACAATTTTTTTTATCATAAATTTATAAAATATACTATCAACGATGGAGCACATGTTTTTTTTAAAGATATGTACAACATAACTTTTATATACGAGTATCGAGCGCAAAAAACATAAAAACAGTGTTCAACATGCATCAAGGAATTTGATATATAAAATTATTTGTAATATTGGGTTCGTTTATTTTGTTATCAATTATTACCGTAAGAGGGACATGGTACACGATGTACGAGTTTTTTCTGGTATTTATTATTGGTACAACGGTTGGTGCAAGATGCACCTATTTTGTATTAAACCTCGATATTTGCTAAAGCTCATTGATTACTGGGGAAAAGCTTTCACTCTGAAATTTAAAGTCACTAAGTAATTTGTTAATGTCCCATTCAAAATTCTCTTAAACAGGATCATTGAGACTAACAAAACTAAATAGAACTAAAGCTCTTGGGTTTGATAAAAAGCTAAGAATTAAATAAAAATCGTTCTTAAACTGATGAATAAATGAAACTAAATCAAAAAATTAAGAATAAAAAACGAAAGCTTTAAAACATAAAAAATGGATAATTAATTATAAAAATACCGAAAAAATGACACAGTGGGTTAAGCTTTGGCGTTTGGATTGTAAGAAACCGAGTTCGAATCCCGATAGGGGCAATTGAAATTTTACCAACAGATTACGATCTGTGATGAAATGTAACACATCTATGACCCTCTGTCGGTGTGCAAAACCCATGGACCGACCCAACCCATCTTCTATGCCAGTATAATAGGGCATCGAGCTTGCAAAGTGCAGATGTAAGCACAACCATGTAAGAGCAGAGTGAGCCTTGAAGCCCAAAACAGATCGCACAGTTAACAATAAAATGAAAAAAATATAAAAACAGTAAATTAAATAATTCTTAATAAAGCTAACTGGTTGGCGATCTCTCCAACAAAAACTTTTATAATTTGCTTCAACCAATTCCAATTTATAAATTTTTTTAAATTACTTCAAAAATTAAAAAGCTTCCATAAAAATATTTCTGATTTTAAAATATTTTATTATTGAAATAAAAACCTTCGATTCTTAGCTTATTAAAAAATGTTTTATTGATATTAAAAATGCCCAAATTTAAAATGTTATAAACATTTTTAAAGAGCTTATTTAAAATAAAGATGGTCTTTAAAAAAGTTTATCGAAACTTTTTTGCTTTCCGTACTGTAACATTTCGAACTAGATGTTTGGAAATCGGGTTAAATCGGCAGATGTTTTAATTAATCGTACCATTTTAAAAGCTCTCTATATATTTTTTAAAATTTTTTAATAGTTTCAAAAAAATAACAAAAATAATCTCGTTCTCAGAAATACATTAGATATACAATCTTAAAGCTTAACTCAAAGTTTTCTTTACAAATATTTATTAATTTAAGGTTTGAGCAAGTAAAAATTGGTAGCTAGGAAACTCAAAAATTCTAAATTATATTTTTCATTAAAAGATATTTGATTTGTAATTATTTTGATCAGAATTAAAAGCTCCGATATATTAATTAGAAAATTTATCTAAACATTTTTTTTAAACGAATGTAACGAAATTCGAAATTTTAGAAAGAAAAATATCAATAGCTGATAGTAAACTAGAATAATCTTAATAAAGCTAAGTGGTTACCGGCCTCTCCCACAAACAGTTTTATTATTTATTTCAAACAGTTCCAGTTTATAAATTCTTAACAAGAGCTTTCTTAAAAAAAAATTTTCCTATACACTTTATCACTGAAACCAAATAAATAGCTAGAACTTGATTTTAATACGGTAACGCTTTAAAAGCTTTATAACAAAATTAAAACAAAATTAAATATTTTATTGATTATAAAAAAAAAATTTAATTCAAAAGGTATTAAATATTTTTAAAAATTATTTTTTACTCCCTTAAATTTTTAAACGTTTATACCAATGTTTGTGCATTCCTTACATTAACATTTCCAACGATACGTTTGGAAACTGGTTTAAAATTTCAGTGTTTTAAAGGATAGATGTGCAAATATTTTGCAGGAAATGTAATATAATAAAGTGTAATCAAGGTAAGCTTTCCCAATATTTTTAGAAATATGTGGGTATAAAATTATTTTTGATTTATTAAAACATTATTAAGTTATATTTTGAAAGCTATTTATAAAAACTTTAAAGTATCAAGAAAGTCCCATAAAAATATTTTTGATTTTAATGCTTTTTATTATTAGAAATCAGAAAGCTGAAATTTGTTTAAAAGGTGTTTTTTTTTAATTTTTAATAGCCTAGTTAAAAAAATATAGATTTCAAAAACATTATTTTTACAACTTGAAAGCTTAACTCGAAAATTTAACAAAGTAAAAGCAAGTTCAAATTATTGACGCTAAAAAACGTAAAACAAAAATTTGGTGCATAGAAACTAAAAGATTATAAGAACAAGAATATCAATAAATGTGGATATATTCTAAAATATTATCAAAATTCAAATGTTCATAAAAATCGTCTGTTTTTAACATTAGACAGCTCATTGATAAAATGAATTACAAATACAATTTGTTAATTTATCAATCAAATTTATTTTTAAAGTTATTTAAAATCCTCTAATATGCAAAGAAAGTTTAAATTCATTGAAACCATCTAATCATATATTAATTTTAGAAAAGGCTTTTAAAACCATACAATTTTTAATTTGAAACATAACTGATAAAATAAAAAAAAATCTAGACTGGTGTAAACTTTATTTGAAAGCTTAACAAATTCTGAAAATTTACAGTATATCGAAAGTTTCAATAAAACTAAATATAAAATTTTTATCGGATTTCCAAAATATATCGAAAAATATTGGAAAATTTGAAAAATCTATAAGTTTATTGGATACTTAATTACTAAAAGTAATGCTTTAATTTATGATTTGGAAACACTTTTGTATTTTGACATTAATTATAGATTGGGCAAACAATTACACGATTTCTCGTTTACTTAAAAAAATAAAAACCACATTCTGCAAAAAAGTTAAGAAAAGATTTAGGTCAAATGATACATTTCCGGGACTCGTTCCGAAACTTTTAAAGATTTAAAAAACGAAAGATATCAATCTTTACTCATAAAATGTAAAAGCCACGAACCCGATATTACATACAAAATGGAAAAGTCATTTATTCGTACGTCATTTTGTTAAAAGTTTTGGTTAAATTTTCTAAATATTAAATTTTAATAAATTGGTCTCATTCTTATTGCTGATTGTTTAAAAAAATCAACTCGTCAATATTAAACTAATTTTAAACCAAAATACATTGAAAATCATTCAAATTAATCTTAAATTAAGAATTCTGAAACAGCTTTTGAAAGAAATTAATCGATTTAGGATCTGATTATTTTATACTTATTTTAAAGTGTTTGGAAAGCTCCGATATATTTATTAGTAAAGTTATACAAAATTTTCTTCAAATTGGTGTATAGAAATTGAAAGATTTTAGAAAGAAAAATTTCTACTAATGTAAATAACCACAACTTTTAAATGTTTCAAACATTTAAATTTAGACTTTTACTTCATTGATAAATTAAAAACCGCACAATGTTATGATAAATAATAGATGATTCTCAATATTTTTAGAAATATATATTTTTAAATAATTTACATTTTTTTTAAATATCAATTAGATGTATTCTACAAGTAATTGAATAATATTGCAAAATTAATTTTTTGAAACAAATGAAAATTTAAAAAAAAATCATTTGTTAAACGGTATGCTAAAGTAGAAAACAATTTCTAGACTGGTGAACACGTAAGCTTAATAAATTCTGAAATTTTCTTGTAAAAATATTAAGTAATGCAAGTTCAAATTGTTATGTTTTATTGCCTTGACACGGACTTTGTGTAGTTTTTTAACTACATTTATAAATTAACTAGCGTCAATAAAAAGTTTATTAAAGTTTCAACAAAACTTTACAGCAAAATTTTATTAATTTTGCTAAAATTTTAGAATTTGAAAACTCAAAATGTTTATTGAATACTGATTTTGTATTTTAACATTAATTATTATTGATTGGGGGCAAACAATTAGAACAATTTTAGTTTATTTAACGAAAATAAAATTATATCGAGCGTTTTTTTAAAATAATTACGTATTTTAAAAAAATAAAAACCACATTTCACAAAACAACTAAAAGAAGAAGTAAGTGAAAGTATCAAAAATTTCCAGAACTCATATTTCCCAAATTTTTAAGAGTGGAAAAACGAGAGATATCAATCCCTACACATAAAATGAAAAAGCCACGAACCTGATATTACATACTAAATGGAAAAGTTTCAAACTTGCGTCAAATACGGCTCAGTCCGTACTGTGAATAACTGAATATAGAATTGACATCGAGCATTATGCCGTTCTTTGAGTTGAAGCGCTCTTTAATTTTCTATACCTTGAATAATAATAATAATAATTTAAAGATTTGTTTGTGTAAAATTATTTAAGATATTTCAAATATATTCAATTATTTTATAAAAATATTTTCAACGCCATCTATTTTGGTCAATATAAATCATTTATTACCCTAATATTATAGGTAAATGAGTAAATTTTCGTTTCGGAGAAATTACAGTTTCTATCACAGATGTTACGATTTGGTTATTGAAAATCCCGCAAAAGCAGAAAGTTCAAAATCCCACCTTTCGTTATTCATCTTTTAAAAATACCGATTTTAATAAAAGAAAACTGGATTTTAATAGTATTTTTAAGACAGGACAATGTAGAAAATGCATAAAATAGAACCACATCAAAGTAAATTGGAATTCTAACATGAACTTTAAAGAAATTTGAGATTTTGGTCGAAACAAACAAATCTAGGCAATTTCTTAACAGATTAAAATCAAAATTGTTTTTAAAGTACTCAGTTATAGGCATTAAAAGTTTGTAGGGCTGTAATGAAATTGAATTTCTGATCAATATTTTAGACAGTTTGTTTAACATAGCCAAAATTTATAATTTTTTTTTTTTTCATACAAAATAAATTTGAAAAGAATTAGTTTCAGAAATCCATCGCTTAGTTCTGTTCATCATTGTGCAATTTTGGAACTTCAAATCCGCTTCTGAATACCCAATTTGAAAATAATTGGTTGACAAAATTCCGTACAGAATGGTTGAATTCTGCATTTTGGAATATATGCAATTGGTTTTTTGATTTTGCTCTTTGTGTAGCGGTAAATTGTAAAATTGAATTTAAATTTTATCTAATGTGTGGTTTTGGAATTTAGGTCAGTTGGATTTTTTTTGAATAGAAAACCGTTCCCTTCTAAAAATTCATTCAAAGGTTAAATATCCAATCCCAATCCAATTCTGCACATCAAATTTGTTAATTATTTGTTGAGGATTGGAAGAAGGGAAATAATTAATGAAAATAATTTGCTAACAGTAACAATTAATGATATAGAGGAATCTCTGTTATCTGAAGAACAGGCATTGGTATAGAAACAAAAAAAAAATCGGGGAAGGAAACTGAAACCAAAAAAAAAAAAAAATAAACGGCGCTGGACAAAATAAATGATCATCATTTAGAAATGGAGCAGCTTGCACCTGAAAAAAATCAATTAAAACAGCAACGCTTATAAATTGAGTTTAAAAACTGAATTAAATATATGGAGTAAGTTTAAGCATTAAATGATCATAGCCGCGAAGGCTGATTAATTATATGGCTTATACAGGCAGTATTTTTGTGATATGTCTATAACGAAGGAGGCTGACTAAGGAATTCAGTCGCCTCTGTAGAATACCTTTGGTCTTCTTGGGGTTGAATTTCATGGCCGGTTTGATCATTCTGTTGAAATTGTTCATAATCTTAATATGGAACATTAAAATGGATTTTAATATTATGTAGAGCTTTTCAGCTGTATAGTGTAAATGGCCGGCTATTTCAAGCACCAATTTTTCCAGAACCCGATTGTACGCTCGAAAATATCACGGCCAGAACTGTGGCTTATATTGAAACGGCTTTTGGAAGTATTAACGCCAGCACTTCTGAATGGGGTAATAAGTTTCTATTAATAAAAAATTCTTTGCGGTTCTAAAAAATTTGAGCATTATCACCTGATAGCTTAGCGATTTAAATGTGTGTACCATCGACACATATAACAACACCAGGTATTCTGCAGTTTGCAAAACAAATATAACCTTGCCTCGTTTGTTTCAAACATCATCTACGGTCAATTTTAGCGATATCCATTTAGCCACCAATTTAGCTGCCACCAAAAAATGTAGACGGTGGTAGTTTCATTTTCAGTTTTTTTTAAATATAACTAGAAGTAGCTTTGCTTAGTCTGCAGTTTTTTTATAAATCTGAAAAATAAATGACCGTTAGGATATTACAAATTTTTAGTCAAACTACAACAAATTGTTACTAACTGGGCGTTTTGACAACTTAAAAATGTCTTGGCATTGGTATTCATGATTACGTAATAAAACCACGTAATTTTTTGAACTTAAATATTTATTTTTCTTTGAATTTATGAACAAATTTATAAGTTATTGCATCTTTATTCAATGTGAAAAATTTGACGGCTGGTGGTCAAATTGCTGCGGATCGATAATGCAGATTTCCGTTCGATTCTGTAAATCAAACTAATCGGAATTTCTCTCTGATTAGTAGATTTCCAGATTTTAGATTACTTTATTAGTTTTAATTTTTTATAATCACAAGGTACAAAATCCGTTTTCACGTGTATTTTTGCATATTAGTTCACATTTAATTTAGGTATGGCTAAAAATACATTAGGTTTATCAACACTAACAGTATTATATTATTAACGTACGGTTTATAATTTTTAACGTAAATTTAAGAATAATTTTTATATTATGAATTCTCAAATAACTTAATTTAAAACTTAAAATTCAATAAAGTTTATTTGAGTATCACTTTTTTTAAATTTTCACTCAAATATAAAATTATACACAAGGTTTAAAAGAAAAATTCCGAACAAAAATATAAGAATCATTCATCTTATTCTTTAGGGCAATGAACCAGAATTGTTCTTGTAACCGATCATAGAAGGTGGTTGTTACAATCGTGGGGACGTCCCAGAGCCATGAGAAGCCGGACCAGAAATAAATAAATAAATAGGATTAACTAAAAATTACCGTGACGATGTCAAATAAATTATAATCTTTTCTAATAGGATGAAATTATTCGATAAAAGAAAATGGGGTTATGGACGAATGTCTTTTGTATGTTAGAGACCCAATGACTTTCCTTCCAAATTCCTGACAGAATATGCGACATTACCCACTTTCACATCGTCACTCTATGCGAAAGATCGTACAAATACAGATTGTCCAGAATTGAAGCTCCTATCTCGGCCGCGGAGATTATAATAGCGAGATGTTCTTTCGTCGGCAACTTTCAAGTAGTGGATAATTTTGGCGCTAATGGTTTAGTCAACATCTGGATTTCGTTCGCGTCACTATTCAATAACAGTCGTCACAAGCCATAATCGGGCCCATGCAGTGACATGTGTTGGCCAAAAACAATGAAGGAAGGAGAGAAATGCGTTGCATCATTCCGGTCGTTTCGTAAGGCTGCGGTAACTTCTTGGAGATGAAGATCTTATTCATTGTGCTGACGATCGTCAATGTACGATCGAACTGCGGCAAGCAACGTCCTATTAACTCTCTCCGACGTGTATTCCTCTCTCCGAGAGGAATAAATTGGAGTTCATACATGTGAAATTTTATATTTTGCAAGCAAGTCTTTAAAACGCTTTGAGGTATAACTGTTTACCATTATCGCAAGTACTCACCTCAGGGACTGAAAAAAGCAAAAAAAAAATCATTCTCCAGGAAAGAACATAATAAACCAGAATTGCTCGACATTTCTCCGGGTCTGTGATGAGGCAACCATCACCCACAATATACCCAAGGTATGTAACCTTTCTCAACGCGAATTAACTGAACCCATCACACAAGGTGGTTGTTACAAGTTCAAAGCATATGTTTAAATGGTTAAACCAAAGCCCAACACAATGCTTACTCGAAAACGTATTTAATTTTAATAATTATAATTTTCCTCCAGAGAAAAGGTTTATGGACCGCAAGTGTTACAGAACCCTATGCGAGTTCTTAGCCCCACAATTTTATTATTTTGATTTATTACAAAAATAACATGCGCGTCTGAACTAGTCCTTAAAATTAAATTTATTTATATAGATTTAACTCTGCTAGGAAAGCTCGCAAACCTTAAACCTTATTAACCCTTCACCCTTTAAAATGCATTCATTACGTTTTGTATTTTTAATGATTTGAGATAAATTTTAAAAGCATTTATCTTCCTGCATTTTTCTTGCTGTAATATGTGAAAGACAAAATTCAAACGACAACAAATTATTTTAACAACCCAAAAACAAAAAAAAAACATTTATTTAAATAAAAAAGCTCCGCTGTGTAAAGTGTTTTTCCACAATCAACATGCATGCAAAAAATACCGATAAAATATTGCAATTTATATTTTTTATAAGAAATCCACATTCATATCTATTATAGTTGTTGTTGTTGCTGTTCCATCTCTATTCTGCCATAATAATAATCATCCATTGAATGACAACGTCAACTGTTATATTGTTTTGTCACAGTACAAAGGAATATACGTTTACATATATAAGATGACAATTTGATATAAGATAAATTGATTTGTACTTATTTGCGAAAAGATATAAAAATTATCAAATAACAAATTATTTAACTTTTTTTTGCTACATTACAAACCAATGAGGAAATAAAATTTATATATGATACAAGAAATTCACACTCATATCGGCAAGGATTCAGGTCACAGTGGTTCAAAATGGTATAAATTGAGATCGAACCAATTTTTTAATGAACATATTTATCCTCCACCGTGTACCGTACAGATATCTGTACCGCAAAAAATATTTATGTTGTCTTACAAAATAGTCGTTTTGTCATTATTAATCTCGATGGGACAAAATACAATAATTACAATTCAGAATACCATCTCATGGTGTACCAAAGCAACAACAAGCAGTATTCTGCACGATATTATTTTTATATTATTATTTTTTTTTTTTGAGAAGAACGAAAGGAATTTAACAATATAGCACGTTTTTTAATTCGTTTAGCCATCCAACAATATATATATATATATATGTATATTCCGCAAGTATATTGCATGATTTCTTGCTAATTTGCTTTTATTTCGCCTCGCACACTGATCGCTTTAAAATGATATCGCACAGGTCTCTGTGCGCGGTATATAAAGTTTTATGTACACAGCACACAAAACTATAAATAGATGAAAATTTGGCTTATATTATATCAGCTGATAATCAGCTGGTTCAAAACTATATAAGCACACTATACACACACTATTTTTTTTATCACATTTCCTTTATTTATATTTGTGTGTTGAGTTATTTGAACGCGCGCACCCACGCATTTCGGAAATATAACAATGTAATCACGCGCGCGCGCGCGTATTTTATGTATAAACAAACATATAAACATATAATGAAGTGTCTATATATATAACGATTTACTTGTTTATGTATATTTTTATAGATAAGACTATAATATGTACATACAATAAATAATTGTGTTGGTCACACGACAAACCTCATGCTTTTTTTTAGTTTTATATCAATGAAAAATTTGCCCGCTTTTTATTATTTTTTATATTTTTGTTTACTTCTCATTATATTTTCCCTAGTTGGGAAACTCGTATCACTATTAATTATTAATGTTGCGAGCAACGGGAAAATAAAAATCTAAATATGGAAATTTGGAGAAAAATCATCAACTTATAGGTAAAACTCTATAAACACTGTCAAGTGGGCGCGTAAATAATGACACGATTGGAAGTAAAATCGAATCCAATTATTTATTTTATTCTCGCGTTTACAGCGATTATCGAATTCCCAAATGGAAAATCATCCTAATCCGCGATTATGCCAATTAACCGATGTCACTCAATCTTCATATATATATATATAGTTGAAGATTATCTGATGCGCTCAAATCGTCATATATCAATCAAAGTGGTATTGTTGGCATTCGATTTAAGTGGTAAATTTATTACACGTTACTTTGTGTGGTATGTAAAAATTGATGCCATGGGAAAACAGTACACTGAATAATTAGACCTGTGTTTACATTATTATGGTTATTTTATTATGCAAACTGGTATCGTTAAAATGTAAGTGTCTTTTCTGTAAACAATATGTTAAAATTTATTTAATTTATAGTTGCTAAACAGCTAACAGTAATTATAAAAATTTTAAAACCTAACGAAACCTTCGTAAAGAGCTGAACATTTACTTTGTTATGATCTTCGACATAATGGCAATGTTCTTGAATTGTCGCGATGAATTTTCGTTCAGTTGTGAAAATTTAATTGTTAACCTTTATGTTTTTAACTGCCTACCCGGGTAAGTTTTCTTGTTTCATTGCCAAAATTGTATTGATTTATAGATAACGTATCAGTTTTAAACCTTTAGTACCTCAACAAATATTTATTTTCAATTAGATTTTACCATTTTTTTTTAAATTAAATTCTATTGAACCATTTTTAACTTTCTAAAACTAACCCTTCTGAATGATAACCAATATATTTCAAGTTTTATTTATAAAACTAATAAAATGTTGAATAAAATTCAATTATAAAAACAAAATTAATTTAAATGCGGCAATAGCAGCTCTTTAAGCCTAATACGACCACTAGCATCTCGTTCTACTGAAGTATATAAGTTATCAACATTACTAGATTCAAATTCTAGAGTGTGTCCCAGCACCATTTTTATTAGCAAAATGACGTGTTATTTGAGGATTCTTAATGGAACGCATGAGGATTTCCTGTATGCTGACATAATTTTTGACAAAATTTACGCCGACTGTTTGGTTGCCAATTTTAGGGACGGATTATCCCCAGAATAAACTATATAGGGGAATAAACTATATACGCTGCTAATCCTGCTACGTCCAAAACTTTATAGAAAAATGTAAGTAGACATCGATTCATCCTCCTTTTACGTGAATGTTCGCTTATTATTTTGTCCATATTATCGACTCTTGCCTTAGGTTGGTTGTAATCTTAAGATTTGCATAGTGCAGTGCAGTGCAGTCCATCATAGTGCATTAGTCGACAAAAGAACCGCAGCATTGTTTTTTTTGGAAAATACGAACACATTGTGGCGTTATCGCTAAACCCACAAATAAAGGGTTTGACAGATGGTGGTTTGCCTTTTACAATGAGGAATTCTGCTGGTATGAAACGTCGTGTTTTGCCAACCGTACCTAGTATAGACAATTTATAATCAAGCATCAAACTAGTAGCTAGATTGTAGCTTGCAAAGAAATTATCACAAGTAATATTCCTTTTTTTACTTCAAAAAGATTGCAACATAAGACCTACACCTCTCGCTCTCTTTGGTTGGTTTCTCTTTGTAGATTTGAGAACGTTTCGGTAAAAATTTGTCCTCTTATTTCATAAGACGTTTTCGAATCACAAACCCACCATACTTTGATTACATATCTGGCACGCTTCGATGGGATATACTGACAGAAACGTGTATCACCTTGATATGGAAATAGCCATTCATCCACTGTGATAGCAATAAAAGCCTTTAGGTTTTGGTTGAACATAAGCCATATATCTGAAGTTCCTGCTGTTTTGTCGGCGAGTAAACCTTGCGCACGTATGTTTCCACTATCAAATCTAATAAAATGGCTTATCGTATAAAATCGTTGAA
This sequence comes from Nephrotoma appendiculata, assembly GCA_947310385.1. Lineage (NCBI taxonomy): Eukaryota > Metazoa > Arthropoda > Insecta > Diptera > Tipulidae > Nephrotoma > Nephrotoma appendiculata. The sequence continues at coordinate 75,652,581 of OX371225.1, forward strand.
TAGCCACGATAGCATGATAGAGAGGGTGATAACGGGAACTACATAAATCTTGCGTAGGCTCGTTATTCGATCACAAGGAAATAAAATAATATCCAAACACCCATAAAATTCAAAAGGTTTTATTCGCCTCCAAGATTTTCATTGTTCTATTACTACTAGCTGACCTGTGACTGAATAATCAGCCACGTGAATATATATTATTGAATTTTTGGTTAAGAAATGATTAAGAAGATTTTTTAAGATGTAAATTTAATGCACTTTTATCAAAATAAAGTAAATTCATACACGTGGTTAATTTTTAAATCTTAAACGGCAAGCACGCGCTCAAATGTACACAGTATGACTTACGTGTTAAGTCAAAAATTTATATCTCAAACAGGAAGCGCGCAAAGAAATGTACAATAGGATAATAAAATAGTAAAATATATTACTTTTTACATGCACAGAATCTCTTCAAAAAATACATTCTTTGTTGTGATGTGCCCATCCCGATCAGCTGATTGATCGCTTGTCTCCACGATAAACACCTTGAGTCCGTCAAATGAGTGGCATCGTGAAAAGGCCACATACATCTGATCTTGCGTAAATACGGGGGCTGGCAAGTACACTCCTATCTTCTTCAAGCTTTAACCCTGACTCTTGTTGATGGTTATGGCGAACGCGAGCTGAACCGGAAATTGAAGGTGAGACATTTTAAATGAGAAGATGCCCTCCGACGGTGAGATCCTAATGCGTGGGATGAGAACGCGCTCGCTTTTTGAGAAGCCAGTCAGCACCTCACATTCCAGAATGTAGCGGTTTATTTTTGCGACGGGCATGCGTGTTTCATTGAATCGTCCCTTGCTAGTGTTTCGATTCCTCATCAAACGAACGATCGCGTTTACCTTTAGCGGGATAGCATGGCGCGGCAATCCGGACCCTTCAATCTTGTTGAGAAACTCAACGGGTAGGCGGAGTTCCTCATGCATGTCGTCACTCTCAAGCTTGTCAGAACTATGTTTGGCTTCTTGTTCGTCGGGCAGGAGGTCAAGCACCTGCTGATTGGTTAGCGCGCAATCATCATTCTTGGGTGCAAGGATGGTGCGCTTCTCGATGGTTCCCTCGGCTGCTGTTGTGTTGATGTCACCATAAACGAAATCGATCATACTTTCAGGAAGTCTGCCGGCAGTGTGATCGAGTCGGTTCGAGCATTGCCGTTTCCAACAGAAAGCAAATATTGCGCAAACTCGTCCTCACCTTCATCGACGCATATGTTCTTGGTGAGTGTAAACTTATTAACCAATTTCCAAAGTGGGTTCAACTTGATAGTCGATTCGCAAGTTCGCGCGCGTCCCGCCTTCAGGTACTCACCACACATGAGGATGATTTTCCCAGCTAATGGAATACCCACTACCCGTCTATGATTGTGAGCTCTGCTCCTGGCATGATTAACTTTGAATTTAAATCGCGCGTCAACCATTAAGGAACTTTGAAATTGATTCGCCTTCCGACAGTGTTGCAACTTCAAATCTGAATCGCGTACCAACTGTTTTACAACTTTGTATTTGAATCGCGTGCCACTAATTTGAACAAAAATATTTGCTTTTTGGTCGTCCCATAAAATTCTCAAATGTTGCAAGATTTCACGCGCACAAAAACTTGGAAATTTTTTGAAACCATCTGAAAAGTACCCTATTTCGGGTACTTTTCGCTGGAATTTTTCCGATTTTTCTAGCCCACGCACAGCGCAATATTTATGTTGACCTACCCTGAAAAAATCTAACGGATCGGAAAAGTTACGAATATGTATTAATATAATAAAGGGTGGTTAAATTTTAAGGGCCGACGTTGCATGTGAACCACATAATCCAAGAGTGATTGTCGAAAAACCAATACACCCACAAAGAGTGACTGTTTGGTGCGGTTTATGGGCTGGCGGCATCATCGGGCCGTATTTTTTCCAAAATGAGGCCGATCAGGCAGTTCCTGTGAATGGTGTTCGCTATCGTGAGATGATAACGAACTTTTTATGGCCCGAATTGGAAGATATGGATGTGGACGATATGTGGTTTCAACAGGACGGTGCCAGTTGCCACACAGCTAACGAAACAATGGCTCTTTTGCGCGACAAATTCAATGGCCGTGTTATCTCACATGGTGGCGATGTCAATTGGCCGCCAAGATCATGTGATTTGACACCGTTGGACTGCTTTGTTTGGGGCTATTTGAAAGAAAAGGTGTACGTCGATAAACCAGCAACAATTCAAGAGCTAAAGGATGAGATAATTCGGCACATTAACGGTATAGAACCTCAATTATGCCTAAGCGTCATCGAAAATTTGGACCATCGGGTGGTGGTGTACCGTCGAGGTCGCGGCGGCCATTTGGCCGATATTTTGTTCCATACATAATTGAACCATATCATATTATCATAATAAAAAGAATTGACAATAATTTCTTAAATAATTTGTGTTTTACTCAAAATCAACATCGGCCCTTAAAATTTAACCACCCTTTATAATAGAAGATAGATAGAAGCTGACCTTCGACTGAATAATCAGTCACGTGAATACATTTTGTTGAATTTTTGGTTAAGAAATAATTAAGAATATTTTTTAAGATGTAAATTTGATGCACTTTTACCAAAAATAAAGTAAATTCATATACGCGGTTAGTTTCTAAATCTTAAATAGATATGAGTGTCATGACAAAATTGTATTTTTACACTCACAACTATTAACACCAAAATGTATGTAAAATCATTTTATGTTCTCTGTTTTGTTTAATTGAGATTCAATTACAAATTTTCTACTCATTTTGTCATCACAGTGTGTCATCACAAAAACATCGGCAATTTTAATAAATTTTGTCATTGTCACGGTGTAATGCGCATGATCATAGATTCAATATAAACATATTTTGTCATGGCATTCTGGTGTCGTAGCAAAATTTTGCTGAAAACACCTGAGGTACCCGTTTCAGGTACTTCCCGGTGGAATTTTTCCAATTTGTCTAGCAAAGGCACAGCGCTATATTTATGTCGACCTACCCTGAAAAATTTAAATGGATCGGATCATGTTTAGGGGTCATTTTAGGGTTGAGTTTGAAAAAATTAAGCGTATTAATATAATAGATAACGCAAATTTCTTCACTTTAGCAGCTTTAATATGTGTATGATGCTTAGACCAAATGTCAGCTTCTTCTTTTTTCTCATCTAGTCTTGATGTAAATCAATCCTACCAAAAAAAAATTTAATTATGTGTTATGCAAGCGTAGGTAACTGCAGCAAGGAAACTTTTGAATTTAAAAATGAAGCTTTGCATATCGATTAAGCCCAATTTGTGCTAATTAGTGGTGACGGGAAATAATTAGTACTAGTTAAGAAAGAGCCGAAAAAAAAAGGAAAAGAAAATTTCAAATTTCAATTTAATTTTAAAACCTTCCAACGGCGGCTAAACTATAATTTAATTTTCATACTTTTTCATTCATAAATTCAGGAAAAACAACCTAGTCCCTAAAAGATATTGTATAGTAAACAAACAAAATATAAATTTACCTTTCAATAATTTACGTGTTGAATAACAAAATAAACAATAGAAATAAAATGTCCTAAAATCGAAGAATAAGCAATTCAGATATGATAATCCTATCAGGCATGTTCATTGCCATCTGAAAAATATAGTAGCTAAATTTGTTCTAATCCAGCATTGACCCAATTCCATTAAACAACAAGGACCGTTGAATGAGTAATTTTTTGACATTTTAGAAAAATGAAAATGTTCAAACTGTATTTATTAGTTTAAAATACAATTACAAATCCATACATGATTATATAGACTTACTCGGGTATGACCTGTTGCAAAGAGGAAGTGACTTTTAAAAATGATATTTATAATAAAAATGGATACTTTAAAGAAATGATTCCTTTTCCCAATCTTCAACCGTAAATCTTATGTGCATTTTTGCCCATTGCAGGCGTGCTTTCTTCGTTTTTGGTGTCAACCTGGACTTTCCGGCTGGTCTGCGACATTTGAGTCTGTACAATTGTGATCGCATCGTGCACACAGATTATGTAAATATTATGCACTTTAAATTCATTTAGCAGCTCTTTAGCTCTTTATAACTAGCTGGTTATCTTAATCGGTGGTTTTACGGACACCACGCCAATGACTGCAACCGAACGATGTTGACCGAGTATTTTTTCAAATTATTGCGGCTATCCGGTCGACAGTATGCCTAGAAACTTTTTGCATTATTACAATTTGTCGGTTCGAATGGATAGAGGTTTTTAATAAAGTCTCTATTTTAATTTTATCCACGCTACTAATGTCTTTCACTTTTCCCATTCCAAAGCTCTGTAAGCTTAAAAATTCAAGTTTAGACTCTAATAGAAGGTACCTGGCCCAAAACCGGTAATACTGACATTACCCTTATAATATAAGGGTTTCTGTTAAAATAAATAAAGACTGTTTGAACGACTAAATCCGTTTAGAATTGAAAATTGGAAATATATTTCAATACAACCTGTACCTCAATTTTGTTGCCTTTTCGAGACTACGAGACTACGAGAACAAAAATTACCGGAAAATAATAATATAAGTGAATCCGAGTGTATTAGTGCGCATGCGCTATTCGTTTATGTTCTGTTTTTCTTTTGTGTTGATAATATGACATATTGCCAGTTCGAAACTATTTTATTGGTTATTTCTTTTATAAAATTAATAATATAATTAAAATCATACAATTATGCTTCAATTAAATTATATTTTTTTTTAATTTCAAACAGTTTTAATGTCATTTGTGTTATGTGTTTCAATTTGAATTTCAATTCTCCATCAAATTACAACGAGACAAATGGATGTAAGCACCAAAAATTTTACCGATTTAAACCGATTCGACAATTGTTCATGCTTATCGCCACACTCTCTACGTTAATAAACATAAAAAAATGTAACCACACAGTAACACAAATTAATAGTATACACAGAGTACGTATACAAAATATTTCGTAGTCTCGTAGTCTCGAAAAGGCAACATAATTGAGGTACAGCTTGTATAACAAATTGCTTGATTCGCAAGGGTGGCTCTAATTCAAGTGACAGGGCGCGTATTCTTGAATTCGGTAGATATTTCCGTTTGCGGAAAAATTTTATGAAAAGTATATAATTTTTAAAACCCAATGAAACCTTCGTTAAGAGTTGAAAATTTATTTTCTTTATATTCGAACAAAATGGCGATGCTATTAACAACGGTGGGTTTAATCACTTCATTCAACAACGTTTATCGTTGAATGAAAATACTCGTTAAATTTTCGTTGAATTGCTTTTGTCGAAGATTAATTTTAACAAAATCAAGGCAATGTTTTTAATAGATGCCATAATCACCATACTTCTAAAATTATATTTGAATTTCTTCGTTAAAATTAGAATTTCATTAAAGATGATATAAAACAGCCGGAAAAGTAATTTTTTTTATTATTTATTATTACAATGCAATCTGTTTTGAGGCTCAAGGCTCATCCTGTTCTTTCGTAGTTATGCTTTTTACGTTCTTAGTTTACGCCTACTCAGCCAACTGGAAGACGTATGGCTTAGGACCGATTTAAGACCCTTTGCACACTGCAAGCTCCATGCCAACCTATACTGGTCCATGGTAATCTGTTGAATTCAAAAAAATTTTGATATTTTTTTTTTTTTGTATACATATTTGGTGTCGTCGTCATTTGCTTTTAGAATCTTTCAACATTAAATAACTTTGCTCAATCAAATACTGCAGATTTAAAAATCTTTTTAAATGCATAGCTTTGTTAAATTTTAATGTAGGATTATTAATTTTAAGTTTGAGAAAATTGTAAAACAGCAAAATTAGAAATTGGTGGTACAGTTTAGGCAAATTGATTGTGTTTGACAAATCTTTCTAAATGTTTTATCTATTTTTAAAAAGAGCTTTAAAAACTTTTAAATGATCTCACATTTTGAATTTTTTTAAACTGGATCTAAAACGTATAGTTTTAAAAATGTAGACTAATTTTTAATTAAACTAGTTTATTAAATTTCTAAAACGAGCTTTATAAACTTCAAATATATTTTTATTTTTGATTGTTTTTACTCATTTGAAATAAATTAGATGGAAAAACATCTAAGCTAGAATTGTCTAGAGCTACCAACCTGTAATTTTTATTCAGTATAATTACAACCGTTTAGGTTATTTTGAAAGCTTATGTGTACTTTGTGTTGTTCTTAGAATAATAGGCAAAAGTTCTGTATTTTACAGTCTTTTTCAAACTCTTTTTAATTTGAGGTACGAACTTGTTACCTGTCAAAATGGATACCTAATTTACTGTCAATAATTTTGAAGCTTCTGTTTTTATTGATTTTATTTCATTTGATTTTTGATAATTTTTAATAAACGTCTCTCTGTTTACAGGACAGATAGCAATTGCATAAGTTCTTGCTACATTTAAAATGGCGAGGACTGGTCACGACTATTTTTTAGGTCATTAAGTTAATTAAAAGCACAAACGATTTTAAATTAACTGAAACTGAGTGCTTTTATTTATAAGTAGTGTCCGCTGAAAAAGTTACTCCTAAGCAGCTTTCTACTATCATCTATCGGGACCACAAACAAAATTCGATTTAACCCAATATATTTCATCAACTCGCCGCAGTTTGCTTTATTTCGCCGCGTGCCAAAAATTAGTTATAGTATCGTCTAGCCACCAAAAAGTTGTAAATTACATATTTCATCATAATATAACTGCACAAAACCCATCAAATTAATCTAATATAAAATATTTCAATTAAATTATACCGCCGCCGTCTAAATTAAGCCGCAAGAAGCATATTGTCAGGTAATGAACTATAAACCACTAATTAATTAATTCATTATACCAACGAAAAAACATTTGTGTATAAAAACCGAGAGTATTTAATGACATATACCCATCATATAAAATAATACATATATCATTATTATAATTAATTAAAAATACAAAAATGAAACAAAAAGCTAATCAATCATCGATGTGTTCATCCCATATAGTTGGCGCAGTACCACCTATTTTTCTACTACATGTCTATTTTATACATTTTGATGGTTGATTGGTTATTTTATTTTATTTTTGGGAAGTGAGTTTTTCTTTGAGACGCAAACGCAATTAATTCATCAAAATAACATGAAATTTGATATACGCGTATGTCGTTACAAGTCCAATGAATAAATTATTGTGAACGGCGAATATAAATCACAGATTCACAAATATGGTAAAAACGATAGTTTTTTTTTCGTATTTTCTTGTTTTATAATCATTTCTTCCGTGTATGGAGCGAGGTCGTGTGAGAAATATTCTAATCATTTCATATATTAAAATTTTTATAATATTTTATTGGAGTATGTATTACGGTGGTGCTGAGGCTCGAAATTCGCGCGCTCTCAAGATACAAATCGAAATTTATGTATTGTAATTGTGTATTATAAATTAAATGTAAATCAAAGTTGTATGCATATAAAACATTTTATGTATATCTTGTAAAATGCATAAATACTGTTTTGTGGTGTTTCGATTTCATGATTTATCATACGTTTTTTGCGGTTTTTCTACCTTTTAAGATCAATTTTATTGATTTATATTATACGAAAAAAAAATTATACTTAAACAAACTTTGGGTAAGAGAGTCGAGCTTAAAACAAAAAAGCCCCGACAAAAAGAAGACAAATGTATGTAATATTGAATTAAAATTATTTTTTTGTGTTTTATACACTTAAGTGCTGAAAATCACACTCAAGTTCTTTATATATATATATATATATATATATATATATTTAACATACCAACTCCGAAATAACATACTCCGATCGTATATGTACATACATAATATATTGTCTATAGATACATAAATACGCGATTCATTTCCAAGTTTGTTGTTTTAAGTAAATTTATTTCAATTGATAAATTTTTATTTTATTTATTTATTGGAAGTTTTGTTTAAAAATAAAAATGTAATAAAATTTATTGATACCTCGTAAGGTAATTTTCTATTATGTAGCCACGACTTTTATATGCTGCGCGCTATTCTATGCGGTCTATACAGAATGTTAGATGTGCGCGCGCGGTGCCGAATAATAAAAACCATTTTTAGAAATTGGAAACTAATTAATTTTGTCTATAGACAAAATGGAAATTAATTCGTGTGAAAATTTGTATACCATTAAACACATACATATGTAGAGTGTTTTAAATCATCCTGACAGTTTAGGGTTATTGTGATGCCAAACTAAATTAATTGGTTGTCTTTTATAGAGCAATTCTTGGAAAACCCATTTTGCATACTCCTCTTATAGATCTTTAAAGTTATACTTAACGATGAGAATAAGTCTTTTTTTCGATAATATAGTGTTATTCTCTATTTTGGAATAATAAACAAGTTCGAATTCTCCTAAAATAAATTTAAATTATTCCTATACTAAATGGAGAAATTTAAAAAAGTTTTATAAATTTTGTTTTATACAATATTCAAAAGTATATTCAAAAGCTCTAGTTCTACAGTTAAATTTAATAACTGTTATATTTATGCAGAGACACTGCACAAAACAAAAAATGCAACAGTAAAAAAATCCTTAACTTTAAGACTGCCAATGAACTTTCCTGATGCTTCATTCACACGGGACATAAGGTCATATTAATTGTTAATGTTTCTGAGAATTTTTATTTTTTAAAAATGAAATTCGAGCTAAAATCTTTTTTAAGAATTTTGAAAAATTTGGTAAAAATTCTACTAAAAGCTTTTTCAACGTTCACAATAAGCTTTTGGTAGACATTTTCCAAAAAAAAATTGATTTTTAATTTTTTTTTAATTCGATTCTCGTTTTTCTAAAGTTTTTCTCACGTCTTCCGAAAAGCTTTCGAAACGTGAAACACTTACATGTCGTGAACGTTTGAAATAGCGTTTTGTAAAAATTATTAAAGTAGTTTCATTATAAAGTTCCTCAAATATAAAAATCAAATTCTACCTATGACTAATTTTTTCGGAAACTACCACATAATTTGAGTACGATCATTGTTTCTAAATTACATCATCACCAGAATTAGATTTATAGAAAATATTTTATATGAAGGGAGTATAAAATTATTTCGATGACTTGGAATTTCTGGGAAATTTCAAAAGCTTTCAGAAAATTTGAAACAAAAATATTGTAAAATTTACGTAAATCTTAAATACCACCGATTGATATTTACTTCAGATTAAAGTCTTTTGGAAAGCACGAAATGTTCATGCAAAATGTAAAAGTTCTGTGGCATTAAAAAACGATCATATAGAAATTAATCGTTAATCTGTAAACTTAACCGCAACCTAAGATTATTTTCTGAAAAAAGCCCTCTGTTATCTAAGTCTTTAAGTTTCTAAATGGTTTTTGCTTAAATCAAAAAACTCTTATTTGTTTAAAATCGATTCTCGATTCTTAAATGAAAGAGATTTAATACTCATATTTCTAAAATCTCAAAACAATTTTGAAATCATTTTGTAAGAAATAAATAGTTTTGTGTTGAAAGTCTTAAATGCAAAACGTTTTCTTTAAAGCTTTATCTTTAAAACTCTTAAAAGTTTCTGAAAAACATGTTCGTGCTTAAGTTTAATCAAACTTTTTCTAAGACGACCTCCACGTCTAACACAAACACATATTTGAGCAGTTTTAATGTGTCTTCAAAGTTTCGAAGGCTAATATAAAAATTGTTAATATAAAAAAATGTTTGCAAATTGCTTTTAACTCAAGAAATTTTTTTAGCCTAATATAAATTGCTCCACAGACTTTCGAAACCACCAAACAGTATTGTAAAACATTTTCGTGCTCACGTCTCAATTACATAGATAAATTTATTTTGTTGAAAAAAAACAATAAAACCAAATTGAAACATCACTATATATTATATTAGTTAAGACACAAAATTATTATACAACTAAGTTTTAATTGAAAATTCCTGAAAGTTCAATAAGATATTTATAGACAATTTACAAAAATTACTTTACTCTTAAATTTAAACACAAGCAACTCTTGAAAGTTTGAAATAGCTTCTAGTAAAAAATTATTAAAGCAGTTTGTTTAAAAAGTGTCTCGTTTATAAAAACTGAATTCTAAACCAAGACTATTTTTTTTTAATTTCGAATGAATTTTTAAAAACAATTTATTTAATTTTTTTAATAAATTAAAAACCATAATTCATTTGCAGAATGATTTTTTATAGTTTGAAAAGCACAATCAGTTTATAAAAAATTTAAAAACTGAGTGTAATATTTTTAAAACTAGTTCATATAGATGTGTATCTTATATCTGGAAAAATAACCGTAACTTAATACTATTTTGTGAAAAAGCTCTCTGGAGTATCAAAAAACACCAGATTGTACTTCAAGTTTCTAAAAGATTTTTGCAAAAATGCAAAAACTCAAAATTTCTCATATATGAAAAACATATTATATAATTAAACACTCTTTTATCACAAAGCCGAAACGAGAAACACTAAAAATTCCTAAAGATTTTGAAGCATATCATTTATTTTAAGCACAACACTGAATATTTAAATTAAGTGACTTAATTTATCTAAAACTATTTCAATTACTTAGAATTTTAAAAAAAATTCAAAGCCTATTACAAAATTTAAAAATAATTTTTATAAAAGTTTATACATTTGTTAAAATACAATCGACCTGCAAATTGATATTTTTTTAAGTTCTATAGTCTTTGGAAAGGCACGAGAATTTCATGAAAAATGTAAAAGCTCTGTGAATTTTTTTTTTAAACTGTTCGTATAGAAATTTAAATTAAATCTAAAAACGTAACCGTAACTTAAGATTCATTTGTGAATCTTTCTGGAAGATGGAAAAGCACGAGTCCTTACTGTTTCTTAAAGATATTTGTATAAATTATACACTAATATTTATTTAAAAACGGTTTTAAATTTTCAATTAGAAGAGACCTATTATAGCTACAGACTAATATTTATAAAAGCTTTAGAAAATTTTGAAGAGAATTTCGTATGAATAAATTGTATTTTGTGTTGAAAGTCCTAAAAACCAAAAACTTTCCTTAAAACTAAATTGAATAACCCAATTTTAACCGACGCTTAACTAAGTCTTAAAATTATTTGGGAACCACTGAAAATTTTGAGAATTTCAGAAAATTGTAGTAAATCTTAAATTTTACTTCTATTATATTAAGAAACCTCCTGAAAGTTTTACAGTTCTTTGTTGCATTAAAAATGTGGTTTATTAAAAATTTCTGATTAAAGGCAATGAAAATTTTTGAATATCGCCTCGTATTCTTATTACATAATTAATTAACAATATTTGATGGTCTTAAATTACGGGTGGCGTTATAATACAAGATTAAGGAATACGAGATTTTGAATTATGGTTTTCTTGAAAATACGGAATTTTGTAAAACAAGATTTTTTAAAGCGATATTTTAAGCCGCTCGAGTTTCAAAGGCCTCTTTGTTAATATAATAATAGTTTGCATAAAAACTACTCCTAAAACAAGAAGCATGTTTGCGCTTAATATATGTTTCTTCGCAAGCTCTCGAAACCACCAAACAGCAATGAAAAATATTTTTGAGTTCAAGTAAAAGTAAATTATTCAAATTTTCTCTCAAATATTTCAGAAATTACAATTAAAATTCAATAGTATTTTATCTAAAATCTTTCTGTAAAACATAACCTTTATTTGTAATATTTAAAACACCAAACTGTTATACAACCAAGCTATAATTGAGAAGCTCCTGAAGCGTATTAGCTTTTAAAAGTATTAGAAGCTAAGAAATAGAATAATATTTTTGTAGTTATTTAACTACAACTAACACTTAATTTTTTTTAGCCTGAAATCTCTTTTTTCAAAATTTTTTCTCTCATCTTCCTTAATCCTTTCGAAATGAAAACCACCAAAAATTATTAAAGTAGTTGGTTCCTCGAAACTTAATTAAACAATTAAATCGTAGCTTAAGACACATTTTCCGCTTTCGATTTTTTCGAAAAGCACCACCATCATCACGACAATCATAAATAAAAAACATATTATTTATTCTCTTTAATGTCTTTTAAGTAGGATTATTTACTTTGAGCACAACACTGAAAGTTGAATATACTAGTGCCCTACAATTATTTCGATTAATTCGAAATTCAGGAACGAAAAACATAATCGATTTTCAGATTTATTCTATGTAAACGGATTTTAAATTTTTTACATAGAGCTTTTATATTTTAATGAAATTCTTGAGCTTTTCAAAACATAAGAACAGTTTTGAAAAGCACGAACAATTCATAAATAATTTAAAAAATGTTAAAACCCGTTCAGTTAGAAATGTATCTTATATCTGAAATATAACCGTGACCTAATACTATTTTGTGAAAAAGCTCTTTGCAAGATTAACAAATACCAGAAGGTCCTTCATGTTTCTAAAATATCATTGCAAAAGTTAAAAAATTACAATAAAATGGGTTTTCTATTAAGAGAGTGCTTTTAAGCACAGCACTGAAAAGTTAAATCTAGTGACTTTAAACTATTTCAATTATTTAGTATTTGATGGAAAGCTTTTTGTCTTTCAAAAGCTTTTTGAAAAATTAGCAAAGAATGTTTTAAAAAGTAACTTTAAATTTTAAAATACAATTAAGTTGCTGATTGATATTTTCCTAAGTTATTTTGTGTGTTTCAGTATTTTGAAAAGCAGAAGAAGTTCATGAGTGCAAAATTTTTAAAAAATGTTCATAAAGAAATTGATCGTTTATTTCTAAAAGCTTCAGAAACTCTTTCAACTTTCTAAAAGATCTTTATAAAAATTAAAAACCTACCATTTATTTAAAAATGGTTCTCATTTCTCAAAGAAATAAATAAAGTAAAAAATAAATAGTTTTGGTGTTGAAAGTTCTAAAAGCTAATTGATGTATAATAACAAATTTTAAAGTTTTAAGAAACCATTGAAAATTCTGAGAATTTCAGAAGCTCTTTGCAAATATAGTTTTTTTAATAATCTAAACACTTACTTGCTTTTACGACTTTTGAAAGTCTTCTAATGAATTAAAAGCTTCTTAGAGTTTCATAATTTTCGTTTTATAAAACATTCATCAATCGTTAAGAAACAGTGAAAAATTTAAAAACTGCAGGAAGTTCGAATCTAGATTTATAGTCTGACTATAAGAATGAATAAGATATAGCTAAATAAATTTTAGATAAAAAATTCTAGCTAAAGTTTTTAAATGGCTCGTCAAATTGGCTCGAAAGCTTTCAAACGCATTTTGTAACATTTAGAAACAGTTTATTAAACATTTTTAATAAATCGAATAACATAATCGATCTGTAGATTAATTTTTTCTCTCTGTCTCATTTACAAATTGATTGTTAATCTGAAAACTTACCTATAATTTGAGATTCATTTGTGAAAAAGCTCTCTGGAGCATTAAAAAGCACTAGAAAATTTAATTTAATTAAAAATCTAAGGTTTGTTTAAAAGTGGTTCTCAAATATGAAAGACATATTATTAAACTCACATAATTAAATTTTAAAATCTTCTGAGAAACCACTAAAATTTCAGAAGCTCTTTGAAACATTTTAAAATTAAAAAAAAATATCTTAAAACTTCCGAACGTTCAAGATTTTGGTTTTGTTGTCTTATAATGTATTGAAAAGCTCAGTACATTTAAAAATTTGTTATTAATTCTCTAAAACTGAAAAATTTAAAAACTGAAAAAAATGAATAAATTTGCTCTAATACTCCGTCAGTTGTCCAATATTTCACATGCGAGAGCATCGCTTACTGTTCCATTGTTAACTATCGTGTGTACATGCGCGCACCAATTAAACCAATCTACTAAGTATAAAAGTCATCGATTACAATCATGATCGAACATTGCGATTGACTCAATATAAGCGCCATATAATACACTACACTAATTTCTTAAGCACAATAAAAATGTATATCTACAAATTGCAATCTATTCTTAAGCTCATCTTATCTCACACATGCGCCCATGCCCATCTGATACTATATAATTTTATCATGTCACAATTCAATCCATACCAACTACATTTCTATGTATATATGCTCGAAAATAAAGTTAAAAGATAACAACAAGGTACAAGAATTCTTTTGTAAATCTCAAGAGATCAAATCAATTACTATTAAATTGATAAACCAATTATTTCCCAATCAAAAAAATAAAAATCTTACAAAAATAAAAAATATTAAGAAATAATTCTTTTTGTGTACCTCATACCTAGTCGTCGTCTTCGACGTCGTCTAATTTGCTACAAAAATATTTTTGTAGTAATTTTTATTTTATTTTCCGGGATGTTGATTCGCTCTGCACTTAAAAGGTGAAAATTTATAATCCTATTGTCTTTTCAATAATATTTTAAGAATTTTTTTTTCATCATCCTGAATTCCTGCTTTACCTCTATCTCTTTCTAATCATAATATTAAATCTCGTCATCTTGCTGTATTATATTCCAAGACGATATATCGTTAACAAGCAATAATTGTTTCTTATATACATATACTTTGTACTTTGTGAAGAAGAATATTTTCGCTGCTAATCGGTGGAATTGGATAAATGGTAAAATGCCATATCATATAAACAATAAATTATTATTTTACACACACACACATACACATATACAACAGAATGGAAATTATTTTATATACATATAGAGTAAGAAAATATCGTTTTCAATTTCAACAATTTTTCGCATCGATATTATTCCAATATATTTTATGTAATATTGCAAGCAATTACACTCGTCGATGTAATCGTTAGTGCGCTGCTATTATTCTTAAACATCATAAATGTACGGGAGAATTAGAAAATAGCGGGATTTGACATTATGACATGGTAGTATATAGATAAAGCTCTAGCGTTACAGTGTTTGCAATGTTGTACCATTAAAATTTTTGATGAATATTGCAACCTTCGATATACAATGATGATGATGATGATGATGAAGAAAACTAAAATTAATAATAATCTGCTTTTTTTATAAAGAAATTTATATCTTTAGTTAAGTCTATATTCCATGATTGATGGATTATCAAATTAAACTTTAAACTAGTATTACATTGATCAAATTAATTTTAATTTTTCACATTTTAATGGTTCGTAATATTTAACCTGGAAAACAACTAATTTTTAACCACAGCGAATTCAAGCGAATTGCGGCGAATTTTTAAAATGTTTTTATTTATTGCGCCTGAACTTACCGCATTTAAATATTGATTCAGTTAGGGCCTTAATCATGATTGCTTAATTTAATTTCGCAAATAATATAGCATAATGCAGTAATCAAATTTTTCCTAGTTCCAAAAAAAATTAACCACAGGAACACAATCAAAACAGCAACAATAACACAAGTTATGTTCTTATGTATACACATACAACATAAGAAGAGATACGAATAAAACAAGAAACTTACAAATAAATTGTATTATTAAACATATTATAATCTATAAGGTGGATTCGGATGAAGTAGTCACGAACATCGAATATACTGAATAACACGTATTTAAGACGTGAATACCTTTTGAACCGTAAAATGCAAGCACAACAACAGCAAAAAATTGGTTTTTGCCTGTTTCTGTTTATCGTTCCGTCTGATTCCATATTTTTATTTAAAATAAAAAAATATTTATTGTTTTTTTGGTTTTATATGATGAATTTCACTTGCATGAATTAATAAATTCTTGACTTGTATTGCCGAGTAAAAGATTTTTAAATTGGTTCACAAATTTTTAGGTGACCATATGTCATTTCTGTTGCGGTATACATTCCTAAACCGTACAGCCAATATATCATCGAATCAAAATTTTTCTCAGTTATAATTAAACCTATAATAATAAAAAAAAAAAAAAATCCGGGAGAAAAATATCGAGTCGAGTTGATTAAGAATCTCAAGATAAATACGCGCAAGAAGAACACAAAAATTAATTAATATTTTTTTTGTTTTATTTTAAATGAATTTTAATCATGCCATATCTCCAGCCGTGAGATGCTCTGTGAACAAAAGTAAAATTCGGTTTGGTTATTAAATCGATTCTTGCATGCAATATACATTTTATAGTATTTTACACAAAATACGCGCCGACTAAATATTTCATATTTTATTTTATTTTCAGGTAAGTCGCTTACACAAAATACACTCTATATACTAACGGAATATTACGTGTGCCCTATTACTACTATTTTTAGGTAAGTATACCATACAAAAATTATTTTATGTACCGCAGGCCAAGCAAATATACATAATTACAATATTTATACGTAATCTACATCAAAAAAATCTTAATTACATTAATAATTATGTTATAATTTGCTTTAAGACATTTAAAATAATATATTTATTACATATTACTGTTGAAGTTTTTTTTTTTAGTTTTAAACTCAAATCGTATAATAAATAATATATATAATTAATTCTGTCAATTTCGTTTTCATTTCTTTTGCGGTCTGATAGTTTTTTTGTTGTTGTTGAGATTCATCTCTCAAGACATGACTATAATAATACATATAGATTTAGTCTTGTTTTAGATAGATAGAGAAAAAAACAGTAAATTAAATTGTTAATTGATTTTTAATTATGTGTGAATTAATTTTGTTAAAATTGGCACTTAATTAGACCATGAATAGAGTAAAAGCTTTCATTATTTTCAAGCTTGTTATGGGGGATAGATATGCAGATCTGATATGTTGTTTAATTAAATTTAATAAGAAATAAAAAAACCACTAACAGTTAGTCAATCTAAAATATTGAAAGCTTTTAAAAATGAAAAACTAATACCCTAATCGGTGGTTATCATACCCGGTACTTGGCATGTAATAGTTTCATCCGATTATAGAAGTTCGAAAGCTCATCTTAATAATTCAATTTGGTTAGCTTTCACATTATTTATATTCTGTAAATATTATGTTTTATTAACCAATATCATTAAAAAAATACTTGAAAGTTTCTTAGGATTAGTTTTGTTAAACGCCAGTACAAAAGTATATAAAAAAGCGTTGAACTTAATAGAAACTCAAAATAACACAAAATACTAGCTTTTTAAGGTTTCCTCTTGTTACGCTTTAATTTTCGCAAAGAACCAAATCACACAATATTTTGTATTTAAAAAATTATTAAAAGCTTTTTTTAGCTAAAGTTTTTAGTATGTGAAAAATAGGTGATTCGAAAGGAGGTGATTCTTCTTTATTAAGAATAAAATTTAAATAATCACAATATAAATAATTTAAATTATATGAAATAACACTTTTTTCATGGAAAACTTGCAGGACCCTAAAATATTAGCTGACATTTTTTATGAATTTGTAAAACTGATGAAATTGTTTTCTTAAGTATATATATCACTAAATTAATAATTACAACTTAAACTTCTCAACAAATTTAAATGGTAACTAGTTTTAAATTTGAAATTTTAATAAGATCTACAAAACCTGCCACATCAGATTTTAAAGAAAGTGTAGAATGCCGAGTAATTTCAAATTATGTCAGCTGAGCTGACGATAAACGTGGCTTTAGACGCTGCCACTTTCCGACCTAAATCGATCAAACAATTTTTTTAAATTTCTGAATCTCAAAATTTATTTGGAGTTCGAATGCTCCTGCCTATGCTCCTGTCTCAAAAGTCAAGTCAAAAGTGAAGTAAAAAGTCAAGCCAAAAATCAAGTCAAAAGTCAAGTCAAAAGCTAATTCAAAACTCAACTCAAAAATCAAGTCAAAAGTCAAGTCAAAGTCATGTCAAAATTCAAGTTAAACGTCAAGTCGAAAGCAAAGTCAAAAGTCCAATCAAAGTCAAGTTAAATGTCAAGTCAAACATCAAGTCAAGAGTCAAGTCAAAAGTCAAGCCAAAAGTAAAGCCAAAAGTCAAGTCAAAAGTCAATTTAAAGTTAAGTCATAAGTCAACTCAAAAGTCTAGTCAAAAGTCAAGCCAAAAATCAAGTCTAAAGTTAAGTCAAAATCAAGTCTAAAGTTAAGTCAAAATCAAGTCAAAAGTAAAGTCAAAAGACAGAAAATAATTTTATAATTGAAGTTTACAATATATTTTTTTCAAATCATCGTCTAAACTTTATTAGATTTTCTCGAGTTCATACTCTTGAAGAAAAAACACCAATACAACTATAAGAATGTAAACATTTAAATTTATAATCAACTTTTCAGAAACAATATAATATTAACATTGTTTTTTAGCAAATTAATTAAAATTTGTCAATAAAGCAAAAGTTCAATTTGCTAGGTTTAAGATTTAAACCCGTTTTTTTATTCATATTTTTATTTAATCAAATATAGTATTTTATTAGTCCCTTTTATAATATTTAGAACTCAAATTAAAAGTTCGCTGTACCATATCATAAACTTTCTACAAACCCTATTTGTAAATTTCAGTAGTTCTTGGATTACCTGTACTAAAATGTGCCTGCCCTAGAATTATTCCTTTTAAATCAATTTTGAAATATTGTAATGTTGTAAATTCTTGAACAAAATTGAACTTGATATTGAAACATTTGAATTAATAGCAAACTTGCTAGAAACGTTTTTTTTAGTTTATGAAATTCAAACGTAAAAAACTCAACGTAAAAATTATGTTTTTATTGAAATAAAATTAAAATTGTCTTTCAGAAACTTTGTTAAAATTTGCAATTTAAGCCAAAGCACCATTTGCTAGGTACGCAAAAGCACCATTTGCTAGATACATTTTTTCTTTAATATTTTTAAAACTATTGAACCAGTCACATATGGTAATTTAGGGAAATTGACCCCTGTTCTGATATTTTGAGTTCAAATAAAAAGCTCTCCTAACCATTACATACACTTACTATAAACCATATTAGGAAATAAAAGTAGTTCATTAAAAAACGTGTGCTTATCCTAAACTATAACTTTTTGTTTAATCTTGAAAAAAAAATTATGTTTAAAATTTTTGGAGAAAAATAATTTAATTGTAACATTTGAGCTAATAACAAACTGGCCAGAAACGTATTTTTTATTGCTTGATATTCAAAAAAACGCTTGCACTTCTTTCAGCAATTTAATCGAAAAGACATATTAGGTTCAAAATTTGAGAATGCTTTTCTCTTTATATTTATAGTGTTAAAACTATTTAACCAATTTCTGAAATTTTTGAGAAAGTTTTTCAGTATCCTAATATTTTGGGTTAAAATAAAAGGCTCACTAAACATGGTCATAAACTTACTATAAACGCCATTTGTTAATATAAGTAATTTTTTGATTCCCTAGTACGAAATTGTGTCTGCCCTAAAATAATGCTTTTTAACTCGATTTTTAAAAATTTTAATAGGTAGTTTTTCTAAAAATTATATTATTTGAAACATTAGAACTAATAATATGAAAATTACAGAAACTTGAAAAACTGTTTAGTGTTTGAAATTCATGCAAAAGCACAAATTAAAAAATACTTTTGATCGAAATAAAAATAAAATTTCTTTCGGCAGGTCGTAATAATGAA
Source organism: Nephrotoma appendiculata (assembly GCA_947310385.1). Classification (NCBI taxonomy): domain Eukaryota; kingdom Metazoa; phylum Arthropoda; class Insecta; order Diptera; family Tipulidae; genus Nephrotoma; species Nephrotoma appendiculata. The sequence goes on from OX371225.1 coordinate 75,672,051, forward strand.
GTTCAAACCAAAGCTCAAAGTGAAAAATATGTTTTATTAAAATAAAATTAACATATTCTTTCAGCACGTTCATTAAAATTGCAATTTAAGCAAAATCACCATTTGGTAGGTTTAAAATTTGAACAATTTTTTAAATTATTTTAAAACTGGTAATTTAGCTAAGTTAATCTCTGTGATATTTTGAGTTCAAATTAAAAGCTCGAAAAAATTAAAATTTCTTGTCAAAATGTTCGTTAAAATTTGCAATATGTGCTTTTGCAATTTTAAACATTTTTCTCGTATTATGATATTTTGAGCTTAAATTAAAAGCTCACAGACCAAGGTCATAAACTTACTATAAACCTTATTTGATAATAAACGAAGTGTTTTGATTACCTAGTACGAAATTGTGCCAGCCCTAAAATTATGCTTTTAAGATGATTTTTAAAACACTTTAATGGGTAAAGTTTGGACAGAAATAAATAAAAAAAAATTTGGTAAGTTCGTCGAAATATGCAATTTAAGCAAAAGAACCATTCCGCTAGGTACAAGAATTGAACAAGTCTTTTTTAATATTTTTAAAACTATTTAATCAAATATGATAAATAGAGGTCAAATTACTGAATAATATGCCTGTAAAAAAGTTATTCTTTTTAGTTCAATTTTCAAATAATTCAATTGGTAAACTTCTTCAAAAAATTAACTTAAATATTTATAACAAACCTTCCTATAAAGATTATTTTACGATTCAAGACTAAAAGTAAGTTAATAGTCGAGCAATAATAACATAAAAGTGTACAAGTATGAAGAGCATGTTATGTGGAACATAAACTTAATTTTAACCTCATCGATATTGTTTACTGGAGTAACATCTAAAATGAGAAATGATTTATGGAGACCTTGGAGTCTTTCATTGGTAGAAAAATATTAAACATTAAAGCTTAATGATTAAACTTTCTCACTTTTAGCGGGAGCGGATTCAGTACCCAAAAAATGCTTTGTTTTGTTTACGATTAGAAAATTCTTTTTAAACTTTATAAAAAAAAAACTTTAATCTTAATTAGTCCAACAGAGATTTGGTCATTTTAAAAACATATTTCAATAAGAAATTTAATAACAAAATCTCACATGCTTAATCCTTGTTTATTACTAGTGAGGCCTTTAATAATTAAATAATTTTTTCCAAATATGAAGATTTAAAAAATATCATAAGATTTGAATTGTACGAGCCTTTTAATTAAATTACCCAATGCTTGTTCTTCTACATTTAAAAACCTTACAACAATTCTAATACAGTGCTATAAATTAAACCAAAAATGTATGGTCAAATTATTGTGATTTCCCGTTAAAAGTCAAGCACTGAGCTTTTGACGGGTACGATTTTATTTTATAATAATTCACTAAAAAAACAAATCTCTAAAAAGTTGCTATTTTTCAAAAATATGAACAATTTTAGCAAAACAGTTTCCATGCAGCGAAAATTAAAATTATCTAAGGATTACTTCTAGCTTGAACGTTCTATTTTTTTAATTTAATGTATCAATATATGCATAGCTTATTTTCAGCAACTTGTTCAAAAAATATTATCTGTCACGTTTAAGAACTAAAAGGTTGCAAATATTGTTTTATTAAAAAACTGGGCTTCCTTGTGTGCTTTTTGCGATTAAATTTGTGATATTTTAATAATTTCGTACCTCATAAATATTTTTCAAACGGACGTATGACATTCAACTTAAAGCATTTAATATTCTATAATAACGGTCATTATCTCATAATATTAGATTTTTCTAAGATTTAAGTTTTTTTAACAACTTTTAAACAGAAAGCTTACTCGTTCATTTTGTAATTATTTTTTAATTTTGCATTTTTCAGCTCTCAATGTTCATTGCAGTCAGAGAAAAATATTAAAGTTTCAACAAATAATTTAAAAGGTTTATAAAAGACCGTTAGATTTACAAAATGGATAATTTTTAAAGTGCTTATTACAACTCACAAGTATGGTAAATTAAGTCCACTTGTTTCCTGTTATAATATTTTGGGTTCAAACTCAAAGGTTACCTTAACATATTCACCGTTTAATTTATGAAAGTTAAAACCAAAAATAAATAAATTGTATTTGTTATTGTCCGATACAAAAATGCGCTTGCCTTATTGTGCTTTCTAAACAAATTTTCAAATTTTTTTATTGGCATAGTTCATTAGAAAAATAAATAGTGTAAATGGATTTCAAAATTATTGATAAAAATTTCATAAAAGCTTTTAAAATTAAAAAAAAATAATTTAACCAAAAAAAAAATTGCCGTTCGGCAAAAATTAAATTTTTAGCACTAAAAGTAATAAATGTCTATAAATGTTTAGATGAAAAGCTCACACATAAAAGTAGGTATGTCAAACACAAGCGATTAAATGAAAGCATTTTAACATTTCATATTTATTTGAAGTCATTGTTCAGCAAGTCAGTTTTTTACAAAGGGTTTGAGCTTTAAAATCATATAATTGAATAGTTTTATAAGTTCTGAAGTTGTTAAATACTTTTTTAAATAAAACCAAAATGGTGATATAACTCATTTGATTTGTGCATCTTATACTTATTATTTTATTAACAAAAGTTTATTTGTAAAACTTTAATAAAGTTTGCTTAAGAAATATTTTCCAACACGAATCCATAATAAGATTTAACAATAAATTTTTCAAATAATCCAACATCCAATTATAACCATAACACATCCCTAGTGATAATAATATTTAGGGTTCTAAGGAGCTTATAAAGTTTTACTTTATTTAAACGATAATTTTTTTTTATTCTAATGATTTACGATGAAAGCTCTGAGTTTTTGGAGTTCTAACAATTGCTTGGCCTTTCCTAATCAAAAGCTTGATTAGGAAAGTCCAAGCTCAAATTTAAAATTAAAAAATAAGTTACAACTAAAAATCTACTACATACTATATTCCGCAAAGAAAGCTATTTAAACAGGTATTACCGCTTTACCCAAAAATATACATATATTGAAATGAATATTAAAAAGTCACTGTTGAAAGCTCAACTAAGAGCAAAATTATGGTTTAAAATTTAATTTTAAAAAAATGCCACTTGTTAAAATATATCTGGCTTATATTACATACATATATACATATATATTATATGAATTGTAATATTTCATTAGTTGATATTAAAATCGACTTTTTAATATAAAATTGCATGCGCTTATCAGTTTTGCACACAAACCCTCGTAAATAGTCGTACAAGTTTGAGGAGCTTTTATAAAAGCTTTGTGAAACCCGCTAATTGTTTTATTTTTATTTTTTTGGTAAACTTCCAATCATCACCTAATTTCTAAGAGCAAGAAAAACTTGAGCTTTACAATTTTATTTTAACGGCTTTTAATCTCTTAAATTTTATTTTAAAATTATTTAAACGCAAATCTATTCTTAAACATATTTGATATAAAAGTACAATATATAAATTGTTTTAAATAACTTTTTAACCTTTTATAATGATTATAATAGTTAAGGCAATTTTAAAAATTCATAACTTTACCGGAACTCTATTAAATATGTTTGATGCTCGTTTGATGTTTTTTAACAATACTTAATATTTTTTCGAGAAATTTGTTTAGCACATTTAAATTTACACTTTTTTTTAACGAATAAGCTTTTAGCTAGCATTATGTGTTTTCGCAGAATAATGACAACAACTAATTTTTAAAAGTAATTGTCGTTTATCAAATAAATGTTATTTTATCTTTATATATTCAAGGAGTGTCTTTTAGAAGCCCTGCTTTAAATAGTTGGGTGAGTTTAAAAGGCCTTTAAAATAATTTGCTATTATGTATATCAAAAATTAAATTTTATTTCAAATAGTGATATTTTCAGTGCATTTTAAAAGAACAGAAAAACAACGAGAAATTTGAATTTCATTTGTACCTTAGAAACGAGCTTTTATAGGTAAACTTTAATTCCCCATCTACAAAAACTTTAAAAAATACCAATGCTTGTGTGGCTTTTATACAAATCATATATTTTGTAGGTGCTTTAAAAGCTTTGTCATTCCAATTTAGTTAAATTATAAGTTTTTAAAATAATTTAACAAAGCTTTTTCTGTTGTGAAATTTAGTTGTTAAATTAAAATTTATGGAGTCTACTGATAGACAGCGTGTTTGAAATTGCTACATAAATCCAATTTATCATACTTTTTAACGACATTTTCTAATTTTAATTTTATTTGCGAATACCACTTTCTGACGCTTTTAAAGTTTTTTCAGGAGTCTATTAAAATTATGAAAATCATTCATTCGAGTAAGATTTAATCAGTTTTAAAAGCTCACTAATCAAATATCTTAAATTGTAGCTTTTATGTCTATGTATGAGCTTTCAATTTATAAATTTAAATTTATCAACATTTTTAGTGAGTTTAATGATTAAATTCTGGAAGCTTTCTTTACAAAATGTAATTATAATATTAAACCAATACTTTTCAAGGCTTCTTAAATGTTTTGACATAAAAGTATTTCAAAATTATTGTTTTAAAACTGTAAAATAAACTATTAAATAATTTTAAATTTTTATAAACAATTATAAGCATTTAGAAATACTTTGTTGGAAAGAAAAGTATTAGAATTTTTTTCATGGTAATAAACCCTAACGTAAATTTTTAGATTATTATTAGATCCAAAATGTCATTTGGTCGAAAATGAAATTTTCCCGAAAGTGTTATTTGCTCGTCAAATGCCATTTGACCGAAAAAAATATTTTTATTTACACCTGACCTAAATATGCAAAGTTAAATTATTTCGCACATTTGCTAAATGTATGCGATACCCAAAAACGGTTCACACGTTACCGTTGCACAAATAAAAGTGAAGGTGGAATGTCCAGGAAACACATAAATCAAAAACAATACACAATTTAATAATTTTTTAGCGGTTATTAGGCAAATTATAAGCAACGCAGTCTGTACACATCCCATACATATCATAATGGTTTATTATTTTTATGACGAACAGACAATAGAATTTTATTCTAATTTTTATTTTTTATTTTTGCATACCTATTCTTCGACTTTCATTTAAACCAAAATACTCAGCTAGATTACCCACATAATTAAGAAGATAAAAACTAAATTTCAACATTTCATCAAATCGTCGATAAAAATGTAAAAATGTGTTACACAAAATTTCATTCGTTTATAGCCTAACCTTTTAAACTACATCATGATTGGGTTTGAAATCATTTTTTATATTTCTATAAAAGAATTGAGATTAAATCTAAATTTTTTATTTTTGGTTTAGTGAATTGGAAAGTATTTGCATATGGCGCTGTGTATCAAGTCAATGTACAGTGTTTAGTTTTTGTCATTTTTTATAGTTTTACCAAATATGTTGAACTTCCCAAACTGAATTATTATTTGGTTTGTGAACTAAATTCTATTTGGTCATAATACCCCAAAGAGTGCGTACATAAACAGCTAATTCGTCACACACACACGTCGATTGATTTGTTTCAAATTTGAAAATTTAAACAAATCGATTGTTGTTATATTTCTAAAGTAGAGTTCGTTGTTTCTTAAAATAAAATAGAAATTAACTGTTACTGACTTATAATAGATCATGTGAGATCTTTAATTAAGAATATCTCGTTTAAAAATGTTTATATTTTTTCGGTCAATTTGAACATAATTGATTATAATTAATTGATTGCATGAGATGGAAATGTATTATAAGAGTATGACGAATATCATCGATGCTTTATATTTTGGGAATGCTTGCTGTGGTTTCAAAAAAAAATATTTTTTTAAATTTGGAAACTTTTTCCATTTAGCGCAAATCGGATTTACACAATATTTTGTAAAAGTTTGTTGAACCGATATCGTAAAACCGTATAAACCGGGACTTTGCCCATAAACACAATATCTGCATTCATTATTATATCAATTCAAGAATTAGAATTTCAAATTTATATTTTCGTACTCGTTCGTACACATATTTTAATAAATAATAAATAAAATCAAAAGTCTTGTTGTTCAATAATAATAATAATAATGTAATGTGAAGTGAAAGTTACATTTTCACATACTCTCGAATGGAACAAGAAAATTGTAAAACAAGTTCAAGAATTATAATTCATTGTATCGTAACAATATATCATCTAAATATATAATTCATATATAGGAAGTGGACAATCATTGTGATCGGGTTCGGTGAAAAGTATATTGATCATTATCTCACGAACATTTATAAATTATAAACTTTCACTCTGTATGCGCTCCATACTCGTGTCGTTTATGTACTGCCAATGCACTATGGTCAATATACAAAAATACATTTTTTTGTGTACGATCACGACACAAAATTTTACAAAAACAAAAAAAAATATTCAATTCAATATTTATTTTGGTTATATATTGTTATGTGTACAAAAAAAATATGTGACCTATGCCGAGTATTTCTTAAAGTTATCGATCAATAAATCTAAGAAATATTAAATTCAATTTTATAATGTATTTTTTTTTTGTATATAAACGGATCGCTCACAAAACACAATAACAATGAAACTTAAAATAAAATAAATCTCGTCGATTAATGTTACACAGTCGTTATGTTGTGTGTTCATACCGAAGCTCTGTACCTCTATATATAAATACAAAATATGATTGTTTGTTTGTTTATATTCCGTTGTGATCACCTTTAATCTGATCTAAATATTTTGATTTTTTTTTTCAACGTAAATAATCATGGTGGCCAAATATATTGTATTTCGGCCGTATAGTTTTCGAGCAAATGATATAATTCCACATGCTAGTGCTAGACGCGCCAGAGCTTTCGATAACTAATTTATTAAAATAAATGATTTAACGAAACTTTTTATTTATAATTAAATCAGCTGTGTTTTAATTACACGAAGCTTTCAAAACATTTGTTTAATTACAAAAGCTTGCAGCTCCTTCTAAAAGTAAGATTTAAAAAAATAAAGTTCTGAATAAAAAAAATGTTAACACTTCAAAATATCAAGAGCTTTAATGTTCCAAAGCTTTTTATTTTATTATTATCAACATGTCAATTAAAGCTCTTAGAATTTTGAGTAAAAATGTTATTCATAAAGTTTTTCACATTAAACTTACTATATGTAAAAAAGCTCCTAGGTTAAGTAAAAAAAACATTAAAGTTCATCTCTAGCAACTTATTTATAAAGCTTGCACTTCCTTATAAAGGTGGTTAAAATTTTTATGAGCTTTCAAATATCAAATAAAAAAAATCCTTTAACATTTCAAAAATATCATGAGCTTAGTTGTTAATGTTACAAAAAGTTTCTGACGGTTCACTATGTTGTATGGTTTTGCTTTATTTGCTTGTTACGAAAACATTTCATAATTTTAAATATCAATTAAAGCTCTCAAAATTTTGAGTAGAAATGTTGATTCATAAAAATTTCAAATTGTAGTAATGCAAAAAGCTCCTAGGTTAAGTAATAATTTTAAAAAAGTCAATTTCTATGAAATTTGTTCTCATAAATAGCTAGGTACTGCAATTAAATTTTTTATCATTTTTAAAATGTCAAATAAAACTCTCTGAACTTTGAGTGGAAATGTTCATTCATAAAAATTTTAAATTAAACTTCAGTCTCTATATGAACTTTGTTCTCTTAATGTTATAATGACTTAATGGATTACTATGTGTGCTTTTGGCTCATGTGTTTGCCAAGTTTTAAATGGCTACTTCAATCAAAATATTAACATTGTCAAATTGTCAATTAAAGAATTTAGAGTGAAAATGTTTATTCATAAAAAATTCAAATATAAGTAAGTATATAGAAAAAGCTCCATGGATCAACAAATTCTAAAAATTAACAAGTCAGCCTCTTTGAACTTAAAGGTCATACAAATAATTTCAATATTTTAAAAATATCTAAATTATTCTGTTATTTATGTGATTATGAGCTTGAATTCCGAAGGTCCGATAAAAAATAAATTTGACAATTTATATACCAAATATTTAAAGTAGTACAAAAGAAAGTACAAATCGTGTTTCATCTTCCAAAACCTCAAATTCAAATCTTACACCTTTAACCACCCGACCAAATTCCATTAAACCTGTTTCCGGTCCTAAACCAGGAACAGCCTCTCAGCCTCTCAACATATTCCTGATGGTGCCCTAGGCTTCATCTAAGACCAGTATCCAAATTTATGTCTGCCTTTGTTACGAGACTTCTTCCTCAAACATTTCGGATGATGTTCTAAATTATTTCCAATAATTAAACTGGACAGTGGGCATTTTTTAGGCAAAAGATTTGCACCATGAAGACAAAATGCGACAAAAGATTTTTCAACTTGTTCTTGAAGCTCATAATCTCGGTGGCCAATTAGAATTGCCGCGGCGTGAGATAACGTTTCCTTTAAATTTTGCCTTCAACAATTTAAATGTTCGGTTTGTGGAAGATTGCGCCGTCCTATTGAAACCACATGTCTGCGAGATCTATTTCAGTAATTTGAGCCAGAAGTAGTTGTTTACCATTTCAATGTAACGGTGTAAGAATTCTGGTCAACACTCTCACTAACTGACTAACTTACTTTCTACTAACTTACTTACTTTCTTACTACCCGATAAATTGAACCGCGGTACCGGTTTCGGTAGTAGATTTTCACAATATATGCGTTGTGCATCCGTGTAATCCTCCAAGAATTAACCTTCACATTTTCAATTGAAAGATGAAATAAAATAAGACGCTATGATACCGGCATAAAAAAGGCGCTAAATTCTAACTAGGTGTTCTTAATGGGCCAACCTTTTTATTATTCCACCTGAATAATTGAACCAAATATAAGTGCATATCCATACTAGAGTAACTTGAATCCGGTAACTTCTTCGTTTTTTTTCACGTTACCTATAAAACTGGCTTTGTCGTGGATTCTTTTTTAAACTAAAATTTTTGTAGATTCAAAAATTTCAACACACCAACAGAAACAAAAATGAAATATAAAAATTCTCAAGGTCATTTTTTGTATTTTTTCAGTTTGATTTTGTTTTTGAGCCGTGCGCATCACAATACAAAATTTTTAATTGTATTAAAAATTCGAATTCGAATAATAAAAAAATAAAATACAATTTAATTATATGATTAAAAAAAGGATGATAAATAAAATTAAATGTTAATAAAATGATTTTTTTGTTAGCATTTTACACAAACACCTAGAAAATTTAAAAGTTACCGGATTCAAATAAAATGTGTGTGGACGTAAAGGGTGTAAGCCATAAAAGTTACCAGTTTCAAGTTACCGTAGTATGGATATGCACAACGAAGTTTTTTAGAAAAATGTTTCAAACGAATTTTGTCAAAGTGTGCGTTTGATTTAAATTGTACATATAAAATAATTTAAAATATTTGTTTATGTAAAAATTACAAAAATATATTTCCGGTTTCGCACATACCAACACATGCTACCTTTCAACTCGGACACGATAACGGAATATTTTGGTATTATTTGAGATCAATAATTTACAAGTTTAGTCGTGTATAAAACTCCAGGTGCGTCTGGTGTTTTGTGAAATTCGTTTTGCTGGGAAAATTTTGTTTAATTAAAACCGCGAAGTTAAGTAGTGCTCGTAATTTTAATATTTTTAGTTGCATACTTGTTTCCTTAACATTTAAGACTTTTAAATTTGTTTTGTGAAAGTTTTGTGTTTAATATTTTTAAGTGATAAAGATGAAATGAAACTTTACGGTAAGCAACAAATTTATTTTGTTATTTAATTGTCCACACTTAAGCCATATGGCTAGTATGTTTCATAGGGGACATTATTAGTAAACTCAAAACTCTGTGGCTGAACAATACATAATTGTTCTAATTGGTTTGTTGCATCACTAGCGCAGCAATTGTAATGACGTGTGCTAGCTTAGCGGCAAGTCTTATTCGATTTTTATAACATTGTTTCATTATAGCTTCCGTTTTATAAACTTTATTTTTTTGTGTAGGAAAGTTGAAAACGTTCCTGTACTTAAACTTTTCTAGTATATGGCTTTAAGCTCTGATTTGCTCTATAATGTATTGTATCCAATAAACTTTTTGTGTTTTTTTAAATAAATACTTTTTTGGTTGGGAAATGATTTTCTGACCATTTCGTCTAATTCAGTAAATTAGCCAATATCTTACAAAATTTAAAAGCACCGAAAATTTAGTTTGTTTAATTGTTCATAATTAAAACTTAGAAAAAAAAAACGGAATACCAAACCAACTTTAAAATCAAAGCCCTTTCCATTATCGATGATCTTGCGTTCTCAAGAATGAATTTGATTCAATACGCTATTCCATTGATCAACGTTAGGAATATAGTTAGACCAGTAGCTTCTACGTACTCACTTCTTAGGCATTTATGGAAGAACAGTTCGAAGGGAAGAGTTGATTTGAAGATGTTTGTGATTATCTCACCCATAGAATCTCATCCATAGACATTTGTGACTTTGTGGGTACGTGATGATACATCAACATAAGTGCCACCGTCTTTAGATACTACACTGTCTAGGAACAGCAAAACTCGCTCTCGAATCAATGCTTTAAATCATTGCTATTTTCTTTGGAATTTTACAGCGTCTTCCAAATATTCGAAAGTGCCATTTTTCATCATATGATGGGTTTAGCCCACTTCACAATAGAAATTCGATCTTGGCCAAATACCATCCCAATTGATAAAATCAAGTGTTTAAGTAACGGAGAGGGCCTCCAATTCTGCAAGCGAAACAATGCTAAATCTGCATTTAAATAGGACCAACCTGTCGAATCAAGAAATATAGACAGAATTTCGACTGCTATTCAGAACCATACCACCTTCTTGAATTGACGTTAGCCAGGTAGCACCATAAATAGGTTTGATATGGTTTGAAAAAAATGTTAGGCTTCGAAGCGTTGCTTTTATGTTGTGAAATCATAAAAATAATTTGTTCATTAATTATGATTTACTTATATAACAGATTTGATTAAATTTCAGCAAACATCCTTTCTAAAGATTTATATTTGGAAAATTCTTTCGAAATGATGTTTACTGTACTGTATTTTAGTTAGAATTGAAAATTAAATAAATCACTGCAGGATTTATTATGTGAAATTGAATATGTGAATCACCTAAGTATCTTCAGTTTCGCAACTGATATATTCATCATCTAGATGAAAATCCGGATATGGCGATATAACTGCCTCGTTTCTAATTTAACTCGCCAAATAATTATTTCTTAAACTTGATAGTAACCTATGCGCCGCGACCCAATATTTTTTCAAGTTATCGCGAGATTTATTTGGGAATGATATTTGGCACAGTAATAGAGCGTTTTTTTTTGTAAAAATTCAGCACAGCACTTTTTTTGTTAATAAAAATTTTTTGTACGGAAACATGAGATAAAAAAATGGTCCCCAAGTGGTCCTATTCTAGTAATTCTTTGAGGATTAAATAGCGCAGCTTGAGTTTCAAAAAAATGATCACCAGTTTTCCGCCTTGTTCTATGCCGAAAAAACAGGAGCCTAGGCACAAAAGACTAATTCTGTTTGTAATAATTTGTATGTATGCGACGCGACGCGAAACAAATTATAAAATTATTTCTCTCTTAAACTCTGTGAAAGCTTTTTCAAATTATTTTCATGAATTCTTTCAAACTTTGCAATTTTTAAATAAAAGTTGTTTCATGTGTTATAATTTTGCATTACATCATGTCTCTATCGAGAATCGAATTGGGTATTTTCGAATCTGGACGTCACATCTACTGTCCTGTGATATATAATATTTATTAAAACTGGAAAGGTCATTATATAAAACGCCTTTTTACAAGTTTAAAATGATAATTAAAATTTTCAGTGTTTCTTTTTGAATTATAAATACTTTAGAAATAAGGTAAGCGTGCCTAAAATCTAAAGTACTGGCAGAAAATTTTTGTATGTTTGAATAAGTTATATTTTCATTAGTTATCAAGTTGCAGCTCCTTTTTCCCTTCCTAAAGCTTCAAAATTCAATATTTTAAAAAATATAAATAACTCAAAAAATTTACGATTAACCAATCAAGGTGAACTGTTGAATGTTGCTTTAGGCTTACTTCAGCTATAAATATTCAATAATGTACCTTTTTTGTTTAAAATATTATTAGAAGCTCTTAGTTTAACCTGCTATGAAATTTTAAAATTGGTTTTTGTTATAATATTAAAGCTTAAAAAGCTTATTTGTGCTTTAAAAATGTTGATATATATAATATGTAACAAATTTCCTGTTAAAAAAGCATTTTTAATCCGCTGTGCTTTTTGTGTTTTCAGTATTGTTTTAAAACTGATATAATTGTCAAATACTTAATAAAGACATTTTTTTTAATCACTTGTTTTTTGTTTCGCAGTTATTTTGAATAATTTTCAAAAAGTTTAAAAAATCACTCGATCGATTTCGACTTGTTAGGTCATCATCAGGAGTATCTACTGATTTGTGTTAGTAAAAAATTTTGTTATATAGTAGAAAAAAGCAATATAACAAAAATTTTTTACTAACACAAATCAGTAGATACTCCTGATGATGACCTAACAAGTCGAAATCGATCGAGTGATTTTTTAAACTTTTTGAAAATTATTCAAAATAACTGCGAAACAAAAAACAAGTGATTAAAAAAAATGTCTTTATTAAGTATTAGTGTGTTTCGCCAAGTGCCTACGGCCAATAGCGTAAAAAGTAATAATTGTCAAAGTTTAATCAAAAGCTTGTTTTGTCATTAATTTTCATTACGATAATTATAATCATCAAAACTAAAAAATAAAACTAGTACGTGTAGAAAGCTCTATTTTAGTTCAACCACAAACCACAAAGCTTTCATGGTTCGAAGCCTCAAAAGTTTAATGATTGAACAAAAGACTCGTACTTAAATACATTTTTTTTAAATATCTTTGAAAAGGCCATTTTGATCTGCTGTAAAATTCGTTTAAGAAATTTTTAATTTTTTTATTGTTGAATAATGAAAGTCTAAAACATTAGCTCCATTTATAAGAAAACCCCGAAAATTTCGCCTTAGATGAGCAGAACATTGATTTTAAATTCACTCATTTTTTACATTTTGATCTTCAACATTTAATTTTTTTTTGTTAAAGCTCCATTATTATTAAATGTTATACTTACATTAGAACTAACATTAAATAAATTGGCGGTTAAGTTTTAAGATTATTTAAAATTGTCTTATAATGCTGTCAAACTTTATAATTAATTTCGGGTTAACGGTTTAAATCTTAAGTAAAAGTTTTCACTTAACTTTATTTATATTAAACCCGATGTATCATATTTGATTTTTGTTTGAGCAACTTAAAAAGTTTGAGCTTTTTAAGCTGATATAAAAATTTGCTTAGTTAACAGCTCATGTTCCATTTATGATTTATTTATTAATCATTCATTACTTATCGTTATTAGACTTCGATAGTTCATGATCCAGACACTATTGCTTAATGTGATGTATAATTTGATAGGGTCTCTATGAAATGAAAAATTAAAGAGGTAAAACTCAAACATATTTTAATAGAAATATAATTAAACATTTTGAAGTTTTAAGCCAAGTTTTTGTATTGAATATTTGTACACATAATATTCTATTTTAATCTTTGAGTTCGCCTGTTCGTGAACTTTTGGGTTCTTTCAAAAAATCTAGCAGCAACTTTTAAAAAATAAGAAATCAACTAAACGTTTTTTAAAATGGTAATTCAATCATTTAACGGTTATAGTTAATAATAAAACTTGTAAATTTTCAACATTGAGCGTGCTTGTTAAATATCAATGGAGACCCAAAAAGTGTTCCTCAAAATCCGATTTCTCACAATTATTGAAAAAAAAATTCTTTTGATTCAGTTATCAGAACTGTATAAAAATTTATTACGAAAGCATTACTTCTAAATATTTTTTGATATAATAAAATTATTTTGAAGCCGCAAAATCCCATATTAAATTGAAAATAAATCGGTATTTTTGGGCTTAAAAATTCTGAATATAGGAAAAAGTCTATTTCTTGTGAATTTTTAAACCAAATAAATTTAAAAAAATGCTTGTTTTCAATAAGCTTTTGAAGCACATTTTAATAGCTTTGAATTTGCGGTAAACTCCTAATTTTAAACTTAAGACAATTTATATATTTATTTAAGCTTATGATCAAAATGCAAAAGCTTTCTCAAAATTTTATGAGATCAGGTATTGCTGTGATAATTAATTTATAATTTGTTATTCTATAAAGTTGGCTACAACTATAAATATAAAAGTTAATTAAAATTTAACTGAAAGTTTCAAAGTTTTATTAAATTAATCTTACTTTATGTTTAAATTCATTTGTTTTTAATTAAGCGTTATCCATATTAACCTGCTTAAATTAAATTCAAAACTTACATAAAAAAATTACAAATTATTTTTAAATTTGAGATTTAAAAATTTAAATTTATAAAACAACAATTTTTACGTTGAGTGAACAAATTTTTATGTTACCTTATTATAGTACATACGTTTAGAAAAATTAAATTTAAGCTTTAAAAGCTTTCAAAGCTATCTCCAAATACATTAGATTTATAGAAAACGTTACGATTTATAGAACTTTATCGTTCTTTACCACCTTTAATCCCATTTTAAGAACCATTTAAAATTTGTTTGAGCTACCTTATTTTTCTTACATATAAAACTCTAAATTGATAAATCACAGGAAGTAGTTGCTAATACTGTTATTTAAATAGATATAATTTAGTTAATACGTTTTTATCGATTTTCTATTTCATTTACACAATGAAATTCAAATTTCTAAAAATACTTCAAGAGCTTTTTGAGTATTTAGTGCAAAAGCTGCCATATAAGCTAAGATATAGTACTAAAACGTAAAAGCTTTTTCACGTTGCTCATGAGGGCCATTCATAAAAATCGGGTCTTAAACTTTTAAGTTTGATTAAAATTACTACAAAACCACGAGAAGCTTTCCAAAACTTCAAAAAAATTGTTGTGCTTTTTTTGTGCTTACCGAGTTAAAATTGAAGTTTAAAAATATAAAAACAGATAAATATATTTAAATTTGTGAGTGTTTTTTTATGTTTTAAATTTAGTTTACCCAACTATTGAGTCGAACTAAATGAAAGCTCAGAAAAAAACATTATTTTATGAACATTTCTATATATTTTTTAAAGTTGTAATCAATGATTCTAATAATATAAAATTAATGAAAGTTTCGCTCGTGTATGATAAAAAAAAAATAAAACTTCAATTACTCCAAGTCCAAGTCAATAAATAATTTTGAACTTGTATGGGGTAGGTAATGCGCGTTATAAATTTTGAGTACGAGTAATCACACCATTTGAAACACTCAACTCAATTAAATCGTTCATTAAGACCAATTTTCTCATATCTATCTACTTCCTGTGCTCAACTCGAATAAGGTAATTATTTAACTTCGCCTTTTCATTCTTCGTACCGATATATAATTTCGAATTTCTAATAATTTCTTACATACACAATAAAAAGAAATATGATCCAAAAAAAAAAAATGTTCTATATCTAATCCTACGAAAATACCAAATAATAATAATAAATTACCTCTAATAAATTTTAATGACTTAAAAAATAAATAAATTATTTTATTTATTTAAAGAATTTTTTTTTTTTCTTAATTTTTTTTAAAAACAATTAAAACTAATCAGCTACACATATAACATTATTTGTGTGTAGTTTTGTTTAGTTTTTCTATTTCACTTAGGAATTTGTTTTGTTTGAGTTGTTTGTTTATTTATTTTATTTTAATTGCACTATAAACTATAAACCTATATGAGTTTGTTTATTTAACAAATGATGACCACTCATTAATCAATTCCAATTTAAAAAATAAAATAATAAAACCGAAAATATACAGAAAACTGTTATTTATAATGAAGCAACTATAATAAGTCTATAAGAGGAACCGTATATGTGAATAATATGTACGTAAGATTTATTGATCGTCTTAATAATACGATTATTTGTGTGTAATTTACAATGTTTTGTTCGGTTTACTAATGGAATTCGATCGTATAAATTCATTAAGTGGAGTGGAGATCGTGAACGGTATTTCTTGCTACTATGCTTACTGAAGACTTTCTGTAGTTTGCTTTTAATTGATTTCTTTTTGAGTTTTTTCACAAGTGTAGGCATCAAAACGCGTATGTACAATAAAAACTATCTATTTATGCTTTTGTGGCCAAACTATTTAATCTCTTAGATACCGACCAAACGGTACAATGGTTTATGTTTTGGCGTTTGAATGGGGAAGTACCGTGTTCAAATCCCGATATGCAAAGGATGGAAGAAAGATTTTTTGTCATCAGATTACGATCTGTGATGAAAATGAACACAACCATGACCCTTTGTCGGAGTGCAGAACTCCATAGGCTGACCCATCGTCCATGTCAGTGCTATAGTGTAGCATGGAGCTATGCAAAGTGCTGTGATGGTTGAAAAATCGTACTAATAGTGACTGCGTAACCTAAGGACGTGAAAAGCGAACTGTGGAACAGTCGGGGTGCTTTGAGATGGCAAAGATTAAATAATATTATTAAATTAAATAATATTAAAATAATAGAGAAAAGCTCTAAAATGGAGAAAAATTTGTATAATATTAAAATTTTAATATATTAACCGAACTATAGAGCTTTAACCTACAAAATGGTAATAAAATAACAAATATTTAAGGCCTATAATAATTGGCTTGAAATATCTTTATTATATTGATTGTCCTCCTATGATTACCTGAAGTACAACAGTACCATTTTGGAATTAATGGTTGCGTTAAATTCCTGAAGACCTGCAATTTTAAACCTTATATAGCCACTTGTCTAATAAATTGGAAAATTTTAATAACTTGCGAGAGTGGCGCGGTCAGTGTCAATTAGCTGGCGCAGTCAATGTCAAATATAACCTAAAATCCCTCTGAAAAGTAAATTTCTTAACTTCTTCTTGTATTCTCAAATTCTCAGCCGTGTACTATTCAGTTCTGCTATAAAATGACAAAAATATTAAAAAACGGTTCAAAAATTGATGTAAGGCGTAATAGCACTCTTTATTAAAAAAACGAATGAAATGCTTCTTTCTAATTTATCAAGATTACCCTTATTCTAACCTGAATATATGGTAAAAATGCATACATAATGAAACATACTGCGGGGTAGAAGAAAAAAAAGAGAGATAGAGAGAGAAAGAGAGAGAGAGAATTTGCGACAAGTTCTTAACATTTCAGAGACGAGCCTGTACAATTTGGCTTTTAATTTATTAAATTACGACCTCATCATTCTAGAAATGTCCTTATGTTCCTCCCAAAATGTAGTAGGCTTCGCATAGGCAAATCGTTTCAAGATAATGTATACTTGATGGTTTCTATGCAGCAGTATCAGTGCAAGTTTAAGGAGTCATTTTGTCCTTGCTGTGGATACTGAATCTAAGGTTCCAGAACTTCATGACTTTTGTCATGTCTCATTCATCGACCCAAGATTTTTATAGCTAGCGGTTTTCCTTCTGTTGTGGCTATGATTGTTTCGAAGATGACCAGAGATGGACACAGCAAATTACGCTATGTAATCTCCGCGATTGGTGAACGTAATCTATTAAGTAGATTTCCAAGCGATTTTTTCAGTTGCAGACTTCGAAAAATATGTAAACAACGTCGAACACTTTCGAAATGATATTAGAAACTAAATTTTCTCATTACTTTTCTTTTTCTCTCTCTCTCTCTCAATATTAACCATCCGTTTTAAGAAGATATTTGCATTGAAATTTTGGGTTCATTGAATTGGATAAGAATCAAAGTAATTTCGTCGCCGTGCTGTTATTAAAATTGTTGTTGTCAAAATAAGGAGTTTTATTATTATTGTTTTAGAACCAGTTCTAAGATTTAACGACAAATTAAATCTTCTTGGAAGAGTCAAAACGAAAAAAAAACCATTGAGATTTTAACAACAACAAACGAAATGAGAAACTTTTCAATCCCCATTACGATAGTCGAGTAATAATTTTTAGATAAGACAATACCCCCCGGCCATAGTAGACCGTATATTTAATTAATTTTGAATACCGAGAACAAAAGTTTGTGCAGCATTTTGACAGCGAGGTTGTTAAAATTGATTTAAAACCCGTAGAATCTAACGGCCATTGTCGAAATTGTGTCTTACAAGCTAGTAAGGATGCCGAAATTAAGCAGATTGTGGCTACACATCGAGGATATTGTTGTTGATGTAAATTAGAACCATCTGCAGATAGCATAGCTCCGTGCCAACCTACAGGT
The DNA here is from genome assembly GCA_947310385.1 of Nephrotoma appendiculata. NCBI lineage: Eukaryota > Metazoa > Arthropoda > Insecta > Diptera > Tipulidae > Nephrotoma > Nephrotoma appendiculata. Next base: position 75,690,300 of record OX371225.1, read on the forward strand.
ACTGGCATTGAAGATAGGTCGGCCTATGACTTCTGCACTCCAATAGCGGGTAGTTGTATTCATTTCCACCTTTCAAATAATCAGATGATGAAAAATGAATTTTATATTCTGCCCCTATCAGGAATCAAATCTGGTACCTCCTAATCCAAATGCACTAAAGCCTTAAACACTGTGCCGATTGGCCGGTACATCGTCATTAATTCCAAGCGAAAAAGTTTTAAAGTTAACCAACAGCACATACATTATAAGAATCTGGTCGATGGATAACAATAAACTAACAAGTAAAATATTTTTAGAGTTGATAATTCATAGACATTAGGATGTTGTAACTCTAGGAATATTTCGCCTCTATCGAACAGGGTCATTAATGTGACACCTTGCTTTACCGTTGCTCCTTGAACTGTCACAGATGCAGCCAATTAGATTAGTGTATCTTTATTTAGCCAGTTTTCTGCCAGTACTGATTTGTATTTGTTGAGCGGTACTTTGATATGTATTCGGTAAAAATTACAAATACTTTACCCTCGTATTTTGCAGAAAGATGTTTTATTAAATCACAAACTGAATAACTACTTCTCAAAAATTAGGGAAACATTCATGAACCTCCTCCTCGACACTGAACAATTTTCATTATAAGTTATTTTCTTGTATCTTGTACCGTGTACGAGATAAAAAACAAGGTATTTCTTAAAAAATTTACCCTGTATAATGTTAGGTGGTACCAGTTTATCAAAGTTCACGTAATACACAATACACTAAAATTCTAATCAAATTCGCAAATTTAACTTGGCTTCGATGGTGGATATTTAACAATTTGGTTTACTGATAACTATCGAGGTGGTATCAATTAAATTTACAAGAAGTGGTAGTGCAGTCGACGTTATCGATGAGTAGCCAACGTATTCGATTCGAATCTACCGTTAGTGGCTCACAATTACTGATATTTGAAAAAAACTTTCCTTTTGATGAATGATGACTATCGAGTTTAATAAAACATATTAATAGAGGAGAGTCTCCGGTTATGGGCACAGTTTTGTTTTTAACCCATAATTTTCCTTTGAGTCCATATTACGCGGAGATATGGATATCAATGAAAAGCTAGAAGCTTAAGTTAACTGTTTGCTAAAGTAACTATTTCGATTCCGTGAACTAGAAAAATGTTACGACCAATTTCGTGATCATCTTTCATGAATAGGTGAAAATGCACCTAATTCTAAAGAATTTTGAGGTTTATTAATTTTAAAGGCCCTTAAAAGTGGAAAAAAAACAAAAAGCCTTTTTTTAATTATTTATCAGCTTCCTCATCTTCCAAGTCAGAAACACAATGTTTGCATGTGAAATAGCTGGAATACATGTCCACACACTTCAAATGCATGGACCGATCACACGGGTTGCACTTGATGGAATTTGCAGTGGTCGATATCATTATCAGATGGTGAAGAGTTCTGATCTTTAGACCGTTTGACCGACGGTTTACTAGGTGCAGTTGCCTTTTTTTCCTTTTTGGCCACGATTTGGTGGTTTTTTGGTGGAGCTGTTGCCGGAGACCTCTTTCGTCTAAGACTGATAAACGGCTCGTTGAAGACGCTGTAGATGTGGAAGGTTTCGGTGTGGTAACCACTTTCACTTGATGTACAATATCTGTCCCAAGAAAGACAATTCAATGCCTATCTTCTTCATCGATACTCCGAACCAGCTTCTTCTGTATATTGCTCTTGACCGCTTGAATAAAATCAACATCAGAGTAGATGGTTAGGTTGTATGGATTAATTCCGGATACTCTGAAGCTAGATTTAATGATTTTGGGTGGCAATGCCAGATAGAGAGTTTTTCAAACAAGGGCAGCAGTATGACGAATCTCTATTGTCTAAAACAACGAAATGAGAATTAAAAATCTCAAATCGAGAGAGCAAGGTTCCAAAGTCCTACCTTGTTGGCATTATTTTTTTGCCATGCAGAACACTATGACTTGTAATAGGTCTTTATCGGTCCGAAAATAGACACATCCCGTGGCTATAGTTTGTGACTACAGTGTAGCGGAAAATAAACAATATGCACTCCATTGGCAGCGGCGATATCGATGGCTTCAATTGATAGATGCGAAGCATGGTTGTCTAGAACCAACATCACAGGGGAAGCTAACGAAGGTTTTGCGAAATTTATAAAATAGTGTATAAAGCACACAAACTCTTGCAGGCACATCCAGCTAATCATTAGCATGTTATCGAAGAAGATGGTCTGCATGTTTTTTTTTCGGGAAAAGAAAGAATGGTGATAGACTGTTGCCAGCAGTGCTTACGGTCATGACCATTGTTCCTCTTTCAGCGGCTTCAAGTTTTCCGACATGTCGCATATTCTTCTTGACAATCACCTTGCCAATTTTTGTCGAAATCGTTGAAAAGCCGCTTTCATCCATGTTATAAATATTCGTTGCTTCGATGTCAAATATTCGAAGTCGATGTTTGTTCCGAAGTACGTAAAGTGGGCGCGAGGTGGTGGCGCATAAAACTGTAATACCAATGTTTGCCCGCTTTCTCATTGTCATTCCAAATCGGCGGATATTCAACTTCGACTTTCTTAGCGAATTGATACGCAGCTCGTTGAGACTGAGGCCGTAATAATGGTTGACGCACTTCAAAATATATTGGACAAGTAAAAATAAACTCACCATATTTGATGGAGTCCGTTGGTTTCATTCACGAATGAAATCAAACAATACAGCATCTTCCACAGATGACAAGTCGCCAAACATCTCTTCCGTTTTATGGAGGTGGCGTTGCAAACTGCTCCGCGCAATTCCATAGGTTCGTGCAATCGATTTTATGTGCTTTTTTTAACTAACCAATCATTCTTAACACGAACCAGCGCATCAAAACCAATTAACGCTGATTCAGTTTACTTCTTCGAGGTTGCCATTTCTAAAAATGCATTAAAATACGTTAAAATGTTAAATAATATGTTATGTCAGCATAAACGATGATTTCTGTTAGTTTTCCAGTCAAACCAACGCTTTAAATGCAAAATAGGTGCCGACAACCGGTTACATTTAAGTGCCTACAACCGGGAATCATAACCATTCTCGAAGTAATCAAAAAAAAATGTGATGCGTCGTGAATTTGAAATAAATCGATGTGGCATCCAAAATCTCAACGAAAATACTGTAGAACTTTCGATATCACTCACCTGTTTGAGATTATTCACTTTGATCTACCGGACTTTTTTTTTCCACGTGTCGCATTGGGATACTCTTTCTGAACGTGTTTTTGCTAATTATAACATTTTTCCGCATTGTTCGATTTAAACTCTTAGGGATTATATTCATTATCTTTAATTTTATTGCCACTTGTAATTTGTGCATCAGCAATCAAATTGAATCTCCTACAAAGCCTCAAAAAGGAGCTTTCAGATACCAAACGAAACCAACTAAAAACATTTCGGGTGATTATATATTACAATGTCTGTACTTATACCTCTTGTTTTTGGAATACTAACTAACGTTACAGATACGTTTTAAGACTTACAACGTTGAAGGATTATATATTCCTCAAATGTTTAACAGACGGAGTAAAATCAAATCTTTTTCCTTATGAAGCGCAAACAATAACCTGACCTGAACCGATTTTAAACCCTAGGATAATAAAAACAGGTTTTTGGTCACAAGATACAACGAAAGCCACTGTCCAACTGCTTCAGAATGAGTTTACGATACATTGTGAGCAACAAAATTGTGAGCAACACGAACACGAAATGGTAGGCTCAAAAACGAACTATAGAGGCGTCTGTAAATAAATTGCAAACCGCTTCTTCATCTAAATCTTTATTTGGGTTTATGGAATAACGGACAACCGATAAAACAGATAACGGATACTGGGAATATAGATAATACTACTGGTACTGCAGTCCAATTGGCCTTCATATCCAGGTGTTTGTGTAAAATTCTTCGCAATGTCCTATCGCTGATGTTCAACTCTTGTGAACGATGGCGGGTTGGGGTGTTCGGATGTTGACGTACACATATATTTCCCAACTTTGATCAAAGTGATTCCTATCAAATACGGTAGTTGGCGTTCATTTATACGCACCATATTTTATCAATATATCCGAAAAATAAACCAAAATTTAGCATTTTATTTATTTCGAAAAACTATTTTAGTTAAAAAAAAAATATATTAACAATTTGCTGTGGATTTCTTAAATTTTCATTTTTAAATTCAAATTTTTTACAAAAATGCAAAGGAATCGGATGCATTCATTTATGCGCATTTGCATAGTTTCACCGATAAATTGTAAAGTGTATCAAGGGATGAAATGTTCAAGGAATGTCCCACCTCCCTTATTCTTAGTAACTACATACAAACATTCATTTTGGCATTGACTGCCAACATTTTGGAGCACATTGGGACTAATATCATCCCAGCTTAGGTTGATACACTGCTTCAGATCATTTACTGACGAAAATTGACGTCAACACGCATACACCTGTATAGCCACTATGCCCAAAGACTCTCAATAGAGTTGCAATCTGGGCTACATGCTGGCCGCTCTACTATTGGAGTATTTCTACACTCAAATCAATCCTTAGATGCCTTTAAACGTGGATCGCAGCGTTATCCTGTTTGAATACGAACTCACTATCAATATGATCATCAATAAATGGAATTAAAACATCTTCCAGCAGCTCACAATATTTTATTTAATTCATTCTGGTAGTTATCCAATAAATGGGTTTCATAAAATTTTATGAAAACGCTCCCCAAAACATTACAGTCGCACCACCAACATTTTTCTTTGAGTGAACGATAGTGTCATTGCGTAGATCATGCCAATAACAACTGTAGCAGTCTGGTCCGTCTAAATTAAATTTTTTTCATTAGAATAAATCACTTGGGCCCATTCTTTTGTCCAATGCATGTACTGCTGGGCAAACCTCAAACGGCATTTCATATGTGTGGTTGTTTACGGGATTTCGATTTAAGTTGGATCCATTTAATGGTTTTTGTTGTCCTCAGAAACTGACCTACTTGTTTAATTTGCCACTTTTGGCGTGTAGTGAGCTTTGATTTTCTTCGTGTAGTGTTTTGATACCATAAGTTTTTGGATTTTTGAAACAATTTCTGATCAATCCGTCAGATCTTTTGATTTCTTTGGGAACGAGGCGATTAGAGTAGCCTAATTTCTTCAATATTTCAATTTGCGCTATTTCTTCATTATTCAAACGTTTTCCCTTACCCATCTCTGCAAAAGCGTCTTATGTTAATATTTAATTTGTGTTATTGTTTGAAAGTCAAAACTTACTTAGAGATTGCAAATATTAAATATTACCAAAACAAATGAATTTATATGCAAATATTTTTTTGCGTATAACGGCATGCAACACCAAAAATCGACACTCTCACTAAAAACAATACTTCACAATTAAAACCATAGATGTAAACATAGAAGTATACTCTGTAGAACGGGTGTCAAGATTTTACCCATATAAAATTTGCTATTTCATCTGTCACAAGCCAGACCAGGATGGTTATATAAAAATGCATATGGCTTACTCATATCTCAAAATAAAAACTCGCCAAACCAGTTGTTGTTTTTGTATGATGTGACGACTTAATTTTGCAATTCTTAAAATGCAATTGTTTGCTCAGTACATTTTTAAAAGCACTGTTTCACAAAAGAGAATCAAAAGAGATCGAGATTAAAATAATCGGCCATTCCCACCTTGTACATTGATAATAAGCAAAATAATCTTGAAAATACATACCCGAATATTATTCAAACCACAATCCCTTATCTACTGAGGAAAACATAGTTGGATGCTTCGAGACCAAACACTTACATTCTAAATCTGTCCCTCAAGAAGTTTGCCTTACTTCTATAGATGACTCTGACGATATAAATGGGGCTAATTTTAAAGTTTCGGATTTATTTAATCGTTAAGAGAATTTGAATAATATTCGATTTAAAGAAAAGTGATGCTTGTACTCCTAGTGTTACTTGTTCGTCTTTTGTTAGTAAAATTATAAAACCATCCTACTCACAAAAGCAATTTAATAAAACAACGTTAAAACAAGCAATGATCTCATAAAATACTGAACTTGATGCGAGTCCAAGAAACAAATTTCGAAAACGAAAACTGCAATTTTTAAGGAATAGTAGACAAAGAAGAAAAATTATTAATTTAGGTCACCTGATAGACGAACTTGAGGAAAAATTTTAATTACTCCTTGCCAGAAGGATACATTTTTAAACCATTCTGACCCAAATTCAATTTTTTTAAATAGATATACAGATACAACTAGAGGTCGAAAGTTAGTCAGGAAATATCCAGAGGAAATACGGCAGTTTGCTATAAATTTAAACTTTTAATCTCCAAGGGCCTATGAATATGTTCGGATACAATTTAAAAATTGCTAACCTCACTCTCATACACTCACTCATTCAGAATTTTTTGTACGCTGGCCCGATCAAAAAAATAAACAGATGAGTTCGTTATTGTACATTCATCCAAAATATGAGTACGATTTTCACACCGAAAAATTATGGAGACATGACGAGTTCGAAAGTAGCGACCCAAATGATAATACTTTAGCTACCCAACTAACTGTTTTTATCTTTGTCAGTTGTACCGCTCGTTGGAAAATTTCTCTTGGATATTTCCCAACTTATAACTCTATACAAAAGAAAAATATGATTGAGTAGTTGTGTTTACGTTGGCTGATATACCTCATCAATTTTTAATTTTTTTTTGATCCATGTCATATGTTCAAACTCGTCAGGACCGTTTTAGCTTATAAAGGCCTTTCAGTCACTAGTGACGACAATAAAATTCAATGGCACTACTTAAAGAACTAAATTACGGAAGGCCCATATATATTTAAGTACCAAAAATTGAAAGTTAATTTAGCAGTTAAGACATTAAATAATTCTGTAGCAAATGCATTAGAATTTTGTGATCGTGTTTTACAATTGCCACAATTTGAAGGGTGTATTGGAACAATAAAATTTATTAGAGTCTTCAATAATTGCTTTGATATTTTAAACAGCAAAAAATTTCAAGATTATGGTTATAAAAAAACAATATCCCAAAGTAATTTTAATTTGGTTCAAAATAACGTCAAATCACCAATTGAATATACATCTACATTTGGGTTTCTATCCAATGGTGTTAAAGTTATTGATTCTAAAAGAGAGAAGTGAGATTTATTGGAATAATTTGTTGTCTTTTTAATATCCAGGTTCTCCATGACACTTATTTAAACATATAAATTAAGTCAAGACCACCCACATTGAATTATTTTTTTCAGTTGTTCGCTCAAGATTAGGAAGAAATTCGATTCCAACTCTACTAAAACAATTCATCACTTTATACCAGCGTATTTTAACACACGTTCAATTAAGTGACACCTCGTTAGGATATTGTATTCCACAAACAGAAGTTTCAATTTTGAATTCCGATAGTCTTATTAATTCTTCGAATAACCGACTTGTAATGTTTGAAGCCTCATCATATGATATTTCAATTAATCAAGAAATTTGTAAAGTAGACGAACCTAATATGTATGACGGGGATTTTTTGGATACCCAATTTATATTAAGAGAATTTTCAATTAACGTTATTGAATACATGGGGGGATTTTGTTATAAACTTATACAACAATGTAATTCTTATAAATCGCTAATCAATCTGGAATCTAGCTACTACAATCTAATACAAAATTGTTTAAAAAAATAAGTTATCACGTTCTTAACAATATTTTTAATGATGAAGATCAATATAGTCACTCCCAAGAACACGTTAATTTATTAGCTCATTCTATCATAGAAAATACTACGACATCGGGTTAAATTATTTTTGTAACCAAAGGTCCTGTACATTAGCAAAAAAAACCACTTTGTTTCTTTTTTACATTTAAAAGAAGAATTGAAATATTTGTTTTTCTAGCACAACAGTTATGTGCTGTCACAAGATTTAAATACAAAATCTGCAGAATAGAAAACTTTTGTAAACTATTGATGATTATCGTCGTGTCGACTATTGATATGGATTTATCTATATCTTTGGTCCGTCGTAGACAATACGGCACACCAATTGAGCATATCTATAATATGTTACTTACGTTAACCTTTACTAAATTTTTTTTATTTAATTACAGTTAAAGCTTTCATAATAAAATTGGGTTAAGCTATTTGTTGTATTTTAATAAATAAAATAGTTTTTCAAGTGCACAATACTCACCATTTCGTGTATTTCAAGATCCCCATTTGCTATTGTCTTTTGTTTGAACGATCGAGATTCCTAAATTTAAAAACAAAAAACTATAAGTTTACAATTGCGAGCTTTTTGCTTTAAAACAAATATGATACAGAATAATTACAAATATGACTAATAAACAAAAGTATAGATCCATTTAAGTTTATTATCATATTTTTAAAGCTTCTACATTAAAAACACGTTCTCTTCCTATTTACCAACAATTTTATTAAAACAAGGCGAATAAAAGAATGCAGTACCAGCAAAATACAAATAAACCAAACAATAATGTGTATAGCAAGGTGCGGTGCAGTGTTTTTTTAATTATAATTCCGAACAAAACGCCACGCTGAGCTTTTTTTTAAATTGTTATTAATAATAAATATTTATATAGCTACATAGTTTATGTTTGTTAATAACATTTAATCTAATTTTTATAAATTTTTGCTTATTTTCATATAAAAATAAATTATTTCATGATGATTTTAATCTAAAATTAAAAAAAAAAAAAATAAAAATCTTTAATCATTTTTAAACATGCAACTGCATTTTAAACTCGTTCCATGCGATATGCATCGAAATTTATTTTATTCTGACGGTTGATGATTTAAATTGTGTATGTACGAGTATATAAATATATATTGCAAATGATACTCACTTCAAAGTTTAACTATCCGAATAATATATACAATATAATTTTTAAGGGCAAAGGGTAAATTAATAAGACATTCCATAAGCGCAAGAAGACGTTCGTTCATCAATCTTCTAAAAATTGGTAAAAAATTTCGACGTCTCTTTTGTATTTAAAAAAAAACATACCTTATCCTCTTAAGTCTCATTTGTGAACTAAGGTTATTGATAGTGCAATTTTTTTAAATTACAAAACTTAAAAATATTATTTGACGGTTCGATTTCAATGTCTTCAAAAAACCGATCGCGTCTTTTTCAGATGTACCTATATACCTACAGTATTTTTTTTTATGTAAGTACGTTATAACTCAATTGACCTGAGCGCGCAGCACCGTTCGAATGTGTATACATTTCTTTATGTAAAAATCATATTATTACTACACATAATAATTTTTACAAGGTGTTGTGAATCTCATTATTTTTAAAAAATATATATATTTTTACAAAATACATAAAAAAAAGGTTAAGAATGTAAATTATATTAGAATATTATTTATGTCGTATGCATGTATATCTGCCAGAGTTCTGTTAATTATGTTGGAACATATACATTTTGGGTGGTTTTGTTTTATGCGATACACATTAAGTTGCCGCTGTATTATTTCCTTATTGGATTGGTCTTTGTTTATAATGTTCGTTACTTGGCAAGACGTAAATTCATCAAAATATGATTGTCATTTATGTTGATGAAATGCTAATGTAATGTATATATGACGTTTATAGCGTAACATAAATATAGTACAATGTTCTCTAGAAAATAAATTGGAAAATTATAATACGTTAAATATCAAAATTATGTGCACAATATTTTTATTTATGTTGTAGTTATTAGCACAAAATATCTTAATTAACGAAGAATTAGACATACACTATTAAAAGTTCAATTTTGTAATGTCCTTTCCTTTTTTAGTGGTGTACGATAATTTTATGCAATTACCGAAGATTTATTATACATTGTGCAAACTGTTCAGTGTTAATTAAAATAAGCTTTTACAAAGTAGATTTTCACACGGATTTTATTGAATTGTGTGCCTAAAACATAATGCTAAAAGTGGTATTTTTGATTGCGAGATTCTACAGCAGGTTGTTGACGAGTCAACATCGGGAGAACAGTATGTAGATAATTTGGTAATGCTTAAAAATCCAGTTGTTGATTAAAAAAGCATTTAACAGCGCGAGGCAGTCATTGTCTGGACTAAGCGAAATACGAAAAACGCCTAAAATTTCACGAAAGAATAGGGCGTGATATTGTATACAATCATAGAATATCTAATCCACGAGTCCCAATCCATTCCATTTTTTTTCTATGAAATGCCTCATATATTCGAGCGTCCGATGTGAACGTTCTTAAGCTCCGTTAGTTTCGGGATGGAAAGCGGTGGTATTAAGTTTTTTAATTTTTAAGAGCTTGCAAAGGTTTTGGAAAACAGCCCCCATAAAATTGGTACCCTGATCAATCAATATCGATTGAGGGCAACCATAAATGCATATGAAACTTTTAGAGACTCATCGGCAATAGTTACGGCTTCCTGAGTTGCTAATGGTACCGCAATGGCATATTTAGTCATTTTTGTTGGACGACTAATTTTAGTTTTTTGACATGAGCTGAAAGATTTAATACATTTTTCGATCATTCCCAACATTTTCGAGAAATAATAATATCTGCGCATTCTCTTATACGTTCTCTGAATGCCTTGGTGACCACCAAGGGGAGTGTCCTTTATAAGTTTCAATTGTTCCTGAGCATCAACGATTTCTAATACGCTTGTTTTTTTCTCATTAAGATAATTTTTAATTGCTCGGGGGGTGACTTGTCCTTTTAAATTTTGGATGGATTATGTTTTGGCGTATTATTTGGCAAATTATTGCTGTTATCCGACAGATGTGAGGTTTGCTTTTGCTTTGTGCCTGGGTAATAGCTTTAATATGAACCGAATAATGTGGTGTGTTCAAAGTAACTAAGTCCTGATTATTTAAAGAGTTAGAATGCAACGTTTTATCGTCCTGAAAATTAGGCTTGTTTGTTGTAATGTTTGTTAATAGTTTGGAATTTTCAATTGAAATGCGACTGAGTGCATCAGCGTTTTTATTTAGTACACCGGGTTTATAGGAAATTTCGAAATCATATTCCTTTAATTTTTAACGCCATCGCATTAGACGGGATGACGGATTTGACATACCAAATAACCAAATTAATGGCTTATGATTGCTAATGGCTTATGGTTGAAAATGTTTTATAGACCAAACAACCGCTTGCAATTCTTTTTCAATTACCGAATAGTTTTTTTAGCTCTAGTCAAAGTTCGACTGGCGAAGGCAACAGGAATCTCGAGGGAATCAGAATATTAAGAAAGCACAGATCCGACGGCTATGTCGCTTGCGTCGGTCTTGATTATAAAAGGTTATTCGTAATTAGGGAATTGTTAGATTGGTGGCTTAATGATAATCGATTTAAGAATTTTAAACGCTATAACCCAAAACGGGGACCAAACAAATAGTACGTCTTTTTTTAAAAGCGTAGTTAAAGGTTGCGCAATTTTGGAAAAACCTTTAACAAAGCGTTGTAGTAACCTACAAATTATATATAAAACACTGTTTATTTATTTAATTTAGTAATTTTCCTTACAGTGACAATTTATTTTATTTTTATTTTTAATATCGATTTCGGATGGTTTTTCCTTCATCAGTTATTTTTACTATCAAAATATTACTATGGCTGGTATACTATGCTTCATACTCTTGATCACAGTTAATATATCGCCATCTAAATGCAAGACATCGTTATATTTTCGAATGATTTCTCTAATAGATTCCAATTCTTTCAGTTTAAGATGCGTCAAGCTAACTGATGATGTGAGAGTTTTTAATCGATCTGCACAAGTATTTCACCAAGCTTTTAAAGAAAAAATTTCGTAATGAACCAATTTATCAAAAACTAAATCTTTGGTTGATATTAACAGAGATTCCCCGTTAGTATTTATCAAGTTAAGTGAAATTGAATTATCACGAGATTCAACTATTGTATTTCCAACAAATACTCCAGGGACTGTACTATGTGTTGACTGACACAGGTATTCAGTATTGTTGTTACACGAGATAGTTGCAATTTGTTCACTCCTTGGAGGAATAAATATTTTGGATGAAGAGGTTATCAAATCCAATGTAATTGGTAGTATTTCTAGCGTAAGATTTTTAAAATCAATTTTACATTGATATCGAGTAAAGAATTCCTTTCCGAGAATTAGACTACAGGGAATTGGAAAATCGTCCGTTACTATTTGAAATTTATGTGGAAGGCGAAACTTATCCGTAAAAATTATGTTGGAGGGAAGTAATCCCAAAAATTCGTCGATACCACTTGTCACGCCTTTAAATTGGCATTTTAGAGTAGGGTAAAAGATAGAAGAAGCAACCACACATGCTTGTTTAATGACACATCGGCATGAGTATCAATTACAAAATTGAGGAGATCCGAATTACCAATGTCAAGGCACAAACGAACATAAATATTGTCTTTTACTTGGTTTGATAAACAAATATTGAAAATTTGAAGGGTTGGGCACTCTCTTATTGTTTTGTTGGGGCTCGAAAGGGAGTGCCCTTGTGTCTTCTGAGTCCTGCCATGTTTTCCTGTATCTCAGGCTTATTTGTTGAATTAGTGTTGGGGGTAGTGGTAGCAGCGTCTTTATCTTCATTTGAATTGTCTATCCGGTTGCGCAAATCCGAGTTCTTCTTTTTGAAACATTCATTAATATGATGCCCGGTCCTCTTACAATAAACGCATGACATCATCCTGATTGAAGATCGACTGAAATAGGTAAAAGGATCTATACGAGAAGAACGACGATAGTTTGAGTTTGCATATCTGGAGAAACAAATGGAGGCAACATATCCATTCTTTTGATAAATTTGGCACCTTGTCCCTTGTGATTTCAATTGATTTGAATTAGGTTGGATCGACATTTTTGATTTTAATTGAGTTTCCTCTACCAAAGCCTTTGCAATTGCATTTTTTAAAGTTTTAAAATCGCCTGCTTTTATAATAATCCCAATAGGTTCTCGAAGCTCACATTGGAATGACCATATGGCTGCTTTCGAATTTAACTGCTGTATTTCGTCGGTTAGTATGCCTTGCGTCTCAAGGCAAGCTTTCTTTAACTAAATAAGTTTCAATCTTATTTGCAAACGTCTGCACAGGTTCATCCTTTGCTTGGGTAGCCTTGATCAAATCTAATTGAATACATTCCATAGAACGAAGGGTTTTGAAGTGATGGTTAAAGGCAGTTTTCAATTCGTCCCAATTTTTGAAAGTACCAAAGCGATATACAGAATATGCTTTACCATTTAATTTATGAGGAATAAATGTTAAGAAGGTAGATTTTAATTCCTTAGGTAACATTCCGTAAAATCCATCGCAACATTTGATAAATTTAGGTACAGGAGCTTGGTGATCGCCACCAAACTCAGGTATAAGCTGTACTGCCAGGTTATAGCCGAATTCCATTTTGACTAATGCGATTAATTCGTCAGATTTAATAGAAGATGACGAATCCAAGCGAGTTCTAAGATAGTATGGTTTATGAAAAGTATAGGTCATTTAAAAATATTCGAATACTTGTAAAATTTCGCGTCATACTAAATTTTGCTCACAGTAAATCTAATAGGTATTGTAACCATTTGAACTTTACAGTTATTATCATCATCAAAGAGAAAAATAACAAAATTAAATATTCAGTTTTTAATAAGAATAGAAATATGATTTGATTTAAGTTTTCTCGTTATAATTAAAGATTATTTTAAGAAAGATTGTTTTTGGTTTACGACATCATATTATTACGAAAAGGATCGAATTTATTTTTATTTTTTTGTAAGATTATACTGCTACCAATAAATTGTTGTCGGTATATAATTAATATGTAAAAGGTTACCTTGATATTATTATTTTAGCATCATTTCATGTTACTGTGGTTATATCATCCCACCAAGGCTGCAAGAACAATCAACGGCTTTTGCATAAGAATTTTTTTCTATGTTCTTTAGTATCACAACGGTGTAAAATTTGTATTTTAGCTGGATGCTTTGAATGAAATACGTAAGCACTAGTCACCACGTTTTATTTTCACTTTATTTATTTATTAGCAGTTTACCATTGCACGTTTATATTTGTTTTTGCTTTTGTTTTAAGATTTACGAAATTTTCTTGAACTAAATCCAAAATTGTTTTTTATTTCTAAGTTCACTTTAAGCGTATTTCTAGTTTACACATTTTTTTTTTGGATAGATTGAATAGATAGGATGGATTTTTTTAAAAAAATTAACACATTTTAAGTTATTTTTGTAAAATTTTGTAAAAATTCAACTAAACTGATTACATTGTTTTTCGTATCACTCATATGAACTTAACGGCTACAATTATTATTTCATAGCATACCTATGCCGACGACTTTTTGTTCACAGTTTCCGTTTATTTATTAAATACACTGAACACGTTTTATGTACTTTTACCATATAATTAATTGTTTTAACTACAAAATTGTAGGTAATCTGTTTTTAGGTTTTTCCTTTTTTCACTTATCTTAAAATCATGTACAGTTTTTTTTAACTACAAATGGATTCCGCCTATTCACCTTCACCAACCATGTCTTATGAATTTTCTTTTTTGAATCCTACCGGCTGCGCCAAAATTAATGTTGTGTCCGACATGTTGGCTCAGTTAGGCGTTCATTTGCACTAAGATCTCGAAGTATTTTAAACAGTTGAAACTCTGCTTAACATAACTTTTCACCTTAACTTTTTATTTTAAAAAAGAATGATGTTTATTTTATTTTGTTAAGTTTATTTTTATACAATATTTAACTTTATTAATTTCATAAGATACAATATTTTGGGTTTTACTATTAATTACAATTGTGTGTCTAACTCGACTACATATCTTCTTTTTTTTAAATGAGGATTTTCTCCGTTTATATATGCTTGGAGACAGCGCCAAAAATTCAAAGGTTGAGTAAACCGGGCACCAATCCGGCGCAGTGCTGAATTCATCATACATGTTCGGAGTTTTTTTTGGTATCATTCGGGATATATAACAGCCGAAAAACTTTTGGTTTTAACAGATTATTTTAATCTGAATTGTTGGGTGCCATATATATTCCAAGTTATAATCTAAAATAAAGCTTTTAAATAAAACATTTAGTTTTTTTAAATCAATAACTAAAATTAAGTTTGAACGCAATCAGTGCCTTTAATTCAAAATTTTCCTTTTCTCTAAAGTTTTTTTAAAAAATTAAAACCGAAAACGCTCCTCATATCCAGTTATTCGAATTGTGATCAATCAATTTTTGAATTTCGCATACTGTAAATTAAATTTTGAACAATCAGAAAATGCAGCTTTTTATTCATAATGAAAGCTTTTTATTTAAGAAATAACTTTCTTTATTACAAATTTTTATTTTAATAATAAAGTTGTTATTTTGATTAAATGTTAATTTAGATAAGCTTAATTTTTAAGAAGGTTTGTAAGTTCTAAACTCTAGAATATTCAAAAGCAAAATCTCTCTTAGGTTTATAAATTGTAACTTTTCTTAATTAATATTTATTTGGAATCTAATTGTAGACATAGCTTTAAGTTAGAAAGCTTTCAGTTAACCTTTCTGAACATACAAATTAATTTATAAATTTGAAAAAGTTCTATTTTTAAGCATTTACAAACTATAACTGTTACTAACTGTGCCGGAAAGCCAACATTTTTAACAAAATGTTTGCTCTAAATATTTCAAAAATACAAACTACACACATCAAGTTCTTAAATAAAAATTTTACCTTTTCTAAATCAATATTCAAACGGAAAATTTTAATTAATTTACGCGAAAGCTAATGTAAGACATAACTTGAAGTTTGAAAGCTTTCTTCGTGTCTTTAATTGAATTTTTTTAATTATTCCAAAAAGCTTTCTTAACACTGTTATTTTTAAGTTTGATTATTTTAAAATTATGTTAATTGCTTATTTTAAAATTACAAACATTGCTGAAAGCTCTATTTTTGTCACAGATTTTTATTAATTATTTTTAAATTAAAGTACCTCGTTTAAACCAATTAATCGCCAGTACTGAACTCTATCAAATTTCGAACAAATGTGAGGCTGCCTGAACCCTGCTTAAAGTTGTACACGCTTAAAATTATCAAACTAAAAGCCTCTCAAACGCATTTTTGCAATTATGCCTATATTTTGTAGATTAATTGGAGTTTTTTTAAGTTCAGTGGCATAAAATGCCAAATATAGAATTTTGCTGCTAAATAATTTTGATTTTGATTTTAACATTTTATTTTTATTTGCCACGTCTTATTCTGAGGTTATAAACTAAATAAACCGTTCTTAAACCGTTAAAATAAAGTCTCTCGTCTCTTATTTATAAATAATGCACTACAAAAGCCTTCATAAATTGAAATCTTCTTGAAGGTTTACAAAATAATATTTCTTAACCGTTAGCACATAATAAGCTTATTTTATTTTTCGTAAAATAATGTTCAACATAACTTTACTTTAGAAAGGTATTGGTACATGCAAGAAACGTAGAGAATTACAAACAGGAGCCAAAATCTTTCACCCACAATTTTTTAAAATCGTAAGTCATTATATTATTATTTTTAGTTACTTTTTTGGCAAGAACCGAGTGAGCACTGTATTTTGATTAAGAGCAGTTTGAAATTTTAAACATTAAGGAACATAATTTTTAAACAAAAAAAGTCCGATTAAACCAAGTTTCTAACATACTGGTGAACTAATTCTCAAGCACTGCACCCCAAAAAGTCCATAACCTTAAAAGCTTTAGAGGTCCATTAAATTAATTTTAATTTGTCAAAAACTAATGTTGGCCAAAATAATTTCGAAAAATATTAATAAAAAATTATATTTGTTTAAGTATTTCGTTGTTTAAATTTTGTAATAATCCAAGTTGTCAAAGAGTATCAAATTGTTTTAAGTTCAGAAGCTTTTACATAAAGCGAATACCATTCTTAAGCATTCATTTAAGTTTATTTGCTTCAGTCTTGAATATATCTGGAATGAAAAATTATGGCCAACAAATAATTGTTACCTACAGAAGAAACTTTTTCTGAGCCAAGACAGAAGAGTGATATTTAAAATAATTTTGATATTCACCTGTTCAGGTATATTTTGACACTTATGTACACAAACTAATATTTCAAAATTTGGTCCTAGTGGGAACTTGGAAGCTTTTAAGAATTTCAAAATATGCTGTGGATTTTGAAAATTAAAAACATCTATTTAAAAAAATTATATTGATTTGACACGGCTCATGGTCTGTCTTTGTAGGGGGTAGAGTTGGATAGAGTTTTGATAGGGGAGGTTTTTTCTAGATAGAGTTTGGACCAACAGCTTTAAAACCTAATTTACTTCCATTTTGAAGTACTCGCAAATACGCAATAATTGAGAAATGCTTCCAAAAAAATGTTAAATATTTAAACTTAAAAAGAATTATTATTTTCAAGAGTTTTTAATAATATCCGAGCTTTCAAAAGCTTTTCACATATTTTAACAGCAAAATCATAAACTGGCGATTTTAAATTTTATGTAAAAGCCTTCAAATTATAAAATGCATTTATAAATGTAAAAAAGAAATCTCGAATTATCTTCCCGCGATCTCTAAAAAAAATTTCAACGAACTCATTAGTTCTGCATGAAATCATAATTTTTGAACAACATTTCCTTTTATAAAATGATACAAGACCACAAAAAAAATATTTACAAACATCACAATTGATTTGATTATTTCCAAATAATTTTATTTTTTCGTCAATATTTCAATCGATTGTCAATTTTCTCAATTCAATCAACGGTTATATACATTATCTAATTAAAATCACGATCAAATCAAAGAAATGAGAAAAAAATTTCGTAATTTTTGACAACTTATATATGATAAAATATATTTTTTATATATAGTAATAATATGAACATGTCAATGTCCATCCAACTCTATATAGCTAGACCATTCATATAAATTTTTGTTTTGTTTTGATGTGAAAGTAGTTGCGCGCGCGTTTTTTTTTTGTACATTTTAAACGATCATGTTGATGATCACTTAAGTAGTTAAAAATTTTGTAATCTCGACAACAGCACACAAAACCGAATAAATTTAGGTGTGGTGTCGTTCGAGCTGATCAAATTATATTATTAATAACATTATTATTTTCAAAGCTTTTAATATCAAAGATGTTTGTATTGTTAATATTGGGGTATGTAAGATCACCAAAATAAGAATTTTTTTTATGATGATGTTCGTGTATTTTATGAGACATTTTTATTATAGTGTAAAAAAATTAAATTGAAACTTTAATAATAAAATGTTGATCACAAAAAAAAATTATAATGATCATATAATTATAATTTTATATGATCGTAAAAATATCAACCCGTGTGTTTTTGGTGATCATAAAAATTATAATTAAAATATTTCTGTTAAAGCTGTTTATACGCAAGTATAACATCTTAAATCTGGTTGATTTATGAGATTTTGTGTGCGCGCATCGCGTCGCGGAGACAAAGTGGCGACAATGTTGTCTTGTCGTATAACACAGCTTTATTATGTATCATCATCATTATGAATATATAAAAAAAAAATTGTCAATTAATAATTTGTCATACTGTGTGTTCATGTGATGTATTGTTCATGCGATCAGACATGGGCAAATTATAATATTTTATTGTAATATACGCCCCATAAAGATATCGCGAAGCTTTTTCTTGATATTTTTATAGTTTTACTATCTGCACAATATAAAATAAAATAAAAATACCGCGAACAAATTTAAATGTCAAAAATCACAGCATGAGGTCGATTAATTTTCCTTTTTCGATATATATTATTAAAAAATATCAGTTGGTTGTTATTTGTAATAATAAAATAAAAACTATTCTGGATAATAAAAAAATATTTTTTTTTTTATAAAAACTAACATACAAAACGATTTTTGAATTTTTAATTAATATATTAATAAAATATGAAAGTTTAAGTTAGGTTAGCAAAAATTCTATATACCGTGTTTACCGCGAACAAGAAGTACGAGCAGCAAAAAACTATCAATGAATGAAAAAAAAAAAAGAATAAAAATTCTTAAGCATAAATTCTTTTTATAAATATTGGCTGTAAAAGAGCAGATAGAGGTACAAATTAAAACGTGAAGGTAACTAATTAAAATAAATAAACAAAGCAAATTGATTTTTCATTAGAAATTAGTTTTTTGCCTGCTTGCTGCTTGCCTAGCTGTGTATACATATATTGTTCTCCAAAGTACACAATTTTTTATCGATATGTATACCGTTTTGTTTCTCGTTCATTATGAGCTTGAGAGGTTAAGATGTGAAAATGTCATTAAAAAGGTTTTGTAGGTAAGTTGCATTGTGTCATATAAAATGCTTATGAGAGAATTCGTTTTGTGTTTCAAATTAAATTTAACAAACGATGGTATTACGACATGAGAGATGTTCGCAAAATTGATAGAATTTATAATTAGATTTTACTTTATGGCGCAATTGTGATGTCTGCGGAAGCTTTTTATATATTAATAATATTTTAAAAATTATTTGTGCCAAATCAAAATCTAAGGAAACGGAATACCATTTCTAGTACTTTTATTTTAAAAATTGTTTAAGCTTTCAATACTTTAATAATAACGTCCATGATATTGTGAGCATATGGCCTCTTTTGTTTTTCTGTGACTTAAATAGTCGTAAACCATTGTGTGGGAGCCATTAAAAATAATATTTTGTCCGATAAGGCGGAAACTAATCTTTAATAAAACAAAAACACGGACGTTTTCAATAAACTGATTGTAAAATATTATTTGAATTTTATATTAGTTAATTTTATTAATGAATGATTTTTCAACTAAAAGTTGTAAGCTTATAAAGTTGTATGAATAGCGAACAAACTTTTTCTTTTTATAACAAACTAGCTGAAGTACTCGGCTTTCTCTCTCGCTCTGGCACTTTACATCCCATCAAGGGATTTGCCTCAAATGAGGATTCATAATCATACTTTTATTTCGGATAATGAGTGATTAATTCATTAATTCTAAACCAGTGAAATTTTTCCTTGTCACAACCGAAAATCGAGCCCGGGACCTCCGGTCGCTGGAGCAAGCATGCTGACCAATTTGCCACTCGGCTTTGCCCTGGTAAAAATTCAACCTCTGTACTTGAATAGTTGTTTTTTTTTATTTTAGATATGACTAACTAGGAGCCAACCAGTCTGTGGCTCTACACTGTGTCTCTCTCCACTGTGCATAAAATGTCAGAAATAAAACACATTCCAAATACATTTCTTAAAAAAAAAAAAAATTAAATTGGGTGGTGTCTTTCAAAACCACTTTATAATTATATTCGCTTATACGGATCAAAGAAAGCCACTTCAAATCATTTTTATTCCATATTTTTCAACTGCGTTGGCAAACTGGTCTAAGCTCTAAAATATCCACTTTTCAAACAGACTCATAAACGCGCATCTCACATGCATACGAAGAACTTTCCGAAAACCTCAATTTTTCGCTAATCATTGAATTGCTTTGTCCCATGATTTTTATTTTTTGGGTTATCGTAGTCGATCCATTTTCATCACCAGTGACTATGCAATGAAAAAACCCTTTTGTTTATGCCTGGCAAACAGCATTTCATATAAAAAAAACTCAACGTTCGACATTTCTGGGCCTCATTTCATATGGAACTCAATTTCTTTGCTTTTAAATCATTCCATGTAATTTTGCTTGCTGGGTCACTTTTAATTGTAAGTGCAAGTTCTTCTTGCGTTTTTTCATGAATCTTCATCCAGTAATGCTTGCAATTCCGCGTCTTCGTAGTACTTTCCGCCTTCCACTACGTTCACTGGCTTCAACATCAAACTCACCGTTCTTAAATGTTTGAAACCTCTCGCCAACTTCTCTCACATAAAGCAGCCTGTATGCTTCTACAAGCAATCGCTGCGTCTCAGTTCCAGATTGATTCAATTTAAATAAATTAATCTTTGCCCAAAACTCGACATTTTCACAAGAAAAAAATATACTACATGTTACATCGGGCAATTTTAACCATAACTTGTACCCAATATATACATTTTTATATCTGTAAACAACCCATATGACGTCCCATACGATTTATCATGCACTTTAGAGAATTGAGCTTGACCAGATATCTTGCTTTAATTGCAATAGCAAGTGAAACCTGATCCCTTTGCTTATTTCAGCCAATACAAGATTTAAAATAAATAGTTTGCCGATACGTACCGGGTTCACATCCCGTTAAGGGCAGAATGCAAAAAGGAATTTTCAGATCAGCATGATTCTTCCAGGCATCAAAAATTACATGTTCGCTCATGCGCTCCGTTAATTTTTTATATAGGCTATTCGGATTTGATGGGTCTTTTATGAATTTTTCCCAAAATCATAAAAATTGTATTCCTTGAACAGTGAAGCAACATATTCCATAAAATAATACTAGTCGCTGTTGGGATGAATTATGTATACCCAGCGTATCACATCGATTTACACAACATGTTGCGCAGGACCTACAATACCTAGTTGCATCTCGTGGGGTAGTATTAGAAGTGAAATAGAACCGCTACCCATTTCTCAAGTATACACCAGTGATGTGGGAACATCTTCGAAAGCAACGGTAACAATTTTACCACCAACTTATTATCTGTTTCAAATCATAATTTTGATGCGTTGACAAAGTGGCCATAAGCCCTTCATCGTCCGGCACTCGTATCTTATACTAAGGATATCCATAATCAGTTCAGTCTTCTCTTTTGCGACACGATGTTAAATCATGTAGATCCACTTATGTCTGACCGAATATGAGCTCTTCTTTAATCTTAAGCCAAATTAGATTAGAAGTAAGTATTGTAAAGTGGTCCAATTTTCTCTAAAAGCCGCAGTAAAATTACAGTATAATAAAGTTCGTTTCACAAAAAATCGTCGCCGTGAATTTGTTTTTGATTAATAGGCTAGTAGCAGGTTTGATTTTCATCGTAGGATCGATGTATCTCAAGTATCTTTTACAGCGGTTTACCACACCACCTTTCGTTGTATCGGTCTTCTGTGAAATATGTTGGCTTTATATTTTTTCATGCTCCAGAGCGGTAGTGAATGTATTAAACAGTTAGAAGACGTTCAATAATATGTTACGTCTTGAGAACGTTGACAGTTCATTTGCGCAATTGAGAAGTGCATTTATTCTATGACCTTAGACTTTGAATGTGTGCATTAACAATAAAAGCATACCCAAAAGATGGTATCATTGTATCACCGGATATTTTCTATTAAATATTTCAACTCATTTTCCACTTGTGGAAGTCTCATTTTGCGATTAATATGGCAGACTTCGGGAATGCTTTCCTTTATAACTTTTGACAGAAGAGGGACCACATTGTGTCCATTTTACCAATT
The DNA here is from genome assembly GCA_947310385.1 of Nephrotoma appendiculata. Classification (NCBI taxonomy): domain Eukaryota; kingdom Metazoa; phylum Arthropoda; class Insecta; order Diptera; family Tipulidae; genus Nephrotoma; species Nephrotoma appendiculata. Next base: position 75,712,699 of record OX371225.1, read on the forward strand.
GGTAGTCCAAACGCGAAATATATTTAAATTCTACAAGCGCCAATTTAGATGATCTAACTGATCATTTCTCTGACTAAATATATTCGGCTGTCTTCAAGTCGAATTTTCCAATGCCCTTTATTTTCTGTAGTACTCAATGCAGCTACCTGTTTCAGTCTGTTTTCCCGCTGCTCCTAATTTTCTTTGCTCTAGGCTCCCTAGCGGCGAACCCTTTTTTTCAGTCAGATTCGTAGTTGTTTCTCATTTTTCTTAGACATACACAACGCTACAGCACTTGCATTTGGTTTGCTTGCACTCTCAGCTTTTCATGCAAATTAATTCTTCGATATTTTTCAAAAAAACTTATGGTTCTGAAAAAGATTTCTATTTTCCTGTTGTAGGAGAAGCAAAATTCGAGAAGGACGACTTACTTGCAAAACCCGCTCTGTTGTTTGTTTTCGTGACGTAGGGCTCCTGGGTGTAAACCCCCACAAATACCATTATGACTTTATAAAGGTTGGCTTTGTGTCGCAATTAGTCGGGAAACAATCAACGTGTTTTTGATCAACAGCAAGAACTCACACTTTCATAAGCCAGCATTTCTTGATGGTGAGTGTCGCAATGATTTTATTCTTCATACGATTGAGGATTGTGGCGTATTTCTGACCATCAAGGTTCTTTCCTATACTTTTGCTACCATTAAAACTCAAACATCCACAAACTGAGACATTTATAGACAAACGTCAAAATAGATTGCAAAATGTGACTAACGCCGCCTGCAATCTATTATGAGGCTCCAAATGAAACTCCAAAATATTATTGTATCTTCAAATCAAAAGTTTAAGAGAGATCAGATTAAGCTACAAACGAAGCCTTAAAATGAAGTTTTAAGATTTTTTTCCCAAAAGATATTCTCTCGTCAAATATAACCACTTCCTTTTGCCTAACGCCTCATGAGCTTGAGAAGTCTTTGGACCTTCTTAATGAGAATCTCTTGCTGAGAGGATCCTCTACTTTATCACGACCACTTCAATATTCAGTATCCCAAATGCATTCTACAATTAAGATTTCACCAAAATTCATTTAGATATCCCTCAAAGTTTTACGCTGCACCATATGCTATTCCATCCAACTAGACAACCTAAATTTTAATGCAACAATTGGTGAGTGAGTTGGGTAATGAAATTTAAATACAATAAAATAAAATATTCAAGTTGGACCATAGTTATGAATTTCAATTAAAAAAAGCGAGTATCCAAAAATTTGTAAATCGAAATGTGTGCTTTTTTAATCGGTATCTTGAAGCTGCGATATTTTAAGGATACGGGATTTTATGCTTTTCTGAACAATGTAGTCAAGGCTTTCGTATCCCCTAAGAAATTTGCTGTGTGAGTTTTTGAGCTGAACGAAGAAATGTGGGAGGAGCCACATAATGAGAGTCGATAAAATGACCAGAATCATCACGTATTGTTTAATGCGATTTTTTCTCTCTTTTCTCTCTCTCTCTCTTTCTTCCTCTCTCTCATAAAGTTGAATGTAAATGTTTGAAAATCGCATTCAAATAGTTAAAAGTATAATCATTCAATTTTTTGTGTTGCTCAATATAGTTTACAAGCCCGATTACGGATAAATCCGGATATTTAATTTTTTGCAATGAAACCGTTGTGGAGGTTGTAATATGGGGTCGATCCTGTAGAGATTTTCACGCGGTTTCATTATATCCATTAATAGTTCTCAATATTAACATGATAATTTGAAAGCCTATTAGTGAGGCTATCTCACACCAAGGCACAGCTATGTGTTTTGTACACACGGCAAAATCTGCTCATCTCTGATGAGTAGAACAATTTTTTGCAGTTTGGCAAAGCTCGGATACCCTAGACGAAAACTTTTAACCAGCCTGTATGGTGGTAAATTTTGGTTCTAAAAGTGTGTTAAAATCTGATCTGAACCTAATTTTGTGACATTACATTACACAACTCAATTACATTACATTATTCTCAAACCGTATAAGAATCCCAAAATTGCGAAAACTAACAAAATTGCTCCAATAATCATCAACTTTCTCCAATATCGGACAAATTCGTATAATTTGTAGTACACCACGATATTTAAATATGGCTAAATGTTTATTAAACACCCACCGATTTTGTAATGTCTTCCAGCTAAATTTCGATTAATTCGCGAATTCTTTTCATTTTCTATACACAACAAACCACTTATTTTATTATTTATTTATTATTATTATTATTATTAAATTGTATAATAAAATGTTATAATTTAAATCATCTTAAGGCAACATAATTTTTTAGTTTTATTTTTTACTTTGTGTTGTTATTGTTAATTGTATTTTATTATACACAGCAACAAAACCAGATGTTACTTAAGTGTATTATTGTAAAGTAGTGCTGTGCTTTATATATTTGGTTGTTTCGCCATGAGTAGCCAATGGGCAAAAGTAGTTTTTTACTCGCTGATTTAACATTTATTTTATTGCTACCGAATTAAAAATTTTTAGTTTCAAAAATGGATTTGTATATTTGTATTAAAATAAAAAGGTGTTAAAATTCTTCAGGGGATATATTTTATATGGAGACGTGCAAACCGTAATTTGATTTATACGGCATGACAATTATATCAGGAATGTGAGAATTTAAGTTTTTGGTGTTGTTGCGAATTGTGATTTATTTTTAATTGAAATACATTTCTTAGCATAATTAAAAATATTCCCAAAAAAAAAAAATAATAATGATAATACTTCCTTTGATTGTTCTCGCGGATTCATTCATAAAATAAAATACTTTAATTTAATTATATAACCGCGTAATTGGCAATGAACTTGCTTGTATTTATATACGGTTTTGCTTGAGATCAGTTCGTAGATCTTTGTCCAAAAAATTTGATGGATGGGCGAATTTTATATGAAATATATAATTTTTTCGGCAAACCAACACACGCACATATTATACACACACACACACATATACATATAAACCCTAAAATTTACGGCAATAAAATTTAACTATCAACAAATTTGTCACAGTACTTGTATTTTATAAATGTAATTGTTTAATTCATTTTCCCATATCATTAAAAATTGAGCACGCATCATACAGTTTGTAAGTAAGTACGTGTATAAAAGAAACAGCAAAAAAATAATGTATTCAACATAAAAAAAAAAATATTAAATTTTCTTACATACTTTTCACTGCGCGCTATTTGATTAGCATATTTTACATACAATAAAGGCCATAACAATAAAATTATTGTCTATATACCGTACAGTAGTGTAATTAGCATAAATTTCGTGAGCCGGTGCGAGATCGCACATATACACGATTCCATACAAGAAAAGTGAGAGTTTATAAGATACTGGTTTGTGAAGCGCAAAATTCAACGTGCATGACTCATCGTACCGACAAGTAAATAATAATAATAATAATAATAATTTAATCTAATTTAATTTAACCCGACTCCAGTAACAACAACAAATCGTAAATTAATTTAAATAAATATTTTTTTTTTATTTTGAGATTTTGTTAATAATAATATATTTTATTTCGTACGGCTTAAGATAAAAAATAAATTGAACCCATAAACTATTTTATATAACAAAAACGACAACAAAAATTAAATTATCTTAAGCCTTTCACAAAGCCATACAACAACAAACAATTTTTAAAAAATTTGGTGATGTTTATTAAAGATCATCTCATTAACCGGGCATTAACTTATATACATATATATAGTAGCTAAAATTAGTATAAATAATAATCAATTTTTGCTAGACTTAAAAAAAAATATTTTATAATTTATTGTAAACTATCTTTCGTATTTATAGTTTATTACTTTTAATAAGGAACGAATTCGATACGCAATCATCAATTTGTTTTACCTTTTGAGAATATCTCTCATATATAACTGAACTATGTATAAGACATACAAGCATAGCAAATAATTTAAATGAACGATCGAAACTAACGTTTTAAAAACTTAGATAAAATTAAATCAATGAGCACTGTTGGAAATATATTATAGTTATTAAATATAATAATTTTGGTTTATTTTTTATAGTTATGAACACGTTTTTGTGTACGACAAGTACGTTGATAAATTTAATGGTGTTTGGTTCATTCAACTATTTGTAAAACGAAATTTTAATATATTAATGCAATTTATTTGATTTAACGGCTGGAAAAATGACGGTACTGGTGTTTATAGAAAATTTTGAGGTTAGCAGAATGTAAAATGTGGTAAAACTTTTAATTGCTTAGAACGTCCTAAAAGTTTTTCCGTATTGGAAAATTTTATTGTAATGCTTTATTAACAGAAAAACATTGTTTGGCAGAATCAGCTTGAAAATTTACATTGATTGTATCATGTAAACCTATTTGCATCCACGTACATACACTCCGTGTGCCTTTAAAAAGGCAATTTCCTCAATGGAAAACTTATTTCAATTATTTTCAAGAGATGATCAACATTGAATTTTCCTGACCTTTTTTATTTGCTACTCAACCATGGAGTCACGAATCGGAACAAGATTTTAGGTATTTAATATTTATATTAAATTTTATGTAGCTTTATTTAAAATACAAGTATACTTAATAAAAATAAAAATAAAATAAAGTATACCACTATCAATAAATAAAGTATACCACTTAATAAAAATCTTTTTAAAACTATTTTTTCATATTCCTATCTTACTTATAGAATTTCTAAAACACGGCATCAGAGATCTTGATGCGAACGCGATTAGCATTTCTACTTTGTCGTTTATTAGGGATAGAACGGCCTATACAACGTGATCAGAAGCATCAGTTGTCTCAATGAAAGGTTTAGAAAAAAATGGATAGGTATTTAGTATTTTGGTGCCTTTCTTTAAAAATTTCGTCAAAGGTTTGGTAATTTTGGAATAATCCTATGTAAAATGGCGATAATATCCTGATATATCAAGAAATTGTTTGATTTGTTTTTGGGTTCATGATATTGGTCACTCAAGGATTTTTTTTAATTTGTCAGGATTGGGCTTACGTCCTTTTGCGTAGTTACAAGGCCTCCGTTTTTGTTATTGTTGTAAAATTCGCAGTTTTCGGGCTGTATCTTGCGATTAAATTGCGACAAACTTTTAAAGACTTTGCCTTAATGTGATTAGCTAAGTTACGACCTATGACAATAATATCGTAGTATAAGACATACGTAATAAATTTCCCCGATAAGTCCGTTTAGGATATTATTCAATAGCCCTTTGGAATGTTCTTTGACCATTTTTTAAGCCGTTTGGTATTCGTGTAAATTCAAATCAGTGAAGAATGCCGTTTTCTTTTCGGATTTTTTATACATTGGGATCTGGTGAAACCCTGACTTGAGATCTATTGTTCAAAAATATATGGATTTCCCAAGATTCTGTATTATTTCCTCAATTTTGCGATATTTGTCGTCGATATTTTCTTCGTTCAGTTTTCAGTTGACAATTACAACCCTGACTTTTGGAATACCTGACGCGTCTGATTTTTTAAGTACTACTTAAATCGGCGATGATTATGGGCTGCTTGAATTTCGCACTATTTCGCTGTTCAACATTTCCTGTATGTGTTTTTCTACATCTTTTTTGTAACAATGCGGATATCTAGAGCTTTTGGTATACACCAGTGATTCGATTGTCGATTAAAGTTGCGTATAGCTTCTCGTTTGGCCTTAGCAGAATATTTTGTTTATTGTATGAGATCTATGATGGTCCACTTTTCCTAATTGCATAGATGTTCCGTTTGAATTACTGGGATAAAATTGGATTTTGTTATATTTTTGTTGGCCCTATATGTATATTTTAATATTTGTTTTGGTGAGGACACGTTATGTATGGAAGGATATTTAACCTTCCGAGTAAGAAACGCATTCCTACCAAAAATTATTGTTTTCTGGGGTTTGATAACATTAACATCAGGTATTCCCATTCGGTATCGGTTTTATGGGTACTGTTCAATGTTCTAAATATATTTTTGACCTTCCGGAAGCATCGACTTTCATTAGAATGATTTTACTTCAAACCATAGACAAAGGACAATAAGACTTAAAAACCAATGGAAAATTTATGTTTAAATCAAATTCTCGATGTCGTTACAAATGGAAAAATATTTCTAGCGGCTGTTAGTAGAAATATTAGTTAATACTCAAACCATATTTTGGTCTACATTATGAGCGCAATACATATTTCTCGCTCAATATATTTTTTCAATACGCGCGCGACAAATAAAAAATTTTATATTTGTGTATACAGTAAAAAAGAAACAAACGGAAAAATAACAAATTCAACTTATTTTTTATTTTCGTTTGAAAGTATCCTTTCTCTTTTATTTTAATAAAACAGAATGAAATGAAGCTAAAACGCACGTAGTATGCATATACATACTCGTATATACATATGTACTATTTAAAATAATGTTTGTGCACGATCGATAATTTCTTGTTTAGATATATAGAATTTAAACATGTGGTGACCATGAAAAGGAAGAGGATCTATTTTAGATGTAAGTATGTAGCTACGATGATTGCTTTGGTGTGCTGCATGAAATATAATTAAAAAAACAGATATTTTGAGGAGATGATAAGAAACATCAAAAATTTATGAACGAAAGGGAAAAATATTATAATTAAATGGTTTTTTAATGATCACAGAAAGCAATTACATATACATATGTATTACATATTTGTGTTTGGTTACATTATGTATATTTTATATGCATATCTATACTGGTTTGTCCAAATTAAATACATTCATGATTTAATTTTCCCTAAGTGTACTATTAAGGATGATGCATGATTTAAATTCAATAATTTTAAAATACCTAATAATTTTATAAATGATTTTATTTTTGAGAAAATGAATAAAATCAGCTTACACCGGAAAGACGTCTTTGGGAAAATGTACTATGTATTTGGATTTATCTCCAAAAAATTGGTCAAGCATACAAATTTTTGTTAACGTTTTCCACTTATTCCATATTATCTGAAGCATGGTAGGACTTGGTTTGTTTCAACTAGCTTTTGCAAATATTTTAAGACGTCGAAAATAAAAGCTAGTTTTTGATTATAACTAAATTTGCAAAAACATTAATATTTCGATTGCGGTTGTGGTATATACATATTTAATTATGAGTATACACAATATCCGTGCAATAATTCTATTTTTAATCTGCTAACCCCAAATTAAAATCATCCTAAGGTTTTAAAATGACAATATATAAATATTTCGTTGTTCGTTGTTGTCAATTGATTTACAAGCTCACATTAAAAGTTCACTGCAATTTTCCAGATACCAACCACCCCTTATCATGAAAACTACCCCAAATTTCTCTAGAATAAATGACCACTTCTTTGAAAATTTCAAAAATAGACTATTCAATATCGGATAATGGGTATCGCTTTATAATCCTCATCAGAAATGCAATTCGATGTTTAAGTTGTAACTTTAAATCATGGACACAAATTTATTTAGCCACCCACTTTATTTATTAGGTGTATAACAATTTCTACAGATTTTTTCTTCGCGCTTAAAATTATATTTCAAATAGAAATATTTTTACAGGATCGTGAGTTACATTACCTCTCAGAATAGCAGAGTTTACAATGGCAACTGATAAACAGCACATTCGGCACTGCATTCTATACGAATTCCAATAAGGAAAAAAAGCTTCTAAAGCACGGGAATCAATTTGTAGTGTTCTTGGTGCCGACCTTGTGTCTTATGTAATTATTGGTACAAACATTTTAGAAGTGATGATTTCGATCTTAGCGACAGCCTAAAAGTTTGAAGATGTTCGAGCTAACCTGGAATCTACAACAGAAATAGACATAACTCAGAAAAAACCTAATACCTAAATAAAATAATGTGTAATAATTGGATTCACATTAGTTTTCAATTCCATAAAAATGATAAACATTTGATAGTTTAAATTCTCCTAAACTTCTGAAAATTTAAATGAATTGTAAGAAATATGTACTATGGACTTGAAGGATATAAAAATTAACTAAATAGAGTAAAATATTTTCTGGACAGTTATTTTTCAGTAAGTATCTTCTCCAGTACTAAATATTAATTTATTGCATTAATATGCCCAGTACCAAGTGAATTTTCTAAAACTGGTTATGTAATTTTATTTAATTAATGTGTAATAATCCATCATCATTAGTCATACATACTTTAATCGTATATAGTCCAATGAGTTGTCACAGATTTTAGTGAGGCCTCATTAAACCTTATATGAAACATGTCTTTGTTTTCGGTAAGACTTCAGTGGGCTGAACTTGCTCGACATGTTTAAAGAGTTCGTAGTATAAATATTTTTTGTATATAAAATCAATAAGGACTTCTGCCTGATGAGCTAAATCAAGGACAGGATCACGAACGCCGCACAGAAGTCCCAGAAAATGTTCGAACCCAATTCAAACAAAATTAATTATAAACGGAACACACAATCTAAATTTAATAAAATAAAAAACATTTCGTGCTAACATAAAAGGTGTTTTTTAGAGGTTCACAATTTAGAATTAAAATAGAACAAAGAAAAATATTTTGAATATCAGTGAAACTAACTTTATTGGATAGATAATTTTATGCCATTAATGCTTGAATATGATTTCGGCCATGTGGCCACAGCGTCTGGCGCGTAGATGGCGCAATCTGGATGTTCAATTTTTAGACACTTTTCGCAGCAATTCACAATTTTTCTTTTCGCCGGATGTTGTGTTCCAAGAGTACAATCGTCTCTGGTTTACCAGCGTTGACAAGTGACTTAATATATCCCCAAAGAAAATAATCTAATGGAGTTAGATCACACGATCTCGGTGACCAATTAACTGGACCATTACGTGAAATTAGTCTTTTATCAAATATTCCGCACTGTGTGGCATGTGGCACCGTCTTTTGTTTAAACCGGATATATTATCATCATTAAAAAATTTTATCAATTCACGATTATAAAATCTATATTAGTTCCGAATACCATCAGTTCAGGTACTTCGTCAACTGGTAGTAAATAATCCTGGTCAACTTTATTATTTTTATTTAAACACAACGACTTGATTGCCATATCACTTAATAAGTTCAAAGCATAGATTGGATCTTCCTCAACTTGAGAAGAAACTTCAAAATTAGCCCCAATAATATCGTTAGCATCATTTATAGAAGTTGGATAAACGTCTTGGGAAACAAATTTTCAAACAACCATGTTTTTTTTTCAGTATGACATGAAATTACGGTTTGATTAATATTGGGATCATGTATTTTTAAGATAATTTTCAATGACGTCAAATCCACACGTTGATTCGTCAATGAACAAGATCAGAATGGCTGATTTTCTTAAAAAAACTCCTCTGATTCTCTTTTGTCTGCGGCATGGAATAATCATGCACTTAGTACATCTTGCTCACCGAAGCCAATTGCTGTCAACCATTGCTTTTTCAATTCTCCATATTTTGGTAAGCTAAAAACAAATGTTTACATTATAATTTCTGTAAAAATTGTCATTGTAATCCACAAGTATTTGCCGAGTCTATTACATCCATAGACAATCACTATTTGGTGCGCTTTATGGGCTGTCGGATTCATTGGTCTACATGGCTTCAAAAACGATGAAGGGCAGAATGTTACAGTGAACGGTATAGGGACATGATTTCTAACATTGTTGTGCTCCAATTGGCTGCCATAAATATTGCTGATATGTGGCTCCAACAGGACGGTGCCACATGCCACACAGTGCGGAATATTTGATAAAAGACTAATTTCACGTAATAGTCCTGTTAATTGGTCACCGAGATCGTGTGATCTAACTCCATTAGATTATTTTCTTTGGGGATATGTTAAGTCACTTGTAGACGCTGGTAAACCAGAGAGGATTTTACACTTGGAACACAACATCCGGCGAAAAGAAAAATTGCGAATTGCTGCGAAAAGTGTATAAAAATTGGTCATCCAAATTGCGCCATCTACGCGCCAGACGCTGTAGCCACATGGCCGAAATCATCATATTCAAGCATTAATGGCATAAAATTATCTATCCAATAAAGCTAGTTTCACTGATATTCAAAATATTTTTCTTTGTTCTATTTTAATTCTAAATTGTGAACCTCTAAAAAAACACCTTTTATGTTAGCGCGTAAACTTTTTTATTTTATTAAATTTAGATTGTGTGTTCCGTTTATAATTAATCTTGTTTGAATTGGGTTCGAATATTTTCTGGGACTTCCGTGCAGCGTTCGTGATCCTGTCCTTGATTTAGCTCATCAGGCCGAAGTCCTTATTGATTTTATATACAAAAAATATTTATACTACGAACTCTTTAAACATGTCGAGCAAGTTCAGCCCACTGAAGTCTTACCGAAAACAAAGACATGTTTCATATAAGGTTTAATGAGGCCTCACTAAAATCTGTGACAACTCATTGGACTATATACGATTAAAGTATGTATGACTAATGGTGATGGATTACTACACATTAATTAAATACATTTACATCACCAGTTTTAAAAAATTCACTTGGTACTGGGCATATTAATGCAATAAATTAATATTTAGTACAGGAGAAGATAATTACAGAAAAATAACTGTCCAGAAAATATTTTACTCTATTTAGTTAATTTTTATATCCTTCAAGTGCATAGAACATATTTCTTACAATTCATTTAAATTTTCAGAAGCTTAGGAGAATTTAAACTATCAAATATGTTTATGATTTTTAAAGGAATTGAAAACTAATGTGAATCCAATTATTACGCATTATTGATGTGTAAACATCTTTATTCGCGGCTACCAAAAATTTTTGTATTAGAGTAAACTTGTAAATGAAACGAGCGGAAATGAGGTACCTACTTCGTTTGAAAAAAAAGCAACAAACTCAATAAAAATAATTTTGTACTATACATGGCATGCTTATATGTATATGTATAAAAGTAGGAAAAACAAAAAACTAATTTAAAAACTGAAATAGAAACCATCGACATTTCCATCGATCAGAAGAATCAAAAAAAAAATTACGATAAGAAATTAGATGCTCTTACGATTAAAACCACAGTCCACTACTTGCTTTATCAATATATAGTATATTGCTTTATCAAGACTAACAAGTCTCGAAGGACTGTTCATCACGTCGGCTATCGATGATCATGTCTTCTACCATGTATGTAAAAATGTGACCACAATGGGTCTTCTTCAAAATGAGCTATCGCGCTTCACTACAAATCCGCTAAGTATAGCTCAGGTTGTAATGGCGAATTTTGTACGAGATAATAATGACGTCTGTTTTGAACTGCCGTCATTATTATCATAACTGATTTGAACATTGATCTGCCAGAGTCTCAGGTCACATAACCTCGACCTAACTGATACAGTCACTCAGGGATGCTCCGTTTTCTTGTTTTCTGAGATATGGCTACGCAATGACGAGCCTGTTAATATTACTACTTTTGAATGGTTTAGCGTTCAATTCAAGAGAGATGGTCAGTAGGCTGCCGGAGTAGCAGTATGTAAAAATACAAGTCGCCTCGCATAAGGAAATCATCGTCGGACGATATGAGCGTAACAACACAACCCATTGATGAAGATGCTTTCTGTAGTTGTATTCACCTCGCCGAATAAATCTGTCGAAGACATAATGAGGTTCATATATTTCGTCCTTGCTCCATATTTATAAAGAATTTCAAAAATTCTCCAAGGATACTATCATCTTTTGTCGATGATTATGAGCGGGGATTTCAATATTAATTTTTCTGTTCCTCAAGCTGAACCACTTACAAACTTCCTATGAGACGAATTCGATTTGCACATGAACTCAGATCGAAATATATCTACACGAGATATGAGACGACCATTGTGCAGTTTTTCAATGGAAATTAGAAAAGTTAGAGTCGACAATATATATGTATCTTATTTTAGCTCCCATAATCCAATTACGTCGATTATACCGAAAGAGTAATAGACCAATTTTGCGATAATAAACAAATGAAAAATTCTGGTTAGTAAAATTGCATTCCTTCTTCCTTCAAAGTAAACTGTACACTCGCACTATACACACGCCATGTTTACACATCTCCTTGAGAGTACTAATCGACTCACTCATTTTTTTATTTAGGTATTAGGTTTTTTCTGAGTTATGCCTGTTGCTGTTGTAGTTTCCAGGTTAGCTCGAACATCTTCAAACTTTCGAGGCTGTCGTTAAGATCGAAATCACCACTTCTAAAATGTTTGTACCAATAATTACATAAGACACAAGGTCGGCACCAAGAACACTACAAATTGATTCCCGAGCTTTAGAAGCATTTTTTCCTTATTGGAATTCGTATAGAATGCAGTGCCGAATGTGCTGTTTATCAGTTGTCATTGTAAACTCTGCTATTCTGAGAGGTTATGTAACTCACGATCCTGTAAAAATCACAAAATACCGTGAAAATATTTCTATTTTAAATATAATTTTAAGCGCGAAGAAAAAATCTGTAGAAATTAAGCTATACACCTAATAAATAAAGTGGGTGGCTAATAAATTTGTGTCCATGATTTAAAGTTACAACTTAAACATCGAATTGCATTTCTGATGAGGATTATAAAGCGATACCCATTATCCGATATTGAATAGTCTATTTTTGAAATTTTCAAAGAAGTGGTCATTTATTCTAGAGAAATTTGGGGTAGTTTCCATGATAAGGGGTGGTTGGTATCTGAAAAATTGCAGTGTACTTTTAATGTGAGCTTGTAAATCAATTGACAACAACGAACAACGAAATATTTATATATTGTCATTTTAAAACCTTAGGGTGATTTTCATTTGGGGTTAGCAGATCCAAAATGGAATTGCACGGATATTGTGTATACTCATAATTCTATATATGTATATACCACAACCGCCATCGAAATATTAATGTTTTTGCAAATTTAGTTAAAATCAAAAACTAGCTTTTATTTTCGATGTCTTAAAATATTTGCAAAAGCTAGTTGAAACAAATCAAGTCCTACCATGCTTCAGATAATTTGGAATAAGGGGAAAACGTTAACAAACATTTGTATGCTTGACCAATTTTTTGGAGACAAATCCAAATACTTAGTACATTTTCCCAAAGACGTCTTTCCGGTGTAAGCTGATTTTCTTCATTTTCTCAAAAATAAAATCATTTAGAAAATTATTAGGTATTTTAAAATTATTGAATTTAAATCATGCATCATCCTTAATAGTACACTTAGGGAAAATTAAATCATGAATGTATTTAATTTGGACAAACCATTATACATAGATATGCATATAAAATATACATAATGTAACCAAACACAAATATGTAATACATATGTATATGTAATTGTTTTCTGCGATCATTAAAAAGCCATTTAATTATAATATTTTTCACTTTCGTTCATAAATTTTTGATGTTTCTTATCATCTCCTCAAAATATCTGTTTTTTTAATTATATTTCATGCAGCACACCAAAGCAATCATCGTAGCTACATACTTAACATCTAAAATAGATCCTCTTCCTTTTCATGGTCACCACGTGTTTAAATTCTATATATCTAAACAAGAAATTATCGATCGTGCACAAACATTATTTTAAATAGTACATATGTATATACGAGTATGTATATGCATACTACGTGCGTTTTAGCTTCATTTCATTCTGTTTTATTAAAATAAAAGAGAAAGGATACTTTCAAACGAAAATAAAAAATAAGTTGGAATTTGTTATTTTTCGTTTGTTTCTTTTTTACTGTATACACAAATATAAAATTTTTTATTTGTCGCGCGCGTATTGAAAAAATATATTGAGCGAGAAATATGTATTGCGCTCATAATGTAGACCAAAATAGGGTTTGACTATTAACTAATATTTCTACTAACAGCCGCTAGAAATATTTTCCCATTTGTAACGACATCGAGAATTTGATTTAAACATAAATTTTCCATTGGTTTATAAGTCTTATTGTCCTTTGTCTATGTTCAAACTCTCCCTTACCATTGAGGTTATCTCTGTTGTGAAATATCGTTATTGGGTTCTGGGTAGAAGTTAGTTGTTAACTAAGCTGGGCTTTTTTGAGTTCGATATACTCTCATACGAGTTGAATTTGTGGAGGAAGGCGTATGACTCCTGTATATTCTTTGGTTTTGCTGCTTGGACATAATCGAAGTATGGATTCTTTAAGCCTGACATTAAAGTTTTCAGCGCAAATGTCTCGATGAAGGCGCAAATAGTATGCCGAGAGCCATTATGCAGCGGATTTTATCTAGCCAAAAATATTACATTTTTGTAATAATTCTTGGTCTCTAATGATTCTTGGTCCCCGGCGAGACATAATATGTCTTAAGCTTGTACCTCAATTTTAATTTTTACCGTTTAAGATTCATTTTAAGTTGTTGGACTGGGACTAATAGGTTGAATATGGCTAACGTTTCCTCGGCGGTTTTTAGCCAAGCCGTAATTGGATCTGGGATTCTAAATAAATGGAATATAATTTGATTGCGAGGTGTTTCCTCTGTTCTGACAATCGGAACTGTTTCAATTTTTTGGTTATGAAATGCCAGCATAGTGTTGCGCGATTGCGGATACCTGTGCAGCAATTTTCTCTGTAAAACTCATCTCTGGGAAGGTTATTTCTTGTATCGAATCTATATTTATATTTTTAAGTAGAAATCGAGAACTTTCCTCATTCCTCCAGAATCTTCTTTTTTAATAGGAATCGGATGTTCTTTTTGGTTTTTAGCGATAACCTTTTTCGTCTTTTCGGGTGTATCTTCTGGTGCGGGATGGTTAATGATCTCCGCTAATTTTGTGTCGATCTATCAACAAATTTTTAGTCGAAACAAACATTTTACTATCCATTACTATCTAGATTCTGATCTTTATTTACCTTGAGTTTTTTTCTTAACCTAGAAATATTAAAGTTTTAAGTTTGCAAAATATTTTCTATAGAATTTTCGGTTCCCGTGTTCCTTGAAGTATCGGATTTCGTTTTATTTCAGTGCTTTGATATAGCTTTTATTGTAACAAATAAAATTGATAACAAATTTATAAATCAGAACAAACATTTAATTAGGTTTCGGGTATTATACAAATTCTAAATGCTAAGTATCTTAATTTATTTGTTGTTTAAATTGTTTCATATTGATATCCAGTAAATCCTAATTCTATTATGACCAATATTAGAATTTCAAGTTCAAATTAAACTAATTGTTGTCCAATCGAAAAAATTTCCAACACAAATAAAACCTTTATTAAAACAATTTCAACTTTTATCATATCAATTCAAACCTTTTCAAAATGAAATTGAACTATTTCATAATCAAAACTTCTTGCTGTAGTTTCATCAACATATTTGTTGTGTAATCATTCCAATCACCCGGCATTATAGAATCTAACTTCCTGGTTATCACGATTATAACCAGGAATGCCTCAATTTTCAGTCATAATTGTTCGAGCTAGTTGAGCACTTTGATTTTAGAGTAGTTACATTACATTAAGCCTAATTAAATCGTATAACTGTTGAACGGATTGCAAACTGTATGTATAAACGAAGTTTTTGGTATAATGAACAAATGGTAAATATTTGAGTTCCGCAAGGGTCAGTTCTAAGACCTTTTTTTTTAATTGACTGTAACTTTATAGGCTTAAAAAAACACAAGGTTATTAGGGACTTTATACTACTTGCGTGGAGTTTGCAAACCAAAATTTTTTAGAGTTGTATATTTTGCTATGATTGAATCTCGCTTGCAGTATGACTTAGCATGTTGGAGTAGAATTTAAGTTTCAAATTAATAAATTGTAAATTTACAGTTAAATAATTAATAAATTTATCTTCAATTAAGTAAATTCAAGAAATAGTTAAAAGTTGCTAGTCAAATCATGTTAGAATATGTCAGACAAAAACCGAAAAATAACTGATAAATGTGATTCATTAGACGGGCCAACCCGGATAGGAATGCCGAATTTTACTAGTACAATTATGTACCAAAAAGCTAACGTAGCATTTCGAATTTTGTAAATATTCAAAAATTGCATTTGAAGTTTGTAAATGGTTTGGGGAAAAAATTAAAAACTTTGAGAAAATTATAAATACTTTGGCAGCAAGTAGTTAAAACAAACTCCTTGTCCATATATGAGAAAATCCTAACATATGTTACAATAAATTCTTGAAAATGAACTTTTTAAAACTTAAGCGATTTTTTCTTTTCATTACGCAAATAAAAATTTTGGCTTAAGTATTATTAGCTATTCTTACTAATTTTGTGTTGAGAATAATTGAAGCTTGAGAAAAAATGAGACAATCTCTTAAAATTCAGTTCATTTATTAATTTTACATAAAGTCAGTTTAACATAAAATCAAGAATTCATCGAGTGGAGAAAAAATATTTCTGAGATGCAGCTGGTCTAGCAAATCCTGATTTTTCTCCCGGCTGATCAATTGAGATCTATCGTAACAGTTATTAACACCTGAAGTTTGAAGAGAATATAGATCCCACGTTGACGAATATTTAGCTCTTTGAAAGGCTCAATCTTCATTAATTTTTTTTATTTGTAATAGTTATAGGCACATCATGATTTTCTGCCAATCACTTTCAAATTATACAAGAAATTATGCGTCGTGTTCCGGACTTCCGAGTTTCTCTTTAAAAGTGCATGGCATTTCACTTTTTTCCCTTTATTTAAAATTTCGAATCTAAATTAAATTACAAAGTTTGTAAAAAATTATTATTATATACAAAATAGAAGTAAATAAAATGCTTTTTATCTTAGGATCTAAGATTTTTTTTTCCAATATGCAAATTTTCAGTTAACTGTAAAACAATCCTTAAAATTTCTCTACTTTTACCGCACTTGTGACGTAATTCATTTTAGTCGTCTTTCATTTCAGAAGAAAAACTGCAAATCGATTTTCTGCAAAACTGACTTTTTTTAGTTGTGTCATTCTTCTAGTTATGAAATAAAAAAGTTTTAATGTTTGTCTTGAAAGTCGAAATTCGTCCTTCCACTTTGATATCCGAAGGCAATGTATTTAACAACAATAATCCACTGCAAAAAATATTATTAAAACCTCTTTGATTTTCATTAAACCGGAAACAAGCAGTGCTCTGGAAGAGTACGATGAAAGGTGCCAATACTGATTAAAAATGTGCTTTTATTGGTCGACATTTATTTTGGAATAGCAATTCATTATGCATTTTTCTAAGGGCTTGCACTCTCATTCTCTAACTATACCTGTTTTTAGAGACCTGCATTAATCTAGCAGCGTTTGGTGATGATTATTCAACATTTTCAGTTGACAGTACTGGAAGTATATCATTGTTTTCGATTTCACAAATGTCTAAAATGGGTGTACTACGAAATCCCAGTTTTCAAAATCACGGTTCTCAAAATCCCGGTTTTCAAAATCCCGGTTTTCAAAATCCCGGTTGTCAAAATTCCGGTTGACTTCTAGTTCTAATTGTACAAAATAATTTGTTACATTTTGTAGTTGCAACATTAATAAAAAAGCAATATTTAGAAATGCAATAATTGTAGAGGCTGACGGCTTCGATAACTCTCACAGACACAACCCTTCATCCAATTCCCATCCTTTTTAGCCATTTTCTAGAACTTAATCGCAAAGTCATATTTGAGTTTGGTCAAAAAATCAATTAAGAGTTCCAATTTCCCTCATGCCAAATTATAAAAATTCAAATCGGTATTTCTATAACTTCAAACCGGGATTTTCTAAAAATCGGGGCTTGTTTTATACAAAACCGTGATTTTGAAAACCGGGATTTCGTTACACACCGCCGTCTAAAATATTATTTTCAATGAATTTTTCAATGGTTTCTAGATCGAACATATCATCGGATGAAGATATTAGCTGTGTTTCTTTCGCTTCATCATGAAACAACAAAAATTCGATCAGGTTTAACATATAAAATTTGAACTGATCCGGATCAATGAGCATCAAGAAACACAGCACTGAATGTACACGGCACTTTTTGCAAATTAAAGTATTTTTGCATTGGTAAGTGACACATGAAACTTATTTAATAATTGTTTAATATCAGTAATATATTACTGACGAATTGGAAATTGAACAATTATTAAATGAGTGTCATGTGTCACCATTAAATGGACACCAAGGCCGTCTTACGATTGCAAAAGTATTATATTTTCAAATACGTATTCAAAGATAAAAAAATTTATGACAACATGTCCATCTTGCCAAATAAACAAACACGGAAAGAATACCAAGGAACCGATGAAAATTACTTCAACTTATTGGCGATTTTCATCGAATGTAGATAGAGTTGGTTTCTACGTCTACAAGGGGGACAAGAATTGCCAAATTCATTGTTATGACAGTTTAATTCCCTTTACTTCACAGTAAACTATGATTTACATTTTGTTCACCAGATGTCAGCTACTTTGTTGAAAATCGCGAAACCATTTCAAAGAATTGATTAGACATTGTGGGACCATTATCATCCTTATCTAATAATAGTAAATTCATACTAACAATGCAGGACGATTTAAGTAAATTATTTTCAGTTGCCCATCCATTGCCTTATTGTATTTGGATGATTTTAATCGGAGTTTAAAGTTTGGAAGGAACCTTCATTCTCCAAAGGATTTGAACTAGTATGATGGTTTGGTTTAATTGACTTTGGTCGTGTGATTTATTTAAATGGTTGTTGTTCAAGTAATTTTTTAGAACCCGACCGAATAAGTATAACACATTCAGTTCATTTGATACGGCTTAAGCCGACTACACGAGTGCGAGCGAAAATTTATAATTTTTGATCCGCACGCTAAACCAATAAAAACGCTTGAAAATTTTTCTCCATCATTTTTTTCCATATAAAAATTCCCCTGCGAGTTAAAATACTTTTATCTTTGCGCTACTTGGTTCGCAGACGACTAATGCCCGGTTTACATGAGAAAATTGTTTTCTTCTGCAAATTTTTGCAGGTAAATAAGAAAGAATCCGCTATATAAAAATAATCAATATGCCAGAAAGAAATAAACATATATAGTAATGGCGTAATTTTTTTTATAGGATCATTATTAATTTACTTTCAATGAATTCAAATGCGAAATTTACATTTTTATCTATGGCGTCTGTTTTTATTATGAATCCTCAACATTTATAAATGCGAAATAATGTTTTTTCTTGTTGATTTTAAAAATGTTGCCATAAAAATACTCGGATGGAATATATTTTATGGCAACATTTTCTTTTTTATGGTCATTTTTGCTCAAAAATTCTTCTGCAAAATTTTGTTGGGATTTATTGCTTTTCTTGTCTCTCATGTGCAAAAAGTCAATGTTATATATCTTATTCATTTTGCAGAAGAAAAATATTGGTCTTATGTAAACCGGGCATTAACCTATAGATATAAAAAAATTTGCTTAAAAAAGAAAATGAGCAAGCTGTTTGCTATTTTTTGATAAGTATGTATCTGTCATTAAATTTTTTTTTGTGTTTTGGTTATGTTCGCAAAATTTTATCAGAAGGAAATCAAAGTAATTTGCTTTGGAAATTTTATTTAATAATAACTTGAAAATGGAGAAAATGTAATGAAACTATTGTATCGTCTAGCAAGATGATACCATACTGTACAAATTTTTAACGTACAGTCGAATATTTTTCGGAATATCCCGTTCGGGCGGCGTCTGTGTGCGATATTTACCCATAATTGTGTGTATCTGCAAAAAGATTTCCTTCAATAGTTAAAAGCTTTGCCTCTATATTTCGGTTGTTTAACGTATATAAGAAATAAGCAACTTTAGTGCCAAATTTTTCATGGATTATAGTCTCAATACAGGCCCATGTTAATTGTTCAAATCCCGCTTTCATGTCAACGACATATCGACGGCCCCCACTATCTCCAGCTTGATTAATGAAATTCAACGGGTCCTCCATAATCTGCATTTATGAATATGTACTTATGCAGGTTTTCTAATCATATCAGCATTTTTAGATTTTTTATCACGGATTAATTTCTACGTACGGAATTGAATTGACTGTTACGACGATAACATCTAATTAAAATTATCTTGATTTCGCGATTTATATTACTACTAATGATTTACCAAGACTCTGTTGTGCATCGTTTGTAAACCGGACTTGAAATATTAGATTTGATTTTTCGCTCGACCGCTCTTATCATAATGGAATTCCGAACCTTGATGGAATCATTCAAAATTATCATACCAATAGATATCATGATAACCGGTTGGGGGGGGGGGGGGCAGGGAAGGCGGGGTGTACGGACCCACTTGGGTATCGTGATGCTACTGTAGTTGGAGTAATACAGGGATCTCAATCGTAGGACGCAAAAGGTTTTTCAACACACAATGACAACAATTTCAATCGAATGAAGTTTCCTTCAAATAATGTAGACGAATGTCATTGAGAAAAAACTCGTAGCTAATAACTTCAGACTGTGCGAGTGCGGGTAAAATCTCACACTCGTGTAGCAGCCCTTTAATGCGTCAGCATTTTTTTGTAAAATTTCCAGGTTTATGAACTATTGTAAAGTCGTATTCTCCAAGAGAAAGTTGCCAGCGGATTTGTCAAGCCGTTGGTGACTCTAATTTATACAGCCATAAAAGCGCTAGATCGATCTGTTATTTAAAAAAATGTATGAGCACATAAATAAGGTCGAATGTGTGACATTGACCAAATTGCAGCGAGAAGTTCTTTTTCAGTGCATCCATAGTTTGCTTCAGCTTAGTTAAGTACACGGCTAGTATAAGCGATAGGTAAATCGAATCCATCTACTTCTTGTGAAAGCACTGATCCTTAGCCAATTTTACTGGCATCACATGTCAATTTAAATGGTTTTGTAAAACGAGACATTCGCAGAATAGGGAAATTATTGAGCGAATCTTTCAATGATTCAAAAGTGTCCTAACAATCTAAGGTCTAATTAAATGGTTAATAGGTTCGTGAGTAGTTTAGTAATGCTTGAAAAGGGTGGTAGTATCCCGCTAGTCCGAGAAATTTTTTTAATTCAGATTGATTTTTTGGAATTAGGAATTTCTTTACTGCTGTTATTTTTCCTTTATCCGTCATAATTTTATTTGGGGTAACCACATGGTCGACATATTTTATTTCTTGCCAAAAATATTGGCATTTAGAGGGGTTTATTTTTAAATTGTCGGTTGTTAAGTTCTAAAATTGTGGTGCCAAAAACAACGACTTCATCTAAATAAGCAAAGTATCCATACTAAGTACACTGTTCCTCATTCGTTTGAATGTCGCAGGGCACCTTTGAGCCCAAACGGCGTACAAAGAAATTCGTAATGCCTTTCGCCAGTGCTGAAAGCTGTTTTTGGTGAATCTGAAAAATAAAGTCATATTTGGTGATATCCGCTTGAAGATCAAGAGTGGAAAAGTATTGGGCTTTTTCAATTTTATGTAATATATCGCAAATATTTGGTAGAGGAAAATGTCGTAAGCTGTGATTTGATTAAGAGGTCGGTAATCAATTACTACCCTCCATTTTTTATCATTAGTGGTCGATTTTTTGACACTAATAATAAGGAAAAGTTCTAGAACTTTTACTCTCTTTCACGATCCTTTGGTCTAGCATTTCGTTTACTTGCCATTGTATCTCGGTCTTTGTAGAATGAGCTTGCCGAAAAAAAAAATCTCCTTCTAGATAAAATATGTCATGAAAATTGGTTAAAATTAGCACAAGTGAACTTAATTCTTTATTATTCAAATGTGGAAATTAATAGAGGTCTTTAAAAAGAGATGCGTCGATTTAGTTCGTTATTATTTGGTTGTAAAGTAAATATTTGATACGTAATCCTTAATGGGTTCCTTAATTATGAATTTTAAATGTTGAATTTGAATTTCTTCGTCTGATAAATTTTACAAATGGAAGAGTGATTTGGTTTGGTTGTACCATGTGAATTGAATAAGCTAGATAGTTCTTGTGAGGACAAATAAATTCAAAATCATTTGGAAGATTTATTGGTAATGTTTTAATGAAATTTTTTCAGGCAGCAGTTTTAATGAAATTTTTTCAAATTCACTTGGTATTTCAATTTAAAAATTTTGGAAATTTTATTACACGTATTTTCGCTTGGGAAATTTTGACCAAAGTCACGGTTTTTCCAAAGGCATGGTTTTGAAATAACTTTCAATTTGCAATTCACATCTGGATAAATATTAGTTTCTTCATGAATAATTGATTTTTTTATAATACAAATGTCAGCTCCAGTTCCAACTAAAAATGGTATATGAATGTATTTACAAATATTATTGTCTAAATTTACATATTTATATAAAGAGTTTGTTGGATTGGTAATTTTGTGTAATTCTCTTACAGTCGTATTATTTTCAAATCCGATATGATCGTTTAAATTTTCGGATTTTGTTTTGGACTCTGATTCGAATTGGAGGCATTCTGAAGGTTTCAGGCTCTCAAAGGAACGCTTTAGTCTGGCTTCGAACGTCTGCTGACATTTCCCGAGCTTGAAGGGTGTATTCAAAGCTGCGTTACTGTAACTCTGATTAGCTTTATAGGAATCACTTTGTTTTTTTGAGGAAGCAATCTTGAATTTTCTGACTCGATTTTTTGCAGCAAGCGCAAATTATATTAAAAGAATTAATTGTTCTAGAATTAAATGTACGGCTATTCTTATTTGTATGATATACGAAATTCAATTTTCGATTGTAATGTTTCGTGCCCTGTCCCGAAAGTTCACAATTTTGACAATATTTTAAGATTTGTGTATATAGAGATGGAGTACGATTATGAGAAAAAGAACTGTTTCAATATTTTATTGTTAGTTCTTCCTCGACAGGCATTGACTTAAATTTTATTTGAGCTATCCAATTCTTCTTGGAAGCGCTTTTAAAGGCATAATGTACATTATATAAAATCAAAATCTAATTTAGTATATAATATTAGTAAACTAGATTTTGATTATGTAGTAAAAGTAGTAATAAAAACACTAATTAGAATAAGAGATTGAGATGATGATTACTGTTGTGGCCATCAAACCTTAAACACGTTAATAAAATATAATTGGTCGCGAACATTAAAAATTTTAAAATAATTATAATATAATTTCTAATAAAAATAATTATTAATAATAATAAATACTTAAAACCATATCCAAATTTATTAAATCCAAAAAACTAACCGCCCGGTTTACAATACGAGTAATCTGAAAATTATATAAAATGCAAAATCGCTTAAGTTAACTTGGTAATGAATTGTACTAGTATGTTAAACACAAAAAAATACTAAAATAGCCGACCGGTCTTCGTTCTGTCAGTCAGTTCTGGTCTTTCAAATGCTGGTTTTCCATACTTTACGAAACGATTCTTTCCCGGAACGTTACAAGGCGATTTAAATATTAAATTTAACTCTTTGTAAAAACATTCCTATCTTTTGAATTTCAGCATTTGAAGCAAAATAGTTTGTTTTAAACGAAGTAAAGATTCAGTTTTTGCGTGTCTACTAAAAAGCACATTTTATGATAGAAAATAAAGCTTTCAGGGAACGTAAGCAGGATACGTTCAAATTAGTTGAGGACCGCAAAATGCTTTTTAATTTTTGGTATAAATGGAACCAGATGTTCTTTGAACAGAAACTCAACATAAGGTAAACGTACAAACAATCGAATTCCAATTATAAATTTGGCGCCATTTGTGTGACATTAATTATAATTTGCATAACAATGTATAACAATGTACACGCGCGAAAACAAACTCAGACATACAAAACGATTTGCAAAATGTGATAAGAGTTTTGTATATTTAATTGTTATATCCATAATCAGACGACACTAATCACTAAACATAAGTAGAGTTTCCGTTTTATACAATAAATATTATGATGTTAAGTGATTTGCGCATGCGCATACATTATAATTGTATCTTTGACATAAAAAAAAAAATGAAAACATTTAATGATGATCTTACATCTTGTTGTGTACAGCAATATATAATTATATCGTCTTAAACGATTGCATGACTTAAAAATGTCGCGCGAATTTTATACTTTGTTGTTGGTGTTGCTGTATTTATTCGCTCGTGAAACAAATTAAGATAAAATTGTAAAAAAAATGTATGTTGTTGTAACACAGCATAACACTAAATATGATCATCATCATCATCGCCGTCGTCTTCACGATGATCGCGAGTCATACTATCAAATTTTATTTTATCACACATGATCATGAATGGAGGCAAAACTACAACAACAACAACAAAAAACGTATTTTATATATAAAATGATAATGATAACAATAATCGTAGTAATAACAATATAATAAATTTTGTGTATAGATGGAAGCCCATGCCCGGAAGCAATAATTTAAAAATTTCAATATAAAGCCATTGTGATCGAATTATGGAATTTAATGACATTATGTGTGTACTAAATGAGTATGTGTGTCGAATGAAAAGTGAAATTTGAATTGGAAGTGGCGTGAGTTTATTATTTGGCGTATGTATGTGTGTGTGTGTATGCCTGGGCATATACACTAAATGATTTATTTGATATGACATGATGATATATAGCATGGCGGAAATAAATCCAGATTACGATGGATTAATTTAAAATAATTATATGGTATTTAGTAGTCCGTAAACACCTCTAAATCAAGATTCTATGTTGCCGTCTAGCATAAAAATTATTAGGCACGTACAAACCATTTTTTTATATATAGTATGTATGTATAAATGGACGTAAATGACTTAGCAAAAATTTTATATAAAAAGTATTATAAGATTGATTGGATTTATAAAATAAAAATCATGATCAATTTCATCAAATCAAGAACGAACGAACGAAAAAAAATGTTTATGACATCACACGGTTCAAAAACTCCGCATGTGTATTTCAAACTACTGAAGATTGCTTTAACATTTTATTATATTTTGACAATGTCACGATGCGATCGAAGAAGATCAAAGTAAAATATTTTAAATTATAATTTTTTTTTTGTATTTTTGAATAATTTAAAATATCAATTTTTGACGCTCCTAGATTTTAAATTATCTATGTAGAATACTCATAATAAATATAGTCTAGAGTGGCGCGTCCATTATATATTGTCCTTGTACACTGGCATACAAAAAAAATATAATTCGTGACAACTTAAAATTTTTTAAATTGCATGCAATTTTACCAAACCTCGATCCAATTTAATTTGAATATGTGTTACAAAAATTCATGTATTTTATATATATAATAAACAAAAAAATTCAATACAACATTGAGCCGCAGTGTATGTCAATCAAATGTGTGTACCGCATGTAAGAAAACGCAAAACACATACAACAAGACTTTCTTATCACAAAGTGACTGACCATTTTGGCATAACCGCGCGCCGTTTATTTACAAAAAAAAAGCATTTTTAATTGATTGACAGCGTAATGTTTTCGTATATTACAATGAAATATCCTTTTAACGAGGTTTTATGTATTTTATTGTAAATTTTATGTTGTAAAATGCAAATTATATAAAATCCTGGTGAACACACACGATTTTTTTTGCAAAAACTTTTATATATACACACAGAAAATTTATTATCTTTGATTGGATCAATGACAAACGTGATGACTTCGTAGAATTTTATATACAAAAAAACTATTTGGGAATGTGATCTATACCAAAAACAAAATTAGAAAATATTTCATAATATTTAGATCAGATTAAATGGTGATCAATAATAGTACTCTTGTGTTCTCTTTTGTGGTAAACCAGGGCAGTGAACTTATGGAGGTATATATAAATTGTTTGTCAGATCTACGATATGAAAGAATTGCATTGAATATTTTCAGTATAAAATAAAATTGAGACGATCGAAGCGATTTTGATTTGTAATTATTAATTAGTGAATGTATTGCGTATATGTTTGTGACGTCATTTGAAATTTTTTAAATCGTGCGTAGGAAAAATATATTTTACATTTTAGCTTACGACCCTTATGTTGATTTTTATTGAAATTTTCCTACTCTAAAACTAGTACCCTCATTTTATATCCTCATTTTGTATCAATGGGCGCTTTCAGGATACCCAACAGTTGGGAACATTTTGATTAAAATCGCGGCCAACGTTATAAAAATATATAGAATAATGAAATTTTTAAATCAAATTGGCGATGATTTTACTAATCATGATAGGAAACCTGAAAGCGACCAATCGGACAGAAATGAACTACACTGCTTTTAAATGTCAAAAAATATATTTTTGTCATGGCAACAACAAAAAATGGGTTACTCGATCAAAAAACCTGGGCTGGGATGTTCTAACATCACCATGTTTCGATAATTTATCGAAGTTTATTTCTCGTTTCTGTAGAGTAAAATTTATCTCTGTTTCAATTTTTTTATCGTTTACCAGCCTGCTAGATTGCAATACTGTGATGTTGCTACTGTGTTTCTATCACCAAATAATTTTTTTTCGATCGTAGAACGAAAATACGTGAAATAGATATTTTTCAAATATATTCTAGTAGGCTGTGATAGCAATAGAGATGAAATAATTGATAAACGAAACAGAAGTCAAATTAATTCTAGCAGAAAGAGACGTAGACTTCGATAAAATATCGCAAAATGGTGATGTTAGAACATCCCAGCCCTGGAGTGGAGACAATTACCCTGGGTGTATCAAAATATTACCATTATGGTATTTTTATTCTTTCAATCGAACATTATTACAGCTGTTGGAGTACCATTTTTACCCTCAGAGTAACATTTTTCGTTCAATCGAAATCAACATTAGTTGCTAACACATGGGCTGAAAAGTCCCGGGCCTAAACAAGAAAACACGTTTTTTTTTGTTCAAAATTGGCTTTATTCATCAACGTATTCTCCATCAAGAGCAAAACAATCATTTAAGCGTCGCTCTAACATTTCAATACCACTTTTGTAGAACGATTTATCTTTTGTCTCAAAACAGGCCTCAGTTTCAGCGATAACCTCTTCATTTGAGCAAAATTTCTTACCGGAGAGCATTTTTTTTAGGTC
Source organism: Nephrotoma appendiculata (assembly GCA_947310385.1). NCBI lineage: Eukaryota > Metazoa > Arthropoda > Insecta > Diptera > Tipulidae > Nephrotoma > Nephrotoma appendiculata. The sequence continues at coordinate 75,739,668 of OX371225.1, forward strand.
TGCGAACAGCCAATAGTCGCTGGGAGCCAAATCTGGCGAATACGGTGGATGTGGGAGCAATTCGAAGTTCAATTCATGTAGTTTTGCCATTGTTTTGATTGACTTGTGACTCGGTGCGTTGTCTTGATGAAACAAAATCTTTTTCTTTGCCGTATGAGGTCGTTTCTTTGCAATTTCGGCCTTTAAATGCTCCAATAGCGCTATATAATATTCTCTGTTGATGGTTTTCCTTTCTCATGATAGTCGATGAATATAACACCACGCATATCCCAAAATATCGAGGCCGTAACCTTTCCAGCCAATTGTTGTCCTTTCGGCCGCTTTGGAAGAGGTTCACCAGTTGCTGCCACTCAGATGACGATCGTTTTGATTCCGGAGTGAAGTGATGGATCCATGTTTCATCCATTGTCACATATTGACGCAAAAATTTCGGTTTGTTACGTTTAAACATGGCCAAATATTGCTCAGAATCATCAACACGTTGTTGTTTTTAGTCAACAGTGAGAAAACGCGGAACCCACTTTGAACAAAGTTTTCTCATAGTCAAATGCTCATGCAACATAAAGCTAACACGTTCTTTTGATAACTTTACGATGTCAGCTAACTCACGCAACTTCACTTTTCGATCATTCAAAACGATTTTGTGGATTTTTTTATGTTTTCTGGGGTTACCACCTCATTTAGACGTCCACTGCGTTCTGCATCATCGATGTCTCTACGACCACGTTTGAAGTCAGCAAACCAACGTTTTAATGTTGTTTTCGATGGAGCGGATTCCCTATAACACTTTTCAAGCCCTTGCTTGGCTTGAACGGTATTTTTTCCCATCAAGAAGCAGTGTAATATTAAAACACGACATTGTTTTTGGTCCATTGTTTTGAAACTAACAAAAGTAGCGTCACTCTTAGCACAAACTAATGAATATAATATATTGAAATTTTTAAAGCTGTCTTTTGAAGGTTATTACCAACTGAACAAACAAAATTTAACAAAAAAAAACATGTTTTCTTTGTTAGGCTCGGGACTTTTCAGCCCATGTATTAATATCTAAAGATCCCATGTAAGCATTCGACAAATGGGAACCTATTGAACATGATGATAATTTTTATTAAAAAAATGTTTTCAGATGAGAATAGCGCTACAAATCCCGGTAAAGCGGTAAATTTAACCAATTTATATTGCATTACTTGAGCCTGGAAAACCTATATTGGTAGCGCAGTAAGTTGAACATCAAAATTGCTGGTCTGCTAATGTTGATGTTTTAATGTTGTAGTTTTAATAAATTCAAATTACGGGACAAAATTTGATTTTTGAATGACTGCTCTAAAATCGCCGGTGTGTAACTTTTCGAGTATCAGAATATGCCGAGTTAATGATGAATCGAATAAATGGTATATATTTTGGCCAGGGCGCATATTCTTGAAATTCAATCGAATAAAACCGTATAAATTTTTTTTCGATTAAAAAACTCTATCAAAAATTCGATGACTACATTTTGCCGTATTTTTCAAACTAATCGATTATTTTATATACCATTCTCATCGCGGTCAACTGCTCATCGAGTCGTGGTTATAGTTATGTCAAAAAATTTGATATTAGTTGATGTTGAGTGTGTTGTCATATGTTATTAAAGCCTGAATTGCCTCTATAAAGTTTATTAGGGCTTCCTTTTGTTGTTTAGAGATACGTCCTAATCTGTATTTTGGTTTTCTTATTTTGGAAATTCAAAATGTGACCTGACAGATGTACGTATGCAAAAATGGAACTCACCGGGGTTTTATACCGCAGTAGAAAATTTCTAATGCGGTATAAAACTCCGTCTACTTTTTAATCGAAAATTTTTGCTTACGAATTTCAAAAATGGAATAATTTATTTTTCCGATTGATATGACGTATTTTGGCCGAAAGTCGACGACGATTTTATTCGATTGAATTTCAAGAATAGGCGCCCAGCTACTGTAAAGTGGTACTAAATTTTTCTAAATTCCCATTTGCGGAAGCCCATTGAATGAAAGGCTCGTTTATTAACAATTTTGCGCACAGTTCTACAGTGGCATATTTTAATTACCACTATTGTCTCTCTTCACCGAACAGATCAACAGAGATTACTTCAAAGTATTGACATTTAACTTAAATTACTTTATTGACATTTATTACAGGCGTTTTTAATAAACTCTAGCTTTTTTGGAGAATTTATATTTTAGACATTCAGGGCTCGTTTGAATGTAGTCCGAAATTGCATACCACACCAATAATATTTCTTTCAAATTTTCTCTAATAAACGTTCAACCCCACAATGTCCGGCATGGGTTCGTCATGGCAAGATTTTAAAATTTCAAGTGTAAGATTTTCTGAGACTACAAATTGTGATTCTTTAGAGTCTACATCGGGAACGTATCTGTATAACAAGCCATCTTTCATAACATACCCGCGTTCAGTCCAATTTTTCAAAACAGGGTGATCCGTTATTACAAAATAACCTTTAGTTTTTATAAATATTCATCTTGCAGTTGAGATTGTCGAAAGTAAGCTGGATCTTTTGATGGAATATCTACTTGAAATAAGCAAATGCCAAACTGTTGGCACAAGTTGCTTACATCTACTTGAAATAAGCAAATGCCAACATCACAGTTGGGTGCCGATCGCGTGTTAGCTATAACATTCGCCTTACCAAGGTTATCAATAATTTTTAAATTGAAATGTTGTATTAAAAATACCATTAACCACTTCGATGCATGGTGATCCAAACCAATCGTAACATCGAAACCATCCATATAGCCCCGATATTTTCAAAGTCCTAAAACAACAACGAAAGCTTCACGGTCTCTGTGGTACTGTAATTTCTTTCAGTAGACGAAAGCAAACGTCGTGCTTATTCGACAAGACCCACAAGACGTTCTTCCGTTCCATAAAACTAAGCTGATTTTAAGGCAACGTTGCTGGTATCGGTTGAAAGTATATAATGCCGGGAATAGTCAGCTTTTTTCAAGAGATAGCAAAAAATAATAATTCCCTTAAGGCTTGGAAAGCATTCGTGTGTTCGTCTTTCTATTCTCATTTTGCTAGTTTTTTTAAATCTGGAACGTTTCTAGGCGGTAAAAGTTTAGATATTTTTAGATCTATTCAGGATTAGAAAACGTAAGATTACTGATAATCTTTAACTTTTTCTGTTAGCAGATTATGTACTGATAAGAGTTTAATACAGTTCAATAATTCGTTTTAGTTTCGATTTTGAGCAACACGTATGGATCCCATTTATATCTTTTAGAGTTTCAAATAAAATGTTTATATTTTTTTATTTCATATTAGAAGCTTTCAACAGAATTCTCGTATTTTTTCTTTCCAACGGCGAGCTTTATTTATTTTTATTTCATCTTCATATTTGTATATAATATAATTAAATACGTATCAAATGTTTCGTATATTGAAAAGCTTTTATTTTAAAATTGGGAACTTAAAAATTATTAAAAGCTTGATTCGCTTGAATGTAGCATTACTTTCATATTTTGTGAATATTACTGTTTTATTTAAATCACTACAAAAGGCTATATTTTACAACCACACCCAATTTTTTTTTTAATGAGTTTTGATGTTAATCAAACATTATTAAGTATTAAAGGATGTGCTTATTGCTTTATTTTAATTTTATTCAGGTTCTAACTTTTTATGTAACAAAAGCTCGAGCAAATTTTAATTTTTTTAAATACTTGACGTGCTAAAAGTTGGAGGGAGTACTTTTTGTATCAAAATGTTATAATTTAAATAAGATTTATACTCTTTATTATTTACAAATCAAGTTTTGAAAGAAAGCTTTGCTAGATAGTTGTTAATATTTAAAAGTTTTTGCTAAATTATTTTAAAATATTAACAAAATTTATCTACCACCAACTTCATCGATGCTGAAACATTAAAATTACTAAATTAAACTCAGCTGAGTATTTATCTGCAAGAGTTAAATGTTTTAATTAAATGATACATACATTTTTAAGCTTATTATGAGATATAAAATCTAACAATTTTTAGTGGAATATTAATTGAAGAAATTTCATTCGGAACAATGGTAACGTTAAATCCTTGAATGAGTTAAATATTCTAACTAGTAAAAGCTCGAACAATTTTAAAAGATAGTTTTATAATGTTCTGTTGTATTTTTACAAAGCGTACAATTTGAAAAGTTTTCCAATTGTTGAAATAAGCTTCCGAAGCTCTAGAACTGTTTTACAAAATACATTTCGTAAATTATTTTCAGAGCTTTTGATCTCATAAAACCAAGTTTAGAATTTTTAGAAGCAATTCACACATTTTAAGTCAAGCTTGTTATTAGTTTATTAAAATAATTACAAAAAGCATAATGTTAATCTTGCAAAAAAAAGAGAAATTAAACTGATGAAATAAAGCTTTTAATGTTCACGAGCAGCATTTGGCGTTAATCCTAAATACATAATAAATCAAAAAATGGGAGAGGGGATTTAGTTAACACAATGTGATGTACGTCAGTAGTAAGAATATCTGTCAAATATTAGTTTTCGCTTAGAATTTGAACTAGAACGCTAGAATTTGAACGCTTAGAGCTTTTAATAAAACATTTAATATCTAATAGTAAAATATTTAATAAATATATTTACAACCATAATAAAGTTAGCTTTCCTAAATGTTGTTAAATTTTTTGACTAGTAAAAGCTCGGATAACTTTGAAAGACGAATTTGTAATCAAAATAAACAAAATAAAAAGCTTTTTGTAAATATAAACGTTTGAACATTTGAATAATTTTCCAATTTTTTAAACAAGCTTCCAAAGCTCTTAAGCTGATTTTTCAAAATGCATTTTGTTGAATCATCCAAGAGCTTCGGTTTTCATAGAATCTAATTAAGCATTATTACGCTTAAATTAAGCTTCCAATGTTTCACCAGCAACCTTAGGTAATAATGGATCAAAAATGTATTTCGAGGGAGTGTAAATATTTGAATAAATTTAATTTGTAACAACGCTAACGTTAGCTACATCCTTAAATGTTTTTTTTTCATTATTAAAAGCTCGGACATTTTTAAAAGTCGAATTTGTAGTATTCTGTTCACATAAAATTTGAATTATTTTTCAAATTTCGAAACAAACTTCTGACGTTCAAAAACTGTGTTTTTCAAAATGTATTTTGTAAATTCAAAATGATACTAAGCTTTCAATGTTTGACCTGCACCAGATAGTCTTAGGTAGTAAATCAAAAAAATTATTTTGAAGGTGTAAATTCCAATATTGTGATCTACGTCAGTAGTACATAATAATATATGTCAAATATTTTTTCCTCTCTTGGAATTTAATCTAGAAGGGTTGCTTTAAACATTTTTTTTCTTTAGAGCTTTTAATAAAAAATTTTCTAAGTACGCGAAAAAATGTATTTGCAACAATGATACCTTTGCTATATATATCCTTAAATGTTGTTAAACAATTTAATTAGTGAAAGCTCGGCCAATTTTGAAAGAATAATTTATAATGTTCTAGCTTTGTAAAAAAATACAAAGCTTTTCGTAAAAGCTCTTAAACTATTTTTTCAAAATGTTTTTGTAAATTTATCCAATAGTTTTTGTTTTCATAAAATCTAGTTTAGCATTGTTAGACGCAATAATCACATTTTGAGTCATGCTAGCAATTATTTTATAAAAATAATCACAAAAAGCTTAATGTTTAATTTTGCAAGTAAAGAGAATTAAACAAATAAAATATAGCTTTCCATGTTTTGATGGAGCCAAGTAATAAGAATTATGTTAAATATTTTTTTTTAGTTTCAAATTTAAAGGGTAGCTTTAAATATGAAATATACTTTAAAGCTTTTAGTCAAATATTTTCTAAATTTAAAGAATACAAATTTTCAAGGTTTTTCCATTGCAATCGTGGCGATCCATAATAATTTCTTTATTTTAATCATTAAGATAAGAAATTGAAAATTATCAAACCAATTTAAACAACTCTTTTTACTCTTTAACTGTTTTTTAATAGAAATTTCCCAGTTAAATTTAATTTTGAATGAAAACCTACAAAAAAAAACTTATTGGGTTATTAAAATAGCTTATATAGGACTACGTTGCTATTTGAAAGCACGCAACTATTTTTTTTATTTAGAAGTTGAGGTGTTAACCAATTTTAAATAAAGCATTACTCATTTAATACTTGCAGAGCTTTAAAAACTTATTGAAGATCTTTTGCAAAGTTTACCGGATTCGAATCCCGATAGGGGCAGGATGCCAAAGGAATTTTCATTTACAGATTACGATCTGTGATGAAATGGAAAACATCTATGATCACCTGCCGGAGTGCAAAACTCGGAAAAAATCGGACCTATAACCGTACGTCTTCGAATTGGCTGGTAACGGTGTAAAAGTATGGACGGAAATAGCAAACCACGGAGGAGTTGGATGAGTCTTGGTCCCAGAACAGATTGCAGTGATAATAAAAAAAGCGTGCCTCTCTTTAATTTTCCTCTTTTAGCAAGTTCTTCAGTTATTTGTGTATTAAAACATTTAAGGAAGTTGTTTGTGATTCCTTGGAAATTTGGTTATCGTTTTTTACGGCTTTAAGATAGAATTTGCCAAGTAGTTTTTTTCTTTTTATTATTGACGCTAACATATTTCTGAAGACTTAGTCAAACCATTTAAAATAATTCTAAAATCCTAAATTCTTAAATTAAAGAAATAACAGCTCTTTGTTTACACATCAATGTTAACTATAGAAGCCTCTTGGAGCAATATGAGAAGACCATTACTGTTTAGTAGTTTGCGCTATTTTTAATAATTAGACCAAACCTACAGATAATATTAGCTCCATATCCTAATCGATACACCTGTATCTTAATCAATTTTCTGTACATAACACATCTGCCTAAAATCTGTTTACGTAATTTTTGTTATTTTATTATTTCCGTCAAGGAAGATACAACAAAATCGTTTCCATGCAGCTGCTTCCCAGAATTTAAAACCCCATAAAACCCAAACTTAAAATTGAATGCAAATAGCTCATTTCATAAACTAAACAACACATTTATGATGTTCAATAAAATTCACTTAAAAGAGTTTTCTGTTTGATTGAATTTAAAGTAAAGTTAAAATATAAAAAACACAAAATTAATCGCTTTTATTTATTTTATTATACCATGAAAATAGTTTTTAATTTGAAAAACTGTATATAGAGTGAATAGAGAGCTCGCAAAGAAATCGAAAATAATTAAGTAAATCAAGCGTGGTAATCAAACTAACTAATAATAACAATTGTGTATGAGTATTAAAGATTATTACCCGAAAAAAAAATTTGGTTTTATATTGAACAGACATAAAGTGCTTTTTGTTGCTTTTGTTGTTGTTGTTGCTGTTAAATAGTCTTTATGTGCTTCGATTTGATCGATTTATTTATTTTTTTCTTGTATATAGGTTTGTATAAAAGGCACACGTCAATATTACAACAACTATATTATTAAACAATAACATAAAAACTTTTCAATCGATTTAACTTTAAATTTAAAACTTTATTTTTTTTTTAACTTTTCAGAAATCATTTACATTAATCCTTCAGGCAGTTGATTTTTATAACGCTACTTATCCGAGTAAGTATTTTAATTGATTGAAACATTATTATATGTAATTTAATTGATATTTAATATTGTGTGTAAATGCTTTTAACAAGCTTTTTGAGTGTTTTGTATTGACAGAGCGAGCGCGCACAGGAAGTTGCGGAAGTATAAAAAATTAAATATTTCCCACCGTTTTATTTAAGAAAGTTATAAATATTCTTACTAATTTGAAACAAATAGCAATATAAATATCTATCCAGGTACTGTCAATCATATACATAAATAATAATTAATTATCAATCCCATTACCGTATTTGTATGCAAGTACAGTACCGAACCGAATATAGAGGCGAATATTATCCACATGTCAATCGCGTTTGCTAAATATAATTTCCATATGAGGTATACTCACTCGTACGTCCAACCAGTGATGCGATATAAATTTTCATTTAATCAATCAAGTTTCATTTAACAACATCATTAATTACAATATATATTACGGCCGGGAGTACAAAACTGATAATTTTTCAATTTACGGTTTTTTTAAGTACACGTAAAATAGTTACGTTAAGTACACATATATGCATATATGGGGTACGGTACTATCGTTTTAGAACGAAAAATAAAAAAAAAATTATAATTACAATATAAAAAATCATTAATCATTGTATTGATTTATATATGCGCGTATCTTTCTCTGCACCAAAAATAAAAAACAAAAACATAAATGTCGATTTTACTTCTTGTCTGTTAAGTTTGCGCGAAGATCGTATATAAGAACAAGATCTTTGTTTTATAATATGTATTTTATTGTATGTACACAAGATCATGATAAACTGGGCGATAAACGAGATTTTTACACAAACCGTTTTTGTTATTATTTGGTTTATTTATTTATTTATGTATTTTATGTACTTTGTATAAATAATATTTAGATTAAATTGGTTGTTAATTTAGCAGCCAATGTAGAATTTGTATCATATATGTTGTGGATTACATAACGAACGTAGAAATATTATATCAGAATACTTTGAACCTCGATATGTGGATTTGGCTTATCTACCTACTTGCACCGTTCTGTTGTTAATTTGACAAACATAATGATGGACCGCATAAAGGCACCGTTTCCAAACTCAACGATTGAACAAAACCATCTGAAATAATTTTCGATGTGCTATATAGTTCTGTATATACCCAGATTTTACGTCACAAACTGCTGTTTGTAACACTGTGTCTGTGTTGATAATATCATTTGAATTCTTTACCAAATGTTTCAGTTTTATTTTTTTCAGTTTATTCGTATATCACTCTATGCCAAACTGTTAGACGCGTTTCTCGATGAAATTGTTCGACCATGCCATTCGTTTGCGGATTGCATGTAATCTCGCGTATCCGGTGTGAGCAAAAAAATTTAGTTAATTCGGTGAAAGTTCCTTTAAGGGTTGTAATATGGAGAGGAACGCCGAATCGTTGTACGTATTTGTTTACGAATGTTGTCGCAATTATTTCTGCTGACGGGCAGTAAGCTTCGAGCCATCGAATGAATCGGGCGACACAGGATAAGAGATAAGTATATCCATCGGCCAATGGAAGAGGACCCACTATATCCAAATGTATATGTTCGAATCGACCAAATGAAATTTCGAATCGTTTAATCGGCACCTCATCGTTTTATGTCATCAGAGAAAAAAACTCTCGACCACTTCGACAACTCGGCAACGGACAATTCGGCGACGTTCAACCAGGCGGTGGGAAAAAAATCAAAAATGAAGATAAAAATTGACTGATTTCAGGATTGTATACCATTGGTTCGAGTGACGTCGTTTTTTTTAAAGTTGTTTTAAATAAAATATTAAACTGATTAATGAAATTTTATTAAATTCGGTTATTTCTTAACCGATTATGATCGGATTGAGCATGTTGGATGGAAATGAGATTCTCAAATGAGTTTTCGAAGGAGTTTTGGAATATGTGTAAATATATGCACACGCCTTTTAGTTAGTAGGCACGATAGAAATAATCATGTTTCGTCTGTTTTGCATAAAATTGTGGTTGATTTAGAAAAAATTGGCATTGAAGTATAAAAAATTGTGCTTGACTTGTAAAAAGTTGTGAGTGAACTAAAATACATAAATTGAATATCATTTGCAAAATTGTGAATTTGAAGTGCAAAACCTATATACCACAATCATCTAGTTTACTGCATCATTAGCAGATAAAGATTTTATATTCATCGACGAATTTCCCAACCTCCTTGATTATCCGATATTAAAATTTGACTCAAACGATTTTGATCGGTAGTAATAAAAAAACTTTCGCGGTTTATGTTTCCTTTATCTATGGCTGATGTTTGTATATTAAAAATAACGTTTAAAAATATCCCAATTTGTGGGAAACCGTTTGCTGCTGGTGGAATTCTAATTTGAATATTCTAATGAATCATGGTTCATTCCATTCTATAAGAATAGACCATTTCTGTTGTACTGCGGGAAATGCAGCAAATGTCGTTTTTTTTAAATAAATGCCACCGTGAAATAGTTTGTAGACACAATGATGTAAAATCCGGCACAACATACGCCTGTTGCACTGCAAGGAGTTTTTGTAAACGGCAGTATACTATGCGCAGAAATCTTCAAAGAAGGAGTTAATAATTTAAGTGCGTTTCTTTTTAATTTAAGCGTTTCTTATTTAGATAGAAATGAACCAAATCCGCAATATATTCTGATATTTGGCTTAGAGTATCACTCAACGTGGAGTGAACATACGAGGGTAGTATGATAAGTACCTGACCTAGACAAGAGATGGCGTACCTAAAATTTTTAAGGTGGTATTTTTCTGTAGTATAACCTTAATCAACCATACTCTCAAATTGTCAAATCATTCCACTGTTTAGTTTATTTTTACTAGTCGTTCAAATTGAACAGCTTTTATATTTTTAGAAAAAAGAAAAAATTTGAATGCCGAGCGGTAATAAAATAATTGTTTCTAAAAAATAAAACAAATCATGAGATTGAAACGGAACTCAAATAAATTTATGGGAATTTTTCACCTTCATTATCAATCATAAAATATTGGACAGCAGAATTTAAACGTGACCGTACAAGTGTTTTTGATGAAGATCGTCAAGGGCGTCCAAATGAGGTTACAACTTCAGAAATGATCGATAAAATCCACGATATAGTGATAAACGATTGAAGAGTGAAAGTGCGTGAGATTGCCGAGACTGCGGGCATTTCAATTGAACGGATGCAAACTATTTTAACAACTCATTTGGATATGAAAAAACTTTCAGCAAGATGGGTGCCGCGTTTACTCACTATTGACGTGTGCACACTTGCGTCGTCGCTATGGCAAAAATCCACGAATTACGATACGAATTGGTACCGCATCCACCATATTCGCCGGATTTAGCACCAAGTGATTATTTTCTATTTCCAAATATGAAAAAATGGCTCGGCTAAAAAAAATTGGCTCTAATGATGAGGTTATTGCTGAAACAAACACATATTTTGAAGGGTTGGAACCATCATATTTTTTGGAAGGGATTCAAAAGATAGAAAAACGTTGGACTAAGTGTATCGAAGTGAAAGGCGATTACGTTGAAAAATAAAATGAGTTTGAAACAAATACTATATGTTTTTTTCTGGTCGAGGCCAGGTACTTATCATACTACCCTCGTATTATGAACATATCCAGATATATGGATGGATCTTTTTTGCTCTCTCATGTTTTCTCAAATTTTCGTCATACTGGTCAGATAGAACAGAAGTACAGTTTTACCTATGCACTGTTTTGTTTGTTGCCAAATAAAAGAGCTTAAACATATACAAAATTATTCTACATGTTACTCGAAATTTGGTGTCAACTCAATCCAATTCATCAAGTCATTCGTACAGTGTTTTCAGAAACCAACATTTGTTCATGTTTCTCGCACTTCAGTCGGTAATACTTCTATCCTTCACACCACCGCTTATTATTCCACTAGGTTCAAATTGGCGCCGTGTAATAATGCGATCGTGGGCCCGCTAAATTAATTTACACCAGCGAATCGCCTATATCTGAAACATGGAATCCATTAGCTAGATCACAAAAATTGTTTCTGTAATATTTATTGAGTTCCGTTAAAAGTTCCTGGCCATATTCCAGAACTCCTTTCCAGAAAATCTTTCAAAACTCATTTTAAAATCCCATTACCATCCAACATACCAAATCTCATCATAATCAATTAAGACATGGTCGAGTTTAATAAAAGTTCATGAACTAGAGTCACTTTAATATTTTATTTAAAACAGATTTTAAAAAAACGACGTCACTCGAACCAATGGTGTACAATAGCCGTAGCTATTGAGTAGCTGTTGCCAACAGAGTCGGTTTCACCGAGTTGACCACCACCGAGTTGGTTTCGCCGAGTTTACCTGTTCCGAAACAAGGGGCGGAATCATGAAATACGACCGGAAAATTTAAACGGATTTAAAAATATTTTCAAACTTATTAGATTAAAAGTATTCAAATTTTCCATGATGGATGCAGACTGATGTATAAATGCAACTTCCATAATATTTGAAGAGCAAGGGCTAATCTCCTTTAAGATTTTCGAAATTAATTTTTTACCGGTTCAACATTTCCGTTTAAAACTCGATTATGAAATAGTTGTCGAATTAAATTTGTATGTTAAACTTTCATTTATTTGAGTTTCCATACAAAATATCAACGCCAACTTTGACCATTTATCGAATTTTTTTGTGTTTGTTCTTTGAAATATTTTCTAACAATTCATTTTTTCGATCGGGTTTCATGATCTGGCCCCTGTATACATCAAAATAATTATATATTTCCGGAATTTTTACAATTTTGAAATACAAAAGACTTCAATGGCATCTCTTAAAATGAAACGGCGAACAACCTGGGGCGAGAAAAATGAATTTCGAAAATTTTGTAGGAGATTAACCTTTGTTCAACAGTAAATAAGTTGCATTTATACATCAGTCTGCATCCATCATAGTAAATTTGAATACTTTTAATCTAATAAATTTGAAAATATTTTTAAATTCGTTTAAATTTTTCCAGTCGTATTTCATGATTCCGCCCAAGATTTTGCTCAATTACCTATACGCTTTTGTTTATAAAAGGTGTTTTTTTAGAGGTTCTCAATTTTAAATTAAAATAGAATAAATAAAAACATTTTGAATATCAGTGAAACTAGTTTTAGGATAGATAATTTTATGCCATTAGGCGCAATCTGGTTTAATTTTCACACATTTTTTGCAACATCGCATCTCGTTAATAACTCATCAACTTCCGATTGTTTCGTTTCAAGTATTCAATCGTCTCTTGTTTATTGGCGTAGACAAGCGACTTAACCCATTTTAAAATAAAATATTCTAATATAGTTAGATCACACGATCTCAGTGGCCAATTAACAGGACCATTAAGTAAAATTAATCTTTCATCAAATGTTTCTTTGAGTAAATTAATTGTTCACCGTTGACTGTAACATTCCGCCAATCATCATTTTCGAAAACATACGAACCAATATATGATTCCACTGGCACATAACGCGCACAAAACAGGGATTTTCTCTGGATGTAATGGATTTTCGGCATAGTCTTGTGGATTATCTTCACTCCAATTCCGACAATTCTGATTATTAACGTACCCATTCAACCAAAAGTGAGCTTCGTCGCTGAACAAAATTTTGTTTGGAATATGAACATTATTATCAATTTGTGCTTCGGCGTATTGGCCGAATTGGCCACATTTGCGATTGTCGGATGGCTCTAAATCCAGCTTTTTATATAAAATGTTCTATAAAGTAGATGGACACATCTCCGCAGTTGCTGTTCTACGTTTGGATACATATTATCATTTAGAGTATACATGGTGCGAAAAATTCGTTAATCGAATTACCCGCTCTGATGGATGATTATGACGACCGTAAAATGAACGTAATGCACGATAAGAATATAGCGAACAGAACCTTGATTTTGATAAAAAATTTCAACAATTTGCAATCGTTGCTCTGGCGAGAGTCTATTCAGCTATCAAATCTGTTGTCAAACAAAACAGTGTGACCAACTTAAAGATGTGAACCTCTAAAAACAACTTTTACTTGTCAATCAACTTACGAGTAGCACAGATGATGTGAAAAGTTCTTCGAAGTTCACTCTGCGATGTATGGGCGATCCGGGTCTGGCGATCTTTCGCAGTAGATCTCGATACCACGCAAATTAAAAACCTCTGAAATTCGTAGAATTGTCATTCGAGAGCTTTTTCAAGAAAAACCCTATGGGTCCCCTACACTTAATATTGCATTTTATTACTGAACTTAGCTTCATTCAGTGGAGGTGCCAGTAACGCAATTACCCAATTCCGTTTTTAATTTTAAAAATGCGTGTTGGCATTCGTCACGCTAGTGCAAGTATTTAGGCGCGTTGATCTTCTTTAAAAGAGCAGCCAAGTGTTTATGGATTGGGGCAAGCGTTTCAGCTATAGTTTCGGGAAAAACCGATTGTAGCAATTTACTACGCCGATAAACTACTGAATTCGTTTAGTTGTGTTTGAAGCTGGAAATTCTGTAATTGCATTAGTTCGTTCAGGTAAAGACATAATATCTTTAGTTGTGATGTTATGACTGAGGATATTGAGAGAGTTCGAGCCGGAAACGCATTTTGAACTCTTTTTATTGGGATTTACATATCCGACGATTTTTCTGCGCCGAACATCACGTGACACATTTTTTTAGAATCATCTGTTTATTAAAAAAATTATGTGTTAAAATATTGTTTATATATGTATGTGTGCAAAAACTGATCCGAAAGCGTTCGCTGAATTTCCAAGCAATTTTGCCGAGTGGAGTTTGTATGATTCCTCATTTTTAAATGCTACAATGATGTCATTGATGTACGGACGTGACTTCATTAACAAGACAAGGATTTTTTTTTTTAAATCAGCACCAATAATGAATTTCGTGCTGTAGTATTGATTTTGCAGTGACTAAAATGTGACTTTTTTAAGTTTAAAACTGTTGACGTGTGGTACCGAAACGTCAGCTTAGTCGTTTGTTGATTAACCGTTGTGTTGTTCGATGCATAGACGCTCTATATTTGCATAAAGGACGGCATTGCCTAGAATTTTTAATGTTACGAGTAGAATGGTACCAATACACTCCTGGTATCTCAATACTACGGGATCGAGAATCGTCGCGTGTTCGAAAGCGAGATCATCATAGTGCTCGCACTCCAAATTGTTGTTGTGGTGTTAATTGGAAATTTCTGTTTTGAGGTCGGCTGTTGTTTCTGTTTGACATATTCATGATGACTGAATCAAGTCGCGCAATTATATCTTTTGTTGATATTGTTGCTGTGAAAGTGGATGTTTTCGTATTGCGATCGAAATTCGTTTTCATTATTAGTTGAAATTCTCTGTTTGTTTGGAATGTGGAGATGAATATTTTTGTAAATTTTGAGCCTCATGTCTAGGCTGTGCTTCGATTATTATGCGGATCACATCTGTCGTTTTTTCTGTCCTCAGTGATTTTATGATGTTGTTTGTGACACAAAACAAATCTCTATATGTTGCTGTTTTACACGTTCGCTGCTTGGTTGCCTGTAGTTTTACCGAATTTTTCTACCACAAAACATAACAGTCTGTGGGAAATTGCATCTTATTCGTTTTAGGATGCCTACTACCACTACCTTGGTTTTATATAAACAATTTTGTTCATGTCTGTCCATTCGAATTAAAGAAGTTAAATTTGTAATAAGTTTGACTCACATATGCATACCAAAAATCAGCATATTTAATGACAAAATGTTTGCTAAATATAATGCCAGCAACTATTTGTTGTGGTTATCCCGAAGGCTTCTCTAATTAAATTATCATCTGGTTGTTTGGGAGTATATTGTACGATGTTTAAGGCGGCATTTATAGTGGCGCTTAAATTTGTTGCGACTATCGCATCTAAATTCACTAATTCACAAGAAACATTATTTTTTCTACAGACAGTGTCAAGAATTAAAATCATTTTTCGGTCTCAGTTCATTACTATATTGTGGTGAAGACATGTTCGACTCTCTGCTCAAATCAAGTTCAATGTTGTAGTAGTCTAGTAGACCTATTGACTATTAATATAAGAGATTATGACTGCTTCAAAGATCATCTGACAAAACTCCTTCGTCCAAAATTAATTTTGGAACATCTTCCGAATTTAAATCATCTTTGACTAAATATATTGCTTGGTTTGTATAATTTAAACAACTTCCTGGTACTAAGATATCAAATTTCGTGTTAGAATCCTAATCACACTCAAGAAACAGAGTGCTTTATCTGCATTTATTAAAAAAAAAGAAAAATCTTATTAGTTCTAGAGTTCACCTTTGGAGTTCCATAGCCGATTATATTTACATTTGTTTATGGGTCCAGATTGGGATTAGGAAATTAATTTTGGTACAGATTTGAATTTTACCCATGCCGAATCTAACATGGTCCTAATAAGAGTCAGTGTCAACATTTAATTTTTTTTATCAGTATGCTGGTAGAAAACCTGCTTTTTCGCTTACACTATTGGAAAAAGTAACAATCGTCTCCCACTGAAACGAATCTTCTCTGACAGCTTATTAAAATTTAATCATGATTGTACCATGCCTGATAAAAATTGCTCTGTTGTTCATCCTAGTTTAAATCTCTGTACCTGTATTAATTTAAATAGAATTTCCTTCTATCCGATCTTTTTATACCGCATTCAACCTGAATTTGTTTGGCGTTTGAAAAATTTAAATTGGCATCCACTTAACAAATTTCTTTATTTGATTGCTGACTTATCATGTTTTTAATAATGCAAATGATGTTTTTAAATGAACTACTTCGATTATTTTGCATCTATTGAATATTTTCAGTCTTTGTACCATTTAAGTTCTAACCATGTTAAGCAAGCTTAAAAATTATTTTAAGTTCGTAAAATAAGAAAAATTCTAGCTTTAAACTCAAATATTTAAAATATAGCACCCAAAAGTCTAATTTATTAGTTTGATCCGTTGCTTCAGCGTCAAAGAAAATACTTCATTTTTTGAACAACTTTGACTATAAAAGCCTTTCTTATGTCTTCTAGAATAGATTTTGTGGGTGTCTATCCACATAGTAAAACTGGTAAAAATGGGTTTTAGGATTTTTTGATATTAAACTTTGGACTAATGATTTGTCAATTCGGACAATATAGGTCGAATTGGACAGTAATTTCTCTGACTCTTTTGAAATTTATGCAGGTATGCTACAAGATTGTTTTCGTCGTTTACCCTGTTCCAAATCAGCCTTTTGCTTACGACATAAAATTTTAAATACTTGCATTGAAAATATCACATTTCAAGATGAAATTTATTAAATTTTTATTTATTTAATTTCACTTTAACGCTCTTTGAAGTTATAAAACTTTAGAAAGCTAACGTATCGAAATAAAATTAAATTTACTCGTATATAAAATAATATTTCTATTGCCAAAAATATGTAATATTCCAGCCTGAATTGAATTTAAAAGCTCTTAATATTCACTTAGCGTTTTTAGTACGATTCTAACCGATTCCGGCTCATTTAAGTTCAAGATAACATAGATTAACTGTCGAAATATAATTGTAGAATTGCCCTTTCAAACGACACTACCAACATATGGATGCGATGCTTTGAAAGCAGTGTAAGTCGGGATAATAGGGAAGTAAAGTCCGGCACTCAAACTTCTACATGGTGATTTTTGATTTACGCCTAATGACTCAGGCATACATTTTAGAGAGTACGAAAACATTTCTGTGATCTGGAAAATTTTGAAAGTTTTTCTTAAAATTAAAAAAAGGTTAATAATTATTTCAAGTGAGCATACACTCATGATAGCTCATTTTTCTAAATCCCTATTTGTTTATTCATAAAACCACATTTTTAGTTTTTAAAATAATGTTTTTTTTTTTCATTCTAGAAATGAAAAATATCTAGTTATAATTTATCAAATCTTAATTTGTTTTTTGTTTACCGTGGAGGTACCTAGCGAACTACATACTCATTTAGAAACCCCTTTAAATCGAATATGAAGCATGCCGGTATTCTATATTCAGGTAATTCTCAAGAAAATCTTGAAGTTGGTCTGAATTCAAATAGTACCGATAATGATAATGAAAATGCAGATGATGATAGCGATGATGATGCAGATGATGACAGCGATGAGAAAGTTTTTAAAGTTGCTCAGCATTCATCTCCTCCGCCAAAGAAAATAGTAGACTATCAGAAACTGATTTGATATAACTCTACAATGATGGGGATATTTTGGAAGGGGAAAATCTATACTTATTACAATGACGCAAAATTCAGTCAAAAGTTGAGTTATATCATATTATACCCAAATATCAAAAGTTATACATTTTAAAATATTTCGAAACAATATGGAACATTTCAAAATTTTCGTAGACAATGTGACATATAATCCTACAATAAGCCATTGATACACCATCCTACAATAAAAAAATATTCATTCTAGCCGATTTCGGCGATGTATACAGGTCATCTTCACTTTCGCCCAATTTTGTGAGCTGGCCAAAATTTTTTCAGTGTATCAGTCATTTCTATGTGGAGCAATTACATCAAGTTGAGTACAAATATAAACAGCTTTAGTTTGGTTTTTTACATCACTGTACTTGCATTATTCAAAAAGCTTTTTCGACGCCGCCCGAGAAAACAATGTTTGGAATGATTCCTGAACATGTGCAACCAGTTATAACGAAAAAGACCTTGTTCAAAATATATATTTACGATATTATTAATTTGACTTAATCATAGTGAAAAAATTACACAATTTTGTTGAAGATTTTGAAAAATTTGATTGTTCAATCAGAAAATTAGAAAACAATGATACATTTTGATAAACAATGGATCCCTTTATATTAAGAAAAAATATGTATGACGGAATCTTACCTGATTACTCAATAAAATAATTTCTTACTACTGTTGAGATTACGCGACATTTTATAGTTAGGAACACGGAAATAAAAATTACCTAAGCAAAATGATTAAATCCAATTATTCGTGTTCGCATTTAAAATATCGATGATTTAAGCCTATAAATATTTAGCATAACCAATGCAAAAATATTATTATTCCGGGGTCAAATATAAATTACACCTCATTGTCTATGGAACTCGTAATCTAGAAATCTATTATTCATTGTGTTTAAGTAAAACATCATTTCTAATTTATGATTCAAGTATTCTAAAGCAAAACAACGAAAAATGTTTTTTGCTTTTGCAAAAATTATCACATTAATTTCAATTATTTCTCTTATTCTTAACCATCGCGTATACCAATTACTTAATGTCAATGTAAAATGTCACTTCAAAACACTTTTTATAATAAAAATGGTGAATGGTTTTTGCGGTTTTTCTGCGCCGCGCGATAAGATAGATGTATAGATTTATTGTGGTACATAAACCTATAGAGTCGAATCTATTTGAAATATAATCTCAGGTATAGTAGAATTCACGACTACTTGTAACAGGTACACAGCGCTTTATAAAAAAAAAAAACTAAATTAATCACATTTTTTATGCACAAAGTAGTTTTATTTACATATCTGTCATGACTGGCATTGTGTATACATTATAAAATATACATAATTTAAGTTCAATTGGAAGCGAAAATTAATTTACTTCAAAATCGAGCGACAATGATCATAAATTTTGTGAGCGCGCGCATCTTACGAACACCAAACATTTCTCGCGCATTAGATAATTTATTCAGCCGCGCACTCTATAAAATAAACGTTAAATACACGTTACACAAAGACACACCTTTTGACATTAATTTAAAAAAAAAAAACTTTTAAATAACACCAACCATATACAGATTATATTTATTTTGTACCAACAAACGAAAAACATTTACTTCTCATCTTAGGCGTCTTTTCATATCAATTTCACACAATCGCGAGAAATCGTTTTCCATTGCACTGTGAGGCGTGCATGCATATATGCGGCTATAAGAATTAAGCGCGAAATACAACAACCAAATGAAATTTTAAATATTTTTTTTTTGGTACGAAAGAGTTGTTGCACATACATATATACGGACGACGACAAACGCGATCCAAAACTATAAGAAACCATTTCAACATCAAATCGAATTGATCTTGCATGCGAGGTGATACTCTTCGTTATATTAAATATATACGTTCTTAAACATCTGCATGCATTATATGAAATGGTAAAAAAACGAACGATTTCGCTATTTTGACTATATAGTTTAGTTATTTTCGTGTAATTCTAATATTACCAGAATTACACAAAAAGACTAAATAAGATAAATCTCAAGAAAATATATATTTATAAGAAATAAGGATTTCACGAAATAATTTCACATACATAATATATAAAGCATTCATGATTTAAACTAATTAATTTTATTTTAAAAAACGTTTTATTTATTTTTTATTTTTAGTATCGGAACCATTAATAGAAGAAACTTCATATTCTGGACTAATACTGCCGTCACTGGAGTGGAATACGCTGGATCATATAGGAAAAAATGCACGGATTACGTATCGAATACGAGTGCAGTGCCAAACGAATTACTATAATGTGACGTGTCAGACATTTTGTCGGCCGCGTAATGATAATTTTGGCCATCATGCTTGTAGTGATAAGGGGAGTAAGGTGTGTCTGCAGGGATGGCAGGGTACAAATTGTGAAGAAGGTAAAACATTTTTTATTTATTTGTTAGAAATATTATTTCTCCAAAACGCATACAAATTGCATAATTAATTTTTTTAATGTTTGAGATAACCGAGAGATTTATTCGAAGATTAAAATATCAAATTTTTTCGTGTTCAATAGATGAATCAAATAGATAAATATGAGTAGACTAAGACTTGTGTGATTCATTTACTATATTCAAGTATTTATACATTTAGAAATATCGTAGTAAACCCACGCAACAAACGCAACTTTATATTCAACATGTCGCTGTTACTCAGCAACAACATGTCTTTATCCATGACAATGTCGTAAACCAGAAACAAAAAACAATGCAACATAATTCTTCATATTGCAACATGTTAAAATATTGTGAAACACCCCGCAACATTGTGCAACATCATGCAACGTAGTGCAACATAACGCAACATGGAGAGAGACCGTTAAATATGATGCAATACGAACGATAAAAGTTTAATTAAACAAGAAACTATTACTATTACTTTAAAATACTCTTTAAACTTAAAATACTCTTCATGAAAAAACCATACAACAAACGCAACTTTATATTCAATTGTCGCTGCTACCCAGCTTATGCAACAACTTATCTCTAGCCATATACATATCACAAACGACATAACAAAGTACTATACAACATTTTGTAAATTTTTGTACACATTGTAACAATTTTGAAATATGATGAAACATCCCTCAATATTGTGCAATATCATGGAACATAATGCAACATGAACGATAAAATTTTAATGAAATAAAAAACTATTACTTTACTCTACTAAATACTCTTTCAAACATCTTTTTAAAATTAGACATAGTTGGACTCCTTATGTAGGAACTATATTGGATTCTTTATGAATCGTTAAATGTTTAAACATTTTACTACCTCTAGAAAATTGTTTCAGTAACTAATTTCAGTATGAGACTAAGAAATAACTTAGTTTCCTTAAAAATATCACATTTTTGAAAACCACGCAACAAACGCAATTTTATACCCAACATGTCGTTGTTACATAGCTTACGCGACAATATATCTTTAGTCATGAAATATAAACCACACAACAGAATACAATGCAACATAATTCTACATATTGTAACATTTTGAAATATGGTGAAACATCCCGCAACATCATGCATCATAGAACAAAATGATGCAACATAGAGAAAGGCTGCTAAATTTGATGCAACATAAACGATAAAAATTTAATGAAACAAGAAACTATTATTTTAAAATTTTGTTTTAAACATCTTTATTAAAATTAGACATTCCTTAATTCTTTATGGAGGAACTGCTTCGGATTCTTTATGAATCTTTAAACGTTTAAACATTTCACTACCTCTAGAAAATTGTTTCAGTATCTAATTATAGTACGAAATTAAGAAATAACTAAGTTTCCTTTAAATCCATCACATTTTCAAGACCACGCAACAGACGCAACTTTATATTCAACATTTTGCTGTTACACAGCCTACGCAATAACATATCTCCAGCCATCTAAATATCGCAAACCACACACAAAATACAAAGCTGCAACATAATTCTACATACATATTGTAACATTTTGAAATTTGGTGAAACATCCCGCAACATTGTGCAACATGACGCAACAAATTAAATGAAACAAAAAACTATTCCTTTAAAATCCTCAAACATCCTTATCAAAATGACATAAAATAATATTTATTTTTGCTTTTTTTGTTTTTCCCATTGGTTTTTCAGTACGAGGTTGGCTTTTTATAGTTTTCCAATATTTTGGAAGATAAAATTCCGAAATATTTGAAGATAATCCAAATCATTTTCAAATTTTTAATTCGTATTGCCATCTGTTTTTATCAGACATATATTGCTGCAAGGAAGTAAAAAAACCGTCGTTATGTGTGAATGGGATGAACCTTTTAATGTCTAAGGATCCACAATTCTTCCACATCGTTTATGTAGTGGAATGTGCTCAGACGCCAGCTAAGTATCTGTTCTACATCTTCTACGTGCCGTGCGATTCCCGATTTTCTTCAACTTTAAATGTGCTCCGTTTTGGCGCTACTGAAGTCATTTTAAATGCCAAGATTAATTTGTAAATTGTGCAAAAATTATGCTTGGGGCGTTCTTAGAGGA
Source organism: Nephrotoma appendiculata (assembly GCA_947310385.1). Classification (NCBI taxonomy): domain Eukaryota; kingdom Metazoa; phylum Arthropoda; class Insecta; order Diptera; family Tipulidae; genus Nephrotoma; species Nephrotoma appendiculata. Next base: position 75,762,071 of record OX371225.1, read on the forward strand.
CAATGGAATGGAAAATTGTGCAACATTCTCGTACGCGGCCAATAATCAGTGTTTTGATGTACTAATTAATTTATATTGATTAATTGGCGTGTTTAGTTTTTCAAATTTAAATAATAGTTATTTAGCTCAAAATATTTTTATTTTTATTATTACTGCTTACGATTTGGGACACTTTTCGGTTGTATTTTATATAGAAAAAAAGAAAAGAAGTTTTCTTCAAAATAAGTGATGTCGACTATGTAGAGAATGTAGACAATATATCGCACATTTGAAAAATTACTGTTTTGTAATAGGCAAAATTTTTTGATTTATTTGTAAATGGAACCATTTCAAGGTGAATCGCTTCATCCTCAATCCACATTTAATAAAGCTTTAGTTATTTTAGGACAATTTCAAAAAAATCGAAGAACGAAGTGTCAGACAATGTACCAGATCATATTACACCCTAATGATCAATTATTCTATCGGTATGCTCTAAATTAACGATAGATATGAGAAAAATTAATTTTGAACTAACTCCAGCAAGCGCCTGAACGCTTATGTTGGTCCAATTTTTGTCAAAGCAATACTATTAAAAAATTGGTTTATGCTGTAGCAAAATAAATGAATTTTGTGAACGGTAATACATACTATCACTAGGACAATACTATTCACTGGATAGTAAAAATTACAAATGGGATCGGTACGAAAGCTCGAAAATCAAAATCCGGATTAATGAGACTTTTCAATATTCCACTTTTGAAAATCTCGTTTTTAAACTCCCGCTTTTTGAGACGTCCCTTTTGCCGAAATTTTAAATTTTTTTAGCTATGTCTCTATTAAGGAGTCTACAATTTTTTGACCGATCAAAGGAACTTTGTCATTCCTCAAAAATAAGTGTCAGAATTGGTTATGGAGAATTTGATTGGGATTCACTAATTAAAATTGAATGAAGTTCTAGAGAGAAGGATTCGATATTCCAAAAAATATTCCAACTGACCTAAATTCTAAAACCACACTACAAAAAAAAATTTAAATTACATTTTTAAATTATTTTATTTTTTAGAATTTTGTTTCTGGAATTTCGATTTTGGAATTCTGAATTTGACGCACCGTACCCAAACTTCTCTAGGCCGTTACGTAACAAATTATAGTTAAATTTGTTATATAGAACTAGATTGGGTTTTTAACGTGAATTTTGAATGAAAGTTCTGTAATTCCACTATCCTGTATTTTAGCCATGTTGATACTAATTTATGACGTAAATTCGAATTAAACCAAAAAATATCTATATTGAAAATTTAGAGTTCATTCACAAGATCAAATGTGTATTATTTAAAAAACAGGAAGCTTTTTATTTTATTAGTTTCAATCACAAAATCCAGAAACTAAAAATAAGTCTGGACTATAACTGCCTGGGTTCATAAACCATGATAGAATTTTATCTGAAATTTCACTACAACTGAGAGATGGATGAGAAATGTCATTCCCTATAGCTGAGTGCTTTAAAACTAAATTTAACTTTAATTTGTTAAGAAATAGGCTAGTTCCCATTATTTCGACTAAAAGACGAAATTTTTTCCGAACGTTCGTATTTTAATTACAGTTCACCTTATCTGTCAATTATTGTATGCTTTTCCACATTGCGCTATCTTGAAATAAATTATTAAAATAACGTTTTATATTTTCAAAGTCGGGATTTTAAAATGCTGGTGATGATTAAACGTGATGACTCTGTGGTCAATAAATGTCCAACTGCCTCTCACTCAACACTCAAACTATTGAGCCTAACAAGGCCCCGATAACTACTGTTAGGTCAATATTGTAGTTTCCATTAAACGATTATGTCGTTTGGTTGGTCGATCATGCCACATTTTACTTTTAATTGTTAGTTGGTTTTCAGTCAGTTCTTTTATCAAAATATCATAGGTTACACGGAAAGGAAGATTCAATAATGCCAACAAACAAAATTAACAAACGAAATTAATATTTTAAAATTTATTGACGACGATTTTCAAATAAAAAAATCCCAAAGTATCACAATTCATTACAAAATTAAAAAATATACAAAAAAGTAATCAACACCAAAATATATAAAATTGTAAAATAAAGCGTTGTGTTCGATTCCTCCTCGTAAACATTGGCTATTTTTTGTGCAAATGGCTTTTTTTGTAGAAATCATGATAAGTTTGAATTACAAAGAGGTCAAGTCATTCCATTTTGCTTCCGATATTTGTAAATCCTCACCGATCAAAGAAACTTACCGCACCGGTCAATAAGACTTTTTAATGCCTTTCGACCTCAAAATTTTTTATTTTTATTTACTAAAAGGTTTAATAAATGTTTCACTCATGCCAAACGAAGTAGAAAGCTTCTTTTGTATTCAGCTTGTATACTGTAAAGTTGTAGCAGTTAAAATTTTACTTGTAATAAAAAGTGGAAATCTTAGCTCGAATATTTTCGCACGTTAAAATTTTCTTAAAATGAAAGATTGCTGTAATTATTGTGTCATGGCTTCCTAAAGCTTCTCGTTTGTCTTGGTCCCTAATAGATCGTGCAAATTGTCCCGTTTAAATGACACGCAAGTTCACGCAAATTCATTTCGCATCTCTCTTAATATTTTGATTTGTTAATGAAGTGCAACCCGGTCTTTCTTTGGCATGAGAAATGATATATTAAAGCTATTATTGAAGATGTTAGTATACTGCCGCTTTGTTACTGAAACTACTCCAACATTTTCACTTCCGAATCTCTTGGTTTTCGTTTGAGGAGCTTTCCATTCGTTCAAAGTTTTTCTTCGATTTTAGTTAATTTTTTAGCTGTTGCAGTCATATTCCTTAGTATGTATTCCCTTTGAAGAGTAACATCACCCATTGCCCGGAATCTGTTAAAGATTTCTTACCGATTTTCTAAGGGAAATTTTTGCTGACAATTTAGCCTACCACTCGTTTTTTACGCTTCTATAAGCTTACCATTTTCCACACCTGCATTATGTGCTGCCTTAATTTTCTTGGTTTTTTGTTTCCATTTTTTGTTTGTGGCTTTTGTTTTTTGCCAGATCCCTTACTAATTTCGGTTTTATACCGTTTTGTTTCAGAAAATGTCGTTGTTTCAGTATCTCGGTTATTACAGTTTACCATGCTCATACATAACTGTGGCGCACTGTACCACTTTCAGATGATTTCATACCAAAGTTTCTTGGCCCACGTAACGTAACGGGCTAAAATCTGGTGATGCTTTAGTGGAATCTGACGATTTGCTTTCCGGAACCTGCTCTTAACCGTTGTCCAAAATCTTTTATATAAAAAAATGTCTTGTTCTCCGTGTTATTTCCGAATTTGCCCTAGGACTCTTTTTCACAATAACTAAAGTTATTTGTTTCGGGCTGCAAGTGCCTTTATGGTTGCGTGCTTCCTCCAATTTATCTTCTCCTAGATTGGTTTCCGCAACCACCTCCAGAATTTTATTCTTTATGTTTTTAATGTAATTAGATAATTCTCAAAACTTAGGCATAATATGTTTCGTATTCTTTGTTTGTTCTGCAGGCTGCCATAAGGCTGCCTCTCACACGTTTGTGCTACTTGACCAACCTTGCCGAAAACCTCGGTATCTGAGTTCGAATCATTGAGATTCCTGTCATATTTCATCTTCTTGGGTGCACCTGCACATGGACAGTAAGCTTCTTCCGAAAACTGACCTTGATCACGTCTTGATCTCTGGGTAACTCGCTAATTAAAATTAACAAATGCTTGTTGTTGTTTAATATTTCAATTATTTAATATTTATGCTTGGGTTTGGATTCCCCTTTCCCTTCCTAAACAAGTAACGTTCCTGCACTATGTTTAGACGTGAAGTAGATTTTATTGCACTTTAAGTGTGGGACCATAAATTTGATGCTTCCCCTTGACCTCGTAGAGATAATAGTACAAGATACAGGAGCAATTCCTCCCTCGTAGTTGGATAGCCCAATCTACTTATGAGTTGATAAAGACTTTCAACATTTGAATTTTGTTTGTATATTTCCCTCCTTTATTAATAAGATCGCCTAATAAGTTTTAGACGGCACTAATAATTTACCTCCGAGAGGCGGAATGTGGAAATACTCTAAATTTGCTTGTAGAAGATTAAGCGTACATTTATGAAACGGATTTGGCATAATTGTTGACGCTACATTTTTAATTGTCTCCCTGTCTTTTTAACAAGTCTAAATTTACCCCTGAACTATTGAGCTGAATGAGTTTTACCAAAATCTCCAACATTTCGGGGTTTTGGTATTTCATTGATATAATTAAGATATGTATATATGTACAGTGTGCAAATAAGTTCAAAAAATTTCTACATCAGCACGTGTCTTAATTATGAACATAACTTCGTAAACGACACCACATGTTACATTACGCCACAAGCATTTTTACACCTCCAAACACACAAACATATTTTTCCAAAAATGAGAAAAATTTCACCATCGATAAAGAACACCCGCAAAAAATTACAAAACAAAAAATTTAAATATTTGCCATTTTCAATTAGTTCCACCTCCGACCAAATAATAAATTTCTATAACTCATATAGAAATTCAAAAAAATAGCATAATATTTCTCAAATCTTACACAAAAAAAAAAAATTCTTAAATAAATATATAATTCATGATTAATTATAAGTCATTATTTATACTTACGATAGCTCATGAGAGCTTTTTTATAATTTTACATATTTACCACTTTCTATATATATTCGAGTAATCCAAAGTATCTTGGCAAAATTAAAAAGTGAATGCCTTTGCGATTTATGCAATTATTCATTTGATTTATTTCGAATTTAATTTAATTAAGAAATATAGGTATACAAGATGATTAATTGAACAAAACATAAAATAAATTATTTAGTAAAAAAGCTAAATTACAGTACCGATCAGCGAAATTAATATATCATTTTATTTCTATTATTTTTTTTTTGCAGCGATTTGTAAACCCGGCTGTGATTCTGTACACGGAAAATGTGATCAACCCGGTGAATGCGAGTAAGTCACGTATAAATTATTTTTTTTAATTAACATATTTTTATATTCGAAATAATATACTAAAATTGTACAACAATTTTATTTGTTTATAAAACTAAACTAAACAAACAAAAAATAATATCAAAATCGTGATTGTAAGAATCTTAAACCAAATTCTCCAATTTGATGATGACAAAATAACACAGAACATCGTCGAAATGAAAGCAAAAACTGTGTACAATACAACACAAAAAAAGCTCTCTCGCAAGTTTATTATATTATTTTTTGTTCCCGTAATGATGACATTACATGCCGGATTATTACATTAAAAAAGCAAAAAAAAATTACCATCTTCTTAAAGAAGTACGAGTATATCAGATCGCAATTAAATAGTGTTACCTTTATTTCTATTTAGCTACATATTAAAAACCCTCATGTGTTTTTAATAGTATGGAGATGCGCGGGGTTCGAACTAATAAGAAATTTTATTGTGTGCGAACAAAACAAACCAAATAAAAATATATATATATCGAGTAAATAGAGTTACATTATCTTAAAGCTAAACTTCTTTTGGAACAATGAAGAAGAGCAAACTAAATGTACACAAAAAAAAATTTATTTAATATCGATGAATAATAAAAAGAAAATGTTTTGTGTATTTTTATTATATTATATGCTATTTAAGCTGATTAATTAAATTATCTTAATTTTTTAATCTAATTACGTCTTTTATATATATTATTGTACCGGATTGCACGTTAATATATATTAAGTTCGTGTGGTATAATCGTATGCGAAATATCTAAGATTGTGATAACGACGTTACACTTAAAAATTGTTTCCCGCCTTTTCCAGTGTTTAGTTTCTTTCACGTGTCCAAATCACTAAAACTTAACTCACCAGCGTTCCAGTGTAACTTTTAATTTATTTACGTTATTTTAAATTTTTGGCAGTTAAAAACACAGAAAGAAATCATAATACTCCCAAGTAACAGAGTAGGTCGAATTCAAGTAGATTTTAGCTTTAAATTTTTATTGGAGTCGAAAAAATCTTATAAAATATGTGTAATATTACGTCGAATCGACATAATTGAAGAATTTTTCGGAGTCAAATTATACTTAAAATGTGCTGTTTAGGTAATATGCCACCTTCCACTTCTACCTACTTCTAGTGAATACTAAGTCGATTCGACCGAAAAAAGTGCTTGTTATTCTCACATTTTTGACCTACACCCTGCGCCATTGAAATGTTTTATTTCGATTATTTTCTATTTTATGCAATTCTCTGATTTTCTACTACGTTTGTTGACTAATTTTTATGATTTTTGTTTTTTTTCTCATATGTTTGTCACTTTTACTGTATGTTATACGTTTTACGAAATATTTAAAACAAAAAAAAATAAAATATAAGGATCAATTATTAGCTTAGTTTCAATAAAGTAGTCATAGAGTTAATTTTAAAATGGGACGCGCTAAATTAAATGCTGACGAAAAAGGGAAAATTTTGCAACTAGAGGCAAAAAAGTACATACATTTATAAATTGCAAGATTAATTAAGTGTAGCGAAAAAGCAATTAAAAAGTTCCCTATTCCAAAAATTAAACGGTTGCGAGAAAGGTCGGCTCTGGTGAAAAGAGCAAAACTTCTGTTCGCACACATCAAATGCTCAGACGACAGACATTTGGCGCTAAAGCAAAGGTTTGCCGCAGCTTTAGAGCTGAGGAGAGAGCTTGCAACTGCAACAACCGAGACTATGTCAGGTCATATTATCCAAGGCTGAATGAAGTTTGACTCTATGCGCGACGACCTGCGGAAAAACCATTACTCACACAAAAAATGAGAGCTGAACGACTCAAATTCGCAAAAAAACGAAAATACTGGACGCTCGAGGACTGGAGGAGAGTCATGTTCTCAGATGAATCCAAGTTCAATATTTTTGGACCCGACGGAAGGATAAGTGTTTGGCGGCGAAAAGGCGAACGGTATTTATCAAAATTATTTCGCCAACAGAAAAACATTCACCATATGTTATGGTCTGGGGAGCCATAACAGCCTTTGGAGTAGGATCACTATGCCTTCTGGAAAGTTCAGTAAACGGAGAAAAATATAAAAAAATTATCGAAATCTGTGTAGTACCTACTATTGAGGACCTAAGCCAATACGACAATAGTCAACTCTTCCAGGACGATTCAGCTCCGTGGCACAGGGCACGCATTGTAAGTTAAAGATGGTATCCGTGTCGTAAGAATGCTTTATTTTAGTGTATTTTCTTTAGGTAGCCAAATTTAAAAATAGCTTGGGGATTGTCACTACCCTGGCTAGGGAATAGCCCTGACCTCAATATTATTGAAATATGTTGATCCGTCATGGAGAAAAACATCAAAAAATATAAGCCGAAAAGTGTCAAAGAGCAGAAAAAACTCATAGAAAAAGTCTGGTTTGAAGAAATATCAACGGAATATTTAACCAAACTTTACTATTTAATGCCGAAAATGATTAAGGGCATCATAAAAGCCAAGGGTGGGCCCATTAATTATTGATTTTAAGAAGTGTAATTTTGCTTCACTCATAATTTTTTTTTTTTGGTTCAAATGAATTCTTTTACTTATGTTAATCTTTATTTTGAATAAAAATTACCGTTGTTAACAACAAACTAGTTTTCAATTGATGTAACTTTGTTAAAACCACTGTCTGTGCAGAACCACCAAATTGGTACGAGGTAGAGGAACTTGTCCTTGTCCCAAGTTATGTAGGTTTAAAATGTCGGATCAACGTTTTTATATATGTTCCATACCCAATATAACAAGACGAAACAAAATAGAGCTGTGTATCGTATTTATTTTACATGTTCACGACATGAGTTTGGTAATTTTATAAAAGTGATTTTCTTAGAAAAATTTAAAGATGTGCGTTAATTTAAATAAAATTAGACCAAAATATATTTTTATATCTATTCAAATTTATTTTGTATAAATTAATTAATTTCTAGTTCAGTTTTAAATTATTAAGTAGAAAACAAATGCGAAATAATAAACTTGATATGAGCTATATGGAAAATATTTAAACTTTTAATATTAGAATCAAGGAATAATATCAAATCATTGTTAAATAATAAAAAATATTTAAAAAATTTATTATAATATAATTTAGATGTGTATATAAGTATATATTTTTTTATACAATAAAATATTCATTGTTCTAAACCTAAATTTTTTGTTTTGCTTTACATTTGGACGCCATCTTTTTCCTCTAATATGTATTTTCAATTAGAGCCTTTTACATATGTCGTTGCACAAGATCGTTCCCGCCATATTGTTTTTTGTTGTATTGTTCACACATACATGTATACAATTCTGTTTATTGAGTTTCGTTTAGTTTCGAATAATCGCGACACTTTTCATACAGGATCTTATTCTAAGTCGAAAGCAAAACTATGTCAAAGTCGAAACTGAAAAAAGTCGAATCTTGTTATACTTGGGTATTTAGTGTGGAAATTATATTGATAATCAGAATTTAACATTTTTGACAACTACTTTTAAAGCAAACAGCGGGATTACCAAAATTTACTAAAAAAAATTAAACCAAACATTTCAATAGCGCAGGGTGTATATCAGTTTATTAACTAATTTACATTTCGTTCGTCCAATTTGATAAAATTTGATTTTTAATAAAGTTGTTAATGGTTTAGGGCTCGTTTTTATTTTAAATAAAATAAAACAATTTAATGACTGAGCTTTCGATGTCTCATCGACATCATTTTCAAAGCTAATGAAAATTTTTATATAAATTTCTTAAAAACAAATATAAAAAGTCAAATACAGTAAATACAATTTTTTCCAAATAGCGAATACAAAGTAAATTTTACAAACAATTATATAAAATACGAATATGATTTTAAAATTATTAAAAAAATATAATTGAAAATTGTATTAGGTTTTTCAGATTAAATAAAACCATTTCCAAATTGAACGAAACTATTTACAAATCAACAGAAACCTTTTCCAAATAAAACGAAACTAAATTTAATGAAATCTTATGCAATTGGAATGAAACTTTTTTCAGTTGGAATGAAACTATTTACAAATGGAATGAAACCTTGTATAATTACTTGATCGCCTTTGAATTTAATACTGAGATTCATAAAAAATAGACTATAATAAATACTAATTTAGCGGTTTTCAATTTAAAATTTAAAATTATTTTTATATTATATTATAAATTCAACAAAAAATTTATTTAAAATTCAACAAAATTTAGTTTTATTTGGTATTAGCAAGAAATTTACGGCAATATTTCGCCTTCGCTGCAGCAAAAAGTGTCATCATCATACCCATTATGAAGTTCGTATAGTCCGCAAATGTTATTGAACTCACACTGTTTCTTATAACTTCCGCCATATGCTGTTTCCTCGTTGAACCAATAAATTTCTAGCATTTTCTTTTATTTTTTAAAATGGCTTTTCATTTAGGTTCAACATGGAGGAGAAGATCCATTATAAAATAATATCCAGTGCTCTCTAAATTTGCAACGAGTTCTTCAATGAATTCGCAAAATTTGCTTGAATTGCATGTAGAGTTTGAAATTATTTTGTAATGGATAATGACCCGATCCGTCAACCCTGCTATCAAGGTAACATTTCGACCTCTTATTGTAAGAAGGATAATTCGAGCAGGTGTATTTTTCTTCGAACGAACGTGTCTTCGGCGTAAATGGAGGTTAAAGCCGGATTCATCGATAAAAATTAACCCATATTAGCCCATCGATATATTTATAGATCAATACAAAAAATCCCCTAAAAAGAGAATTGGAGAAATTATAACGGAATATTTTTACTGCAATGTTCTGTTTAAATTAAGATCCTTTCGAAAAAATATTTAGTATGGTTTTGCAATCACAGCGGTGCACAGGTAAATTATTCAAATTACCATAATTTTCCAAAACACATTTACAATTATATTTTGTTACATAATTTCAAGGACTTTGAGGGTTAAGTTGGTATTTTTTGCATTTTCCGTACCAGTTACCTAACGGTTGTTTTTTATTTTTCCAAATATTTTTTGTTTTCCAAATTCATCATTCGAAATATTTGGTAAGCAGTTTATATTCTTTACAAAGAAAATTAATTTGTGCTAATATGGGTTAATCTATCATGATTCTGATGAGCTAAGAAAGAGAAACTAAAACAGAACCACTTAGTTTTCAAACCGGATCCTAGACAATAGTAATAATTAGGTTTTAAATTTCGGCATTCGTAGAGTTACGGACAAGAAATTTTTACTTTAAGCTTCCGTTGCCATATTATTGCAATAAAGCCAAATAAAATTGAATTTGTTGAATTTTAAATTATTGAAAACAGTTATTATAGATTATTCTTCATAAATTTCAGTATTCAATTCAAAGGCGATCAAGTAATTATAACAGGTTTCATTTCATTTGTAAATAGTTTCATTCCAATTGTAAATGGTTTCATTCCAATTGAAAAAAGTTTCATTCCAATTGAATAAGGTTTCATTAAATTTGGAAATGGTTTCATTTAATCTGAAAAATCTATATATAAATTAAAAAATGAAATAAATTTAGCAAAGAAATAAAGTAGACAAAAACCGAAATTAGACATAATAATTGTAGCAATTGCCAATGTAGGCGCAATCATTATTTATATTTATAGAATTAATGCTAGATTTAATATATAGCATCTCTAAAATTGATCTTTTTCTAAAATTTCGCTCTTTTTCTAATATTTTAACATTATTTAGGCTAATTATGTGACCTGAATTCTTTAAATGTGTTGTAAATTAATTAATTAGGTAAAAATTTACTAAATATTAACTTAACTTAATCAATTTTGTGACTACCATGTATGGAAGGAGAACAAGAGGTAACATGTACTAGTTTCTAGTACTAATTAAAATTAGTCAAAATTCGAACATTGAACTTTGGAATGGCGATAATCAACATTGATTATTACACTAATCGTCATCGAATTTTTAACATCGCAAAGCACTGTTTTTAAATTATTCTTTATGCCATAATATCAATATTGTCCGCTCTCCATATCGACTACTTCAACTTGAGCTGGAGTATCTAAAAGCGTTCGACTATTGCTTGAAAGTACTGAATGTTCATGGTCTTTTCTTCAACTTTTGTAGAAAACTAATTTTATCGGAAAAGTACTTCTCTTCCTATTTACTGAAAACGTCTTCTTCTTGATAAACATTGTTAATAATTTCATTAGATAAAGAAACGTTTTCTTGCCATAATTCCTCATACATGTCTGGTTCGGTTTCTGTAGATACTATTGTTGGTGAGACAGTTCCATTTAAAGATGACAATTCACTTGTAGGAAGAGAAATCTATGAATCTTCATATCCCACTTAACCCGACCATGCTACGATTTGTGATGAGGTACCAATATTTAAAGTTGAAGACGTATTTGAAGGATTGTGAGATTCCAAATGAAATCGTTTATTTTTCTAAAATAGCATGGCGAATAACGATAACATCTGCGGTGATGTAATAATACAATTTATTTCCAAATGTCATAATTTAAAAATTTTACTTATTTTCAAATATAAAGGAAAATGTGCGCGGCACCTATTCAAAAATTCGGCTTGTAGGTGTATTTTCAGGTGATTAACCTCTCTAGGGTCGATTGAATAAAATACATTTCTACCTAGAATGTATTTAAAGAAACTCTAAGCATACGGTAGAAAAATTGATAAAAATCCTTATTTATAATTTGTAATGGATATTCCTCGCCAAAGTCGAAAATTAGGAAAGTTTTATTTGAAAAAAGTTCTCTTATTTCTGACCATTTTTACCTTAAAATTATATTAACTTTAACGTCAAGAATAGGTAAAATCTTAAGAATATTTGTACTATTTTAAACCCTTTGTTCAACAATAAAGACTTCAACTTTAAGCACACTTTGCTGGTGTAAATTCGGTAAAAATTCCTTGTTATTCTACTATAAGGTAGATATTGGGCTAATGTAGAAAAACGAAGTAGATTTTTTTTTTTTTTTTAGAAAGTTTTTAAAGTTTCTTTTTCCCGTATAAAGCGGAACCATAATACCTAATAATACCTAAATAAAACTGATCAGAATGTAGGTTTTAATTTATTAACAGTATTTTAAATATCTCGCAGTTAAAACCATCGAAAGAAATTTTAAGACCTCTATAAAGCGGAACCTGGTACTTACCCGTATAAATCGGAAACTTAAGTAACTTTTAATTTATTAGCATTTTTTTAAACATATGGAAGTTAAAAACACCAATAGAAATTAACTGAACTCCTTTATTTACCATTCCATTATCCAATATTCACTAATTCGAATATTGGGGTTAATAAAAGTAGATGAGGATGGATTATTAGAATGAACTGAACTAGGTTAGGATGAATTATTGAAATCAAATGAGCTAACCAGAGAAATCATAATTCAATCTCGAGTTAATTTGGCGGGGCAATAGAAAAATTAGAAAAAATAATACCAAGCTCCAATGGCAGGGAACTCCTTCTTATTTAAAATTAGAAACAAATTTATTGAGAATTCTTCGGGGTCCAATATAAATCGATAGCGGCCTAAGCATAACCTGAGCGGTGTAGAAAATTTATTTGATTTTGGATTCCAACCAACTTTATTAGAAATTTAAACACACAACCTCAGGTATATAGACTGCTAGTTGAATATCACATGAACCATCCCGGAGTGGGGACTATTTACATAATTTTCTATTATGACAAAATATAATAATAATTTTATTAGGCCAACTGAGATATCCTTAGAGATTTAAACACAACCTCAACAAAATGGGGTGTTAGTTGGAGACCATGTTGGGGATAATCTCCACAATCAGCAGTTATTAGGACTATTTCAGATAGAAATAATAATCCACTTTTTATTATATTTTTTCATAATATAAAACTATATAAATTGTTACCAAATTTACCCAAAATGTGTTAAGATTTCTAGGGTTATCTCCGTTGGCCAACGAATTTTTATTATACGAGTTATAGTCATAAAACTAATTTGAATAAATTGTTCCCACCCTTGGATGGGAAGTTCCTGACTGACACTCCATATATACATTATTTTGTGTTAAGAACTCTCGGGATATCTATACTCACCCAAATCATCATAGATCTGTTCTCAAAATGCAACATGGTTTTAACATAAAACTAGAGCTTGTTAATACCACTTCTTATCAAATAGAACACATTTCGTCGCAGGCCACCGATACACCAAGATATACCAGGGCGGATGCCTGAAATAATAATAATAATTAATAAGATAAAAATATTTTTCAATCATGAAATATTAACGTTATACAGGATTTGAAAAGATTAAACTTAACCAAACCATAGCATTTTGAAAAATATCTTCAGGTTTGTTTAAACTGAACCTCTTTTGAACCTAACTAATATTTCTATATGTATTAAGGTAATTCATTTAACCCATTTTAAAATATTAAGCATTTCTGGATGCTTCTCCGTCAAAACCGACAATATTGTTATAAATTTTCGTAAGAACGCAGACATTGCTTCACCGAATCAGTTGTTTCAAATTTTGAATTTCTTAAGCTCGCTCACTCTAGCAATTTCTACAAAAAAATAAATTGTTCCAAAATAGTTTGCATTATTTGCGTAAAACCCTTTCGAAATAATTACTTCACAAATTAAAAGCAAAAATCGTTAAGACGGCCGATACCAGTTGGTCTGAAATCTTTTACACAACTTTTGCTATATTTCCTTTGGAAGGCAAGCATTTAAAAGTTAAAAGTAAAAAATTCAAGCACTGACAAGATTTTTAATTTATTAGAAAAATTCTAAATCGCTTGCGGCAACAATTTTGTAGTTAAACTGCTCGAATAAAGTAGGTTATAAAATAATAGTATTGCTTAAGACTACAAAATCTTATTAAATTTATTAAATTCTATAACTGGACTTAAAAATCATTTCATTAAACAATATCATCTGATTTCGAGCTATTTGATTAACAAAATGTCACATACTTTAAATAATTTAAATAAAAATTGCTATAACAAATGAGGTATCCGGTCAACAAATTCTTATTAAAGCTCACCAAATGCATATGTTACTGTTATAAATCTCCACGGTTCAATAATATTTTTTTATTAAATTAAAAAATTAGTTGTTCAAATTTCCTGAATTCAAAAGCTTTATTAATCTAGAAATTCGTGTTACACTTTAGAAGTTGTAAAACTTTCCATTTGTAGTGCAAAATGCGAAATTTACACTATAGTTAAGAAAATTAACTATTTTAGAAAGCTTTTATAATTATTATAAAGTTTAATTAACAGGTTTTGCTCAAATTTTAATAATTAAAATTTTGTTAATTAAACTTTATTTTAGAAGCTTTTCATCCTTTTTCTTAAAATCGATTAATATTGCACTAGCCGTAATGTAAGATTTTTTCATGAACTTCTCGAAAACGCAGTAGCATTTAAAATTGTATCTAGATCAGATATTAACGTTTGCCTTTGTAAGCACAAATTATTTAAGCGAATTTGTAGAAATTAGCAGTATTCCGATGTATATAGTTACCATAAAACACGCTAGTCTTAATTTTTTTTTCTAATAAACTTTATCATTTATAAAATTACTTCACCTCAATTCACGTTAGCTGCAGGGATCGAAAACCGAAGATTTTGCAATAATTGTTTTGCTAATATTTTATATTTAACCTAGTGCTAAACAAATTTTACTAAAACTGTTAAATTTAACAAGCCGGCAGAACTTATTGATTTAGGGATATAATCAGATGGAGAGAAATAAATTAAAGAATTAAAATTAATCTGTATTTACGTTTAATTGATATTTGATCAAATTAAATAAAATTATATTTGTCAACCAATCTTGAGCTTTTAAGAGCTCTCCTTAAAAAAGTAATACCAAACATAGTAATATTTTGGTAAAATCATCAATTTAATCTTACGATTTTTTAACAAGGGACTTAGTCTTAAAGCTTTTAAGTTTTATATGAATGAAATTTAAACAAAATTCGAAACTCGAAAATTTAAATATGTCAACTTTGTCAACCTATTATGTTTAAATGTTCTCTCAAAAACCAGATTTTTCCGTAAGAAAGCTTCGAACTAAATCAAAATTTTAGAAGTTTTAGTTTAACATACCTATTCTTTCAATTTTCGAAATGAAAATGATTAATCACTCTGGTAGAAGATTTATAACTGGTTTGGTACTTTTGAAGTTTGTAAAAGTTTAGCCGTGGGATAGAGTTCGTAGTAAAAAAATCTCTGTAAAAAAATGTCAGTACTGACTTATGTTTTTGATCTTTTTGATTTAAACAAATTTTACAAACTTTTCTTATTAATTATGATATTTATATATTTTCAGGAACCGTAAAAATTATCAGCTCCATTTGGGCTTGTAAGCTACACTTGCTTCTTATAGCTAGCATTATTTCACAAGGCAGTCAAAAACTATTTAAATTAAAAAGGCAAAATTAAAAGCTCAGTTTTGGTTTTCGAATTATCATCATTCTAGTGTTGTCTAAGTTAAGTTTTAAGAAATTCTACCATTTATGAAAATAGTTCACCTGAAATACATAGTAAGCCGCTTTAATAATTTATTAGAGCTTTGTTCTATAATCTTACTCCAAGCTCTCGAAAATAAAATATTTTCCAATTGTTTGCTAGCTTTTATCATAAATTTAGCGTAGATCGACAAAAATCATACTAAAACTGATATGAGTAACCTCATATCTGGACCTTTTTAACTAAAAACTGTGAAACAATATAAGCTTTATCATGCTAAACAAAATATTATTTTACTAACAAATAATCCAGTATTTCTACAAAATTCAAATGTTCATAGATTCAATATTCAAAAGCTCTCTCATAATATAGTAGCATTTTATTTTATAATTGCAAATAAGTGCAAATATTTTAAATTTTATTAACCTCTATAATCGAAAAGATTTATTAGACTTTCACAATTTTCATAAAATACTGAAATTTTCTAGAAGCTTTCAAAATTTTAAACTAGTTACAAGAATAAGAAATAAAAAAGTGCTCCTTGACACTTTTATTAAGCGTAACGATTTAAAAATTACGTTTATGTAAAGCTTTTATGTTAATTTATCGTAATCGTATCAGATTACAAGCAAAGTTTTATTAGTTCATTCTAACCCAGATATTTTTATACGTTTCTAAAATTTCTAAAGTTCTTTTAAATTGACAATTTTTTACTAAATATCGTAAGATATTTTATATATCTTATCCATTTGATACCTCGTAAAAAGCTTTTTATAATAACGAAAACCTCTTAAATTTTTTATAACTCAAATTTGTAAAGCACAGTTCTGGCTAAGTATTTTTTAGATGCATTTTTTAATAAAATTGCATATTATTTGCGCCAGATATTAAAATCGTTAGAAAACATTGCATTCATGGTTGCATCGGTCGTAGAAATTTAGATGAGCAATAAATCTTTGTTCCGTTAAAGCTTTCAAGCTTTTCAAGAAAATTGTCTTTTAGAATTTTGGAAGAAATTTTTATTAGACTGTGCTTGTATATATTTGAAAAGCTTATTTAGAATTTATTCGCTTTGAGA
Organism: Nephrotoma appendiculata; assembly: GCA_947310385.1. NCBI lineage: Eukaryota > Metazoa > Arthropoda > Insecta > Diptera > Tipulidae > Nephrotoma > Nephrotoma appendiculata. The sequence continues at coordinate 75,778,640 of OX371225.1, forward strand.
AAAGATGTCTTTAAATAAAAAAATATTTCTTCTTCCCATTAAGTTTAAAAGCTCAATCTACCCTCACGATCTTGTAAGAATTGAATGATCGAACAAAGGCCAAACCTGATCTATTAAATATTTATAGCTTTTATGTTAAAATTTAGCTAATATGCTAGAAAACACAATTTTGTGAAATGAAGTACTGTCCAAGTAAATATTGAGTAATTCTATGTTATTTCAGATTCCAATGTATGAACCGAAGAATGATGTTTAATGAGTTTTAATAAAAATTACTAAACACTCGATTCGTTTTTTCAAATACGGTTGGAATTCGCACAATCCAAAAGCTGAGTGCCAATACACTTGCACAAATATATTTAAAATGGCACAAATGAATAAAGTAATAATTGGCATTCAATTTGAGATGAAAAAATATTATCATATTAACCTTACATGAATACTCTACCCTCACGATCAGCATTTCATTAGCATATTTCTGCAACAGAACAGAACTCAAAATATGTTTAATATTAACCTTCCAACTTGAGTACCTTAAATCAATTTTTATATTTTCTTCTCTTTAATCTGTTACTAATCCATGAACATGCATAATTGCAATAAATTATTCGCGCGGTTTTTGCATACATACGTGCATACATAAAATTGTAGGTGAATTCATTTGACATCAAATATCAAACCTATAACTATATATAATATAATTCTACATATATACATAACATAGTGGTACCAAGAACTAGGTATATAAGGAGGTCACTTAAACAAACATCAGCGCAACACACGGTGTATAATAATCATGAGTGCAATTTTCAACAATCAATCAAAGCAAAAACTAAAAATTATACGAAAAATTATAAATTTTTGCTGTTATCTCGTCTTTATGACGCCAAGAAAATACGAAGAAAAATTACGTCTCTCATGTTTATCTGTTTTGTAAATAATATACAAAAAAAATACACACACAACAAAGATTTCCTTTGCGCGTAATTAATTCAGAAATAAGAAAAATGATGATAACAAACTACAAAATACGTGACTAATTTACAATTAACCTGCTTTCCATTGATACGGTTGGCTCCATAACCAATATCTCATCTCATTAGATAGATGTAAAATATACAAAGTATAATATAGAGTTATCAATCACATAACCATGCAATGCCTATTTTAAAATTTAAATATATTCGAGCATATCCAAACCCCCGACAATATTAAGCGATCAAATTTACATATTTTCTCACCTTACTTGGATACAAATATAGAGTTATAAACTATATAGTTTTGCCATATTATTATACTTTTATAATAGAAGCATGAAAAACTACTAAATTTAGATAGGTATGAGAAATAGATAAATAGATTGACACTCGTTGACATTTCCTTATGGATATAAACATATTTTTTTATATAGTCATAAGCAAAATTAGCATAAAACCTATATAAGTAGACTACATATATCGAAAGGTGAAGTCCATTCCAGATTCATTTTTTTGTATAAATTTAAAAAAATAATAATCACATCTCTATACATGTGACACATGAAACTTTAAACTTACTTAAAAAGGCGTTAAATTGCAAACTCATCGTTTTGTGTCGTTTTGTTATAATGGAAATTTACATATATTATATTTATTTAACGCCCTCGAACTATTTCTTGTTAAAAAGAAAGAATACCAAGTATGTTCGCGAAAAGAAATAAAACTACTGTCGCTTTAATAGTGTGATGGAAATGTTTACAGTTTGCCGTATAATTGAGTGATTATTTGTATTATGAGAGACAAGAATCTTACTGGTTTATATTTAATGATGAATACGAAAAATATTTAAATACTTTTAGAATAGAATAACATAGCTTAAAGCTTTCAGTTTGCCTTTATTATCTTATATCTTCGACTTTAGTCGTACTTACTATTCACTAATTAAAATTTTTAACTGTTGTTTAATTTTTCTTGGTCACAATAACGAAACTAATATGTAAAGCTTTATAAACTTATTAAACATAAAAAGCTTTCGTTTTAAAATATACTTAAATTTTATCAAAAAGCTGTCAGTATTAAGCTTTCTAAGCATTAAGCTTTCAGATTTTTTTTATAGCTTGTAGTATGCTTAAAACAACATTAATGTGGTATATATCAACAATCTAATTTGAATTTTCCATTCAATCCATTCAAATGAAAGGTGATACCAGACTTTTCAGAGAAAACTTAGAGCTTTAGAGTTTCAAAAATTGAGCAAAAATTTTTTTTTTCTTGTTACGTCTATATAAGCGAATTTAAAATTTTACTGTGAGAGTTATAAAAATAGTGGAGCTTTTAGTTAAGGTGATACCAGACTTTTCAGAGAAAACTTAGAGCTTTCAGTTTAAAAAATTTGGTCATTAGAATAATTTTTCTAGTATGTTTTTCTTAGTTACATCTATTTGAATGAATTTAAAACTTTACTGTGAGAGTTATAAAAGTAACAGAGCTTTTAGTTTAGGTGATAATGGACTTTTTAGAGAAAACTTAGAGCTTTCAATATCAAAAATTTGGTCGTTAAAATAATTTTTTTAGTATGTTTTTCTTAATTACGTCTGTATAAGCGAATTTTAAATTTTATTGTGAGAGTTGTGAAAATAGTGCAACGTTAAGGTTGGCTAGTTGATACCAGACTTTTCAAAGAAAAGCTAGTCAGATTAAAAAATTTGGCCATTAAAATAAATTTTCGTATGTTTTTCTTAGTTACGTCCACATGAGCAAATTTTAAATTTTACTGTGAAAGTTATAAAAATGTTGAAGCTTTAAGTTTAGCTGACATCAGACTTTTTAGAGACAATTTTGAGCTTTCAGTTTCAAACATTTGGTAATTCAAATAATTTTTGTGGTACGTTTTCCCTAGTTACATCTATATACACAAATTTTAAATTTTACTGTGAATGTTGTAAAATAAGCTTTAAGTTTAGGTGATACTAGATATTTCCGAGAAAAGTTAGAGCTTTCAGTTTTAACAATTTAATCATTAAAATAATTTGTTTAGTATGTTTTCTTAGTTACGCCTATATGAGCGAATTTAAAATTTTTCTGAGAGAGTTGTAAAAATAAAATAACAAATTGGGATGCCCCGAATCAAGGGGAGAGGACATGCAGGCATGCGAGAGTGTACAAAATTTAATTCACGTTATCGAGCTTTCTAAATGCTCACGTTACGGAGTAGTAGATGTAATTAAAAAATTGTTCACGTTACCAGAGTTCACGGTATACGGCGTTCAGTTTATTGCGAACCTACTATGAGTTAGGCGCAACACCTGACTATATATGGTTTCTTTTTAATTTTGCAAATTAATGAAAAAGTTGTAAACACTAATGCTTAACTTGAGGTTTATTTCTGAAATTGCAGATGTTAAATGAATTGAGCAGAATTTGGATTTTTGTTGACACAAATTATACCTGTTCAAGTACTTTTCAATAAGTGTGAATAAATGTGAATATTGTTTACAAATATCTATTGTTTAAAGCTTTAAAAATACGTAGACAAAAAAAGTAAATAAATTTTTAAACTTTTCAAGAAAATTAAAAAGCTCTGAAACAAGTTTTAGTTCCTTTTTACGTAAAAGCTTTAAAATTGTTTAAAAAAAATTATTAGGCATTTGCTAGTTATATACAATTAAGCTTTTGACCAACTCTGGGCACCACATAACGTAAAAGCTACACGTAAAGCTTTTAGTTTTAAATAGTAAACAGGTATTGAATTGTTTTAACAAACATTTTAGTTCGTATCGATTGTAGTAAGAGAATCCTTAAAAAATAACTTACTCTTAAAGCTCTAATACATGGAGCTTTTAATAAAAACAAATCATTACACTAAACTTTTATTTCACTTTCTGCTAAAAAAAATTGATTTCTTAGCAAAACTTACTTTTAGCATCCATTTTGAAAAAGCAATATCTTCTTCAATCCAAGAATAGAGCTTTTTTTTAGTAAAATCTATAAACCAGCCAAATAAATTATAATTAATCATGTACCACACAACAACACGACACAAGAATTTTTCAAAACATAAAAATTTCTCCCCGCAGCGCCGATCCAATTAACGTCTCATTATGTATTCCAAGTTGTGTGCGCGACATTATTAATAGAGTTTTGATAGCGCATATTGCATTCACATATCATATAGCAAATTAGCAATATTTGTTATAAAATAGCGATACATGTTTTTCATGACATGAAAATTATGATTTTTCCACAATACAAAATATAATATACACAACAACAAAATTATAAATTATCTACTGTCTACTAATAATGGAGAAGGTAAATAAAATTAATTTCTAGTTCAAAATATATTTTTATGTTCTCTCGTACATGCATTATGATACCATCCCGTTGATTAACAAATGGTTGTCTGCCGCTGTAAAATATACCATATACCTTAAGTTGAGATACAAATTCGTGAATTAATTTTTTGTGCGCTCGCCATGTTCGCGATTACATAGAGAGATCACGTTAAAATATTAATTTGCTGCATTTTATATTACTTTCCAATAGATGGAATATTACAGCGAATGCTATTTTGTGTGCTACGTGATCATGATCGTAATTATTATTTTGTCAATATTATCTGCAATATATTTTTTTTATAGTTTTATGATCATTAATCAATCAATAGCTAGGTTATTAATAGTTTACCGTTTGCCTTTGTATACAAAATAAAATTTAGATTCTATAGCCCATCGAGAGGCACATAAATTAAGTGACCCCGCACACAAAGTTCGTATCGCAATTAGTAAGATGCATTGGGATCTCGATGTGAAATTATTTTAAATGAGTCATCAATATATCGCCCGAGTATATACAAAACCAATATGTGCGCCATTCAGATTGTCAATTTTATACAAATTCATTCAATCATGACATGTACACACATCCAATATATTATATACTCGATATATTATTAATGATCAATCAATATTATAAATAATTAATCAATTATCTTGCTGAATGAAATGGAAATTTGTTGTTGATTTCCCACACTCACCACTTAAGTCAAGCAACAAAACAACAAAAAATTGTAATCATGTCAAGTTTTTTTTTGTATATTTGTTTTTTGTATGTGCAAGCAAATCAAGTGGAACTACCGTGGCGTATAAATAAAATTATCCGGATTTTAATTGGTCGGTCTGTGTGTAATCTGTCTATTTAAATTTATAATGTTTATAAAAGAAAATTAGAAAATCGAGTTATGTACGCATTTTATCTCAGTGCTGCGCTCATGTATAATTTGTACGTAATGTGACATATTGTGTATTCATTACTCGGTATTGGTTGTTAATTATACGGCTTCAAAATATGTTGTTTGTAGCAGTTTTTAAACACATAACCAAAAAGTAATTTCTAGTATTTCCCGTTTCATAATTTCCAATAATCTTGATTTCCTTGGAATTTTTTAAAAATCGCTCTTTTGGTATTTATGGTTTTTAATCTCTAACCTGCCTTATTAATTAACGAGCTTTCACACTTAACCTGTAATATAAGTAAGTGATCAATACCTTTGATTATAAAAACCGATGATGCTGGTAGTAAATTTGTGTGCTGTTGTCAAATTAGCATAGCTCTAAATTCACTCTAGACCTTTTGGTATTTAACTTTTTTGAATATTTCCTTTTCTCATATATTGTAGAATTTTGCTAGTGGAATTTCAAATACATTTAAATTTGGTATGTTTTAAAGCTCACTAGTATTTTTGAAGGTCCTTAATTAGTGATAAATTTATTTGTTCTATTTCTAGTAAAGAGCTTTCATATTCAAATAATTTTTTTAAGTTTTCTCGTTTAATTTTCAGTCTAGGGATATTTCGTCGAAATATTATATTTTTTCACCTCATATTTTTGGCTTTGATTTTCGAAATATAATAAAATTTTATAAAAACAAACTTGGACATTTAAGCTCACCAAAAATTTATTTAAGAAATCCAAAATATAACTAACTTTTAAAAACAGTTTATTTTAAATACACTTCCTGCTTTTTTCTTCTTCAAGAACTCTGAAAATGTTTCTGTTTTAAAATTGTCCGGTCTGATCAATGTTCAAACAGAGCTTAAAAAAAACTTATGAAAAAAATATATTTTTTTAATAAATTTTGTAAACAAACATTTTTAATAAATTTTAATAAATTTTGAGATAAATTTTTTCCTTTGATTTTGAATTCCGTGACTGACTAGAGTGTTTACTCTATTTTAAGTTTCAATCAAAATTGAATTTTAAATATAAACAGGATTAAAAAATCTGAAAATTAAAACTTTAAAAATAAGCTTTTAATTTAAAATAGTAAGAATATATTATCGCATGTTATTTGTAGAGCTTTATGATTTTATTTAATTTAGAATAATGGTTTGAAGTTTTTGCTGGTGATTTTTTAAGATATTTTACACATTCTGTCAAAAGAATTTCAAAAAGTTGTTCCTAATGTTAACATTTGGTTAAACTCAGTTTAGATTAAGTTTCAGTTCAACACCTTTAGTTCTGATTCATAACATGCTTCATCCAACTTTGGTTAGATATAGTAATATACTTTCTTGTAATTTTTAATAAAAAGCAGATTAAATTTAACTTTAAGTCCAAGCTCACCAATTTTGCTTATAAAAATTTGAAGATATTCCACGATCGGAACTGAATTTACCTTAAATCAATTTTCAAACCGTTTTGCTCGGATTTGTTATATTTTAAAGATATTTTTCAAAGCTTGAAACTTTAAAAAAAAAAAAAAATTCAAAACTATTATATTTTCAAAACGAGCTTTTGCCAATTACCTATCCCGAAAATACCTTCTCTCATTAGAGATGGGCATTTAAGTTTTTAAACCAAATTATAGATGCTTTTAACATCGAAACTGTTAACTTAGCTCTAATTTGTCAATAGCCAATTAAATATAATGTTGAAATTGGTAAATCTTAAATTAGCAAATTTAACTTTAAAATCAGTCCGAGTTTATTTTACGCCACCTTTTGAAACTCGGAAATTTAGACAAAAAAGCCAATGTTAGGTCGTTAGGGCCATCCCAATGCCTAAGTTACTGACTAAGCGCCAATGTTTTCATAAAACTTATATTTAATCTTTTATTACGAATTAAATTGGTAATTATCCACCAGCCATAATAGATACTTCGACAATTGATAGAACTAAAATGAGATTAAGGAATGAGAATAAAATTTCAGTGAATTTTGTTTTACCCCATCTATTGATAACCAGTATGAACTAACACGCAATTAGTTAAGTCAGTAATTTATTCGTAAAATGTGGTAACAGACAAAATATATATGAGTTTTTAATGCTGTGTACTGATGGCGATTTTTTATCTGATATTCACATAAATCAAAATATGTTTGATATTTAGTTCGATTTGTTCTGAATCACCTAAAAGCGAGTGTTATGAACTAAACATCAATTTAGTTGATCGAAAATTTAAATTAAAAAATCGGCGTGAAGCACAAGATATTAACGTTAATTCGATAATAAATACAATTTTTAAACATACCTCCCCTTATCTGGAAAAAAAAAATTTAAATTAATTCTTTGCATAAATATTTTTTCAGCTGTATCGCTGTTCAGAATAAAATGTTTGTGTATTGTGTTTTACGCCATCTATTAACAACTGTTACACATTTGTTTTCTAAACATTGTCACATAATAACAAATGTTCGTTTGAAGATCATAGCTAATAATTAAACGTGATATCTCATCACATCATCTATATACTACTGACATTTGATCAAACTAAGGAAAATATGAAATTGAATTGAACTCTATAAATTTTGATCGCTGAACTAACAAATATTTCTTTCATTCCTAAATTAATTTAACAGTATAGTTAAAAGTCATTCACATACTGTTTTGTCGAATTAATTCTATAGCAGCTGATGTGGAATACTTCCTCCTAATACCAAAATGTGAACCAGTTACATTACAGGTGAGACAGAATTTTAGGATGGAAATTAATCCTAGTTTAAATAAAGCATATAGATCAGTGGAGTTCTATGCTGATTCATCAACTAATCCTCTACGTTGAGGATGTTTTTGCGGTGACTATGTCCATCCATCATGGCATAATGACTCGTTTTTCGACGATAGTTGTAAAATCGCGTTCTGCTAATACAATGGAGGTCCATTATTTTTCCGCGTGCTGGCGGATTTTGAAACCAATCCGGTATTTAGCCCTTCGACTAGTCCCCTTAACAGATTTATTATATTTTAGTCAATCCAGATCGGATCTAGTAGATCAAGTGGACCCTTCATTCGTAGCCGTCTTACTGGGTTTGAGTCATTCAACATACGGCGTATCTGAGCATTTTAGTGCAGATTAAACATATATGAAGTTATCACAGCATTCTATCTCAGAAAATAACAAATTTTAATCAGGCAACACGAACATATCAATAACCAAATTGCTCTTGTGCGAAGAAAGCCCAATTTTGTTATCAAAATGAATGAAAAACTAAAAATGATTAAATTTTATAAATCCGAAGAAACTGTACGATTCTGAGATGCACAAAGCAATAGAAAATTTTAGGCCATAAAAGAAATAATTCGTTGTATGGTAAGTTCGCGAAAATGAACTCTCAGCAAGGAATTTCATCAAATTTTTAGATTTTGCAAACTAATTTTAGTTTTATCGAGCAGGACGAAAATGTATGTAAAATTCATTGAAATAGACCAATTGTGTTAGATCTCCCTCTAGTTCAACATAAAATGAGCTACTAGTTTATAATCTTCAAAATCATGTAGCTCTGATTTGAGACGTTTTTAGTTTTGGCGAAATAATTTTAAATTTATCGAGTGGAACAACGAAATTCCTAGTAAACAGTTCATTTTCGAAAAACTTGCTATGGAACGAAGTATTTCTTATATGGCTTAAAATTTTCAATTACTTTATGCATCTCTGAGTCGTACAGTTTTTTTTTTAATTATATGAAAAACTAATTGAATTTAATAAATGTGATATTTTTTGGTTTTATAATTAAATTTGATAAAATATAAGCAAAAGAAATTGAGCCAATACTTTGGTATCCACCATGTTCTATCCACTTTCGTGAAGTTTTGGGTATCCTACAATATACTCGTACACTCCACTTAGTACCTGAAATTGATCAATTAAATTACCTCAGTATATAATTTGTAATACCACAAACAATTCAATTTTAATGTTTTTCCAGAATCGATTCGTTTCTCAATAATAAATAATGTTTTAATGAGCTCAATATTCTTTGATCACAGTCAAATTAAGTCCTGATTACGTCTTTGATTACTCCGCGGGTGCATATTGGATCAAAAATCAGAATATTCGCATAAAGCCCATAAAAATATGAATGGGTCGAAACATCGCACAATCATAATTACCAATCAAATTTTTAATATTACTATGCGGTCTCCAGCTGAGAACTATCTCTCACTTCTTCTTACAATTTTATATGGCAATTCGAGTGATTTTGATCAAAATTGTATCACATATAAAGAGTTGACAATATAGAAAAGCATAAAATCCGCATATAACAATAATTCACTGTGATTTAACACACAGCGGTTCATACTTTATATTATATGCATATTTTCTTCTTAATGGTAAGATAATTTTTATATTTTTATCTTTCGCATTTGTATATCCATATAGATATGTGAGAATAATGCAAAGCAATTGTTTTTAAATTACATTTTAGTTGTTGTTAGAATACAGATATGATTTCGTTATGATAAACTACTACTCGATACAAAAATTTTTGTAGCTATTATTATACTCGTATTATATATAGAAGATGCGCGATATTCGGAAAAGTTCAAATATTTTAAAGGGCAACTATTGAAAAATAGTATGAAAGCGATATCTGATTATTTTGTATTCTAGTGTGTAACGCATACCAAAGCTGCATGCACAAGTTCGATGACCAAATGAGCCTTCCGCATGTATAGTACAGTGACTCATTGCGCTCTTTCTCTATATATATATATATACTTTAATTAGGCAAGCACGATTCGAATTTTGCGCAAGGTTTAACAAATATAAATCCTTGAATTTTGAAATATACAAAAAAAATTCCTAAAACAAAAAACTTGATTGTAAGCGACGAACCCGATTTTATATATACCACACTATAAAAATCGATTCAGGTCGAAATATCAAATTAAAATATTTCATTATAATTATCGCAGCAGATTTATACCGCAGAAAGAAAAAAAAAGGTCAAATAAATTAATTTTGTAATAAATTTATAAAATTTATTGGAAATTTCGTAAATTGTAATAAAATCAAAAACATCTGTATATACGATTGTGTACATAAATAAAATTGTTAGAAAATTATGTTATTATGTTATTTTAATATAATTCGTTCGATTTTGACATTTTAATTGGTTTAATTGCGCGAATTTGTGCGGTAATATTACTGTGAGAAACTATACAGTGTTTAAAGGTATATTAAGACACCCTACCATAAAATCTTACCTCGCATGCTATAAAAATAAAATATCATATCACACCTATCAAAGACAAAATACAAAATAACATAAAAGGGAAGTGATTTTTGGTGTTTCGCGTCACCGCCATGCCACGATCAATTGCAATATTTTTAATGTACACCAACAACAACAACGACGACTAAACTATCAAATTACCAAGTAATTTAAACTAGCTATATATAATCGAAATATTCATCCATATCATTGTTCCCCGCGCGATATTTTATTATAGCACGAATATAACATGATCGCGTATAAGTTGCTATATTAGATATCTGGATACCCCGTAAATAAAAATAAAATTTAATATGATCATTCATGTGTGTCATGTTACCAGCTCTACAAAAAAAAATTAATGTTTGTATCTGAACACACAGCAACGAACCAAACTTACAAGAAAACTTATTGAGTGGAAATATTGTATAGTATTTTAGTTTTTAACTTCTTTTTTACATTTTGACATAAACGTTAGTTCCAGTCCGTATTAAATACAATTGGTAGATGTATGTAGTATATTGTATATCGAAAAAGAAACCCGGTTGTTAAAGAATGGGCTTTGGAATTAAGACGATTGGAATTTATTGTTGATTTTTTTTCTCGCTGATATTTTATGTGTGTACTGCTTTTTTTTGGATATTTTACACATTTCTAATTTGAACGATAAATTTAATTTGTATTTATGGCTTGTATGCGAATTGTTTGATAGTCAGGGCTACGTACTAAAAAATTAGTTTGGAAAAGGAATCACAGTCAATGACAGTAATTTGGAAGCATGCATAGCAGAAATTCAGATTTCCAAAAAATACTATATTGAGATATCCGAACATATTCCCTCACATTAAAAAGAATGACTTAATTATTTGAAAACATAGAACAGAGTTTTCCAATAAATTTGTTGTTGATCCCACGTTGAATCTTCATGGAGACCACACGAACGAGTCCATCACCTTCGGGATTAATACCAATTTTATGTCCTAAAGACCAGGTTAAATAAAATTTCCAAACCTTCCAAAAATCATTCATCATACTCTGTAAGAGCTGCCACCAATTAATGTGAGATTTTGCTTCATCAGAGGGGTATCAGAGCTGGTTGGTGTTGCTTGGTGAGCAACATATGTGAAAGTGTCTTAGAGTCAACACTTTTCAATTCTCGAAAAAATTTCCGATTTGGTCGCGACTCGATCTGACATAGAAGGGTGCACCCTTCCTCAGAATAAGCGCGGATATATCAGTTATCTGAATTAGGTATCTCTTCATCGATTTAAGATTCCAGGTTCAATTATCGGAATATATTTGTGTTGGGACCCGGGTCTAGATTCAAAGCATCTTATACGCAGACCAAAGACATTTGTTGTCAAATCTGGCTTCAACTTTACATTAACAAACGAATACAGCTACATAGGCTTTGTGAATCATCGCACCTCGGTCGGTTTTTTATTAAACATTGAAACGTTTCGCGAAGTCGACACCTATTGTGGAGTTTTTTCCTCAAGGTGTTATCCGAAATAAAACTACAGACAGGTAATCCAACCTATCTGTAGTTTTGTTGTTTTCACATGATGGCAAGTGCAGATGGTTCAGGATCAAGCAACATGTTTAACCAGATTTTTGAAACCATCACACAGTAAACAGTATGGTGCGCTTGATTTGAGAGCCTGTTAAACACAAAGAATTTTGTTAAGTTTTAAATTTGTCAATAAATCGATAACACTGCGCAAACGTTCGAATTACAAAATAAAATGAAGACGACTTCTCCAAAAGTTTAGCTATGGTGGAGAAATCATTCCAAGTCATTATAGTCAGATACTTTTTCATTGCAATTGTGCCATCTCTTACCAAAATTAATAATTATCGGAAAATTGACTGTGAACCATTTTCCTTATCGGTCAAAAATCACAATTTCACGGATGAATAATAAAAATATTAGATTATAGAAGATAAATAAGGACTCTCGACCATAATACAATCGAAACCTATAGTGATGCGTACTTAAAATAAACGTAAAACTCTGTCTGAAAAAATAAGATCGAATATACTAGAATCCGCTGGAAAAACTGAAAAGATTAAAACCGCAAATATACCAGACACAAAACTTGTTAAAAATGAGAACCAACAATTGGAGCAAACCCCTAAAAAATTTAAGAAACTTCTAATCAAAATGCGCCCGTTTATGATTTGGGTTGTGATAAATGTTCCAATAATGCCGATGAACAAATTCGTCGATATCACGTTTTAATCGCTCTGACGCTATCGCGTCAAACAAATGCTACTACTCATGCGGCTATGCAACGTTTGCACGAATAAGGATTAACAACAACTCACCTAATCAAGACTGTTGTTGGAACACTCGAGGAACTACTAGTACCAGTCTCCTTTTATTAAACTAAAGCTACGCATATTATGAAAACATCACAAGTCCTATTGGATGAATATGAACACGACGGTGATATCCCGGATACAATTAGCCGGGTTAACTTTAAACTCGATGACAAAGAGCTTTCTTCGTTTAATATTTTGTTTGCGCTGGTAAACTAAAAATTATTATATTACCTAATTTAATGGGTAATCAATGTAAATTGTCTGAATTTAATCCAATTTTTACAAATTATGGAAATTTTTAAGAAACTGACCGAATTCGTCGCTAAAATACTTTGTTTATACTGTGTCGGGACGCGAGATGCGCTTGACAAAAATTTGTTTCGAGTATATACGTGTTGCGTTTACTCTCGAATATATTCCAGTGGGTTGAATTTCGTAACAGTTCGAATCAAAATATGCTTACCGATTTGTTACGAATTACAGTAAGAATATCCATATTTAACGCAACAAATTTAGATTTTAAGGAGCTCACGTTAAAAGTATTGCAAACTGTTGCCACCTATAAAACGTACGTACATGAGTTACAATCTGCCGTTTATATAGGCGAGCTATTAAGTCGAATCTAATTTTATTGTTTCGAATTAAAAACAATCGCACTAAACTAATGGTCGAAGTGTGGTGTAAATCGAGATTTATTGCAACGATTGTATTGCAACATCCTTATGGATAAGTTGGTGAAAGGCTATATGTAAAAGATGCTAGTCTAGCGATGATCCAGAATAATCTAAATTCGATTATTATTCAGATTAATATTTTAAAGAACCAAAATGATTCCTTAAAGACATTACCTACATTTAATCGATTAAATCACGTTACTATACCGAGCACTATATGCGCTTCATTCATCGTCGGTATGAACGACGAAATCCATTCCAATAATTTGCAACCGACCGCAAAATTATGCACATAGGAAAAGGAATGTTAAATTTTTGAATTGCTTGCTCGAGCTGGTTAAACATTAAACTATTTTTACAATACGGTCTGTTGGTGATGTTGGAACTTAATTTGAGACGAGTCCCGGAGCAAACCAATGAGCTCCCAAAACATTTTCAACAAAACCCGATATTTACACAATTTGTGCTTTCGTTCGAAAGGTTACAATCGTTACACAAATCCCATTTTTACGCCAAACTATTGAACTACTGTTATTGAAAGTACATAAAAGCGGCTTTGGCTGCAAATAACTGCTCGACCGTTTTTTGGATCGGTAACTTAAAAACAAAAATATTTACAAGGTGATATAATGTTATCCCAGGCTACATGTATACAACATCCCAAAACGAGGATGATGAACAGTTGCCAGACGATTAGTATGTAGAAATAAGAAGACTCCTCGAAAATTAAAGAATTTTAAAACTTTTGTGTTTATTATAAAGTACGACATTTTTTAATAAATTTACATTGAAAGAAGCAGAACTTATTTTTTTTTACTCTGGACGAGCAAAAATCTTTATTTAAACAGGTATCGCGCAATGCAAATCTAGGTAGACATAGTTCGGTCAAAACCAACGGGCAGCGTATTAATTTCATCCCATAATACAAAAGGTAACCTTTTGTCTAGTGCTACCCGCATCTGTTCAGGTTATTTGATGGCGTTCTACGCACACTTCAAACGATTTGCAATTCGATGTACATGTGTATCAACACCAATCCCTGTAATTTGATTCCATGCCACTTTCATACAAATGTGTGCCACTTTCGGACAAACTGCGAGTATTTTTACGAGGTTGGCAGACTGAGAATTCCGGATGCACTGAACAAACTTCAGTTGATATTTCGTAAGAAAAAAAAATACTTCCCATTGAGACTTGTACCCCTGTGCTCTCGCGGAAAAATTTATTATTACGAAATAGAGTTTAGTCAGGCTTTTCTATGAATTATCTATGAAATGTAATCTTTAAAAGTTTAATATTGTTTTGTATATTGCATTAAAATATAAAAAATTATCAATCTAAAAATGAAAAAAGTTTCTCGGATGTATCTGTAGCAAGCTTCAGTTTTTTTCCACTGGTAGCGTTTTCTATACTTTCAATTATTCAAATATTTGATAATAGATGGCACGAACCATAATCATTCTGCTACAGTAAAATAATTTACACTAAAAAAATTCGTATACAAACTAAACCTAAAGATGTCAAAATCGTTTTTTAGAGCTTGTTTTAGACGAACACAGATGGCAGTGTAGAAACATAAATGATTTTTTCTTGAGATATAGAAAACTAAAAGTCTAAAATAATTATTATTTATCGTCTAAATCAACTGTTTGAATAATATTTTAGATGCGTATAACCGTTATAAACAAACATTTGTTCTAATTTTACAACATTTTCAGTTATTTTTTCGAGTTTCCACCTACTTTACATATTTTATGTAAATTACACATCATTTACTGTATTGACGTTTTTACATGTAAAATATAAAAAGCGTGTTTTACATGTAAAAGCAACAACGCTGCAGAGACCTTAAAAAGGATTTTCATCAGGACCGTACACGAGGAGAAAAATCCTAATTTATCGAGGATTTGGCCGGCTTTGGATAGAAAATTTGGTTTAAATTTAAAGCAATCCGAATGATTCATTCAGACTAAGCCTAATTGTTTTACGAAAGCCTCATAACTGGAAATTTGGTATAGAGCTTAGTAGTACTTGACTGTTGGATACCCATTTTCTTAATTTAAATGCACCCGAATGTAAATCATCAACATATAAGTCAAATTTTATAATGTCCTTAATGTCCGAGAGATTTGGAAGTAAATCGTAAGCCATTTGATGGAGAGTAAGCGAAGCTAAAAATTTGCGCAGGCTATGCGATATGTAACGGTATTTAAGCATTAATGTTATATCGGTAGATTTGTGCCCTCACGCCAAACACAATCTGTTTGCAATTGCAATCTTTCTTGTGCACAAGGAAAACGGTGGCCGCACTACGTATTGATTTCGATTCGTTATCCTTAAATAGATTTTCTTTAAAATAAGATTCACACCAAGCTCAGACTTAA
This sequence comes from Nephrotoma appendiculata, assembly GCA_947310385.1. Lineage (NCBI taxonomy): Eukaryota > Metazoa > Arthropoda > Insecta > Diptera > Tipulidae > Nephrotoma > Nephrotoma appendiculata. The sequence goes on from OX371225.1 coordinate 75,794,496, forward strand.
TGGTCTCAATCTCCTCTACTTCCCAGAAGTTTTGAATTGTGTTATGAAGGTCGACGTGGCATATACTAACAGAGCCATAAATTGAAATGGAACTTTGTTCATTTTCAAGAATTACATTACCAATGACGTAACCGGCTCATAAAAATTTCTCGTCCAAGCATTACATCTACCAGACTCGAATGGTTCAGCTAGATGTAACACCTAAAACTTTTTGTTTTATGTTAAATTCACAGAGATCGGGGGAAGATCAGAAGTTAAATTTATCATTATAAGAGGTCTCACTGATAAGGAGAGATTATCGGATGATAATACAGGGATGCTGATTTTGTAACCGAGACCGGATTGAGCACATTTTGTCATGATCAAGTTGGTTTCTGCTGCAAACTTTGTAGAATCTGAAGAATTAGAATCCCTAGGGAATTGAATCAAATTTTAATGAACGGTTCTGTGGAGCACAAATGGAGCATTGTTTTTAGTTTTAAAGTTATTGTCATTTATTAATGATGAAATTAATGAGCAGCAATGTGAGGAGTGTTGATACAAAATGGGCTTTTGTGGTGTGTCGAATTTTCAAAAAGCAATGAACTGTATAGTTCACCACATGTTATATTAGATGAAAATTCGGACATTAAATGATTGCAATTGAAACAATTCAAGCAGAGACGACAGTCCTTTGCTATTTTAATACGGCTGGAAATATGTAAAAGCTATGGGTATTTTTGTTGCAACATGGACATTTAAAGGTATCGGTGATTGTATGCAAATTAACTTTCGTTATGGTCTTCGATAGATGTTTACTATTTGCTAGTTTGCTTGATACGTATAATTCAAATGTGTCACATCGTTTGTCTCGGAATTTTAAAAACTCCTCAAAAGTATTGTAGTTTCATATTATGAATCCGCAGAAACACAGAATCGTTGCAATGGGGTTGTTTCAAAAAATTTGTCAATTAAACCATTCATAACAGTTTTCTTCTTATCGTACAAGGTCTGTGACTTATCCCACGCAACTTGATAATTAAGATCAGAATTTGGGATGTAGTGGATCACATCGGCAGTTTTACCTTTCATAAAATTTTTCAATGATTGAAATTTACGAGCATCGGATAACGCGTTTTTAAGTGAACGGATTATTTATAAATATCCTTTAATGACGGCCATTGGCTAAATGTTCTAAGGAACATACGCTCTTCAAAAAACGGAATTTGCTGAGCTCATAAATTGTTAGTAGTTTTATTGAGCAAATCAGTGTTCGGAGGCTGAGTGCTCTTAACGTTTTGTCGCTGACGTATTTCTCGCACAAAACTCGCTTTTACTTTAAAACTGTTTGCCTGAAACTTCGAGGTTTGGTCCGCAATCATAAAAAGTTTATTTTCGATTGCAACAAAATCATTAAAATATTCCTCGTTTTTTGACGAACGAACTCGATATCTTCGTTTGTTAAGTACGGTCAAAGCCGGTACGATACGACCATGTTTTTGTACTAACTCACTTGCCATATTGACGCACTTTTCATAAAATAATTACAAATATGTAAATAATTTGCACGAAATTGAATTTAAATTTTATAGAAATCTACTCAATGTTGGCTGGGTTTTTAACATGAGATTTAATAATTCGGCCCTCGTCGAAGCCTGAAGTTTCCCACATATTTTCTCTATTGTCGTAAACTTTCTGAAGTGTTTGACCGTTCTAAAATTGGTGTTCTTTTAGTGGTTTTGCATGAGCACGTAACAACATTTCCGCTTTCTACGTAACAAAATGCCTGGCCAAGCTCACTTGATCATCAAGTGGTAAATTGTCTTGAATAGTCCGCTTTTCAAGTGTCATAATCCTAAATGTCGTCCTCGTTTGATCGCTTCACCCGGAAAAAGTTAATTTCGATTTTGTTGGGTCTGTTTATGCGATGGTAATTTCGATTTTGCTCCCATTAAGATATTTTTAAAATAAATTTTTGTTTTGAAGATTAAGGATTTGATTCTTCCTTCGCTGCAACTTACCATCGATAAACTCGCTTGAAAGCATTGCTTTGCGGAGAGCACAATACCGTTCACAAGTTCCTTATCAATAAATTGTACCTCATTACCTTAATAGAATGCATGATCTGTTGCACACTAAACATAAGAAACATTTCTTTTCGTACAAAATTCTGAAATTTACGAAGCCGTTTCTTTAGTAAGTGGCTACTACAAATTTTGTTAAATTATCAATAATTATTAAAATCGGACCCAATAAGCTTATAAATATTTTCTGCCGCTATTTTACGGGAATCACAGTAGATTCTTGATGGGTTCTGTTGTATTGATTAGACTGTTTAATCTGTTTACATATTTCACAATGTATAGATATGTAATCTATGCACAACCTTCGTAGTTGAGATTTAGAGCTTATTAAATTCCCCCATCTACCAGATGGATTATGTTCTTAAAATATTAGTTCTTCTCTTTTCTCTTGAGGTACGCACATCCAAAAAGGAATATCTGTTAAAAGAGAGTCAGGATTAGGCTCGGTATAAATAACTTTTTCCCGGATATCTAAGTCTTGTTTGTCCTCTGTAGTTGCAACATTAGATAACCTATCTCCACGCAACCATAAATCGTCTACTAATTCGTCCGTCAAGTTACAATATATTCAAATATATTGAAATAGTAGGATTATAATTTTAATTCTTTCTGGCTCTTTAGCCGCTGGCGTAACCTGTAATAATGGTAAGTTTAAAGCATTCGATGTAAGGCCTACATTTTTTATCCTTAATACAGCTGCCAAACATTATAGTTTTGTGATTGTATAATTTTGTTCGGCAGAATTAACTTTCTGTGAAATAAATTTTATTGGTTGCTCGTTATCTGCCTCGTCCAATTGAAACAACACAACACCTGATTCCTTTTGGACTAGCATCACATTTTACATAAAATTTCTAAATAAGCCTGCCATACCTAATAGCTTTCTTGTTTATTTGGTAAAATTGTGTGCTGGACAATTTTTATTGCCTGAAATTTGGATGGATCGGTTCGTAAAGCTTTTTATTCTTTCAAAAAGTTTTAATACTTAGTGCACTAGAACAAAATTACTCTTTTCAATGTTAACTGATAGTCCTGTCATTGACAAGAGGTCTGTCACAGTTTGGAAAATTTTCAGGTGATCGTCAATTTCAGCTGAGATAGTTAGCAGGATACTTAGGTATTCGAACACCCTGCCTCGAAGCTGATGTGGGTCCATCTGCCAGAAGGAATTCTTGATTCAGTTCTCCTAAAGTCTATTTAAGAGACCATCTATCAAAGAAAGCGGGTATGCGTCCTGCCTAAAACTACAGGAAAACTACAAGGATTATTAATAACGTCGATCGTCCCTATAATCGTAGCATTTTATCAACTTCTTCATTCATCACAGGACCTGAATTTAAGGTGATACAGCGTAATACCTTTTTTAATTTATGAAGCGTCACCAACGTCAATATTGTGTTTAATTAAAGTTGTGCTTCGCCAGCCTTTTAGGGAAAATGATGGAAATATTTCTTTTAATTTATTCAATAGTTGCTGAATTACACGGCGTTGCACGGGAGAAATTAAAATTACTTTAATTACGGATATTTTTCACTTAATTTCTCGATGTCACTGTAGTTGCAATCGTTAATGTCAGGAGTTCATAAGGTACTGAATTCAGTATCGGAAGCATCACCGGAAGCATTAAAAATTGTAATTTTAGAACAACAACCCATCATCAACGTTTCATCGCAATCAGATGAATGGTACAGAAACGCAAAAGACTGGGCCTCTTGATAATTCAGAGGACGCATCCCTCGGATTCAAAATTGTCACTAATTTCATATAATCCCTTTCATAAACTCATTCCCAGCGAAAAAATATCCAAAATTGAAATTTTACGAAAAATTTGAGCCCCTAGACCCCGGGGTCCAGCCTTCACTTTTCAAACGCAGAAATCTTCGCGGGCGTGCACACATAAAAGATTCTTCTGCAAATTTTGTTATAACGTTTAAATACTCTCGGGCACGACACGTACAAATGCCCATGGGAAAACCACATGCAAAAGTAAACACTGACAGGTTTCTCGATATGTTGTGCACAGCTCACAATTAACATTTCGTATAAAGTCAAATGAAGCCGGTCCACGAACATTAACCAATAATAAAGGCAGGTAGAAAAATTCGCCAATGCTCGGAACAACTGCGTAAATGCGCCTCAATGCATCGGTTGAATATACATTCACGTATCCAGGAACTATCTGTCCGTGATTCCGAATTTGGAATATCTTTAATGATTCGTTCAAAGTGAAATATCTCGTCATCTCCGAGTAAAGTACGGTTCTTGCAAATAGATCACTTGCGCATGTCGCAAAGAAACTTGTTAGGGTTGTCGCGGGTTGTCGTTGGTCGTGTTGACTGCCGTGAAATAAGCATGTTGTCCATTCTCCAAGTGCACAGCTAATTGGACCCCGCAGTTGAATGACATTCGTCTATTGAGAATGTATAGATACTCATAACCGTCTCATTGATGCTGACATATCTTTCTATTTAATATTGCGAAACTTCATCGTTGATATCTTGAGCTGAAGTAGCAAATCATGCCACTTCCTCAAACGTATATGGACTTGATACGATTGACAAAATTGAAGTACTCTTCATTTGACTTTGATCCATTTTGGGTTGCGAGTGAAAGTGATGAATAAGTTTAGTCGACGGTATTAGCGTACGTATGTCATTGCATCTTACGCGTATTCGTGCATGTGCTTCGGGCTTCCAACATACCTCGCTGGCAAAATGATAACTCGGCCTAAATTGTTTACATTTCTATCTACATTCATGTAAAATATCGTGCTTCGCTAATATTCGTCTCAAGTGATGTCATTTGGAAGGAACCTTTTTGGTTTTGTATACTATGAAAGAGACCCTTTGACCGAGGTTCTTTACCAGAAAGCAATGATGATAATTGCTTTAGTGGCGGTGGGTGTCAATTGTAAAAGTTTCACCTTTCTGCTCGCACAACATAATCCTGGCGGTTTGTGTTGAAACCTCAAAATATTGCAGTGTTGACAAACCATTGTTGTGTGCTCATTGTTCCGAAGTCAACCGATATATCCGCGGCATAATCGACTGTTGGATCATTTCTGAACGCCAAAAGTTCATTTCGTATTGTCACGTTTACGGAGTCATAATTGACCGCGCTTGAAAAATTCTACAGAAATCACGTCAATGTTTGCAACACACCAAATTACCACGAACTTAAATAAATTCAAATTGTGAATAAACCAAAGATTCGACCACCACCGATAACACACTGAACTATCGCTTTAAATTTAATTATTTTTCACAAAATATCAATATTCAATTCGGAATTGGTTGTTGTTATGAAAACTATTACTGAACGTCGATGCCATCTTTGCCATTTTTTCATATAAAAATACTATCCAAATTTCCGACTTTTCCGGTGGATTTTCCGAAAATTTTCTCTCATACAAACCTTGCCCTGATAATTACGAACACAACAAAAAAAATCAGCCAAATCGGTCGAGTCGTTCTCAAGTGAAGATCAGTCATACATGCGGCAATTGATTTTTATTAATATAGATTTTCTTCGTGTTTTTCGAGAAGCTTCCGAGTTTTCGCCTTAGATTTTCCAATTTTTCTCTTCTAAAAGACCATCTGGATCGGATACGTGCGGAAAAACCGTACAAAAACATCATTTTCGATTTTCAAAATTTTCCGACTTTTCCAGTGGATTTTCCCAAAATTTTCTTTCTTACAAACCTTGTCCTGACGATTACTAACACAACAAAAAATAAATCAGCCAATCATAATGCGCCAATTGATTTTTATTAATATAGATATTGCGTTGGAGTTTTTGAGTATTCCGTTATTGATCAATTCTAATAAATTATGTATAATATCCGGCACTACCGTAAACTGTTTCCAAAAATTGATACCCCTGCCCTTGCCTAAGATGTTATCACTTTGTCCTCGATAGCAATGTAAGTAGAGTGCTTGCTCTTTAATTCGGAGTCCCTAGTTCAATTTCCAGAAGCCAAAGTAGATTTCCAAAGCCATAGTTGTCGGTTTTTCACCATAATATTTTTTTTATAGTTTTGCAATGAAATCTTTTTTCTTTTTTTTTTAAATGATTTAATTCTTGCAATCTGTTCTGGGGCCGAAGCACTCCCAACTCTTTCGCGGTTCTTTTTTCCCATTCTACCTTATCTGTGTAAACCTGCTAAATCGAAGACGTACGGCTATAGATTCAATTTACGGACATGGAAGATGAGTCGGTCCATTTTGCATTCCGAATGAAAGCTTTAATATCATAAACAATATAAACAGCAGCAACATAAACTTTAATATACTGCAACCTAAATTCAATCACAAATTTTATGTTCATTATACATCACACATAAATCACGAACCGCGCATTCATCTCCTCAAACCTGACACATTGAACTTAGCATCTCTCAACTATAATATCGCGTGTATCTAATTGAAATACATTAAAATTAAATTAATATTTTTTTGTATGTACAAAGATTTTGATGAGATTTTCACTCTAACATTTCTTGACGCCGTTAGTATAAAAATAAAAAAGTCCGCAGCTTTAATTAGACCTAAACGATTCAATTTTGTGTGATATTTAGATGGTAAAATTAAATCCAAAATGTCATTCTGCATTATATAATACCATGTGAAAACACTCTCCAGATCCAATTCTGTATACACTTACAACTTCAAAGGGTAACTAAAACATTTTCAAAATTTTAAATTGAATTAATTAAAATCACGCAATTAATTAACAAAAACACCAAATACTAAACCAATCGTGTTTTAAAATCTTTTTTTTTAAATTCAAACCACAAACTTTAAAACGAAATTGGTAAGAATATATTTATTTTGGTGTTGTTGGTGTATGGTCTTATTTTAACATTTTCTTGTGCAGAGCATATCAACTTCCTGTATAGCATCTCTCGTACATAAAAAGTGTTGCATGTGCTTAAGCTTTAAAATGTTGCATGGGTTGTTTTCTATAAAACTGTATTTTGCATTTAGATATGTATAAAACAAGGTGGAATGTATTAAAAAATCGATGTGTTTAATTAACCCTAATCCTACCGACGGCAACCTGTGTGCGACATAAAATTAAGAAATCGTGCAAAATTTACTTGCATCTTAAAATAAAAAAAAACCATTTGATATTTTCTGCACTAAATTTGAACTTTACTCAATTAAAGAACTAAAACTGTATAGAAAATACAAATCACCCACACTTAGTTCATTGTTCTGTGCAGATCGCGTTAGGATTTAATTATTTCACTATGGATCGAGTTAAATTGTGTGAGAATCTAACATTCATTTTGGTGCGCAAATACTTTCTAAATATTTAAATTCAATCAAATGATTGTCTTTCGAGGACCTTGGACCCCCTATTTAAATTAGTCATCGTCGTACCAACATATAACGAAGAAACACCTACATTGAATTAATTATTATATTTTATATTTTAAGCGAGATACGGTCTTATCCCGCGCCATTATAACAATGCAATAAGGAAATTGTATGCGGTGTTCTTATATATTTTATCTTGTGTCTTGTGTGTGTGTACCTCTCGCAAAAGCGTATTGTATATTAAAATGTAATTATACATTAAATCATATCAATATTATAAACATGAAATTTTTCATTTTATTATTCGATTTCGTTCTCGTTATCAATTAAGCAAACCACAAAATCCTCTTCAATACATATTTATTATACATATACGATTTCGATTTTATTGGTTTGGTGGTGTGGTGAGCAACAATATTTTTTTTAAAAAATATTTTTTATAAGATTTTAATCATTACGTATGTACTTTGAATTATAAGATTTCCGATTTATTTTTTTATAAAATACAAGGAATAAAATTGGTAGGTACGCGGCTGATAAAATACCGACCGATATATGTACATAAAATACGTGATCGATTGAATTCCGTTTTTGTGTACAGCAGAAAACGAATTATAATAAAAAAAATTGTTGTAAAATTATTTTTCCTAGTTTTCTGCATAAAAAGAAAATATCCATGGTGAAAATCGTTGTGGTTTTAGAATCATCGCGTAATCGTATTACGTTTCGATTGTGGCGGGAAATTGAAATTTATAATAAATATTGATTATTGTGCGGTTTGGTGCACTTGGCGGTGTTATTTAATTCTGTGAACTTTTCTAGGTACCAATATGTTGTGGTTTTCATGGAAAATTATGAAAATATTATTAATTGTTTTAGATTGATAGGTATATATATATGTAGGTATATGTTTTAAATTGTTTTTACCGCAAATACATTTAATTTAGAATCGACATCTACGTACATAAACCGCACATATTACACTTAACTTATTTTCACTTAACTATTTTTAACCTTTGTGGTCGGGATACACTAGTTGCTTCATTACTTCCCCAGAATTAAATTCTATTTCGTAGAGAACAGTGTTTGGAACACTCTTGGGACACAAGAGTGGCACTCTTGTCAAAGAAAACTCGTTTTTCTAAATATGGAATAACTTAAGCTAATAGTTGATGATTTAGCATTAAACTAAATAAAATACGAAATCGAGCTTTTTAATTTAGTTAAAGTTAGGGTTGTATAGAGTTTAATAATAATAATAATTATTATTATTATTTTATAGAAAGTTTACATTAAAGTTTATATTTAAGACAAGATCTGTTATTAAATCATATTGCAAACACTCAATAACTAAATTTGTTATTGAAGCTTTAATAAAAAATCAAAAGCTCCTATTAATTTTTTTAAATAATTTCTATTTTAATAAATACAGATGGTTTATACATACATATACAAGCTTTTAAATTGTAGCACTTACTAAACTAAACTTTGTTCAAAACTTTGTGTATTGTTCAAAGATTTTTGTACAAATAATTTATTATGCCGTTATATGCTGTTTAAATATATTAGTAAATTAGATTAGATTTAAAAGTAGTAAAAGCTCGGTTATCGACAGTCAAAGAGAAAGTATTTTAAATTCGAATATATTGGAAAGTTAACTTTAGAAAATTTTTATTTAAAACATTTGTTCAAAATTTTGCAAAGATAAAAACTATTTTAAAATCTCGAAAATATTTGAAATTAAAGTTCATAAATTTTTTATTTACAACAAAATTAGTAAATTAGATTAGATTTAAAAGTAATAAAAGCTCTTCAATCGGTTTTCAAAGCAAAAAAGTATTTCAAAATATCGAAAGAATTTTAAATTTAACTTTAAAAAATTTGCATTTAAAACAAAATTAGTAGATTATATTTAAAAGTAATAAAAGCTCTGTAATTGGCCTTCAAAGTAAATAAGTATTAAAACATCACGAAAATATTGAGAAATTAAACTTTATTAAGTTTTTATTTAACAAAAAAATTAGATTAGATTTAAAACTAAAAAAAGCTCCCAAATTAGCTTTCAAAGCGAAGAAGTATTTCAAAATATCAAAAGAATGGGAAATTTAACTTAAAAAATTTGCATTTAAAACAAAATTAGTAGATTAGATTTAAAAGTAATAAAAACTCTGTAATCGGATTTCTAAGCTTATTCTATAACGTTTTACACCATAGTTCAAGATTCGGATTATAATTAATTTTTTAAAGCTGTTAAATTTCAAGTAACTTTACAAAAACACAATCTTTTATTATGTTAAAACTAACGAAAAAGGCATAACAACCTTTAAAAGACTCCATGAAAAATAAATTACGATTTATGGTTATAAGATGAAATCCAACTCGTTCAATTTATGGAAAAGCTTAAGGTATAGACCCCCTACCATATTTTTATCGAAAACAGGTTTTTGGAAAAATTCGTCATTTTTAAATTTTAGAAAACAAATCTGGACTGGTATTGTTACTAAATTAATTAAGAATCTGTTCGTTCATAACCGCTTTCTCGTATATGATATACTTTCAAAATACAAACGGAAAAGCTCCTCCGGAAGCTGCCACTTAAGGTGGACCGATTTAATTTATTGGGAAATCCAAATTTATGGAAAACAACGTCCATCTGGATTGTACAATGGCAAATTTTTTTGAAAAGTGGTTTTTGTCAAAAAAAAAAAAGTTTTTTCCACTTAAATTTTAGAAAACTGATTTCAGAGAACGGTATTCTTGCAAAATTAATTTAAAAATTTTAAGATTGTTGTTCTTTTAAATGACTTTTTTAAAACATTTGCAAAACGCAAATGTCATTTGCGATGAATCGATTTCGGTCAAAATTCACTTGGATCTTCAATTTTGTAGAAAAAGTTTAAGAATGAAGTTTCATTTCGATCATTCAATTTGTCTCGGCTGTACATCGCTTAATTTTTGTTGAAAAATAGTTTTTTGACAAAAATCGTAATTTCCGCTTAAACTTAGGAAAAATGATTTGGATTGGTATTTGAAAGTTTAAACTTATTATTAACTTTGAAAAATTTAATAGTTGTTTGCAGCGCTTTGCATTACTTCCAGATATAACTTCAACAAATAAGATTTTTACATTTTACAGTGTAAAAATAAATGATACTTGACTTGATACTCAAATTTTTAATGAATTTTAGCGGTACTTGTAGATAATTTTCAACTCTGCACTTTATATATTTTAGAGTGAAATAGTGTTTTAAAAACATTTGAGTAAAATAACATTGAGTGTAATTTTAATATTAATTTTTCAAAAGTTATTTTTAAAAAAACTTTGCATTACTGCCAACTAACTTCAATGTTTAAGCTTATGCTTTTCCAATTTTACAGTGTGGGTTTAGTTTAAAAATATTAGAATCCACAAATTATTTATACTAATATTGATTTAAATTTAAGCTCATCTGATCGTCTGATATCGCCAAAAGATCAGTACGTTAGGTATAATAAATAACTAAAAAAATGTCACAACCTTAGAAATAGACTTTGGCAAATATTTTTAAACGCCAAGTAGGCGTCAGATTACTTTAAATATATAAAAATCTGTAACAATTTTAACACATTATCTTAGATCCTAGAAACCTGATGGATAAGCTTCCACCTTAACGTGCAATAGTAATTCTTTAAATGACCTATGAGCAATTACTAACCAGTTCGCTTCTTTAGTACACGGTTACTTAATCAAGCGGATATCAGATTAGGTGGAAATCAGCAAACTTCTCGCCGGACCTAAAACTACTTGCAACTGCACACTGTGTGGGAACATCTATTTACCATATATTTTATAGCCCCATTCATTCAACAAGAACAACAAATAACTTTCAAACGAATTTTAAATTTCACACCATAAAACGAAAAATTTTAGGAGTGACCTTTACACAAAAAACAGACAACATTTTGACATTATAAAATAAATCTATCATTTAAATGATCAATTGTTGTCCTTCGTATATAAAACTATTCTCCGGGTAATAAACTATTAAATTTTATAGAGGTTATGTTGTTATACAATGAATCCGTTAATTGAGATTCTTATATAAATACTCGTATATAAAATATAAATTAAATCAAGATAAGACAAAATAACAATTTCCTCTTTATGTTAAAATCGTAATATTATTTAAAAAAAATAAACTAAACAAACCCACCAAACAAACCATTTAACCATTTTAAATGCTAATCAAATTCAAGTACCTATATCTCTATATACATCGAGCCATGTAAAAGAAAGAATTTTATTAATAACTTGACAATTTATGTATTGCTATTGGTATAAACGATACATAATAACGGCTATACATAATAACAAGAGCAAAACTTAAAACTGACAACAACAACAACAATAATAACCGCGACATAAAACGCGGCATTTAACAATCAAATTGATGAGAAATGAAACAACAAAACTAACAAGTTGGTGATGAACAATTCCAAGTACCATCAAATCGATCGAATCTGATTTTTTTTATTCTATTTATCTATATATACATGTACATATATATCGTCGATGTCATTTTATCATGGGGCATTTAATGTACATATGTGTCATGTGTACTTAACACTTTTATGTTATGAAAACAATACCCGCGTGTTTTAATTAATATTTTGTCTTATATCGCGGTATTTACTCGACTGCTTAATATATAGACATCTTCAACTTTGCAGTGTGCGGCGAGTGTGCGATGACACCTCTTCTGTAGCCCATTAAAAATATTTTATTTGATTTATTAATGGAAGTTACAATGTTCGACCGATCGATACGTAAATAATGTATATGTTATATGCAGATGAGGTGAATGTGTAATTAGACGCTTGCCTCTATATAGGTTGGGTGAGAGGATATATCAAAAGTGTTTTTTTTGTTGTTGTGCACAACTTTCATTTTACTCGTAAATGCGATATTTTAATTGAACTATCCGATTTCCCTTTCCGATATATAAGTACATATCGATGACATATCGGAAAGATCGCAAAAATATATCGCGTATTTATATATATTTTTTGATAAATTGCTTGTCTATCCGCATATAGATATTTGAATGAGTGCGCGGTGTAAATCAGATTTCTTCATTTTCTTATTGACTTCTTGGGTATTGTGTATGTGCGCACTCTCGGTTGTGCGCTGTTCACTCAAATGTGCTTAAAGATTTTTTTCCGTTTGATAAATTTTATTTTGTTTTTATAATAATAGATGTTAATTGAAATTAATTATGCATAGCGTATATCATTACCATTATTATTTTTACTATTATTGTGAGTATTGTGCGATTGTTTTGATTCCGAGGAGATTGACTTAATGGAAATATTATGTAATCTATACCTAACTAGCTGCGCTTCCTTGACAAAGTTCAAATCAATCTAAAAATTTGACATGCTTTATTATAATGTCAATGGAATTGTGAGTTCAATTGTTTCATATTATAACGAATTAATTGTTTTGTGCCGTGCCGGTTGAACTGCCAGTTGTTAATTTAATTGATTTGCTATGGGGGGGTCGATAGCATTTGCAAAATGTTATATACGATTAATTGCGAGTAGTTCATTTTCAATTTTATGTTGACATTTTAAAATGGTTAAAATGTTTATTAAGATTTACAAGCTTTTCTTAACTCTTTTCTCTTTTCTAATTAGCTTTCACAAAGCTAAACCGTAACAATCTTAATAATTTTTTTATTACGGGACATCGAAGCTTTTTTGTCAGTCTACGAGCTTTTTTAAAAAACTAACAAATTCGGTTGGCAAAATTAAACAAAATTTTGCGAGCTTTTTTCTGATTTATCATATAACTTTAACTTATAGAAATATAAACAAAGTTCCAAGTTTGAAGTTAATTTTAATCAGCAAACTAAAATATTCCATTTCGTGTGTTTAGTGCACCACAATAGTAAATAATTTAAAATAAATATATCGATGTTCTTGTAAAATGGATTTTGGTTTTTTAATGAAATTTAATCACAAAATCGAAATATACCTTAAACAAGCTTCCGGATTTTAGAAAGACAAATTAGATTTTGCGGCATATTTGAATAAAATTTTAAGCAGCTTTTAACAAAACTTTTTGAAAAAAAGTAAACAAAGCTCGTACTATTGCATTTGTTTTCCCGCAATGATATTTAATTAAGTAACATTTGTCGAGCTTTTATTTGGTTTACATTTAATCGCGCCTTATATCTTATTTAAACCTAACAACATATTTAAAAAACAAAATTAAAATATTTTTAAGTATACTCAATCGGAAAAATAAATTCTAGTTTTTATATTTTAATTGGGTTTTTAAATGTAATATAATCACAACATTTTAAAAAGCTTGTTTAGTTAAATAAGATAATCAGAACCGTTACATAATGTAAATAAACATTTACAAAATTTAAGGAATGTTCATATTAAAATATTTCTAAATTAACTCAATCTAGTTCCGTTTAGTTTCAAGCTTTCAAACATAAGTTTGACAAATATAAAATCAATTTAAAATAATTTAAAACATTTGGAAAGCTTTCATATAATACACCAATCCATTAAAATTTAGATATATGAATAAAAACTACACTTTTGTAACTTGTTTTATTAATTAAGTTTATCCACAAATTTTCAATTTTACAAACAATAAACATTTGACATATCAAATATTACCGACATTTAAGAGCTTTGAACAATTTTAAATAAATTCAGTTTAAAACTTCCAGCACATGATAACAATTTTTATTATTAGCAACTACCGTTGTCGATTTGAAAACAAATTTTATTTTAATAAACAACAATAAACGAGCTTTTTCGGATATTCCATTAATTTAGACTTACAATATTTGATGACCTTTTTTGTTAAACGAAGAAGTTCAATTTGCTTATCTTGGACTTTTAGTGAATTTAAAAACTAATTTAATTTATATACACAATATTTATCGAGCTTTTATCTGAAGTGTTAATTAATTCTAATTCAAATAATTATAAACAAAAATAAAAAATTACCGCATTTTTCAAAAATTCAAAGTAACTTTAAATAAATATTAATTTATACTATTAAAAAATTAAATTTATTTTTTTAAACTTTTTTTCATTAATTTATATAACATACGACGAGCTTTTATATGATTTATGATTAGTCAAAGTTTATACATTTTCACGTTAATGTCACAGAAGAAGCATAAACCTTTAAGTTTTAATTAAATCCTGTATAAGCGGCATATTTTAAATAAATCTAATATGTTTTTATAGAGCTTTAATCCTAAGTAAACAAATTTACCAAACTTAGAAAATTCAACTAGCTTAATGAAGTCAGGCCACGAAAATAAAGTTGTTTATCTTTTTTAGTTCGCTATCACTGTTCAATATATAAAAATTATTTTAATATAATTAAATAACGTTTGGAGAGCTTTTACATACTACATCAATTATTTAAAATTACCAAATATGACAACAATGTTGAAAGTGTTTGTTATTAGAAACGAATTTCGACAAATTTGAATACAAATTTTATTTTTATAAACAATATTAAACGAGCTTTTTTATGACATACAATAAATGACATCTTTTCGACTTATATGCACGAACTTATCACAATTCGAATATTTAATAAAATAACCAATTTGAACTCTTGAAAGTTCTCTGTGAT
Source organism: Nephrotoma appendiculata (assembly GCA_947310385.1). Classification (NCBI taxonomy): domain Eukaryota; kingdom Metazoa; phylum Arthropoda; class Insecta; order Diptera; family Tipulidae; genus Nephrotoma; species Nephrotoma appendiculata. The sequence continues at coordinate 75,809,534 of OX371225.1, forward strand.
AATTTGTTTTATTGTAAAATAAAGACATCAGCTAGTCTCGAGCTTTGCTGCTTCATCAGGTTGCAATTTAAAACTAAACTTGAATATTTTTTCTTTTTCAATTTAAAAAAAAATATACAAGTTTAGTGCTAAATTGCAACCAGATGAAGAGCAACATAGCTCGAAACTAGTTTTTGTCTCTATTTTATAATAAAATGATTTATTTTATTAAATATTCAACTAATTTCGACTTACAATATTCAACGAGCTTTTTTACAAAACGAGGAAATTTGATTTGTGTGTCTCGGAATTACAAATTTAACTCCAGTAAACAATATTTGCCGAGCTTTTATTGATTAAATCAATTAATTGAAACTTACATAAAAATGAACAAAATTAAAAGTTTATGGCAGATGTAAACAAAATCTAAAAAGCTTTAAAGAACCGTATTTGGTATTTTAATTTTTTCTAGTATTCAGATAAGAAATTTAACAACCTTGGAAAATTAAATTGGTTTTTACCAGCAAGTTTTATTAACTTAAATAACATTTGACGAGCTTTTATAAGATTTACAATTGGTCAAGAGCAATTCAAATCTAGTGTACAGCCAACAGCTTATTTGAACAAAATTTAAGTTGGTTTTATGGAACTTTAATTTTACGTAAAAATTTTAACAAGCTCGTAGATTTTAATTTGTTTTTATTGAAACGTGACCACAACATTTAAGTTTCACCTTGTTAAGGCTTAGACTGTTACCGTTTTTAAAAACCATCTTTAAATTAGATAACATTTGGAGAGCTTTTACATAACACATCAATTATTTAAAATTTAAACTATTTTTTTAATTTAAACATAAAAATTATATTTCACATCATTAGGCGAGCTTTTACTTGAAACGAAATTAGTTAATACTTACATTGATATCAAACATTTACGATATTTAAAGAGTATTGAGATTCAAAAACATTAAAATTAACCTGGTCTTACACCAAACTTTCACAGCAGTAATAATTAGCTTCAAATGAATCTTTAATCCTAAGTATAAAAACATCAGCAATTAAATTCGGTTTTTTTAAACGAAATTTGTTTACAAAATTGGAATAATATTTTAATTTAAGTTTGTTTACTACCATTTTTACAAGCTTTACTATCATTCTTTATTACCATTTTTACAATTTAATTGTTAAGAATTGTTATTTTTTAATGAAACATAGTCACCAAACTCAAACCAAGCTAGTAGGATAAACTAGCTCATAGAGTCCTACTAAATATCGAACCAAAGATTGTTGCAGCTAAAAATATTTAATATCTTCGGTCCTTTCCTATGAAAGTAATCCTATTTTTAATTAAAATTTCACAAGTGGTTAGTTTTCATTTCTCCTTCGCGCAGTGCAATCAGAACGTTTTATTTTTTAAACCTTGCAATCTGTTCTGGGGCCGAAGCACACCAGATTATTTTGCAGTTCGCTTTCACGTCCTACCTTACCCAATAATTTTACCATTGCAGCCGATAAAAGTGATCATACTCTTATACCCTAAAAACTTCGCCAAAAGCCTAATTATTGTTTTAAGACACCAACAAAAAGACAAATTAATCACAAAAAGGTTAGCAAGATCCCTAGAAACGTAAAGATTAACAGAAATTTAGGTTTTTTATACCGTAATTTTTGACAGGCTGAGCTTTTGACTGTATAAATCATGATTTCCTTCTCCAGAATTTACAAGTTTTAGGCTTCATGGCACCTTACATTTATAGTAGAATTTTAGCAAGCAGCCTTTGTAGTCGAAAGCAGCTTGTGATTTTAAATGGTGTTCAAAGCCCTCCTTTAGGTGTAAACTGTGATGTTCCGCAAAGAAATATCGTTGACCCTTTATTTTTTTAATCTACATAAATGATATGGCCAAATTATCGCAGGTCATATTAGAATGTTTGTTCACGGAACGTCCCTCTTCTATGAACCCACATATTGTCAGGTAGTAATGTCCCATATGAGTATGATATTATTTTGCTTTTCGGTTTTGTTCATTTAAACAAAATATCAGTAAATTATAGCAAAACAAAATTTAATTTTTTTCAGTCCCCACAAATTAACAATAAATAAAATAATCAATGCATTATAAGCATTTTCTGTTTTATTTAACCATTTTATTGAAAGATAGTGTAAAATAATTCGATTATAAATTTTTCTTCTATATTTAAAAAAAAAATTGGGAGCTTTGATATTGACCTTCCGGTCTGATTTTAAAAACAATAATTTAAAAAATAGATAAGGAGATACATATTTTAAAAATTTATTTTAACCTTTCAAAAATAGCATCAAAGTTGTGATAAAAATATTATGAACTTTCTCAAACGAGCTTCCACAAATTTGATTGCACGAATCTTTTAAAAAATTTAGCAGTTATTTAACAATTATGACAAAATGCTAAAGTTGGATGTTCCATAGTTAATCGCCCGACTAGCTTCATCTTGTAGGAAAACAGGTGTAAAACAAATTGCATTCTTCTGTGCGTAGTTGTTATTGTAATTCCCAACTGCAGAAATAGTCGCCTTCTACACTTTGTCTAAAACGGTCAATATTTTCCCATGACCGACTTGTTGAATTTCTTTCTGTACGTCTACGATCATTAATGGTTCCGGTCTGCTTATGACGAGCCACTAAACTTCGAATTATTAGAGTATTCCTATTTTTTTTAATTTTAAACCATTTTATTGAAAGATAATGTAAATTAGTTCGATTATAAACTTCTCTTCCAATATTAGAAAAAAAAAGGCAAGCTCTGACATTCAACAATTAAATTTGGTGAGCTATCATACTGACTTTAAAGCCTGTCGTTAAAAATAGTAAAACCGACCAAATGGCACAGTGGGTTAAGCTTTGGCGTATTGATCGGGAGGTACTGGGTTCGAATCCCGATAGGGTCAGGATGTAAAGTGAAATTTCATCAACAGATTACGATCTGTATTGAAATGTAACACATCTATGACCCCCTGTTGGTATGCAAAACCCACGGTCTGACCCATCTTCGAGTGAAGGCTACTTGAGCCCCAAAACAGATTGCACATAGTTAACAATAAAAAAAATAGAGAAAAAAAAATTTTAATTTCTCAAAATCTGTTTTAATCTTTCAAAGTAGCATCAAAGCTTTGTTATCAAAATTTAAAATTATGAGCTTTAAAAACTTAAAGCTTTACACGAGCTTTGACAGTTATTTAACAATTTAGACAAGATCTAAAGAATATCAATTGTATAAAAAAAATTCATTTTATTAAGTTTAGTAAATTTAAGCTTGCATTAATGAGCTTAAAAATTTTAATTATATGTTCGGTATATTAAGACTACTAAACTTTAACTAATTCAGATTTGAAGTGTTTTACCTTTCTAAGGTTTCTAAGATTAAACATACTTTCCTACACATTTTGGTTATTAAAACCGAGGCCACGTTGCAAAATTTAAAAAAGTTTTAAAGCTTTAAAAATGTAACCTACGACTTATTACAAAACCGTAACACCTTGAAACAAATTTGGTACTATCTACTAAAAACAATAAAATTTGGTAGTAGTGCCTTGATACAGAAATATAATTCTTCTAGGACCTGAATCAGAAGTTATGTATAAGCTTTCATTTAAACATATATTTATTACGAATTTAAACTTTCTTCGTTAGAATTTTGCAAAACATAAAAATTTTAAAGTTTTGTTGCAAATTTTATGAACTCGGTTGTTACGATTTTTTGAAGTATATGACCAACGTCTTTAACGTACGTTATCGAAATTTACAAATAAAAATAAATTTTAATATGAAAATAACTAGTAAGCTTTTGCAACTTTAGTCTATCAATTATTGAAACGAAAATAACAGCAATTCAATTAAAACTGATAAAAACTTTTAGGTTTAAGTTACTTCAAATTCAGGGAGCTTTTAAATCTACCCAACTTTTATGAAAATTTACAAATTTATAAATCTTTCTTCAAATATGTAAAACTATTTTGGATTGCCTTGGCGTTTAACATTTAAATTTGTGTCTTATATACTAAGTGCTGATTACCATTAGAGAAGAGCTTCACGAATCGAAATTTCGGGAAGAACTTTCAATTTCTAAATGAACTAAAATAAGTTATCATAAGATGTATTAAAGAATTTTATACAAATATTACCATAATTATGTTTAAAAGGTAGTGAAGATTAGAATTGTATAGAATTAAATTGTATTAAGTTTAATAAATTGATTGTGTGCTTTATATGAACTTTATAGATTTGAAATAAATATTTATTAAATCTGTTCTACTAAACTTTATTCGAGAATAACACTTTCTATAAAAGGAAGAATCTTGGTGACCTTTAATATTTTGCTTTATATTTGCCGAACTTTGGCATTTTCTATGGAGCTTATGTACTTTAGAGAAAAATCAGTTTTTAAAAAATAATATGATTATATATCCTTAAAATTAAATGTTGTAAGGTATAAATAATTTTCTTAAGTATTTTAGATAAAGCTTTGATCGTGTTTAAATTTCATATTTCTTTATTACTTTAATTCCGAAAAGTGTGCTTCAGCTGTTAAAAATTGATAAATCTATTAATTTTGCTTAGCTGAGTTTTCACGAAAGCAGTTATAAATTAAAACAAACTCACAAAAGCTTTTTAAAACTTTGATTATGTAAATTATATGAACTCATTGAATTCAATAAAATTAAATTTCAACAATCTTACAGGCGAAACGCTAATCTGGCTGTATGGTCACGAGTATACCTAAGATTTTTTTTTTTTTGATTTTTTCAAATTAATTTTTATATTTTAATGAGGTTTTTATTTTAAATAGTCAAGAATAACGCCCATTCATTTTGTGTAAAAATGAAACTTTCAAAGGATTTTGATAGTTTATGTCATTTCACAAACTGCAAATATATTTAGTAATACCGAAACGTCTTTGTAGAATTTGACAAATTTAATGATGGTAATGATGACCATTTCATTTTTATTATATACTCTGTAAAATTATAAAAAGGCTCCGAACTCCTAGTGAGGTTTGGCGAATTAAAATTTTTGTAATCAATATCATTTAACTCTCTGAACTTGTAGTTGGGTCTTTTGAAGTGCAACACAAAATAAATCGAGAAAGGCTTAAACAATTTTAAATTGTTTGATATATTCGAAAATAAAAGATTTTAGTTAATCCATTTTTCATAAGCTTTTCGGTCAAAAAATCAAAGAATAAAAAGTTTTTATTGTATTTTTAGATTTCAAACTATATACTTCTAAAAGTTGTATTCGATTGTTTTCGAGTGGCAAATGGCTTAAAATAATAGGTCAAGACATTTTACTTGTATAATGGCAAAACTAAACGTTTCTGACTTCATGACGCACCCCCGGGGTAATGCAACTCTTGTATCACGGAATTGATGTTTAACAGCTTTTTGATTTAACTCCAATGGTTGTCAGTTTGACAAACGACAACAGCTGTCGCTTGATCTTAAAAAGTGATTGCAGTAGATAAGAAACATTTTTCGTCGATTTTTTACGATGACTGGATGGTATCAGCGATTAATTTGCAATTTTGCAAGCATTACTCTTTCGCTTACAGACCTAATACTATAACTTAAAATTTGTCTGACCTCTGCTTCTGCACCTCGGAATGACGATTTTCTGCGTGGATTTTATAATCAATGTGACGCAAATTCGTTTGGAATAGGTAGCATTAATTTTCAGAAATCTGATAAAGGGGAAGGACATTACATTCCCGTTTATTGCCACAAGCTTTATTTTACTCTCTTTAAAACTGAATTTCAGAATGGTTTAAATAATGTAGTTCCAAAATATACAGTGCTGGGAAAAAAATTGAGCAAACATATTTTATTGCAAATTGGAGTCTTTTTTTGCTAAAATTACAAAACTTTTGAACGCAATTGGCTTATTATTTCATTTTAAATACGTGTATGACGTTGAAAAAAAAATTTACCTGCAGTTTAGGGGAAAACCCCGAAAAATGCCAAAATATTCAAAATACGATGATTGGAGTTAAAGTAATGGAATAAATTAAACACTTATTTTTTAATTTTTTTTTTTTGTTTTTTATTGATTTATAGATGTTCTATCTTTAATATTAATATCTTGTTGGACCGCCATTTGCTTTTATTACAGCGATACAACCCCGGAACTGATATGCAAAATAATTGGTCAAGCAATTTTTTTTTAAGCCGACCGTTCTTGGCCGACAATAGGGTGTAGATGTTTTATTGCCTGTAATTTAGTTTTTGAGTATAAATAGTGCATAACTTGTAAGATTAAGTTATTCTGTAAGTGATCCTACTTAAATAAAGAATAAAGTGCAATATTAGTTAAAAAAAATGGAAAAAGATAGTGAGCAGTGTAACAGCAATATGTTGATTTGGGCGCGAGGAAATTTAACGACGCATAAAATAACAGAAAAATTAAACATTCCTAAAAGTACTGTCGCGTGGAGTATTAAAAAATTGCGAGAGATGGGCAGTACACAATGTCGTCGGTTTTAAAACTTCATCGGACATAAGACTGTTGGATGTTGAGCGAGCAACAGAAAAAGAAATTTCAGCCAGCTTGGTGAAAAAAAGATTTGTTAAAGCTGGTTTGAAAGCACTTAAACCAGTCCAGAAGCCTGAGTTCACATTACTAGTGAAAAAACAACTTTTGCTATGTGTCTAAGAGCATGTTTCTTGGACTCCAGAGATGTGGAATGATGCGGTTTTCCCCGATGAATCAAAATTCAAGCTGTGTGTTGGAGATTGAAGAATTCTGGTAAGAAGAAAACCGGGCGAGAGGCTTGGCAACGAATATCTTTTAAGAGTTGCACCGAAAAATGAAGGAGTTATGGTCTGGGGATGTTTTTCTGGAAATGGAACCGGTCGATTGTGCTTCCTTAATTCCAACATTACAGCAGCTGTTCATCTGCAGGTCCTACCCTTATTAAATTTGAACTGTAGATAGAAGAATTGGCTTTCAAATAAACATAAATAATTTGTTAAAAACTTGTTTTTTTCTTATCTCTTCATTTAAAGGTAAAAAAGTGCTTGAAGTATCGATGTCTTGAGCTGGCTCGCGTATAGTCCAGACTTAAATCACATTGAACATATTTGGTCTATAATGAAGATAGAAGTAGCAAAAAAGTGCCCTGAATCGATTCAAACTTTAAAAAGTTTGTTGATGACGATTTGGGAATCCATACCTCCTACGACTTTGAAAAATTTATCAAATTCAATGAATCGGAGGTGTATCGCTGTAATAAAAGCAAATGGCGGTCCAACAAAATATTTATATTAAAGATAGAATTTCTATAAATTAATAAAAAACAAAAAAAAAATTAAAAAATTAGTGTTTAATTTATTCCATTACTTTAACACCAATCACCGTATTTTGAAAATTTTGGCAATTTCGGGGTTTTTCCCGTAAAAAATTGCGTCATACATGTATTTAAAATGAAATAATAAGCCAATTGCGTTCAAAAGTTTTGTAATTGTAGCAAAATAAGACTCCAATTTGCAATAAAATATGTTTGCCCAATTTTTTTTCCCAGCACTGTATATTGAAGCACTAAGACACTAAGAGAGTCAAATATTTGTGATGTGGGCGAAAGTGTACCTCTTACGTACTATACTTACGTTGGTAGAATTAATGCACCAACGGGTGCTCGCGCACCTAGGCCAATAGTTGTGATACACGTAATCAAACTAAAGCTGTTAATATTGTTACTAAACCTCAGATGGGAAAGTTTACGGAGATTCATTGACTGTTTCAAAAGCTGTTTGTAGATTTTTTAGGACTATGGCCAATAAGTAAGCAAAACAACTGTTTTTTGCTCATTGTCCTAAACCATTACACTAAATTTTTGTTTGCCGAACCATTGAAATCTGCTACCGCAAAACCAGTCGTTTTATTTTTAAAGTTTTGAATTTTCAGAATAGTTTTGTTTTGGTTGTTCGTTCCTTAAATAATAACAACTGTTGAAGGACCGTTGTTTAGATGTCACCTCTTGGCTGATCTGCTGTCTCACTATATGGGATATTTCACTAATTCATAACTGTCCTTTGCAAACAATTTTTTCGGAGTACATAAACAGATCTATCTTTTCAGCGATTCGATCGTACATTAATACTAGAGTTACTAGAGAAATTGAGATCAGTGTAGAATTCAGCGCCGAGCCACCGTCCATGTCAGTCAGTAAGCAGATTGACATGGTGATTAACGTATGGTGCCTGCGTGAATAGGAGGGGTTAAAAAAAGCAAATAGTATTCCATATAATCTGAATAGCAATTCAGGAACGTTCGAAGCAGCACCAGAAAGTGCTGGTGCTAATTTTTCCGCGAAGTTTACCCCTAAATTTGTTCAAACGCGTTTGTTATAAACTAATGCTTTTAAAATGTAAAGTAGCCTTATCAAAATTTTAAGCTAAAAATACAAGTTTATTTACCTTAGATTGAGGAGCTTTTATAACCTTTATGCAAATAATATACGCGAACCTCTTACATGTAGGGTTAATAACCTTCACGCACAAATTACATATCAAAATTTGATCTCAACTACTGTCATGTATTTTCATACAATAAAATTTTGTTTTCCTTAAGACGAATGCTTAACCATCCTTAAGAATGCGCAAAGTGTAATATGACAGATGACTTTATGTATACCACGAACTGTTAAGAGTTAGTTTATTTATATCTTGAATTATTATTATTGTTATTAGTAATAGTAATATTAATAATTTGCATAAAATATATTTACACACATAAGAAAATGTTTTCGTTTTTGCTGTTATTTTTTGTTTTGTTTTGTGAAACAGATAAGATATAAGGTGTGAGATAAATACAAATTATTCGTCTTCTTTGCGTCTTCGTCGTATATAATCATATTTCTTATTATTTATAAGCACAGCGAACATTTAAACTCTTCTTGATAATCTGTTAAAATATAACATATATACTCGTATGTATGGTGTATGATTATTTGTCTTTTGCTGCATTTTGTATAAATGATTGGGTTTTGTGTACGCGTTATCGCGCACTGCACCGCACACCCATGACATTGATAAATTAAAATGAGGCTGATTCGACCAGATCGGTACATAAGTTGTGCGCGTATTTGTTTATAGATGCGCTTCACTTAGTATTCTGCACACATTACAACCATTTTCACGAAATGCAAAATTTTTTTTTCTGCTTGTTTTTTAACGACATCATCAATTGAAAAATATTTTTTTTTTTTGTCAGTACGATCACGTTATTTTCATTACATCTTATTGTCGTCTTCGTCGTTGTCGTCGTCGTTTATATATAAAAGAAAAAATATTTTAATTTTGTTAGTTTCTTCCCTCTCACCGTTTTGGTATAATTCATTTTTGTGTGTACATTTCTTAAGTAATACCGCGAATAAAATTTTTATATATAAAAAAATAAAATTTTACCAAGGAAGAAGATACTCTTAAGAGCGCAAAAACCATTTTTCTGATATTTACAATGTCAAGAGTATTAGCTGTCGGGGCTTTAGTTTTCTGTTTTTTTTTTGACTCATATAGATTTTAATGAGTTTGCGAATTTGGTTTTTTATTTTATTTAAGTTTTGCGCGCGGCTAAAGAGCTGTGGGAAATTGTCTTTTTTTATTTTATTTTCGGTGTATGTGCAAATATGCAAAATATATTCGCGATGACGATACTATACCATATACACAGGTATCAAAATAAAATATCTACTCGTATTTGGGATTCCGGGACCCGGAAATAAAATATTTATAGCTTCCTATATTAAAATGTGCGCGCACCTGTATCAATATTCCCACACCAATCAAGTACGAATTCCCCAAACTGATTTATATGTTCATACCATATCTGTCATATACGATAAATGTCACAATTTTGTGTTTCTTAATTTATTTTATTATTTCTCACAATCACAAAATAATGTACGTTATAATTTTAATGTCATCGTTGTTTGCCTCCGGTGTTTTACTGCGCTTACTAAAATTGCATAACTCCTCCAAAAATAAAATATATATTTCATACAAAATCAATTGAATTCCGTCTCTAAATTTGGTACCGAACTTCTTAAAAAAAATTATACCAAATTCTTGTTTCTGCAAATATGTTTTGTGTGTGTGTGTGTGTCTTATCACAAAAACGTGATTTAAATTTTTTATTGCTTATTAATTAAATTATATCATTTTATTTTATTGCAGATGTCGGAGTGGATGGCGGGGTCCATTATGTAATGAGTGTATGGTATATCCAGGCTGCCGCCATGGTTATTGTAATGGAAGTGCGTGGCAGTGTATATGCGATACAAATTGGGGCGGAATACTATGTGATCAAGGTAAGGAAGCAATGAACCAGTTCCACACGATATAATCTCAACTATGTACATTAATTTTAATTAACAACTTTCACAAGTTAATGTTGTGCAGACAGAAACGATAAATTAACCGGGTTTATTGTCGGAATTATGAATTTTTTGACAGATAATTTTTTTTTTTATATTTTGCTTTACGAGTATTTTGAGAGATGGGTAATTCTAAATTGGTCTATTATTTATTGGGAAGGGAAGTGGTTACGTGTTTATATACATATTTAAAAATTATGTTAGTCTTAATTTATCGGAATATGAGAGGGGTGAGTGAATTTGACGTGGTCGAATAAATTATAATAATTTTTGTTTGTATTTTCCTAACAAGTGTTCAACTTGAATTAGTTGAATTGTGTTTGATGTTCATATACATAACCACCGCATGTTATAATATGATTTTATAAATTTCGAAAACGCTAAATAAATAATTTTTTTAAATATTATACCTAATCCAAATTACTCATATTTATTAGTAGGTACTAGAACTTTGATCATTAGAATTTTTCCCATATTCCGCCCTGAACCTGTATTATATAATTGCGCCTTAGTCTAGTACTTTTCTTAATAAATAAACCTCTCGTATCGGTTTATCGGTTTTTACCAAACTTACCCTAGCAATTGTTGAGTCACGAATGAAATGACTAGCAGCAGCTGATTATCAAACCGACACCGAATTTTTCTCTTCGTAGTTAAAAATAAATGATGATTTGAGTGTAGAATAGAACTTATAATTTTATAGATATAAATCAGAAATATGAAGATAATTATAACAGCAAATAAGTGCCTTAATTTATTATTTAATTTAATTTACAATCACAGCTTTAAGAAAATTAATTAAACAAGCTTGAATGCTGCTTTGTTCTAACAGTTTTAAGAGTGGAATACAAATAAACACTCCTTAACCCTTAACCACTGTTATGATTTTTGTTACACAGACACTTAACTTGCGCCGCTGCACATAAGGGTTTGAAGTAGTGTTTAGTCCCAAAAATGTGTAGAGCCTAGAAAAATGCACCAAATTCTGTATTTTTTTTTTGTCTGAAATTTTTTCGTATGCATAGAAATCACTGAGATATTTGTTTAAAAACATCACTTTTTTTCTTAACCCTTTGAAGCATACATTTTTGTGTTTAATATTTTTTTCTAAAATTTGGTACACATTGTTTTTTGCGGTCGCTACGTTCAAATATGGTGTTAGATTTTTGATATTGACAGTTGACAGCTGTCAATTAGCAGTCAAATCACTTTCACTTGTTATAAATCTTGAATTTATTCTCATTTAGTACGTTTCTTGGGTCTGAGTATGTACTGATTTCTATGCATACAAAAAATTTTCAGACAAAATACTCATGAGGGAACTTTTAAGAATCTCATAAAGAGTATTAAAAAAAAAATACTGAATTTGGTGCATTTTTCTAGGCTCTAGACATTTTTGGGACTAAACACTACTTAAAACCCCGCTGTGGGGTGGAGCGCTAGTATAAATTCTATGTAATTATACAAAATTCAACAAACTGTTTTTGTTTAATTCATTTATTGCAAATTTAAATTGATATAAAATCAGAAGACATTCATTTACATATTTAAAAAATTATAAAATATTTATCTAAAGTAAACTGAAAAAATAACTTTAATTCATATAAAAATTATTCTTAAAACTACTATATTTGGTTACATGTATTGCAAATAATTTTTACATGTTCACTGCAAGCATTTCTTTCGCAATTATCTCACAAACTTGGAAAATTTGTGTTTTTGTATTAAAAAGATGACATTGTGCACGTTTCGCTTTCTTGCGAGCTGGTTCTATTGACGACGATGACGATTTCCGCTATGTATTTGAGCTTGCAGAATACTTTTGCTGAGCTGCTTGTTTCGTGCCAATGTAGCTATTCTGTTCAACTGGGCTTTAACTAAGCTTTCGTTAATTTGTTGAAGAAAATAATTTCTTGTATCTTTCTTTTTAATTTCTTAATTACGATATAGTTTGGTAATTGCGATAAATGATGCTAGAAAAATATTATGTCCGGCTTGAAAAAAAGAACTATGCAAAAGAGTTTATTTTCCGGAAGAACTACTTTATTATAATGCATGCTTGAAAGCAAAATGACCGATTTTCCTACGTATATGATACTAATTGTTAAAAGTTGTGTGAACCCAAACACTGACAAATATTGCGGGCGCATTCTATTTAGTAGGAAATTGTTTGGGAATATGGCTTATTTTTACGCAATGTACCAAGTAAGACCACTATTTTTTAATTTTAGTGCTAATTGCATCGACGTATAAAAATTGTCGCATGTTACATTTCGATTGGTCCCTAAATAAGGAGCGCATAGGGACCACATATTTGTGGAGCACATATTTGTGTATTTGACAATATCCGCTACAATTTGTTCGTTCATATACAATCTGAAAGCATCAATCGCATCTTCAACTGTTATGCCCGAAGGTAATATTACCTTATCTACTGCTCCTTTTATTATGTTATGTGCGCATACACGTCCAGTTAACTGTGACTCACAAAAACATTCTGTTTCATCTTTGGATGGCGGATGTGTTTCAGTTAAATTTGGCAACTAGGCTGGCTCATTTATTTATCGTCATTATAGTCGATCACATCATCAACATCCGAATTATGGCCTGTATGGTCTTCTTCGTTTATCATGCTGTCGTCATTTGTACAATCTAAATCGTCGTCATTATCTACTTGGTCGTCGATATCCACATACGCAGTTTCGTCATCACTGGACTCATTGAGAGCCAGAATAGTTTCCTCATATTTCAGATATCGTCGTAATTTCAATCATACTTACGCGGGCACTAATCTCCTTGTTCTATAAAAATAACGGTTGTTTTCAATATAGTTGCACTTATAAAAATTTTTTTTGAAGAATAACTAAATTAAATTTTTTATATTTTACGATGTAACACCTAAAATAAATTGAAAAAACCGTTTTTTGATGAAAAAACAAAAAAACATTCTACGAAATAGAGAAATTATTATGAGAGCCGATGCGGCGCTAAAAAAGTGTTCGCGTTCGAAACTTTTAATTTTCGTTATATAACCAAAAAAATATAGTGAACCATGTCGGGTTTTATTTGAATCATAGTTAAGAATGTTCAATACAGGACTACTAAAAATCTTCGGGTAATATAATTAAAAATAAAAGATATACAGATGTAATTATATTCGAAATAGCCGCAGCGGCGCACAAAAGTGGTTAAGGGTTAAGTTTGGGTGACCCAATAACTTTAATAACTTAAGGATAATTTTTATACCAAACCATATTATTAAAGCTTACGCGTCTTTTGCAATTTTCTACATGTTGTTGTCGAAATATCGCAGATAATTAATCTTTACGAAAAAAATGTCGATAATTGTTTGCTTTTTTGTTGTTTGATTTCGACTCCATGAAATATTTACCTCTTTACAAATTTACTTCCACCAAATACGTAGAATAAATTCGTAAAAATTTGCAAACAAAACAAAACTAACGGTTATTTTTCAAATTGTCAAAATAAAGACTGTCACTTGAAAATTAAAAACAAAAGTACTAACAGATAAGAACCACTAGCTCAATCTGCCTCATGTGATTGAAACTAGAACTTTCGAATGTAATTTTCCTTGAAGTTTATTAAATTAAAATGTTCAAAATATTACAACAGGGCTAAGCTTAAGCCCAGAAAAAAAATTCTTCAGAGCATTTGAACTTTCAACTTCCAAGAAAAGAATCAGGATCAGTTTTAAAGTGAGTGAGTAGCTCAATTTGTCCAATAAATTTCCAGAATTTTATTATCCACCTCTATATGTATATAAGTCCAGGTCCGCTTCAAATAAAAGTATTATATATGAGTGAGATCTTCAGCATTACAAATAGTAATTTCAATTCTGTTTGGAATAGATCATTAACGAGAAAAATTAAAATATCGTTAGTTATAATACTGCACTAGGCTAGATACAGCTGTGAAAGAAATTATGTGCCATGCATCACGCCAATTCTCCACTCCATCCATGTATCGTCCGTTTTCATTGCCAAGTATATCATTCGTTTCTTGTGAAACAGGTAAATATACAAGAACGGCGGCCACACGAATGAGTTGTGTACAATATATTTTCTTGAACATTAAACATTTGTCAGGTTAAATTATTAACATATGTCAGGTTAATATTTGGCCAGCCATATTCCATTCGCTGGTGACGTTCATTTTCTTCTAGTTAACTGATATTTACAATTGAGCCATTTACAATTGAGATTCATCAATTCATTATTGAAAGAAATTATAAGAGAAATTATTGTAAAATAACTGAAGCATTCAAGAAATAGCCATTTTTACCAAAGATTCTGTTTTGTGAGCACAATGACATGGAAGAATCAAGCTCCCAGCTTAAAATGATTCCATTAACTCAGAAATAATAAAATTTTAGACATTGCCTATATTTTTTACAATGTTGACATCATTTATTAAATCCTGTAGGATAATAATTAACTATGTGGTGTAGACAATACGGAACAACAATGAATGCCTTTGCGCTTTATCATACAATGTAATCAAACTGCTTATTTAATTTACTGCACAAACCATTCATCTCCACTGATTGGACCAATTGATGATTGTGGTGAATTTATTTTATTAGAGTAGTAGTGGTATTGGTAAATCGTCAGATCACTTTACGTATCACCGCATCATCCTTTTATCGTTACTACACCTAGTC
Source organism: Nephrotoma appendiculata (assembly GCA_947310385.1). NCBI lineage: Eukaryota > Metazoa > Arthropoda > Insecta > Diptera > Tipulidae > Nephrotoma > Nephrotoma appendiculata. Next base: position 75,824,598 of record OX371225.1, read on the forward strand.
TCCTGATCTGAAGGAAACACACCTACTAAAAACTTCCTCGTTCTTCCTTTCCGGCGGCGCACTATCCCGAGGCTACTTGTTTAAATACATTAAAATATTATCTCATATATTGCCTCTTCATGCTTGCTCCACTTTCTTCATATAATTCAGTAAAAGTTTTCACGATATTTTCGAGCGGTTTTCTACCTTGTGCGGTTACTTGTAACCGTTTCCCGTGAGGAATTAGGTAAGAAAGTAGTGAGCTTATCTGTATTTATCAAATCTCGTGCTTGCTAACATAATTTTGCTATTGAGCCAGGTTTTGGTGAAATATTACTTTCAAAATCGGTCTATTCAGTGCTAATGTTACCATTGACCACTTGGCGATTGTCGTGCTTGCTACGAGAAAATGTATTTGGTATTTACGTTTGAGCTCATCTTTTTTTACGCCAGTCGCATTAATCCCATATTTTCCGTTTCAAGGTTAAAATCATGATTTTTCATGATGGTGCTGTTCCTCCGCATCACTTGGCTAAGTTAACGTTAGTTTCTCTCTATATATAAATAACAATTATTTTAACCACGATGTCATTATCATACCCAACCAAAAAGTTATCGCCTTGCTTTTCGATTCACGAAAAGCTGCCATACGAGATATTCCACCTGCCGAAATCTAAAGTTCCCTAGTCTACTACTTAGCCTATAATCTCGTAAATAAATATTTTTTTCGAAGACTCAAACATAAGCATACGGTTCATCATGCATTTGCCAACCATACATTATAGGTAATCAGAAATGTTCATTCTGTAGTTAAAGCCGACAAAATGTTTATATGAAGGTTTTCCCACTAAGATCAGTATATGTGATTCTCGTTTGCATCTATTACGATACTGCTTACTAATAAGTGGCAGATTTGCTCAGTTAATATACTAACGCACAGGCTGTTCTACTTATATGTCAGTTTCACTCACATTCTACCGCTGATTCTTGTTTTTCCAAAATCCTTGCTTGAATATTGAGAAGCACCTGATACGAGAACAATTTTAAGTATTGTATGGTCGGCTTCGTGATCTGTACAAAGAAAACATCTCGGTTCAAACCGACAGTCCTTTCTATAGTAACCTCTTTAAGTCATACCCTTTTCAGTTTAGCTGACAATGTCCGAAATTAAAACAGGCAAAGTTTATTCGTGTTCTATGGAACGCAACGTCTGCAAGGATGCTCTCTTTTTATCGGAGAAATAAGGATAGTATTCCATTTCTAGTGTTCATTTTTCTTTTGATTGCATCTGGTCTGATTTTGATCTTCCTGTGTTCCCTTCGTATGGGGTAGTTTCCGTGATTTTCTAACTGGTTTAATTTTTTTTTTTGCGTGATTTTATTTTACGTATACATCGAGAAAATCCGATAAGGAGTATAAATTTTGGAAATTTTCAAATGCGGGATTGTTTAGTATCACTTTTTAGGAGGGGAAAGCTAAATTTTGATATAAATTTAGCTTTTTTTATTTTCTCAATATGTTTTTTATTTTTATTAATCATAATGGCTTCGTCAACCTTGCAGACACAGATCAAAGAGTTTCGCTCTTATCGCTTGTACTGATAGTGCCACAAATGATAAAAAAAACAACTTTCGCATATATAAATTTTTTTCAAATGTAATTTTAATTCGTTGTACACCTTAGAGGATAGGATCTGTCCCAAACCCCCGTTTTTCCACAATTTGTACAATACTTCAAGTGACAAACTAAAAAATAAAAATAAAAAATTTGAAAATTTTCCTGGAAAATTGCAAAACTTTCCCGAAAAAATTACTTGTACTATTAACCTAACATCAAAATTTTTATAAAAATTACACATTTGCACGTATTTTGAATAAAATAATACCCAATTTTTTTTAACTGAAAATTTTTCCGGAAAATGGGAAATTCTCCCTCATAAAAATGTTGATAAACAATCCTGTATTTAAAAATTTTAAAAATGTACACTCCTTACCTGGTTTTCTCGATGTATACTTAAAGAAAACTTTAGCCTTGTTTTTTTACTAAGTCAGACTGTACATGACTTGATGTGATCCGTTAAGCATCACCCCCGTTAGATCATTCGATAATATTCTCCTTTGCGAGTTCGGTTTTATTTCGGTTTACTTATTGCAAGGATTTTGGTTCAAAATTGAGGCAAGGATTTGCCGTCTGCCAATTATTCTGATAATAGTTGATGATATCGTTCCCCATCCCAAACCTTACATTACGTTGGTCGAGATATCTTCAACGATACACCTACAAATTTTAAAAACTGTTTTTCTCTCCTTTTTCTATACTAATTATTTACGACACCTTTGGGTACCAGACGAAAAAGGCTTATTTATCACAATTCGCTGTTTACTGCTTTGGGAGATGTTCCTTAATGACTGCTGTGAGTTATAGCGTACTTCAATCTTTAAATAAGGAATGTCAAAAAATTTGTCTTTTTATTTATAACTATTATTATTTAATTTTTATTTTATTTAATTATTCTTAATTTTTGATTGCCAAATTACGTTGCAAAAATAGCAGGGTTTTAGGACCTCGTTGCCCCCAAACAACGTAAAATTGCAAATTTCTCCAGAAATATAGCCGTTTAAAACCTTACGTGGATTATATCGACACATACCTCGAACTTAAGATTTTCAAAAAATTAGTGCTTCTTCACTATCAGACTCGGATATGTTTCACTGCTTGTAACCTAGCGGTACGATCGAGGCCTACCAAGATTCTATCAAGACTGACAATTTTATCGTGTATTCAATACACATTCAAAAGATGGCACGGCCTGATGATTTTTCTAATTACATTGAAACCATAATAGAAGCAGAAGAAAAAACCAAATATTTACCGTTAACAGGCCTGATCTATCGTTCCTTTTTACCATCAGAGGGTTTTGCGGTTTGAAACCCGAATGTCCGATATTACAGCAAATATTCTAGAAAATAGATTTTATAAGGGGGTCTAAGGGGTTTTTCAACAACATTGTTGCTATGATAGGTGAATCTTTGTTTAATGTCTTTGTTTAGTGTTTGTGTCATCTACCTAATGTGGTTTTCATGTCATGTTTTGCTTCATTCTCTATATTTTTTTTTTTTTTTGATACCCGTCGCAGACGGCAGGAAAACGGAAGTCGAGTCTGCTTAGTACAAACAGATTTGATAGATTAAAAAAAATTTAAATAGATAAAAGATAAAGTCAAGCAAAATAAAATGACACAAAAAAAACAAAAAACAAATAAGTTAAATAAAATATCAAACTGTAGTCAAGAAAAATAAAGACGTTTTTTCAACATACGTTTTGTCATATTGTAATCAATAAGATGGCAGTGCTGATTAGCTTCGTACAACATTCTAGAGACGGGTTCATTCTTTCCGTAATCAGTTCGATGAGGGTCGATTCTAAACATAGGTACTGATCTTAAATCCCGAGAATTTATATTTAGATTGATTTTACCTAACAGAACAGGAGAATCGATACCCCCAGTTAGTATTTGATGGATGAAAGCCACGTCCGCAACAACTCGGCGCTTACTAAGTGATTGTAGATTAATTAGCTGCAGACGATCTTGATATGGAGGCAGGTTAAACATGTCCACCGATGGTAGTCCGCGTAAAGCAAAGCGAAGAAATCTACGCTGGACTGCTTCAATCCTCTTAATGTGAACCTCATGATAAGGCATATTCTTTTGATTCTGCTGATTTTCTTGAGTCCCTTGATTCTATTGACCCCTTGCCCTCAATAGCAGGGTATGTAAAGCACTGGCTTTGTTATTCGAGGGTCCCCTTGATGGGGCTATTTGGATTCATTTGGTTCTTTTGAGTTCCTTGATTTTTCTTCATTCTCTTGATTCTCCTGATTCTTTAGGTTCTTTTGATTCTCTTGGTGCTATTCTCTAAAAGTTCTAAATTCTTTAGATGGTCTTAATAGTTTTCTAGATGCTCTGGCTGCTATATTCTCTAGATGCTCTAAATTCTCTTGTTTCCCTTAATTAATATTCTTGATTATCATGATTCTGTTAAAAAGTTTGCTTTACTTGACTCTCTTGATACTCTCGATTATTTAAATTGCGCCTTTAGTTTTCAAAATTCTCTTTACCATAATTTTCAGAATTCTACTAAACAACTTCTCCTGAGTCTTTTTGTTTATTTGATTCTCTCGACAATATTGATTCTTTTTTAGTTCAATTCTCTTGCATTTTTTATTATCCTAAATCTCAATTTCTTCATTTACATTCTCTTTGTTCTCCTAATTTTCTTATTTTTTGTGATTATTCCACTCTATTAGTTCTGAACACTTTTTAAATTCCCGCGATAATCTTGAATTTTTCTTATTTATTGAATTATTTTGATTATTTGTTTCTTATCCATCTTCCTAATTGCTTTGATTATCTTAATTGTTATGGTTCTCTGACTGTCTACCTTCTGTCGAGTCTTATTATTATCTTGAGACTCTTTTTTCTCTAGTGGTTTTTAACATGAATGGCCCCTTGGGTCACTAGAAAATACTCTAATATTTTATTAAAGATGATTTTCTTGACTCTCCTAATTATTTTTATTCTCCTAATTTATAAGATTTTATAGATTTTGTGATTCACTTGATTATCTAGGTTCTCTAAGTTGTCTTGATTTTTCTGATTCAAAACGCTCTTGTTCTGTTGGTCTTCGTTTGCTTTTCCGAATTCACTTAATTTAGTCCTGTGGCCCTATTCTGGCTTTCCCTGGGAATAGGGAATTGGGCAAAATATTTTCATAGCATTTCTATCAAAATTATATTTTTCTGGCCTACTGAAAGAATAAGTTTAGTGCAAAAATTTTCAAAACAAAGTGAATTGGGAAACTTTTGATCCACAAAACTTTTATAGGGAAATATATTTTCCCATTTAACTTTGTTTTGAAAATATTAACACCAAACATGTTCTCTCAGTAGGCCAGAAAAATACGATTTAGACAAAAAGGATATGAAAATATTTTTCCCAATTCCCTATTCCCAGGGAAAGTCAGAATAGGACCACTGTTAATTATATTGATTAATTACTTTAGTTCTCTAGATTCTCTTATATGTCATGGTTATCCTGAACACCTTTTCTCGCTTGATTCTCTAAATTCTCATGTTCCTTTTACTTGGTTTAAATAGATCTCATAAATTCTTTAAATTTTCCTGTTTTTTAGACGTTCTAGATATTCTCGATTCTTCTAATTTTCTTGTCTCGCTCGATTATCTGTTTCATTTTGATTCAATTGAGCGTGTTCTCGTTTCAATTAATTCTTTTGTTTCTTTTTTTAATCATCTTGGTTCTCCCGAATATTATTGGATTCCATTTATTCTCTCGATTCAACGAATGATTTTTTTATTCTACCGAACATAATCTCTTTGTTCTTTTGGTTATCTTAGTTCGCTAAATTCCCTTGCCTTGATTGACTCTTAAAATTCTTTTTTTTCTCATAGTTCTCTTGATGTATTTTAAATTTTCTTCATTCTATGTATTGATGTTTCAAGATTGTCATGGCCTCTGAAAATTAAGGCCTAAAATATTAATTAGTTTAGTAGTTAGAGCAATAAGTTCAGTTTTATATAATAATTTTAAATATTCTATTTGGAATTTAATCAAGTTCAGTAAATATAAAAAAAAACTTGAATAAGGCCAACAAATGCAGTTTTATGACAGTTTGAAAACTAGCTTTTTTAAAAATCGAATTTGATTCAAATTTGGTTTGATGCCGGTCTGTCTGGATTTTTAAATAAAATGCAAAAGATATAAAGTAAAATAACGAAAGGTAACAAATCGGTGCTAGGTTCAAATTAAGACAATTTTGCTACAAATTTGATTTAGTTCGATTCAATTTAAGCCAAGTTATGAAATTTATAATCCATGTTTCAAATACATCAATTAGTTTATGTGACTGTAGTTTGAAGACGGCGTAAGAAACCATCGGTTTAGAAATATATAAGTTAGTTTGATTGATGGCAATTGGATTATGTATTAAAATGATTTAACAGAGCAAAACATAAATTGTATTCAAATTAACAAAGGCATAAGTTGACTCTCATCTAACTCAAATCCTTCCAGAGAAAATTAGTAGCTCAAGGTAAACATTAATTAAATCGGCAATAAAATATTAATATCTAATCGGATTGATCATCTGTTATAAACTATTTAGTACCCCAACCCCAGTACCCTATAACGATATTCAATAAATATAAAGTCATCATTTAAAATTATCAACCTGTTAGTATTGATAATTTTTCATAATTTTTTCCTGATTAAATCAATAACCTTAAAAAAATCCACCCCTCTAAAATATGTATCAAATTCACCCTTAATTTATATTAGCTTTATATTAAGCCAGCATCATAAATAACAAGAAAATTTAAATTCTATTCAATTACACGAAATGTTAAAAAAAATTAAATAAATTAGGGGATGAGACGCAGAACAATAATCTAATCAAGGCCGCAATCTAGGAAGTAGTTAGGGGTCGAATGATTAAATGATGATCATAAGTAAATTAAACGTACATAAAACGGTTAACCGCATCGATGCATAACGATCATTTGTATGTGTAGAGGGGTGATAGTATACACGTCATATGGGTAAGAGCGCGTATTTTTGTAAACGTATAAAAGTCATATGTGCGAATTTCGACAAGTGTTTATTACACACCGTACTTGTACACTTGGCTTAATTCACATGTTCCCAATCTGTTACATAACTGTTGTTGTTATACTGTTTTGTATGTCATCGCGAGATTATATGGATTAGTGCATGCAGCTTGATGACAATTTTATTTTGTGCGGCGACTGTCGCGTATTTTGATTAATCGCTTACACACAATTTAACACAACGACGAACGTGAAAAATCTCAAATATCGTATTCTGGGAATTATATATTTTTATTTTTTTATTAGGTTTGGTGTTGCAGATTTAATTAAGAATAATTTTTTTTCGTCTGTTCCAGATTTAAATTATTGTGGTACCCATGAACCGTGTATGCATGGTGGCACGTGTGAAAATACAGCACCTGACCAATTTCGTTGCACATGTGCTGAAGGGCTCTCCGGTATACGATGTGAAGTGGTTGAACATCCGTGTGCCACGCTGCCATGTAAAAATGGTGGTACGTGCACGCTTAAAGATCCGGGTAAATATGAATCGTCGGCGAGCCAAATCAAACCGATTCAGCTCGAATCGCAAACACAGCCGATAGTGCTGCGTGGTATGCGCGGTATGAGTTCTATGGGGAAACCCGTTTCTAGTCGATTAAATGAGCAACGTGACGTGCTCGGATTAAATAAAAAGGCACAGTCGGCGGCGTCGCCCGGGAATACTAAACCAAATATTGCGGAATTTACGTGCTCGTGTGCACCCGGCTGGACGGGATCCACATGTGAAATAAGTAAGTAACGAATTTATTTTTTATACGAACATATACTCATATTTTTCTTAGAAATTCGATTAACTAAAAAAACTGCTGAATATATAAAAAAAAATTAAAAATCTTGAGACTATTGAAGATGGTGGGCGTTATTTCTTAAAAGTCCTTGTACATTTTATTTTTTTTTATAATTTATTTTAATGATTGAACTGAAAGTTTTTTTTAGCTTCTTGATATTTTCTTAAATTCTAAAATCATTAATTTTTATTATTTTGATGATTTTTTAAGATGATATATACTCGAAAACCTAAAAAATCTCAATAATAATAAATCTTTTAAGTTTCTTTTTTTTTTTTTTGGTCTGTTAACGTTTTTATTTTTTGAAGACAAAAAACGAAAACTTAACGAAATAATAAAATAAAATATAAGAAAAGAGATAAAGATTCTTTGAATAATTAATTATCTAATTTAATTTTTTGAAATTTTGTTGTTGGTTGGCTCGTGTATTTTAAAAATGTTTGTTGAACATTATTTTCAATTTGAATGCGCCCATCCAATCAATTAATAATGATTGGGGGAGACATAAAATTACGTTTAATGATTTCGGGCTGTAAGCTGCATTAATTAAATTAAGCAAATAAAAATTTATGAGGTTGTAGATATTTGCGCGCATATATTTCATTGCCATGTTGTAGCTTCGGCCTCCCACAAAAAGAATTAATTGCGTATTCCAAATTTTCTCTTAAAAATCGCTTGGTTAATAATTTGAATTATTTTTTTAAATGCAATGACCCGTGCATCGAAATTATAATCGGCATTAAAATTCCACTATACACAATTGCCCCAATTAAATCCCGGGTAATGCTTAAATATGTGCAAATTGATTATAATCTTCGTATATCAATTTCACACCAAATTCTTAATTAGCAAACACTTAATTTAATTTACATAATAATAATTTGCAGATTAAGATAACGTCAATATATAATTCTTAAAATATAAAATTGAATTGATCTGCGCGCCGTACTATCATGTCCATTTATAAAGGTAACGCCTAGTAAATCAAAAGATATTTATGATCGAGTAAACGACGAACCTGATTTTAGTGTGCTACATTCCAATACATAATAAATTTTATTGCAATTGGAATATTTAAATAAAACCACTTAACACATTTGGGGGCCACAACACAAAAACACAACCAGATACTTTATATGTTTTTTATATGTACAGTTGATATAAAAAGAATTAATTTTTTTTTAAACAATGTCTCTAATCTTAAACGCACCGGAAACATTTAAGTAAATATAAATCTTGCATTCAAATTTATTAATTGAAATTCACATGTGTGGTTTGGTCATATAATATACAGATTTTGATCTATACCGCGCCGATTTCAATTTCTGTGTTATGACAAATTATATTTAATATAATTAATCGATTGTTGTTGTTGTCAGCGATTGTTTAAATTGATAATAAATAAAATGACAACAACAAAACGACAAAATATTGAATTGGGTAACAGTTTTTATTGTAAATTATATTTATTTCTCTATGTTTGTGCCTGCGCAAGAATTCATGGAATTTGGTTGATGGGATGATTGTTTCGATTTTTTTTTATGTTTTGTAATTTGGCGGAGGTGTTTCGCGATTTCCTTCGATTATTTTGTGATGAATTAGCTTGAAATCCGGTGATTGGCATAGCCTGGGAGATTTCCTCTCATTCTGTTAATTTAAAATTGCAAACGCGATGATTCAATTTGAGTATGGTAGAATTGATTGCAGTCGATTGCCAAGAAAATTGATAATATTTTTTTTTAGCTTAATAAAAAAATAGTTCAATAAGATTTTTGGGAATCGGAGTTGGAATTGCTATAGTTAATTATAGAAAGAACTTTCACATTGAACTTGATTAGTACACATGCAATGACCTGACTGTATCTAATCTAATCAAAAATATTTTAGATATATTTATGGAGAAATAGCCTATATTCGACCAAATCTTTACAGTAGCTAAAATTTGTTAGAAAATTTCGATATTTTAAATTTTTTAGTTTGTTTGTGTATAAGTATTTTGTTCTTCACTTATTTAAATAACACGTTAAGTAATCTTCCCACGAATGGCAAACATCTTAGGTTCTGTGGGAAATTTAATGTTACATAACTCCTAAGCGATTAAAATTGAACTATTATCAAGTATTAACAAATAAAGTTAAAGCTGGTTCAGATATTTGTACTTGACAAAAAATGTAAATTATCAAATTTAAATTATAACCCGACTTTCACAGTCAATTTGAGTTTTTTTTCACAAAGCTTTCACAATGTAACAAACAATTTAAAAATTTAGTTTTTGCTTCTTTAACTCACATTTTATGTATTTTTGACAATTAAACTTCAACTTAGCTTTTAAATAGCATAACTAGCTTTTAGATTTTAAATACTTTACTACCAAACTTTTAAAAATACACGTTTGTAAATTTTAAATTCAAATATTTAAAAAAGCTTAAAGCTCCGCGATGATATTAAATTATGTTAACAAAATTTGTCGTTAAAATCAGTTTTCCATACTGCAATTTAACCAAATGTTTCACTGTCACTGCGAGCTTTAATCTTTTTTAAATATTTGCTTACAAAGAATGCTTTTGGTACATTTAAAAAAAACGTTTGTAAAACTAACAGGTTTTTGCTTTCTAACTTTCGATTTGACTGATTGACTTATAGTCTCAATTATAAAACCGATAGGAGCTTTAGGAAAGTTTATTGATGTGTAGTGCTTTAAGCTTCATAACAATCTTAATTTTTTGCAAATATACTTAAATAAATAATTGTAAACAAGCAGAGAAATTCTAAGTTATAACATTTACTTCGCTTTATTTGAAAAGCTCGCACTTATACTCAGAGAAATGGTGAAAAATAGAAAAATCTTGTTTTCAAAATAAATTTAACAATATTTTTAACGGATAACCATTTGTTAAAGTTAAATTGTAAAAGCTTCAACCAGCGTCAAATTTCTAAAAGCTCCACTAAAATATTATTGCTTAATTAGTTTATAAAAATGCTTACCATTTAAAAATATCCACTGTCACTCGAAAGCTTTTTGAAAAAAACAAGTGAGAACAGGAAAACCTAATGAATAAGAGAAACTTTAAAGTTGATTGATTGATTGATTTGGGATGTATAGCCAAGCTTAAACGTGTGTTCCGGACGACGCCGGTCCTGCTATTCACTCTCATTACACATGGCATAAGGGGCGGTTTAGTGCAAAAGTAGTAAAAACACATAATTCGTCACACTAATCTTTTATCAAAGTAACACAATTTAAAATTGGTCATTAGTTAATCATTTAAAGGTGATTCATCTCTGGCCAAATACAACCTTTTGCCATGCAAAAGACATCAACTTGTCGGATCAGAGTCACAAAGCTTTAAGATGATTAGACTCATACCTCATGTCCAGCAAAACTGCATGCTGCAATGGTAAGACCATTCTCAGGCTTTGCCAAACGTGAGCTTAACCCATGTAGGTAAAATCCGACAAATTTATATCTTCTGTATGGCAAACTTAAGTATTATTGTTGGTCAAAAACCAATTAAATCCCAATATTTTGCTCGGGACTTAATTCAACAATTTGCAATGGTATGATTTTTGACAATTTGCTTTATGTACGGGCCTTTTCTAACTTATTTAGTCTATATCAAACAAATTAAAACCCTCCACATTGCAAAAACAATTTTTTTTTTTCAAAAATATTTTACCTGGGTCCTAATTTCGCTTAAATGTAGTCATCTTAGACCAGTCATCTTAGATATTTTCCCATGGCCCTATTTTTATAAAGCTGCAACGGCACAAGCTGCAATTTTACTAAATAAGAGGTATGTTGGTTATTTTCTGGTGGTTATTTTAAGCCAATAGAGGTATGACAAGTTTTTTTTTTGTATTTTTTTGCATAATGTGCATTAAGCTATTCTTGGTCGAAAATTTCGATTTATTTCACAGCTGGATTATGGACTTGTAACGGGCCAGAGAATAAAAATCTGAAATTCGTCAGAGTATAGATTCTATGATAAGCTACTACTAGATCTACCCACAAATAACAGTAGATTTTTATCACCGCAGATATACGTATTTATTAGCGATTTTTATTAAAGCTCCTCTGAATTTTTAATTTAAAAACTGAATACATTGTTATTTATTGCTAATAATTTAATAGTTTGCCTTTAATCAAACTTCATGTTCAGTGAAAAATCCGTTTAAGGAGTACAGACCCCATATATTATAAACCTCGTGGTAATTGTGAGAACATTGTTCGGCAAAGCGACATTTTGTATGATTTGGTAGCGACACAAAATATTCATTTAGCGATTCCAAAATTATTGACATACTTGTTGAACGTATTGCCATCTCAAATTCGAGGGGCCTTAAGCATCCACACACATTGCCTACTTTTTGTGTTAGAACTGTTTGTACTTCATGCTAAATATTCACTTGCCCCCCCAATTATTTTTTGAATAACAGAAACTATGAACTGTTCACAAAACACGTTTTAAAAGCCAACACGATTAAGAATCAAAGCGTTGGTTGCAGAAAATGGCTAATGATATATTTATTAAATCAAAAGCAAAATTTTCACAAATATACGGAAATTTATGAAATTTTGAAAATATTTGTAACCAATTTTAAGCCACTTTCCGAGGTTCATCTACAAACAATAATATTAGATTTTACGAGAGCTTTATAAAAATATTTAGCTTAAATGGAACGCTTCTGAAACATTCATAAATAAACTTTTGCAAAGCAAGCTCACTTTAGACTTAATTAGGAATTCAACAGAAGCATCAGTATAGTTTATATGCGTGTGCTTAAAGCTTAATAATAATCTTAATTATTTAGCAAATATATTCAAGTAAATTAATTATAAATATGGAAAGAAATTTTAAGTTATGACTTTTAGTTTGTTTTATTTGAAAAGCTCGCATTTTTACTCGTTAAAACGGTGAACGTATTGTAATTTTGCTGAAAATGTTATCAATGCTTTCAGTACACATTATTTCTCGGTATATCTCCCAACCTCAGATTTAAAAAAAAATTATTTTCTAAATAACTTTAAGAAACTTTTTAACCGTTAGTTAAAATTAATTTGTAAAAGCATCCAAATTTTTATAAACTTCACTATACTATTGCATAACTATGAAAACTTATGAAAAATTCTTACCATCTAAAAATAAATCACTCGAAAGCTTTTTTTAACAAGTGAAACACACAACAAATGGCTGGTAATATATTTAAAAGGCAAAAGATATAAACTAGAAAAAAAAATCAGTCACCACTGAAATTAGAGGTCTGGTGAAGTTAACTTTCTAGAGAATTTAAATTTGTTTGTTGAGTTATTATAAACGATATAAGCTTTTATCAAAATTTCCACTAATATAAAGAAATTTATGAAATGTTGAACATACATATTGGCAATTTTCGAAGCCATTTGCCGCGAATAATTTACAAGCAACAAAACAAACAATGTTGTAACGTTTTACGGGAGCTTTAAGCTTATTTCGAAATGTTAGTGACAGTTTAAAGCACAATAAAAGACTAATATTATTGTAAATATTTTTCTAAAGCGTATTATAAATAACGAAATTTAAAGAAGTGAAAAGTAAGAAAAAAGTGTGCAACTTACGAAGCCTCCTTTTCCAAAAGCTCACAATGTAGATTTCATGCAAAAGAAGTGAAATTAAAAAAATCCTCACAGTTTAACAAGTTCACTAAGTATCGTTGGAATTAAACAAGATTTGCAATGAAACTCAGGCTTTCCTAGTCACCGCGACTCATAGTTTTAATAAAATAAATATACTTAGAGTTCTTTTAAAAGTTTCTAGAATAGATTTACAAAAAACAATAAAAGCTTTACTCCAAATTAAATTTGTACCGAAACTTTAAGGTCTCCAAAAAATCAAATTGAAATAAATTACTTGTAAAAATGGAAATATTCATCATTTTATCAAAAGCTTTCCGAAATTTAACGAAACAAAACAAAATATTTTTTGGAGCTTAAATCACACCTTAAGTCCAGTTAATTGCTGCAGTAGTTCTATAAACTATTAAAAGTATTAATTTGTAAATCTCAGTTAGGTTTAACAAAATATTGTTAATTATAAATTAACCGTGAATTAATCAAAAGCTTTCAGAAAATTTCGAACTTTACGTTTATGAAATTTTAATAAACTCTTAACCTTCAAGAAGGTTTTCACAAATTTCAAGCGGATGAGGTTTTTAACACATAACGAAATACCTAACTGATAATAAAAATTAGCTTTAATTTCTTTCTAAAAAAAATATGTTTTCCTCCCCGATTTTCAAAAAAGCTCGAATTTAAAGCAATCTACCGAGACCAAAACCTAAATTAAACCAGTTAAATTCGGTTAAATGTAAGTTTTTGAAAGTAAAGTTTACAAGTTCTTTAAAAAAACGATGTGAATTTTTTAACGAAAAGTGTAATTAATTAAAAGTGTAGCTACGTGCAATAAAAATTTCATCCAAATATCGGCATCAAATTTTATCATAATTATTCTAGTCTCAAGTCTCAAAACTTAGAATGTTGGTTGTTAAAAAAATTAATTCTTTAAATGTTTGATACATTATAGGATACTGTGACCGATTAAAAAAAAATCTCAGAGAAAATCTTACCAAGTTAAAACAAATGCCATCTAATAGTGGACAACTTGAGCTGTTCAAAACTATTAACTAAATTATAATAAAATGTTTTGGGATGGTTTTCTAAAAAAAATTAGTAATTTCACCAAATGTGGCCATATATCGATTAATAGTGGACAGATTCAGCTGATTCAAACAGTCACAACCACATTAAAATAAAAATATTCGCGATGTCTCCACAAAAGTTTTAATGTGCGAAATTTTTGAAAAATTCAAATATTCATCAACACTATGGCTGATTCCAGGAACCTCAGAAATGAGTGTGAGCATCTATCATCTAATAGTGGCTAAATCGTGGTATTCAAAACAGCTAACCACGTAAAATTAAATTTAATAAATATTCTAGTATTTGGCATTTCAAACATTTCAAGAATTAATTTTTTTGATAACCTCAACTTTTAGAGTAGAATTATTATGATAAATCTTGATCCTGATATTTGCATTAAATATACATTTTTGACGATCATTTTTAGTAAAGGTACCCTATTTACATTTTTAATTGCTACACATTTCAAAAGATAGACTTTGCGTTAATTTGTAGTTCACATCTGGTGACATTTGGCTTGTATTCAAAATATTCAAGTGCGTAACAAAATTAAGTCCTGAAAGCTTAATTTCAGAAACGATGGATTTTAGCAGTTTAAATCGACAAGCTTTTGATTTAAATTGGCGTGTCATTTTGTAATGTTAAACTATAAATAACACAATTAAGAAATGTTTTTCAAAACTGTGTTTTGGGTGGTCCAAAGTTCAAGATGCAGAAAAATAATGTTGGAGCAAATAATGACACCTCATTTTTAATAATATGTATATTGACAGTATTAAAGCATCATCGAACTAATTATATCCAATTGCTCAAGTACGAACACATTGGTATACACAGATATTGACACTCTCTGAACTCGATATATCTTAAACACCCAAACGTGACTTTGAATTAATTAAAACTAAAGTACTTTGATGATGATGATGATGATGATGATCACGCTATATCCACTACTAAAATAATAACATCGAACAATGCTCATCTAATTCCTTAAATGGAATAAAGTTAGAATCATAAAACTAGAATTTCTAATTCTAATCTATACAAATTAATTATTCATTTATGCAAACGACTTAAAGAAACCTAAAATTAAAAATATTTTGAGTATTCGAAATCGAAATTAATGGTATAGTGCGCGCACAGACAATAGAAATTCCTAAAGGAATAGAAAATAAATTCTTGTGTGGTTTTAACACATTTCGGTTTTGTTTATATTTATATCAAAAAGAGATTTTAGGATTTTATTGATTTATAGAACAAGTATATAAAATAAAAAAATGGGGAATTTTAAATTAATTGATCAATTTTAATTAAATGTCTTAAGTTTTTATTAACACGCATACAAAGTATTTTGTATATTTATATAAGATACCATAACCTGTTTTATACGACTCAAATCCAATAAAGTTTTTATCTTAAGCTCGTTGGCTTGAGTCATATCCGCCATATTAAATAACATTTAACCTAATCTCGCAACTTAATCTTAATCGATATAACAAAAATAAAATAAAATTTTGTGTATAAGACATTAATCACGTTGCCAAAATAAAAAATCCAACAAATTTTTATTTCTATGAACAAAAGTTGGTCAATGCAAATTCCTAAACAAAAACTTCACATGACATATTCTAATGATCATTAATATGTGGCGTGTAGTAAAAGGTAGGTGGTAAAACTAACAACAAAAGTAATTACTTCGTGCATATACACGTATATCAATCTATAACGGTTTACCACCTCCGTGCCCACGCTCATTTTAAATTTACCTAAAGATCTAATTTGTTCACACACGGTATGGTGAGGCGCACCATACAAAACATATTATATGTATTCGATATAACAAACTACCGATCGATCGGTCTCGATATAATATTCGATAAGCGCGCCTACACATTACAAACAATTCAATAACTGTTAGTTGTGATACAGATACATTTCATTAAAATATTATAGTGACATGACAAATATTTTCTTATTTCGATCTCGAATATACGAGATATAGGAATAGAATTAAATCCCTACCGCGCGCGACAATTGACTTTAATATATCGAAATTAATTAAAAAATCATAAATATATTTTCGCGCATTCAAAACCAAAATTATATACACAAATTTATTTTTTATTCATAAATTAACATATAAATTAAGACATTGACTTTGTGGTTGGTGGTGGCTTAACATCTCTTAACATACACACGCGGAGACAAAAGATGTTTTTATTTTTATTCAATTTTTATAGTTTTGACATGACTAAAATAATAGAATATATTTTATATTTTTCTTCAACAAAAGACATCATGTGGATTAAAACTTTTTTTTCTTTTTTTCGTGTTTTTGTGTTCTGTTCGATACACAGATTCAGAAGCTGCGGAATATATCGGGGCGATTAATAACTAAATTTATTTTGTGTATAAGTATCATATTTACATATGCGGTATTGTATAATAATAATCAAGTTTAATAATTTGATTTGGTGTATGCTGAGTGCAGGTGCTAAACACAAGCCTAAATAAAAAGTTTTTACATATTTTGAATATCTGGAAGAAAGAGAATCAAAGTTTTATGACCAAAATCTCTAAGTTTACGCAATTCACTTAATGTACCGTTCCATGTTCCATATGGAGGTAATAAAGGTAATAAAGCTTTATTAGTACATGTACATCAATCAAACTTAAAAGCTTTATTGAATAGAAACATTTTTCATTATTAAAAATTATTCCTGTTACCCGAGCAGACATCATACAGAATTTCTAAAACGAAGCATTTTTAAAACGATTAAATATGCGTTGATATGAAAACATATCACATTATTTCAAATAGTATCAAATAATATCAAATCATATCAAATCATATAAAATCATATTAAATCGTATCAAATCATATCAAATCATATCAAATCATATCAAAGCATAACAAATCATATCAAATCAAATCAAATCATATCAAATCATATCAAATTATATCAAATCATATCAAATAAAATCATATCATATCAAATCATATCAAATCATATAAAAACATATGAAATCACATCAAATCATATTAAATCATATCAAATCATGTCAAATCAAATCAAACCATTTCAAGTCATATCCAATAAAAACATATAAAATCATGTCAAATCATATCATATCATATCAAGCCATATTAAATCATATTACATCATATCAAATCATATCAAATCATTTCAAACCATATCAAATCATATCAAATCAAATCAAATCATATCACATCATATCAAATCATATCAAATAATTTCAATTCATTCTTAATCATATCAAACCATAACAAATCTTATCAAATAATCAAACCATATCGTTTCATATCAAATCATATCAAAACATATCAAATCATATCAAATCATATCAAATGATAACAAATCATATCAAACGTTGTCGAGTCATATCAAATCATATTACATCATATCAAATCATTTCAAACCATATAAAAGGATATGAAATCATATCAAATCATATCACATCATATCAAATCATATCAAATCATATCGTTTCCTTTCAAATCATATCAAACCATAACAAAACGTATCAAATTATCAAATTATATCTAATCATATCAAACCATATCGTTTCATATCAAATCGTATCAAGTCATATCAAACCATATCAAATCATATAAAAACATATGAAATCACATCAACTCATATTAAATCATATCAAATCATGTCAAATCAAATCAAACCATATCAAATCATATTAAAACATATCAAATCATATCAAATCATATCAAATCATATCAAATCATGTCAAATCATACCAAGTCATATCAAATCATATCAAACCATATCAAATCATATCAAATCATATCAAATCATATCGAATCATACCAAATCATATATAATCATATCACATCATTTTAAATCATATCAAATCTTACCAAATCATTTTAGATCATATCAGATCATGACAAATCTAGCCTAAATCATATCAAATCGTACCATATCAAATCATATCATATCATATCATATCAATTCATCTCAAACCACAATTGCTAAGCCCAACCTCAACTAAAATAATTGGATTCAATCTTTTATAGTCGGTATCAGGATTTATTATACGATGAAGATCTCATGAAACAAAATTTGTTTTGCCACACAAACAATTTACAGAATAAAAAAACAGACAATTTATTGGACCACCCCATTCATAAATACAAAAAATTTCCTCTCGAATAGATTTATTGTGGAGCTCTTTTAAATTTTTGTAAACTTTCGTACAATCAGACGTACTATTTTAGAGAATAAATGCCACTAGCAACTCATATGGTGTTCTATGCGTATACCGCGTGACCTATAAATTTATTGATTGTTGTTTTTGGAAAATATAAAAATTTTAAAAATTTATACAATAACGAAATAAACTTTAATACTTCCAAGATTTCTACACTAAGTTTTGAAAATAATATCATTTAAAGCAAGAGCGCACTCACAAATCTGAACTCCTTTGATTAAATTCTGCATCACTTCTCTTAAAGTGTCACTGCTTATTAACAAAATGTCAGTACGAATATTTTTTTAATGTGTTCTAAAGTTTGTAATATATTAAAGTAAACTTTTTCTCTGGTGATCGCATCTGGTGATCTTGACGGCCATCTCTTATCACCATCATTTGAATGGCAAAGTGCAATACCTTGTTAAAACCATGATGGCTCAAATTGTGCTCCTAATTCTGGAGGGCGCTATTAACTGTAACGTGATGACCTTCTTCCTCAAGAAAATTATTTCCAATAATTTTGTGGGAAGAAATTGCACACCACACAGTATTTTTTTAGTGAAGCCTTTGTGGATTACTACATAGTAGCACAGTAGCGCGAATTTTTCACGAAAATACTTTGATGAAAATCAGCTTTGCCACTCATTTACAAATTATTTAAAAAAATTTCTCCTTATGCAAGGTTTATGAAATCACGATAGTATTGTAGTTGCCTGGAGAGAGTTCTTAGTTGAATCTTGTGAACATATGAAGTTCGTGCTTTTAAATTTACTTTAGTGATGTGCGTGGATTAACTGGACACAATCTCGACGACTAGAGCTTTCTGCTACTCCATCGGCTGCATCAGCAATAATATTGTTTGGCCGTGAAATTATTGGTCAACCGACTCTTCTAGCATTTTTCATTGTCCCTGACTTTTCAAACTTGGCCATTAATCTCAGTATGGAGACCTTTTACGAAAAATCTAAATTTCATTTAAAAACTGTAGTTCCCTTACTACTCGTTGGATCTTCTTAGGCTAAAATACCAATTTTATATGAAATTTGACTTTAAATATAATTAGACTTAATTTCCGAAATTTCAGCCAATTTTTTTTTAAGTTACGCCTAATTTCCTTAGGGCCGATTTCATCGTAATTTTGGTAGGCATAACAAATAAATCACTGGGTTTCAAATATATAAACCGAAAGACATCACTAGTGCGGACTCTGCGAAGATCATTTGATGTGATGTCTTGTATATTTTTGACGGTTAACGACACACCAGTATTTAATTCCCGTTGAATAACTAACGATCTGGTTTATGCTATATCATATTCGCACACTTCATATTTTTCAATCTCAGTTCGCACATTTTGCGGAAACAGATGTACAAAAAATAAAATTTACACTGTTATGGTCAAATAAATCCTTCATCGTGATAAATTGTTCCATTTGAAAAAATATGGCGGGCAATTAGTAGCTATTTTATATTTTTAGATAGATGAGTTTAGTTAATTAGAGGTTATAAATTAATTTCAAATTTTTAATTCTTAGAAAAGTTGGAGTTAGTTTTGTAATTTACGCGTTGCTCTTCACTGAAATTCCCACTTATCAGGAAAAATGTAACCATGATATCTACCAATTATAAAAAAGTGTGACCAAGAAGGCGACGCTTTTACACGTTTATACCACAGCGAAAGGAAAAATACTAAGAAAATCTAAGAATTATATTTTTCAAGATGATCAATAGTGTTCCCTTGTAGCTAAATTTAAAATGTAATAAAACGTCTTCAAGTAATTAAAGTTTGATATTTTAAATCACACTGTAATTCCCAAATACAAAATTAAGGTTAATAATCTTCCGATCACTTGCTCTTAATATACCTTAAAAATTTCTATTTTCTTAAACCTCTTTGAGGCGGCCATCTCCCTTAATGGGATTTGACGCCCGCAAAAAAATTATGTAAGCAATAATTGAAAAAAACTCTATATTTTTGAACTGGCATTTCAATGAAATTTTCCGATGCAACTAATATATGTAGATTCCTTTAAACTGCCAAAATAAGGGAGAATCTTTCCATCTTCCTGTTTGTTGTTCCTGATTAAAACATAACTCAATTGTGCTAGGTGCTTCTCAAAATGACTCCCTCCAACTTATTTTGGTCACTTACTGAAAACCCTTAACATCCTTATTTTGTGTTCAAACACGCTGATTTTATCCAGTTCGGTTCAATTTATACGAGCTCAAAAGAATATTGTTACTTCTGGCACCGGAATAAGTTTCGAACTATGGGTGTCTGAAACTAATTTCGGTGTCAAATATAACCATAATCTTTGATATAAAATTGCGAAAGTTTTTAAGATTTTTTGCATGACAAATTTAAACGTAACTCGTTCACCTATTACCGGCATAAGATTTTTAATGTTTGGTATTTTTTGGTTTTTCTTGTTTCCTTGGCCTAATCTTACAACAAGATAACATCAAAACGGCTTCTTAGGTACTGCTACTCTTAATAAGGAATGTTGCGTTAACGCGTTGATTGTCACTTACAGTGAATTTCTTTTAAAACGGAATTCGGTGCGACCTAAATTTTTCAGGCTTTGAGAATTTTTAAAAAATTTTGAAATACACAAATTTTTTTTTTAATTTATTGTGATAGTTAGATTCAACAATTATTTGATTTTAAATAAATAATATTAATAATTATTATTTTATTTTAAAACTATTCAAATATTTTACAATATATAGTGACTGACGTCAATTTGTGACATAATTTTATAAAAACTTGTCTAAAGTAGTAACCTGACATAATCGCTTAATGGAGTATTGTTTGATTTTCGTACGACATCAAATTTCCTTCTGTTTCCTTTCGTACGAAATCAAATTTCCTTCTGTGTGGGGGGAAACTTGTTTTTCAACGCTTTGAAGAAAGACGACAGAGAAAAGTACAGGACAGAGGAAGAAAATCATTAGGATTTAATTTTGCCGACATCTCCCGCGGCTCTGTTAATTCTGTAAAGCAACATGATTCGTCACATAAGGATTATTTTAAAATATTCCTCTTTATCAAAATTGTCTCATTTTAGAAAAGAACCGGAAAAGTTCTCAGTGGACCGTAGTCCTAAAACACTTTCCATCCGGAATGTTCATTTACGCCATGTGAGCTGCGACCTCTTTATTAACTAATGGAGGATAATACCGATCAACGAAATCTTGATATAAATATTTTTGTTGCTAAATTTAACTTCCAAATTATTCAGAACAAAACTTTTACATTATTTTATTTATTTTTATTCTGCACTGAAGCCCCGCCATACAAAGCTCTGCTGGTTGAATAGTTTAACTAGTTCAAGTATTTTCTATACTTGAATCTAGAGATTTTTGATGGTCAATTTGGAAATGATTTTAAAATAGTGTTATAAAATTAAACTGTAGCGACATTTTAAGAACAACGATTATCGTTGCATTACTTTCAATCATGTTCACCATCTACGACAGGAATTGATCTCTATACCATTAAAATATAATGTCAAATCATTGTCACCCGACTACCATAAATGTGATAATTCCCATCTCCTGTATATCGTTTAGTGACACAACAACATATCGAACATTTGCATTCAATATATATTCTACAAGAATGGTATTAACTTGTTCATCTTCAACCAACTCAGGTAAACACACCAACAAGATATTTTTACACCATAATTAATTTATTATCAATTAAAATTAAATAAAATAAAGCAGCAATACGAAAATAAAGAAAAAAAATTTGATATTGCCTAGCCTGTCATTGTGCCATGTCATTCCGTCGAGTCGCGCGGTATTATTTCATTTTCTACCTGTAAATATATACAAGATACAATTTTGATGATTAGTTTTGATAACGATAATGATTTTAAATCAATTGTGAAAATATTCCATTATATACGTTAAACAAACAGGAATGGCCTTTCTGACATGAGACGCGATTGTATATTAAAAATACTTGTTCAACCGGATCAATGACGAACACGAATTGTAAAATCACAGAATTTTATTTTATTATTATGTGTATATCGCAGTCGTAAGACGACATATACGATATCAATATTATATTCGTTATGAAATATTTCCACACACAAATGCAATTATTATTATTATTAAATTATTTGTATATACAATTTTTATCTGTAATTATGGTTTTTCTTTATGTACTTACTTGTTTTGTATAAGAGATACGCGCTTCTTTTTGTACGTACCTTTCGAATAAAAAAAAAATTACGAGTTGAATCAGATTAAAATAATTATGGATAATATACAAATCTATCTCATAGAGATAAAAATACTTAGTTTTAAATTTTCTTTGTATCAGGTTGATATTTTTTTGAAATATTGCGAAAGGTATGCGAATCCAATAAAGAAAAGTTTCATTAAGTAACGCCATTCTGAAAATGATTCATTCGTTTTAATTACCGCTAATTTTAGCAAAAAGCTGCATGTTTCGCAATCCTGTTAGATCACAGCTAGGATTTACAATTATATTGATTTGGCTTTCTAAATCCTAATCATCCTTTGGATTTATCCAAATATTTTCAAAAGGCTTTTTTTAATATCTGTATTTTATGCGATTTTTTGAGTTGAAATCAATATCGCATACGGGCAGTGGAGTTAAAACTAGTTTTTATATAAAATTACTAAGAGGCCTTTTTGTCATGTTAGTTTAAAAATACTCAAAACTGCCTTAATTCGAGTCTGAAACGATTCCATAAGTATATTATTATAGAAGTCTAGATTCGTCTCTTTTAATTCCAGAAAATTTTATGATTTAGACATTTTCAAGAAAAGGCGTTTTATCGTTTAATCTATAAATGTTGAACCTAATGATAAATTATAACGTCTTTCCCCAAAATGATGATTTTTTTTATAAAATATATACGACGAAGGAACCTTCCCATTTATACGTGATACAGAATTCATATGGAGAAATAATTATCTTACTAAAATATTTTTTTTGTCAAATTATGATTAAACTGATAAAAATATTTTAAATTACTAATATAATTTAGTTATAATTATTAAAATAACAAAGAATTGATTCTACCGAAATTTAGAATGAAAAGGCTTTTTTGGAAATTTAAAAAAGTAGTATACAGTACTCGAAGAAAAAAAATTAATTGTTTCTTCAAATTCCATTAATTCTCCTAACATCGCATACAATTTTTAAATCTAAATAGAAGAAACTAAATGTTAACAATGTAAAATTTAAAAATTATTCTATTGATATTGTAAAAACCGTAAAGAAAAACTGACAGATATATAAATGTATAAAGTGAAATGTTTAAGAATTAAAATTAACTATAAAATTATTTTTACATTTCCAAAAATTCATACAAGGCGTTTTTCAAATATTATATTTTAAACTTCACCTTTTCGTATTTTTATAAACTCAAACCGCGTAGATTGAATTAACAAATAGATAGATTGTAAATGTTAAATAAATTAATGGCAAATGTTATTGATATTATCAAATCTAATGACGTTTACTAATATAACGAATTAGAAATGTTTTGATTATTCTAGATATTATAGTCAACAAAAGTCTTTTTCGAGCAAAGGACATTTCCAAATCTTAGGTAAAATAACTAGAAGGGGTCTGATCTTTTAAAATCAGTTACTTCTGAGTTATGTAAATTTCATATGAAAGCTTACTTTTGATGTAACATTAAAAAGCCTTTTCACGAAAACATTTTACTACACCGTGGAGAAAAATATATAAATTAAAAGTTTGACTAATAATAGAATGCTTTCAAAAGTTAATTTGTACCACTACGGTCTGAAGTACTGGGTTTTCCAAAATTAATCACCCGACGTGTTGTTAAATCAGGTGCATTAAGAGATTGAACTAGCTGTTCCTTGTAAAGAAACAAGTGTAACTCGGAATGCATTATTCAATATGCATAGTTGTTACTGGGATCCCCAACTGTGTGGGTTGTCACCTTAAAGATGCTTCATGATCTTCATCCACACTTGCCTTAATACGCTTAATATTTTCTAATGACTGACTTGTTCGAATTCTTGCTGTACGTCTACGATCGCTAGTGGCCTCACCCTGCTTAAGGCTCAACTGGTTTAAAGCCTAAGGGTATTATTTGGGAAAATAACGAATATGTTCACTTCTCCAACGCATACAAAAAGTTTAAGAAATACGTTGTGTTTTAAAAACTCGCTTTCTAAATCTGTCTTCTAAATTATCTTAATTAAAACTTTACCGTCTAAAGTTTGACCAAATCAGATTAAGCATAGCCTTTTGACTACAGATGATAAGGATATAGGTTCAACAGTTCATTACCAAGTGTTTCCGAAAAACTTTAAATTGAAGCAATTTGATTCTGACTAATGTGATTATTCAATTTATTTATTCAGATGAAACCTGTCGTTCATTACCACCGTACGAGCAACCATATTCAGTACCGTAGGCTTAAGTAATTCAAAAGTATGCTATAAAATCATTTAACGCCATTCATCTTTGAGTAATAATTGCAAAATCAGAAAAATGTTTGTTATTGGCTCGTCCCCTACTACTCGTAAAACATTAAATCTGATCCGAATTAAACCGCACTATTAAGAAAGAGATAGAGGCAATATTCATCATGTCATTTGATTCTGGTTCCATTGTGTTTGTTAGACGGTCACGTTTTAACATATCGCTCATTTGCTGCAACAGTGCCACAGCTCAAAATTCACTCATTTCTAAGATATTCGAACAAATCGATTCCCAGCAATTAATATTTTTATTATTTTGAAATTAATTTTTTAAGATATTGGAAAAAATTGGAAGAAAATTTACCGTCATTGTCTTAAACTTGTCTGTACAGAAATGGGGTGAGTGCTTGGATTTTTTATCACACAAAATGTGTTGCATCTTAATAAGGTCAGAATTTACTCAGATTAATTTAGAAGGCCATTTCCAAACCATATGTGGAATTCATATTGGCGTCGCACTTCCAACCTGCATTATTTATTCCGGTTGGGAAAATCATTATAATTGGATATATCTCAGAACCGGACATTTGGAACTAATAGTGAACACCAAATTTTTCAAATATCTAACGTACACCATAATCGATTGAGAAATAGCCCCAATTAGAATTTAAATGAGTAACAAGTTACCTTTCTAACGATGATTTTACTACATGTTTTAAAAGTGAACCGGGCTTCACCAGAAGACCCGCTAAAAAAATTTCCTAATCAAAGAAGTTTTTGTATATCTCAAATCCACAAAACCACTTGATTTAAAAATTATTCGAACCGAAAAAAAATTATTTAAAAAATATGCGGACTCCATAGGCCGAACGTCACATACCAATATCTTACAACCTGCAATGTATTAAAAATCGTAATATGTCCTATTGCATTGTCTAATAAATGAATCGTACAGACTCTAAAGTTCTCTAATACAAACTTATATAAAAACTCGATTCCCAGCACTCGGAAACGCCTCACTCACAAATTTTTATCAAAACTGTCCTAACTGATTCATTTTTAAAGGGTGAATCTTTGCCCCAAGGTAGAACCTCTATACAAGATAGCCTTGTTCATTTAAATTATTTCAATCATGCTATCTACGACTATGAAACCCCACTCATTTCTTGGAGCAACAGGGGTCGCGACAACCTTCATGATCGGTCAGCATCTCCTTCTAGCTGTCACTAAACAATAATGTGAATTTCATAGTAAAAAGGTTCGTCATGCCCTTTCCAATATCACAATATCACTCCAAAATTTTGGCTTTTAGTGACTTAACAAACAGTCACATCTCACATAAAGCGTTCTCCGCTTTCCTTATAAACGTTTCGTTAATCTCGTAGGTTTGCAAGATTGTCCACGTACTGTTTTCCTTACAAGTTTATCGTCGATGTTTTAAATCGTCGTAGCCTGACCTTAACGTATAATTGTAAATGAAGCTTGTCCTGTAAAAATTCTTCTTATAATAGTCTCATCTTACATCATTAAACCGCGATGATCATTTCCGTTCTGGTTTGCAGTACCTTCATTGCGCTTATGGGCCAATTTCAATGTCAACTCGCCTCGGCCGATATTTCATCTTGTGACATCTATATAATTATTCTGACTACACCGGGTTTTCAAAAATTGCTTTTGGTATCATCCGGAAAATTGCGTCTGTGGAGAAAAATATCTGTTGAATTTTTTATCATATTCAAGGTGGCCAATCTGATTTCACATATCTGCCAAATCCTCGTAATCTATCGTACTCCAAGCATCATTAGGGGATGTATAATTTATTAAAACTCTATGAATAATGAATCCAATGTGAAAGTTCAGCAAACCCGGATCAGTAAAGTGACATTTAAATTCTCTTTTAATTAATGCTATTTAAGTTCTAAAACTTGAGAATGAAATTCTGATCTATTTTGGAGTTGAAAAGGTTTTGTCAAAGGATATTACTTTAGTTCTCTTTATGTAATCGATTTCGGTACCTAACTGATATTAGAAGAAGTTACTTGAATACGACTTAATTGAAAGAAATTCTCATATTTCTTGGAATAATCGATTATTCTCGCTTCTGATCCGCTCCATTTTTCATTTGGATAGTTGAATTGACAGTTTTGAATGAACAAATTTATAGGTTATATCTTTACAAATTTATATTTACTGGTAAAAGAAGGAGCACCGGGTCGCGAACTTCTTATACGAGATCTCAAAATATTTGAATCGTCAAAAACAAAGTAGTTTGAAAAATGGTCTAAGTTGGTAAAAATGTGGAAAAATGGTATCTTCTGACATATTAGTCGTTCATCTTAAAATAATATAAAAATCCCAATATGGCTAATTCAAATAGAATTATTTGATTATGTATTTGAAAATATTTTTGAATCCTCTTAACCTTTCCGGTCAAAATTAATAAACCCCCCGCCCTCGATCAATCCTTATTTAAAAATAATATAATTTTATTCTTTCTAATTAAAACTCCATACCTATTAAAGGTACATCATTCCAGCATGGAAAAACCTGTTGTCCATTAAAGGCTAAGCTCAAATCCTACCGTCTGCATTGCAATGAGTCAATTAAAAAGTAATATACCATTCTGGAATATGTAGAAAGATACACTGCTACCCTTTTTAAAAAACAATAAATTGTATCGTTAATTCCAATCGTAATTAATGCATATCTCAAATCGACATACAGCACAAAAATAAAGTAATCAAACCAATGCTTCTAATTAGAGATTTAAATAAAATATATAAAGTGCTAAAAATTTCTAGTTAATGTTTTACATCTCTCTTAAATAAAATAGTCTTATGTAGGTATGTAAAACAGGTTAAAAATTAATACTTTTGCGGCTTGTTGTATTTTCTGTCAATATTTATAAAAGTTAAAATGCGCGCAAATTCTCGAATTCATTTTATATTTTTAATTAATAATAAACCTAAAATAGTAAAATTATAAATAATTGTGTGCCGCTGCACACACACACACACATACAGTACAATATATAAATATTTTATAACTCGTAAATGTAATAAATGTAAAATAAAAATTGTTTTATTACTTATCGTTTCGCCTATCTTCTTGAAGATGCCTTTAAGCCATAATATATCTATAAAAATGTGTAAATCCTTATTTTGTTAAATGCATGTCAAATGAAAATGGAAACACGGTAATTGTTGCTGGAATTTATATAATTTTTATTATTTTTAATTGAAAATCTTTTCATTTTTATTTTATGGTGATAATTTAAGACAAAATATCTTAACTGTATTATAATTAAGAAATTATAGGTAAAGAAAACAAAACGGAAATATGTTAAAATTGATTAGGAAGAGTTTAATCCGTTACATCATGGCCAAATGTGATTTAGTTTACACATTTTTGGATGTATGCCAAATATTTTTTTTACGATAAGTAACCAAACATCTTAATAGGTCATGGTAATTACAATTTTGGCAAATTGACATTGTTGTTTCGGTGTTGGGACCGTTACGTATTCTATTTATGGAACACCTTAAATAAGGCACAGTGACGCAACTAATTATGATAAATTTGTCATGTCACGATAAACAAATTAAATTCTTCATGGGTACATCATAAAGAAATTTCAAAGTCATCATTATCCTACAAACAAATTATTGTCAATCATAAATTAAACTAGACGCAACTCTACGTATGTATATCGTCTACTGGGTGCATCGGTATGTAGATACATAAAAAAAATGTAAATTAAATTTTTTGTGTTATTTCTGAAAATGAATTAACTGCTTCAAGTTTATTGCTGTTAAAGGATTCATCAATTATAAGTTTGTTGTTAAGTCATGCACTTAATGCATTTCGAATTGATTTAAATACAAAAAAAAAATATTTTATATCTTCAAAGTACTACTGTTAATGAAAATTGCTGTTCTTGACATCGCGCACACACAGGACTTTAAAAGAATGTCTAATAATTATCTCTCTAGCACCTTAATAATAAACACATTAAATAATTGCGCGCTTAAAGCACAAATATTTTCACACGGAATGTAATATTAATAATAATTTAGTTTTATTACAAACAAACTATGTATAAACTACTTAAAAAACTAAAACACAAATAATTTGAATAAATAAAATTTACATATCCAGTTCCATTGCAACTTCATTCTTAAATTGTAATTTATTTACTGTCTTATGAATATTTAATGTTTATAAAAAAAAAATTGTAAGGCATGCATTTTTTCGCTTATGGCTGTCTTCTTCGTCTTACTATATAGTGTACGAGTATATTACATTTTTGTTGTTATTAACTTAGATGCAATTTTATTGATTAAACGTAATTCCGCGAATAAAATAAAATTGTAATAATGCACCTGTTGCATTCAATATATGAAGAGCGCGCGATGACATGGGAGATTTTATAAAATACGCGCGAAATTTGTAAATTTTGACATAAATATTTCGTAGTTGCGCGGGGCATCCAAGAAGCCCAGCGAGCTTATTAATCACAAATTTGTTTTGTGAACTTCGCACAACCTACAACAACATCGTGTACTTTTTCGCGTTTGCTTCACCACGTCAGACAGTATAACTACGAAAAAAAAAATTAAGAAACGCGATTTTTTTTTATACGGCTAAACATAATACACAATCCATCCATTTCACGTTTAATATTTTTTTTTTTTTTTTTTTTTTTATGATTAATAACTTTTTCGGTCGCGTTCCCAAGAAATTTTGAAGTTAAGTTATTTAAAAAACCAGAACACAGTGAACATAACACACAAAAAAAACTTTTAAAATTAACGAAGCAGAATACTTAAACCGTATACACCACCGTATACGTATACACCAAACTAAAAACTACTGAAGTAGCATATTTTACCAGAATACCGAATAAAAAAAAAATATTTAATTGTAGAAGACTAGCCATAGAGATAACAACATACACACACACAAATATAAAAAATTACTTTTTCTTGGTTAGAATGAAGACGAAAAAAATATCCCTTAAGGGTTTTATCTTATGACCGAGTTTTTTTTTTTGAAATAAAATCAAAATTTTGATTGAACACCAAACGGCAAACGGCGCAAGAGGAAATGGGAAATTTTATCTCAAATTTATTATCAACAAAAATATCAATTAAATTTGTTGTTGTGTACCTAAAAAAAAATTAAAAACGAAAATGACACAACATTTGGTAAATTGATCGTTTTCTTCATTTTTAGATGTGATTTCGTAAAATACGTACCATAAGACGTTTTACATTTTTTTTTATGTATGTACATGAGACAGTTCATATTTCAACAGTATTAAATAAAATAAAAAGTTCAAAAGTGCAATCTCACATATAATTCCCAGACACTAAAGTTTTATATATTTACGTTTCTTTTTTGTGAGTTCGCTTTACCTATTATTTTGCGTGTATATACAGTTGATATAAAAAATTTAAACACTTTCGATTTATAAGTAATAACGTGTGCTACTGTCAGATTTATTATTAAAACGATTTTATGACTTTACATCATTTCGTTTCAGTTTAGCAGCAAATAAATTTTCAACTGCATTGCATTCCACATTATCGCCATTTAGACTACTGGTGAAAGACATAGACTTGAAACGATGCCGGCAAAATTTTTGGCTAGGGAGTCAAATCAACAAACTTTCTTAACCTCAGTACAAATTTCAAATTTTCCTATCCAGCCAAAAATCACATTTAACCGAGTTTTAACATTTTAATATCATAACGTTACTAGAACGTCATCTAAGATGCTTGCTGCACAGATGCACGTCATCTGTGAGACTAACTTAAATGATAAAACCGTGAGCTCCAAATTTTTTAATGTATTTCGAAATTATCTACATATCGGTGTCGAAAACTGCGTAGATAATTGAATTTTGCGTAAACAATGTCAATAATTGTTAGAGTATGTAAACAATTCATAACAAATGTAGCATATTGTTTTTTGTTACTGTTCTCATTGTTTTTTTTTCAGTACGAGGTGACTATCTTCGGCGGGGCCAACCACAAAATTATTATAAAATTAAAAAATTTAAATTTTTTTACATAACATATTTTCTTTAAAGGGGAACCCGCCTTAAAATTTGTATTGAGTGTCAGAATCAAATCAAACAATTTTCATTATTCTATTTGACACCTCCTAATTGTTTTTTTTAGATATCATAACATTTTTTTTAATTTCACCTTTAAATTTTTTTTTTAATTGGGACGAAAAATTACGTTTCGTACAAATTTTTAATTTAAATTAAATTTTTTATGGTCAAAAGCACAGAAATGACCTTTATTACAATCTAAACTTTTCTAAAGTTACGTTTACATAGTTTTTAAAATTTTGTATCGTTACCACTTTTTCAAGGTAGAGTGGAATTAGTACTTGTAAAACATTTCAAGATATTAGAAATATATTATTTAAAAAAAATTATTCTCAACGCCATCTGTTTAGTAGTTAATAAATACTTTGTCACACAGTATTAAAGGACAAATAGGTTGTCAGATGTCACTATTTGGTGATTTCTTTTCGAAATCATTATAATCTCGAATCAAATATTCGAACTAAACTTAACCAAAAATATTAGGTCCAGAGAGAGAAAGAAGAATAGAATACAAAACACAAGCTCATAAATTAATCTGTTGGCTCAGATCTGTTTAAAATTTGAACATTTTCTTATTTATTCAATTCTCCAAATGCCTATGGTTATAATAGTATGGCGCTACATCCAGTAGTAATTTACTTTCGATATCGAGCATCTAGACGCAATTCTGTAAGCAATTTTCGTAGGACCATTGTCTACTAAAATTTGTTAACGTTCATTGAGTGTGCATTTTAAACAAGCTAAAACGGTAACCGTTGACGTGACTAAAATTTTCGAGTGATTACGATTTGTCCAGGGTCGGGACGTTTGCCTGCTCTTCAAAACCCCGAAATTAAAATTCCCGCTTTTCAAAAGATCGATTTTCAAAATCCCACTTTTAAGAATCAAACTTTTCAAAATCGCGATTTTCGATATTAGAAAGCGGGAATTTAATACAAAGTGCATAAAATAATTGATGGATCCGATTCAAGAAGAATTGGAATTCTAACATGAAAGTTTGAAGAAATTTGGGATTTGGTTGAAATAAATGAAACTAGACCATTTCTTAACAAATTAAGGTTAAATTTGGTTTGTGAACCTCTCAGCAATAGGGAATGAAACTTAGCCATTTCTTTATTTTTTATATTTTTTGATTGAAACCAGTAAAATACAAAGCCATCGGTTTCTAAATATTGTACTATACACCCGACCCGATCTTGTTGATTAACTCGAAATTTTGATTACACATTTTTTTTTTATTTAATACGAAAGTTTTATCGATTAAAAATTAATACTTTTAATAAACGGTAAATATTCACAGCCTTAGTTTCAACAAGGCCAAAACTCAGAACTGTATTGCAAATTGATGTTAGATATCCAATCCTGCTATACAAATCAAATTTGAATATAATTAGAAATCCATTCCTAGTTCTATTCAGCATTGTCGAATTTTAAAACTTCATTCAAAAATCATTTTGGAATCCAAATCCGCTTCTGAATACGAAATTTGACAATAATTGGTCAAATTGAGTACAGAATGGTCGAATTCCAGAACTTCCCAATAGTCGGGTAAAATTCAATTTTAAGTAAATTTTTCTGTAAATTCATTAACTTTTCAAAAAATCTGTCGCAAAATGTGACCTAAAACCGTCTTTTACCGTAGTGGACGATATACCTAAATTTTGGCACACAGCCCTAGTTACATTCAGCATGACTGAATTCCAGAACGGGTTGGGTATAAGATTCACCTAAACTAGAATTCCAAAATCAAAATTCGAAAATACAAAAATTCCAATAAAAAAATGTCTATACAAAATCATTCTGGTAAAATCTGCTTCAAAGTACTTAGACCTCTTCATTTCCACATGGATGAATTATCTACCTGTTTGAAACGGACAGATGCGGAAACTCGTTTCAACTTTAACAAAGCAAACGTATCTGAACCGAAGAATTCTCTTAAAAACATCTCGTGGGCTGAAGAACTTCCAAACAGCTTGGAAGTGAACGTTGAAACGTTTGATTAACTTATTTTTCATATACATTATTGCTAAAATTAGTATCCCTCCCTCTTGTTGTAAGTGGGGTGAGAGTACTTTTGAAATTAAAATAAGAACTTATATTTTTTATTGCAGATTCGGATTCTATGGCTTAAAGTATGTAGGATTCCTTTGAAACATTTTCTTCGATTCATGATAGATGGTGCTGTTAAATTAAATTTATATTAATTTCTTCGATTTCTGTTACTGAAAATCTATGCATACGATTCTGCAACACGTTTGAATTAAAACAACTATTACAGTTACGTATCTGTACAAAAAAAATTGAAATGGTCCTGGTTTATGAAGAAGCTGGCCGTAGTCTTGATAATACTGTCACTCTACGCTTCGCTTTGCTTCATTTTACCAGACTGTTAAACAATTTACTAGTGATGGAAGTGTTTAACCGAAAAAAGGACTAGTCGAGCAATAGTCACAATAAAATTTAAGAAATACAATTTGTTTAAGGCAAATTTCGAGTATTTACATTGAAATGTGTTAATTTTAATTCAAACGTATTGCAGAATCGTATGCATCGGTTCTCCGTAAGAGAAATCGAAAAAAAATTAATATTGTTATTACAGCGCCATCTATCCTGAATCGAAAAAAATGTTTCAAAGAAATCCTACGTACTTTGAGCCGTAGAATTTGAATCTGCAATAAAAAATAGGATTTCCTATTTTAATTTCAAAGTTACTCTTCGCCCCACCTACAAGAAAAGGAGGAGGGGTACTAATTTTAGCACGAATGTATATTCCCCCGGAATGATTAGATTTTATTAATGGATATTTTTTTCGTATACAGTGTTTATTTTCCGAGATATTTGAAAGTTTCAGCTTAAAAAAATCACCCGGTACTAGTTGAGATACCCGTAGTAAACCATGCGCACTATCCCGTATGTATTTATGGAGAAATACATTTCCCTTCGTGTTGTGATTTCACGCTGGAACTGGTTGTAATTAATGCATTGCGTGTCGAAATCCATTCACAAATTCAGATTGCAAAATGTTTTTGCTTGACACAAATAATTCACCTAGTAATCTCATTGTTGTATCATATACCAATTCTGCTGCTGTTGATTCAAGTTTCTTCTTTGTAAATTGATCGGAGTCCAAGTAAACAGTTGGCAATAATTCTGACCAATTTGGTGATTAATGAAACATTTTTGATGATTAAAGATTGCGGGTCGTTGTGCCAAATATTTTTAATTTCCTCAATCAACTTTAATTTAGTTGTAATGACTTTTTTCGACAATTGCTGTTTTAATACAGCCCAAACATTTTCAATCCGATTCATATCTGGTGAATTACCGGCCCAATCCAGAATGGGTATATTTTTTCGTTTCATATACTCCAAGACACGTTTTGCTGTGTAACGGAAGGCTCCATCTTGTTGAAAGATGTATTTTTGATTACGGTGGAACATTTTTGGGAATTCAGGCACCAGCACTGTATCCAGGAGCTGAATATATTTCTCGGCGTTCATCGTTCCTTCTACGATGTGCGGAGGTCCCGGGCTTTTTATGGTGATACAACCCTAAATCATTACTGCCGTTGGATGCTTTACCATTTGTATAATGCAGTCCTCATTAAACCGTTCGTTCGAGCGACGTTTAACGAATATATTTGGCACTGCTACAATTTGAATCTGAGAATCGTCCGAGAAACAAATCTATTAACCCATTAAAACCCAAACTATGTTCTAATGGCCCGATTTCTCTGAAAATCACAGTTCACGTATATTACAAGTCGAAAAATGTAATTGTAAAAAAATTTCAAAAAGTCATGTCAATGGGGAGCTGTGGATGATATATCATACAATGGGAAGAAACAGTATATTTTATTTATATTGTTTCACCTTTTTTATTTATTTATTTCTGTTTCTAATGATAAATTTAACAAATAATAATATAAGTAAAACATATTACAATTTATTTAAAATTGAAAAAATAAGAAACTTTATCACAATAAGTAAATATTTGAAAAATCTCTTAAACAATTTGGAACGGGGTTTATGTAGAAGATTCTCTGCAAGTATTAAGCGAACCAAAACTCTAGTAAATTATAAGAATGGGACCTTTGGATGTGCTTGTCTGTACAAAAACCGTCTGCTAGTAACGGCTCCATTTAACGTGAACGTCATAGCCCATTGTATGATATACCATATACCATCGAAAATATGCCACTATAATTCCTTTAATTGCGAGTTATATTTTATTCTTTAAAATTAAATTAATTAGTATATCCTTTTTGTAAAAAAATTACATAACACACAATAAAATTTCATTACACAACTAATTTTTTTATAAAGTCTCTACTTTCCAACGACGATCCATTTTGACCTTAATGCACATCGATCAAAATACAATTAAACAATTTTTGTCCGTTAGGTTTTAAATTATTTTACAAGTATTCACAATCCTCAACCATACTTAAGATAAAATACAAAAAAATTATATGTATAGTTTTGAATGAAAATGTTAAGAAAGTAGTGGTGTGCGTATGATATATCATACATCGGTCATTAATGGGTTAAAAACAGTAACATTAGAAAATGGGTTAAGTAATCGATAAACCTAAAATTTGTATTTACATTTTGCCAATCTGGTGTCGAAAACTGTTTATAAAGCTTTGCCCATGCCACATGTTTGGTACTATTTAATTTTTTTTTTTAATCGTCGGGTGGCAACTTTTTATGCCGAATTCTTTTAATCGACGTCTTAGCGATTTGGTAGAGATGTTGACAGTTTGCTCTTTAAGAACATTATTTATTATCTTTACCGATTTTCTGCGATAATAGAGAACGGTTTTCAAAACGAATCTGTCTTCTCTTTTCGTCGTAATTCGCTTTCGACTACAATGGTGTGTGCGCTGGTTAGCCAAGGATTCACCGTTTTGCTGCTGACTCTTAACATTTGACACTGAGGTCTTCGTAATTCCAACCAATTCGGCAATTTTATATTGTATTAAAGTGGTTTTTGTCAGCAGTTGGATTAATTATCGTTTTGGATCCACAGAAATATCATGTTTTCGTCGCATGATGACTTTGATTTAATAAACGCAAAATTAGATATGTAAACCAAACTTAAATAAATAAATATTACTTACAATTGGAAGCCTATTAAGTACACACAAGAAAATAATTATTTTAATTTAAATATTTTTGGTAAACTACTTTTAAATGACGATGTTATCACAAACGATTGCACAATTGAACTGGCAAAAAATTTAAAATTGAATGTCTCCAAAAACAAAAGTAACGGGAATTTTTTTTTCTACGCAAAACAAAGGAATATAAATATGTACAAAAACGATTTTTTAGTTCTATGGAAATTTACAGTAATTGAAAAGATATTTAAAAAAATGTATAGTTCGTATTAATTTGGCCATGTACTGTATATATATGGATAAGACATTAGAGACAAAAACCATATAAAACAGCAAAAAATGGGAGCACTTTTTCACTTTTTTTATAGTCATATCGCTCGTTTAAATACACCTCTTGCTTTAAAAAAAAATTTCCGAAAAATAGGACCGTACCGCCACATTTATTTTGGAAATTTTCTGAAATTGGTTTTTTATATTACTATAGTCAATAAACAAATAATAATATTCAAATAATTTGAATTAAAAATCATATTTATTTCATGCGGTACCGTTTTCATATGAAAATCTCTTCTTACGATTCTCTTTGATATTTCAAATGCACACAAAAAAATTGCAAATAGATCAAATAAAAAATTAAAAAAAGAGTTCGTGTCATCACAACGTCCAAACGTCAAACGTCAAAAACTCATAGGAACGAGTGTTATGTTTACGTTAACTTGATTTTCGAAAATTCAAGAAAAGTAAGAAAATTTTTCTGTCTTTTGGCCTGTTTTTTATTGTATCCGAGGTATCAGATAAACCAGAGACATAATTTATCAGACAAATTAGACAATATTTTATCTGAAAAGGCTTTTTACCGATAGTACTGGAAATATGTAAATACCACTGAACATTAGACAACCGTTTGACATTTCGTTTGTGTAAAATGTGTTAGTGATGACTGAAATAGTTAAAAACACATACATATGTATAATATAATATATAACAGTGAAGAAGAAAATTGTTTAAAAATAAACAATTTTGTTGAAGAAATTGTACCGTCTTACACGAACCCAATATTTAAATGCCATTTTCGATTAAATATTGAAACTTTAATAAACTCTGCAAACTGATCCCTGGCAGCAAAAGCCTAGAAATCCATCCAGGTAGACGGGAAGTATTAATCGGAGCTTATCTCACTTTATATTGGAGCTTGCGTTATTTTACACAATTTGTGTATCGAAAGTGGTGACCAAATCGATCCAGATTACAATCAAATGGTTGCAGTTCTTACGAGCAGCGAAAGCGCTGGTCCAACAACATACGCTGATTCAAGGTCCAGTGATGATGAACAAGATTCATATTTAAGTGAAGGACAACGAAAAATATTATTCATTTAATTAATGTTTCGTACGAATGATCACCCGTCCTTGTTTCGTTACGTTGCCTAATACTTAAATTAGCACTCGGGCTGATGCTGGATGTTGTCTAAAGAGATGATATAGTGAGATCTCCGGCCATAATTTCATCAACAGCATTAAAATACTGCCAGCATTTTCTATTTTCACCGGTAATGTTGTTATGGTCTTTTATGACTTTGTACCGTGTTTGTAAAGCAGTGTTTTTATAAAATTTTACAATTAATTTAATAATAATAAGATACAAATAATTAAAAATTAATTTATTAATTACCATTTTCCATAAAACGTCCACCATATTTTCTGTTTAAATATTTCAAATACGATTTTTCTCTGAACAAAACAAATTCAGATGGAAAAATGATGATCTGAGATTGATGAGAGAAAATAAAATAACGAAAAAGGCTTTTTTTATCTCTCTGATCTCTGCAATGTAATAAAAAAACAGGCCATTTGTCACAATGGTGGTTGTCTCAGCGGTTTGCTCTACATTGGTATTGCTTTCGGCCATCTAGTGATTCTATCGATTATCGTTAAACGGTAATGGTAATCATTTGATGGCGGTAAAGGACCAACCACATGATTTGGTTGGATTGTCGTTATATTTTTGAATGGATGTGCCAATGAATTTCCGATGATATTAAAGGAAGTAAGGATTACAAAGCGCCTTTTTCGGATGGGTATTAAAATTAAAACTTCTAAATTTTTCCATATCAGATTTTTTAAGTCATATTTACTTTTTATAAGTTTATTTAGAATATATATGCATAGGTAGATGCCCGATTTCTATTTAAGTTTAAGTAAATATTTCATAACCTATACGCTAAAGACTTTCACTTTACCGATAAATCCATATATTTTCATTTTCAATGAAAAACCTATATCTGAAAATCCATTAGAACCTCAATCTCAAATCATCCAGATCGTATACATGTTAATACCCCAAAAATATCCATTAAATCTCGCGAGACGAGACTACGTAAACACTTTCACCTAAAATACACATTTTATAATATACATACACACACACACCTATAACATGAATAATTACTTAATTCAACCTTTTAATTCAAACATGTTAATGGTCGAGAATTTTTTTTTTTACTTTTTTATGAATTTTATATTATTTCTATTCAAATATCATCAGCGCGCATCATAAACGAACGAAGCGTGGATTAAATGTTGAACGATCAATTATCAAAAAATAAAACGAACTAAGGATTTTTTCTTATATACGAGTATCAGCGCGCACATACTCGAATATATGTTGTATATATTCAAAAGAACAATACGTTAATTTTAAATTTAAATATTAAACGTTTTTTAATTAAAAGAAATGGATTGGTAAATATTTGATTAATAAACGAAATTTTATATTATTTTTTATTTTTTTACATATAGATATTGATGAATGTGCCGGCGGTCCATGTGAACACGGTGGAACGTGTATCGATCTCGTGGGTGGATTTCGTTGCGAGTGTCTGCCCCAGTGGTCCGGTGAACTATGTAACGTCGATGTGAATGAATGTGATTCGAATTCGGCATCAGCATTGGGCCCGTGTATTAATTCAGAACGATGTATTAATACGCCGGGGTCATTTCAGTGCACGTGCCTTAATGGATGGGGTGGTCCAATTTGTGATAAAAATATAGATGATTGTGTTGGACAGTGTGAAAATGGGGCGACTTGCATTGATTTGGTGAATAATTATCATTGTGCGTGTGCAATGGGATATACAGGTAATTTTTGCGGTGCTGCCTAATTTACTAAAAAAAAGTTGTTAACACAAAATTATTGTTTTTTTTTTTTTGTTTTCAGGAC
Organism: Nephrotoma appendiculata; assembly: GCA_947310385.1. Lineage (NCBI taxonomy): Eukaryota > Metazoa > Arthropoda > Insecta > Diptera > Tipulidae > Nephrotoma > Nephrotoma appendiculata. The sequence continues at coordinate 75,863,866 of OX371225.1, forward strand.
AAAATTGTTCGGAGGACATTGACGAGTGTGCTAGTTCACCGTGTGGCCATGACGGTGAATGCATTAATTTATCGGGACGGTTTAAATGCATTTGCCCCGTTGGCTATTCGGGGACATTATGTGAGGTACGTGATTTAATTTATTTATCTAATTAACGATGTGTACACGAAGTTCGGTACACAAAACATCAAACTATGAATGAGATTCAATTAATCTTTGTTCCATTTATTATTGTCTTCGCCTCGTCTCAATATCTATATCTTATGTGTGTGTACACAATAAACAATAGGAGAAAGAAAAGTATTAAACAATGAGATTTTTAAATAACGGTATTTCATCGCTCGATTGTCTCTGTAGTTTATGGTTTAAAATCTTAAAAACTCTATATAACACTTGTCGCATAACTTTGAAGTTTTCTTATATATATGCGGTTACAGATAAGCGCGCGTACTTCGGTTTCAAGTCCAAAAGGCATTTTAAATCAATCGATTGGAATTTATATTATGGACAACACCCACATTTTTAAGAAGCAACACACGGGTTTATTGCTATATATGGTTAAACTGTTAGGTAACCTCGATAATATATAAAAATTATGGGTGCGTCCGCAAATGAAAAATCGTGGCAACATTGGAAAAGTTTTATATATATGTACATATAATGATATGATAAATGATGTACGAAATGAAAATTTTATTGTGACATCTCTATAAATTATGACACATACAATGCGCGCGCATTTATTAAGACGAGAAAATTTTCGTTTTCTAAATTTGGAGTTGAAATGAAGAAAAACTGATCACAAAAAAATCACACAACCTTTTCACAAAATTTAAATTATCTGTCAATCATTTCTTGGGCAGATGACGTATATTATATATTGTATTATGTGTAAAAACTTTATATGATTGACACGAGTGATATTGTCTTTTGAGTTGAAAAGTTTGAAAAGTGTTGTTCTTGTGTGGGTGGTCATTGATCTTTTTGCTCGTAAAACTCAAGCAAAGTCATAATGATATGTTTGTTAATAATTCATGCGGATATAATATGTTTTGTGGTGCGCTTTGTGGTGCGCGAACGACACAGAATCACCTGCCTAATTTTTTTTTGTCTAAATTATGGTAAATATGTGGGCGCGGTGTACTTACCTCATATATCGATATGATGAGCTTAAAATTTTTTATTTTACATAATTACTTTGTGTGTACAGTTTTAAAGTAATGATTTGTGTACTTAACTGTTTAGTTATAAGGCGCACTATGTATATTACGCTACTTGTCGGTGATTTTTTGATATGCTCTCTAGACGTGATAGTCGTGTTTACATAAAAGTATTTCAATATTCAGTAGGATGAAATGCAATTTGGACCGGGGTCAACTATACATTTGGATGTCATATGTTGGCGTTAGAGATTCTTGCTTCTTCTACATCAAATTTGTGTTAAGTAATGTGTAATGTTTTGTGATTCACAATCTATTTAGTAAACAGTATAAAGTGTGTTCACTAAACTCACTAAAGTCTAAGTCATGCTTAGTGGCTTATGCAAATATTTGCAATAGTCTCATATTATTGATCCATTTTACTTTCTATAACTTAAATTTATATTTCACCAATTTGGTCGTTTTACATGGCGTTACTGTTCTAAATCAGTGAATTCTCATAAGTTTCGTAAAATTGTTGGTGTCACAACGGTAAACAGATAAAAATTTAGTTTAGGAGAGCTAATTAGCCGATCTTAATTCTTCACAAGATTGAAAATTTGAGAAAGTTTTCATGTTCGAGACAAAATATTCTAGAATTTACTCAATGATGATAGTCTCTCTTTAAAAATTAAAAAATCAGAGATTTTAAAGCGACCAAGTAGATTAGTAAAATCGGTTTTCAACATCAAATGCGATTTTAAAACTACTTCGAAAGTCCCTGTGCGATTCTCTATCAGAACAGTTATAGAATTCAAAATTTTTAAATGTTCTTTTGTGTTACACTCAATCATATTCTCGCGCTTAAAGAGATTCCCGATTATCTGGAAAAATAATATAGAGTTTCTACATCAATTCCTGATGTGCGGAAATTTGACAGCGGAAAATAAGAGATTACGCTACTCGCCGCAAGTGATAACTCGGAAAAAATTATGGTTTAGAGTTTTCACTATAATTTTTTGATTTTCTGTAGCCATAATTAAGTAATTTTCAGTTTTTCGCCAATATCTAAATAACTTTCGCTAATAACTAATAACTATGACCTAAGCTTTTATAAAACCGACCGAAAGTTTTGGTTACTAGTAGAAGTTTTTCAGATATTGGCCAAAAACTGAAAATTACTTACCTGGCCGCAGAAAATCAAAAAATTATAGTGAAAATTCTAAACCATAAAGTTTTTCCGAATTGTCCTTGTATGCGATATAAATTTTACAATTATTAATTAAGAAATCACCGAATTTCCTCCAGTTCAAAATTTATGTATATCGTGTAGAATGTACAGATAGCATTTATCATAAGGATTGGTTATGAAATGGCAAAGTTTATTCCAGCACGAACAGATCCTAGAATTTTGTCCAAAACTTACTTTAAAATCCTTAACCAATACTGCTATCCAAATATCATCGTAATTAGTTACGAAATGGCGGAAAGGCAGAATATCGGAAAATAAATTTCAAGATTTCATTTACCAATTGTTCCTTTACTTCGGAGATCAATCAATTTGCCATTTTTAGGATCACTTTTAATATTTTATTCCGCTGAGATGTTTTATTTAGTTAAAAAAGAAATATAAAATGAATCAAAAAATGTTCGCTGGTAATTACATAACCAAATAATTACTCGTTAGTGACAGTGATGTCACTTGCGGCAAGTAGCGTAATTTTTATTTTCCTGTGTGAAATTTCCGCTATCTTTTAGAGCATCATCAAATCCCAGTTAAAGGTAATTTTAATCCGGGCAGTTGGTAACCAAGCTCGCGAGGTAGATTACGCAATGTAATATACGCGCTTGGCGACACGTAATCTATTACGTAGATGACGGAAACGTAGCGTAAATCCGTTTTGATACAAAATTGCTTTAATTATTCGTTAGTATATGAACCTATGGGCGGATTGAAAATGATGCTACCTAGCGCTAGATGGCAGCACAAACACAAAAAAATTTTGTATTGTTACGGTGACACCTAGAGTGGAATAGAATAAGTTAATTTCATTAATTGTTCAATTACATTTATAATTTATAAACAACATTTAGGCGTCATTTCTATACTAACATATTTGCTGCGCATTTAGGATTATTCTAGAAACAAATATTTTGGTATATAAAGGCGCGCGTTGACGTGGAATGCTGAGTATTATTTTAAACGTGATACAGTGAAGGTTAAATAGAAAGATTATTAAAGTGATTATTGAAGCGATTATTAAAGTGATAATTAAAAAGTGTGTTATAATTATAATAATTAATTGTGAAAATTGTGTTGTATAATAAATTGTGTTGTGTAAATAAAATTGTGTGAGTTAAAATTGAAGCAGTGTATTTATTCACAATCCAGTGATTCGAACCTTGATTGACAAGGCAAAATCGTAACAGTATTTTAGAAATTGCGATCTGTCAAACGTCTGCTGTTGAAATTTTACCCAAATTCATCGATTAGTTTATTTGTTGAAGTTGTTTGAAGTAAGCAACTTTTGTGTTTCTTGAAAAATGAAAAAATCGAATTTCGTGCAATGATTAAACACTATTATATGAAAGAGAAAACGGCGAAAAAGACAAAAGAAAAGCTTGATAAATATTACGGTGAGTCTGCTCCGTCAGATTACATGGTAAAATATTGGATTGCTGAATTTAAACGCGTCCGAAGAAGCACTGCAACAATACCATCAACAAGAAGGCCAAAAGAGGTGGTTACTGAAGAAAATATCAAGAAAATCCTCGATATCGTTATGAATGATCGCCGAGTCAAGTTGCGTAAGATTGTTGAAATGGTAAACTTATCATATGAACGTGTGTTCAACATTTTGCATGAACATTTGCATATGAAAAAGCTATCGGCAAAATGAGTGCCGCGTTTGCTCAGTGTCGAAAAAAAACGAGTTCGACAGACCACTTCACAGCGGTGTTTGGACATGATAAAGCGTAATCCTGTTGATTTTTGGAGTCGATTAATTACTGTTGATGAAACGTGGGTTCACCACTACACACCTGAAACCAAAAATCAATCGAAACAATGGGCGGAAGCTGGTGGAAGTGCTCCGAAGAAGGTAAAGGCAGTGAAATCGGCTGGCAAGGTTATGGCCACTATATTTTGGGATGCACACGGAATATTGCTCATCGATTATCTTAAAAAAGGATCCACAATCATAGGAAAGTATTATCGTGCATTATTGGATTAATTCGTTGATGTAATCAAGGAAAAACGACCACATTTAAAGAAGAAAAAAGTGCTCTTTCTTCAAGACAACGCACCGGTTCACACAGCATTAGATACGATGCTAAAACTATGTGAAATACACTTCGAATTGGTTGATCATCCACCTTATAGTCCAGATTTAGCTCCTAGTGACTTTCCAGTTTCCAAACTTGAAAAAATGGCTCGCAGGACAAAGATTCATCTCACACGAAGAAGTGATTATCGAAACTAACGCGTATTTTGAGGGGTTCTCGAAATCGTATTATTCAGATGGTATAAAAAAGTTGGAATATCATCTTACTAAGTGTGTCGAATTAAATGGAGACTATGTTGAGAAATAAATGGTTTTTTGCAAAAAAAAAATTTTGTTTTCCTACGTAGGTAGCTTCATTTTCAATCCGCCCTCGTCAAAACGGCGAAAATCCGCAATATAAACCGTTCGTTTTAAAGAATTAACAGTCAAATTTTGATCTGAGCACACAGAATTTTTTTATATTTTTGCTTTTTATTTTAAAAGCAGTAGCTTCGATTAACGTCAAATTACGATTTTTCTATTCTAAACAATAAAAAATGTTACGAGATGCAAGATTTTTCAATCTCAATAATTAGTTGCGATATTTTTGATTGCTTCTGAACATGATTTAAAAAAACTTTACGAACTGAAGTTTAAATATCGTGAATGTCATGATAAAAATGTTTAATCTGGGATTATAAAAATATTTAGTGTGTGCGAGTGTATACATTGAGTGTATACATATATTGCAACATACACATATTTTAAAATTTCGTCCCATCTTTGAGAACAAATCTATAGTGCTAAGTAATTGCACTTAGCGCGAATACATTCATTCTCAAAGTACTTACCCCACTCATCCCAGATCACATCATATCGAACAATTTGACAACATTTCAAATAGGTTGACTGGAATTAGATTTGCTGCTTACTCAAAATATCGTTTTCCTAATGAAACATTTTCCTTTCCCAAAAATAAAACGGTTCCAACACCAATAAGCATATGGCATTGTTACGGAACACCGCCAAATTCGAAGTACATCGGTATTGATTAACCATCGGTATTGAATTATTGCTAACTACACATCCAATATGTTGCTGTTTATTTTAATTTTACATGTGTCTTTGCAATAATTTTTCATAAGTTGACCACGTCCGTAACTTGATTAAGGAACTCATTTTGTGGTCAACTTAGACAGGCTTTACTGTATACTTTATAGTAATATTAATTTAACTGAAACTTTCGGAGAAAGAAGTTCAAACTATGTAGATCATTCAATCACCACTCACTTGAAATGACATTATCGACAAGTTGTCGACGCGATCACCTAAAAATCAGTAGATGACGCGTAAACGCTCATTTCTGCTTACATGTCGGTTAGTAAGATCTGTTTTCTATATCAAATACTAATTCTTAATCACTTTGGTTATCAATGTGCAATGCGTAATAGCCAAGTTAACGCAATTCAAATGTTTAGGAATTTCATGTTATACTCAATGAAATTATGTCTCACACAAACGCAGTTCTGCTAGATTTTGTAACACAAGCTTTAGTAAGTTTTCTTACATCAAATTTTAATTCTGTTTTAGAAAGAATTGGAGGAACAAAATGGAATGGAAATGTGTACTCGAAAATATTCGGTTTTAAAACTTAAAACTCTAGCCGAATTTTACAAGTTTTAAACTTACACAGCCGCTATTTTTATCAATCAATTTTCCAATTATTATATTAAAAGCGTAGTCAGCAACATTAAGACGCTAAGAGTTAGTACTCAAATTTGTTCGCAAATTATTATTTTATTCCAGAGCTGTGCATATATGCGTTTTACGGAATTGTCTACATTTTGCTGTTGAAAGTAATGTATACAATTTATTTTTAAGTAAACAATGGTAGAGTATAATGTATACGTAATGTAAATGTTTACGTTTTTTTTTTGTAGTTTTTCCAATATTTTTGTTGTACGAAGTCCCGTCATCTTATAATTTTCTAGTTTAAATTTGAGATGTTTCAAAAATTAAGTTTAATTTTTACGAAACTGTTGACTGCCAATTGTCAAGTGCTACAAATAGAAATACCGGTAGATAAAAAATTGCCAGTTTCAGCTCTCTAATAATTGAAATTAAATCTACCATCGATGTATAAATATTAATGTATATAATCTAGATCTGCCTAGACTTTCAGCAGTTTCCTATTATTTTATCCCATCATTTAGGTTAGTTAGTTACAATTTGTAGCGCCGTGTCCAGCAATCGTTTATTTTCGCTTTCGACTTTACGTGATATTTTCATTGCACCACTATATGTACTCAAATTGGTTTCTGTAATGATATCCATTGGTTTTAATTAAATTTTTTCCAGTGAGTTAGATTTTCACTTTTCGATCCATCTTCCATTTTGAACGATGCTTCGACCGTGGCGCCGCGGTGTTTCTTCACGATTTAACTACTTCCTCATATAGTTACAGATCGTTATAGACAAGTATGTTGTAGCCCTTAGGCATATGATATAAAGCATTCCAACTACTATTCCTCATTACACACGTACCCAAGTAAGATTGAGGGATTGTGCTCTCCTTGCATACTAGCAAACATTCAGAACAAATTTAAATAGTCTGAATCAACTTCCCACAACATCGGTCTTAAATTTTTTCGACACTTAATGGAACCCCGAGGTTTAATGCAGCTGGTTGTGTGCTAAAGTTGGTTCCTTGTACCACTTTCGTGTTCAATTCAAGAGTAACACCACTAAAAGTTGATATCACTTATTGAGCTGATTCAACCGTCGTTCTGTATTTGTTAAATTCCCCTAAGGATATTTTATTATTTGGTTTATTTGGATTTTGAGTCGGAATGCTTCGTTATTAAGATTCAAGATTTCTTTTTTGATTTGATTGGATATTTTAATAATTAATTAATAATTTTATAGAACATAACAAGGTAGGCGGGGAAAATTGGTTTCAATAAATTAAAAATCAAACGATTCATAAAAGAACAATAAAAAATTTTGAAAAAACGAGATTGAAATGTTCGCGAAAAAATTAAGTAAGGTTCAATTGATTGATTTAGACTGCGGTCTAATTCGTGACTTATTTAGTGGAGACTGACTTATTTGAAAGTCTACAATAAGCCTCCTGTCGAATAGACTTATTGGAAACTTGTTAGAATTATTTTGATAAATTACCAGTTTGGGTGCAAGCCTCGCATAAAAGTCAAACAAGTTTACAATAAGTCTAGCCGACAGGAGGCTTATTGTAGACTTTCAAATAAGTTAGTCTCCATAAAATAAATCACGAATTGGACCGCAGTCTTAATGCAAATACTATGATAAAATCAACATCAGAAAAATGTATTGATTTGGTCTCAATTAGTACCTCGGTCTTCACGTACGATCCAATAGCTATGATTATGTTCTGAATGTCTGTATATTTTGCCAAAAAACTGAGTGCTAAACCATTAGAAATTCTCACAAAAACGCTTCAAAAAATGTTTGGCCATGAAACTCAGTATTTTTAACAAAATTTGTTTTTGTTACTTAAAAACATGACTAGTTTCTGCAAAACCGACTGTTTTGTGTTGGTTTAACCAGATAAAATATTCTAATAGCTGTGATCGTGCTTTTCTTGAACAAGTGTATAGTTAGAGTTCTTTTAATTTTAGTAATATATATTTTGTTCAGGTCAGCTGAGAAATATATTCGTCCGATAAATCACCATGAATTAGGTATCAATTAGCACTCGTTTTTCATGGTATTGCCTGGTCCTTTTTCACTGAAGTTATATTGCTTAAAATATCCACTGGGTATGCGTGAACCGAGAAACTTGCATGATAATTATTTGGCTGAAACTTTTTTATGCATTACCATTTTTTGATTGGTGATGATGTTATTCATTTGTTGTAGGAGATTCATTGACATTCTGATAGCTCTATGTTTGTATTACAAATTGAATTGCATATAAAGTTCTACTTTTTAACATAGGCCTATACACAAGAAACATCCATTCTTGACAGTCACTCCATTTTCCGGGCATCATATTCGTATAACACACGCATTACGTAAATACGCGTTAACGTGCAAAATCGATAAATGTGCAAATATAAATTGAGCAATTGTTTTACTGATTCGGTAATTATCGAGAAAAGGGTTACATTTTAATGAAATTGTCCACTTTTCACCCGATGGACCATTTGTTTGGTCTGATTTCACTATAGTGCTTACTAGTTACTCAACAGAAATTGTATTGGTTAACTACAGCCTTCACTGTCACACAAAGAGTTGCTGTGTATGGGAAACCTGATCCAATTTTTTTTTTGATCACAAATTTTGATTTTAAGGCTAGTTAACGCCTTTGCGTCGTTTCATGGAACATGAACTCAACCAGATCAGATCAAGCATCAAGAAACACAGCTATTATCGATACCTTGTTTTTATTTGTCTTCATAAATTGCCTACACTTGTAGAATATTAATTAACTACATGGTGTAGGCAATACGTCACAACACTGTTTTATTCATAGAAACATAAAGGTTATACATAAATGTACAAAATAGCACCATACATTTTTAAAGCGAATTCTTAGTCTAGAAATCGCATTCTCACATTTTTCTTCAGAATATTGCATTTCTATATTTTGGTTGCAACACCACAATTAGCGACCTCAAATTTTCTTATTTTAATTATTACTTAACATTTCGATTTCGCTATGTGATTATTTCATTACCGAAAATAATCATACATGTGATCATATATCGCAGAATTGGAATCTTATACCGTAGACAGACACAAAATCTATCGCGATTTTTAATTATCTAGATTGAAAATTAAATTATAATCGTGATAAACAAATTGTGGAGTGTTATCTAGTTATGAAAACCTTTCAACCGTAAACCAATTCATTTGTGAGAACATTTTGTTATATGAACATCTAAAATATAAAATAATAAAATAATATATAAATTATATAAAATAATATAAAATAATAATAAAATAATTTCAAATATCATAAAATTCTCAAATTAAAAAATAATAATTTTAAATTGAGAATAAAAAAGTTCAAAATGAGAATTTATAAAATCAAAGAGAAAATTACAAATTATAAAATGGGAATATATTTCTCGCTTTTTAAATGATTTTTCTAATTTTAACATTATTGATGACTAAATGCGCGAGAAAGGCTTTGATAAATGATACTCTGTGTCTTGAGAACTTGTCAGGAGAATAGAACATATTTTATTGAAATAATGTATATTTACGAAAGCTCATTTAATGATATATTTAATAAATTTTAACAATTTTAAATTTCTTGAACTTCGAATTTGTTAAGCACCTTCAAGAGGTACTAAAACAACATGATTTCTGATTTTGTTGAACGGATATAAGTTGCTTTTTGGAAGATTACAGAATAATAAAACCACTCAACTACTTATCTTGATGTTAGTCAAGAAGATTTTCTTTTCCCGATACTCCACAGCACACGATGCTTTAAAACCATTGAAATAGAACAATTTTCAGCATTTGAGGAATTGTCCTGCTGTCCCTATAGTCACGCGTTATGTTCGTAATGGCGACCAATTAAATCAAAAAATACAACGAATGCCGCAATAATTTGCCACCGATGTACGCTATGCGGATTTATGATTTGATCGATTATTGATGATTATGTTACCTCTATTAAAATGCAACTGTGATTCCATGGTGTTGGCAACAACTTAAATTTCTCTTATTGATTACCACATCAGAACAACTTTACAAAATTGGGATTTCCTCTCAATTGTTCCGGCTTTAATATTATTGTTGTCCGTTTATTTCTGGTAAATTTTAAAAATTGGTTATTTAAAATTATTTAAACAATACTATAGTAGTTTTCGGTAAGTAGGTTTCAAAACAAACGGCTCTTGTCAGCCTTTGCCACCATCGCAACTCTAGCTCAAATAGATGATTGAGCATTTTATATGTCTTTATATCCAAAAAGTCTAATAGTCCTAAGAACTCCAAATTAATGACATTAAGTATTGCTACTCAGTAAGTGTAAACAGTGCCAAGCATCCATATTAACAAAGAAGTGTCAAGGCTTATACTTTGGGTGCCATCAAATGATTCCTTTGAAATTTTTACATGACCTAGAAATGTCAAAATTAAGTTCTCGTTCCCAAGGAAAAATTGACATTACAGTTTGTATTACAAAAGCGCACCCTTTTATGGGACTCACTACGTAGACTGTATACTAACCATATTGTGGATGTTATCTTCCGGTTGGCTAACTTCAACCGGAGCCTAAAATATTTTTTTACCTGCGCCTCGGGAGAGCTTATTGACCACCTGTAATCTCCCCATTAAGACGAGTTTCTTTAAAAGATTTCTTAAACAATGGATTCAAATTGTCACTCTTTTATGCAAGATAGTCGTGCGCAAGGTTTTCTAACTGAATGTTTTCATGTCAATTCTACAGCCCGCATCCCGCTTCCTTGGTGTACTTGTTTATAGACGGTATCAGTCTCGCCAATTAAGAATTTACTAAACACTTACGAAAAGAATAATAAAAAATTCAAATTCTGTTCAAAACTACAGTTGATCAAACAAGATTTATTTTTTGGTAAAATACAGTTGAATCACATTAAGATTTGTTTGTGTGTTACAAGCCGTACTTCATTCTGGGTCGGAACGCTGAGTAGTTCGCCCGGAAAAATTAATTTCTAACTCCTGCTCTGTAAATAAAAGTAAAATTCTGCATACTTCATTAAAAATATTATTTAAAAGATTATTTTCATCGCGGCGAATGTTGGAAACGTCTGAACGTTGATCGCTTAATCTGTCGCTGCGGCTAGTTCTAGATTTGCGGCTTATTTGATCCCTGTGTATCGATTAATACCGCACCGAATTCAGTATTTTTATTTGCAATAGCCGAGCGATTTTTTGCTTATTACAGATAACAAATGGATAGTTCCTTCCAACGTCCCTGCTGTCGATGATTTTTCAGTGAGCTCTAACGTTTTAAATTAGCATCTCAATAATTCTCAAAGGATTTATGATATATCTATCATCGGAATCGATACCATTTTTTTGATCTGGAGGTAGATTATAAAACGTTACGACTTTCGGCTTACGGCAAATAACTTCAACAGGCTTTTTATTTAATGCGTGTTTTAGTCGTACACATTTATTCGAAACATAAATCGCAATGAATACTTTTTTTTTGTTTTCACATAAAATTTATCAAAATTAGTTTGTGTCAAAAGTCGTGAGTTGTACAAGTGATGCCTGCATGGTGCGTGTCTCTTTTAGCCTTCTAACCATATTCAATTTTATTATTAATCTCTGTACAAATACATCGAAACTCGTTTTTTACAAAACGCGTTCACTGATGCCTAAACGGAAGGAAAATTCATTTACAGTTTTCCGTCGAAGCTTTAAACATAAGCATTTTGAATAAAAATTGATTAAAGTGATATGTATTATTGTAATTCACTTTTTATCAAAGTTAAAATTTTTGAAAATAATTTTGATAATTTGTTTTGCGTTCAGCGTTCATTTAGGGATATTGGTGATCGTTTACTGACTATGTTTGTTTACTTGTAAAAGTGCTTTTTACAAAATGCAAATACAAATGAATTCAAAAGGCTTTTTGAATGCATCAAATAAAATAATAATAGTTAAAAATTGATTGAAAAGGCCTTTTCACATAAGATTTTTGAAGTATGATAGTCGCGTCAAATTGTTAAGCTTTTAATCATAAACATTCATAATTTCGTAAAGTAAAGTTGTAAATCAAGCACTTGTAATGATTAATGCGTCCCCTGAGGGTAGAGTCATTTTGTTGAACATTAAAATACTGAAGTCCGTTTCAGTTTATTTTCTCAGATTCCTCTAATAATGGTATTCCATCTATTGGTTTTTTCAAGGACAAAAATCAAATGAAAAGTTTGACAACACGTTGGTCGTTCTGTAAAAAAAACATTTCGTTAGTTACGTGATGATTTGAAATTCGCATAATTATTGAACGTTTTGAAGAAACTGGATCAGTTCCAGTTCCAAGAAGCTTTCGGAAAAACCAAATGGTGCACATGCACGATGTTATCTAACTTTAATAATATAATTTTTATTGCTAGATTTAGGTTTTCTATTTCATAATAAATCACTGTTACTTGTGCACAATTATTTATCATTTGTTGAAAGCCTTTCTGAGTTTAAATGTTTTTGGTCATTAAGCGGGAATCCTGATGGCTGAGTTTTTATACCAATACCGTGTTTTTTAGACTAATAAAACCAATATGAGTTATTTATAAGCTAGCCGGAATTTAGCTGTTGGGTTTTTGAAACTTGAGGTTTGATAATTTTAGGCATTTTATTGCTGCCACAACCTTCCAGCACAATTTCTTAATTTATAAAAAATGAGATGTATTATAGAATCTTAGGCCGCAAATTTTAACAGTGTATTTTAAATTTAGTTAACAGTAACGTAAAATACTTCTGAATCCGTGGGTAAAAAAATCTTAAACGATTTTATATTACTGTTGGTGTTGTCAAAAACACTGATTATAATCTGTGAATGGATATTAAACAAAATTATTAATTTTAATAAAAATTTCTGTGATTTTTCACACGGTTATAATAATATGATTAAAATTTGTCATGCAACAATGATGCAAGATATGTTCAGACCGCGTCGTCTCACATATATCTCACAATTAATGTTGACAACAATAACGTATTATATTATTTATTATTATTTTTTAATTAATCGAGGAAATTGGAAGTGAAAGTGTACATTATTATAGTCCATTTCACTCCATAAATAGTGAGTGCGCGTTGCACATTGAAATCAATTAAACGCTGCGAAAGACTGCACAATACACAATATAGTAATAAAAATCAAATAAATCAAATAAAATATTGACGGACCATTTCACATAATATATTAAGGCGACAATAATCGTGATTGACAGGGCAAAGTAGCGCTTTATTTGGTGGATAAAATAAATAATGACGACGAAATATTTTTTTTTATTTATAAATATTGGTTTTTGGTATATAAAAGAGATCGAACCGCCAAAATGTTCCGTAGTTGGTGCACACGATATTTATAGTTATGTACTTTACTGGAGGCGATCGAATTCTTCTATATGGGTAGATATACATAAGCGACCTGGAAAAAATAAAATAAATGATAGCACACCGCAGCTGCTAAGTCAATATATGAAATTGACACTCTAATCAAGATAAATATTGATTCATAAGTTTGGCATCTCTTGACTCGATTCGACGACGATGGTGATGATGATGATGATGATGATGATGATGATGATGGTATAATAATATGATATCTACTTATATATAGTTTTAGGTCAAATACAAAACCATAATATACTCATTAAACTGTCAATGTTTACATAAATATTTACCTTTCCAACCATAATTGATTTTTAAAAAATTGAAAACCATAACCACATTATGTGTATACGAATATTTTATTGTTTAATGTATATTCCATTTGTAATAATAAATAAATAAAACCACAACAACAACACACGGCAAAAGTAAAACAAATAACGAATATAAATAAATAGAATTAATCTCTTAAAATGTATCTTTAAGACGCGCTCGCTAGATACAGAAAAAAAAGTGTTGAATTTCTTCAAAAAAAAAAAATCTATGATGGTTTCATGAAACCAAAAAAAAAATTAAATTAAATAGATTGGTGTTTATTTATTACCATTATAATAATAAAGGTAGTATTACACCGATGTAATAAGAATATAAAATCCGCGGTTTAAACCTTTACGTCTCTAAATCTACGAAATCGTGCATCCGAGTTATGTTTATTATATTATTGGATTGGTAAGCAAGGTACGGATATTTAAATTCTGTATACCCTGCAGGTCTTTACCATAATATTTGTGTAACCTCGACGTGTATACCTACCTTCTTATCGGTGTTTTCGGAATTTTTGTGTTATTTTTATTTTTCGTTTCATATACAAAAATGTCTGGTGCGCGCAAAACATGGGTTTATGGTTTTAGATTATATTATTTATCTGAGCCCATCAATTTTATGACAAATAGTCATTTATATTTTTAAACTAAAGAATAATGCGGAGTATATGTTATAGAAACACTTGATTTATAAGTAATCGTGTTAATGATTGGTGTTTATGATTAAAAAATAAATAATTTCGAAAGTTTGAATATGGTGTTCAGATGTCGAGTATGGGTTTTGTATCTGGGCGATGAATCAGATAAAATGCGTGAAGAAATTTGTTGTGAGCGACTGTATATTAATACTTTTATCTTAAATATTTGCAAATTTTATACAGATTAGTTTGCTTAATTTTGATCAGTACTACCAAATTTTATCTTAAGTTCTGTAAAGTATAAAAACTTTCTAACATTTAATCCATTGTTTATTAGGAAAAGGCCTTTTATTTCGCCTTAATCTAATACACTGTGAAAACACATATTCTAATCCTCCCAATCAGTTTCATTATATTTTTTAAAATTAAACTTTCATTACTTACCCATTATTCCCCTAAATTTTCTGTGCATTTTTTCATGAATGGGATTAAGTTGACAGTGAAAACACCTATAGTATTTCAGTCCAATAAACCATTTAAATTGCATATCCATTACTAGTATTTTCATTAAAACAAAACTCCATTCACAAGATTATCTTAGAAATATCCCGGGACAAATCATTTTACTCGAATTGGAGCTAAATTGGAAAGAAACTACCTTAAGTAGAGTACACCAATTTTTAGGTAATATTTAGTCAACAATAGTTCCAAAACATTATTCAGTCGTATAAACTATTAAAAATGTGATCAAACATAGCAAATTTTGAACAAATTAAACTAAATATTTAACCCAATACTCCCCTAATTTGTCTAGATTTTTTTTTATTGAGATGGAAGAAGTTGAAATTAGAACCATCTATTTCAGTTCAATACAATTTTTAAGATGTTATCCCTTATTCCAATATGTTTTATGCAAAAGGCCTTTTCATTAGGATCCCACTATAAAATGAAAACAGAACTTCATCCACAATAATCTCTTCGAAATATTTCCAGACGAAACATGTTCTAGTCGATTTTAAATTACTCTACTTTGAATTTTATACCGTGATCCGGTACATTAGACGAAGAGGCTTTTTAGTTTGATTTTATTTAATATAAAGTGAAAATGCTTTTTCCATTAGCAGTACTCTTTTAAAGCGATTTTCGCACAAAAAACTTTAATTTCAACTTTCTCTAAACCCAGTTTACCCCTGAACTTTCAGATAGTATTGTATTATTAATGTAGTAAAATCAAACGGTAGACTGATCGTATAAAATGGTAGTTCATATGCAGTCAAAAAGTTCGATTGAAAAAAATTAAAAATGTGTCCAAACGAGCAATTTTACTTTATTTTTAAACATGTAAACTTTGAATACTTAACCCATTACTTCCTAAATTTTCTGCAAATTCTTTCCTGAATTGGTTTATGTAGAATGTGAAAGTCCGACATCAGAATAAAACAGATTCCGTACCCTTAGCGTTGCTCAGCAAAAATAATAAAATTGATGAAAACAGAATTATGACGCTAACTAGAAAAACAGGTCTTCTCAACAGCATCGCTCTCAAACATGAGCGCTCCTACAACGAAATATATGATGATACATATATGGCACAATAGTTTGATTAAATGCAAAAACATTTCACGATTCAATGGCAATGTAGCATCATTTAAAGTCACAGTACCCGAATATCTGTTCGACCGTCTAATAATACCATGAGCTTGGCCCAATAACATCAATTTGAATAATATTTGAGTGTTTTCATAGACTGTGTCAGTTCTTGTAATCTCAGCTACCTCATACGCATCTTAGCAACGATTGAAAGTTACTAGCTTATCAGTGAAGCCGTCAATTTTATTTCAGGTTCCATTCAAAATAATGATATTGGTCGTCCTTGCGGTTTTGATTACATGATTTTATGACTTTGACACTATTTTGAATAATATAAATAATCAAAACGTAAACTTTTAGTCAGTGGTGCGCGTAACTGTTGATAATATTGTATCATTTCCATTTTTAAAAGTTTTTAAAATCTAAATCGGATTTAGATTACATCAAACATCTAATTTCTTATAATTTTGTGTCCGCACTTTATCCGATCACCTTTCACCTGATGTAATTGCAAATCCTTAACGATTCTGGCACCTTTCCATTGTGCGGCTCCAAACTCAATGTCACAAGAGGGTTCGAAATTTCAACAAAGTGCGCACTAGCGCTCTTCATTCTTGATAAACTGAATCAATTTAGAGGATAAGAACGTCAATTGGTTTACGACAATCGAGTTGGAATTTTAAACGTAAATTAATGATCATTATTCTCTAATCAGTCATCACAAGCGGGAGTTGCGAGGTAAGCTGCATGCAATTCAAATTTGAAACAACCATGCCTAGTCAGAAACGCTACTAGAATTTGAAGATTTTTTTTTTTCAAGAGAATTCGGGTCAAAAATAAATTGTTTTCCCAATGACAGCCGATCTTGTTTCTCCAGTGCTGCTTTAACAGATGTAAAAAGAAATGTTTAATTTGAACTTTACTCTTTATTAATGATAAAGGAATGATAGGTTTATGCCCTATAAAACTTAGCATGAACCCATTTTTTTCATTTTGTTAGCCTCAATGTTAGAGTGGACCAGCATTTGATTTTCAACTTCACAACTTATCGGTTTGGATACACAATGAACCAGAACGATTACTTCAGATTGAAAATCAAATGAATGTGTACCCAGACTCTCTGACGCCTTAAAAATAAGATTGAAAGAACTGTAGGTAGCGAACCCTGCGGAAATGGTATAGCGCGAACCGGATAAGTAAAAGACTAGTGATTTTCTCAAATCACAAATTTCTGGAATAACGAGCTTTACTTTTTGAGAATTTGTCGGTGTCCTGTAGTGTCTCTATAACATTTCGCGCGCCCGATGCATTTCGTCATAAACTTTCACAACCGACAACTTTAAATTGACTGCCAACCATCACACAATAGATTCATAAAATAGCATGGGAAAAACTAGTGAATTGTAGATAAAGCACAACATGTTCGGAGACAATTCCAAGAAATGGGAAAAGCTCTATGACATTGCCAGTACAAAGCAGAAGTTATCTGAAATGTATGTTCAAGTGGGGAATCCCTAGATAATTTGGAATCCAAAATGACTCATGTGCTGCGTTTGTTGAATTCCACCAGATCCGTTTTAGATAGATGTACGTAAAGATTCTTATTGACGCGTCAAGACTCTACAGTAGTACGAAGGGGTTGTATTTGGTATTTAATTATAGGATAGCCATACTGGAATTCAGCGCATAAAATCCCATAAGCTAATTAGAACTACTACATCTATCTACTACATCTAACCTACTATAGCATTTATTTATTTAATAATGAGTAGATAAAACCCTAAATGATTTTTTCCAAAATTACTACTCATCGCAATCCTTTCCTGACTTTCGAAAACCTTTATCACTGCCGATTTTATCTTAATCATTTGAACCGAAAAAAACTAAAAAAGGGCTCCGGGTCCCACCGAAAGACCTCCTTAATGAAGTTAACACCTATCGAAATCGATTCTTGGTATTTGGTTTCTTATCATTACCTTAACAAAAAATTTTGAAAATGGTGCTACCCATTATAAAAAATTATATTAAGAGATCGGGGCCACACCAAACGACATCAAAATCGTATGATCGGCATAACATGGTGAAGCATAGTATGGTGAAACATTACGCAGCATGATGCAACATTACGGCCCATCCAGAGGACTTTTAAATTGATTATCCAGAATTCAGAACTCTTTATAATCATTTCCTTTCATTCGAAAACCCTGTCTCGCCAAATTTTAACAAAATCATTGAAAAAAATGTTAAAGGATGGCCCATGAAAAAAAATTTAAAAGGCAACATTGTGTAACATCATGCAAAACGCAGGGATTAAAACTATAGGACCATCGATTTGCACCACCGGTGAATTGATTTTTTACTTATATTTGATCATTTTATGGTCTGTTGGTGCCTTTTTCTAGACGTGCTAAAGGACTTCAAATAAAACGTTTACCATCTAACTTTTTATCAAACTTTACATCACACTTCGTTAAATATACCCAAGCTTAATGAATTGGTATTAAATTTATAATTTGTCTGCGTTCGAATATTGGACGTCATATTTCGGATTAATAATTGCTGGTCGAAAACGAAAAATTTCCATTTTTTGTGGCCATCATTTCTCCATCTGATAGATGATAATCTCTACAGTAGTTTTTCTTTCCCATATTTAAATTCAGCAAGTTAGCAATACTAAGGGGCGCATGGCAGAGAGATCATCTCGCTTTCGGCATGCTTGTATGCCTACTCAAGCATCTCTGCGGCATGACTAAGGATACAATGGACCAATCACACATTAGGCCAAATATAAAACTGATTATAAAAACTCAATAATGAGGCGGCCTTGTTTTGCTTGTATTTTTTTATTTTTTCATGGTTGCGCTACCTTAAAAGATACTGCATAAACCAAACAAATGGGAGTGAACCAAAAATAGAATTGTACAATAAAAACGGCTTAAATTGCGCCCTTATAGCAGAGTAAGTAAAGTCATTGCTCTGTTATTCAGCAGGCCCAAGTTGGATTCCCAGTGGATATCACACAAAAAGTTATGACTGGCAATCGGTTATGAGCATTCACTAACCAGTTAAAATTTAGTAGAAAATCGAGCAAACATGTTTTTATCGCTTTCCACTTTTCAACTGATTATTCTGTAAAAAGTATTCTTAAAAGAAGAAAAGTAAAAGGTTAACGTAATTTTGAACATGAAAAATTTATAAAAAAATTAAAGAATTTAAATAGCTGAATTTTGCTATTATTAGTTCTTAGAAGTTTTTTAAATTCCGAAATCTAATGTTGGGGCATAGCCGTGCTAATATTGACCTCAACTCTTTCTAGAAGTGTAATTTATTTTTAAAATTATTGATGGTTAAAAGTGATTTCAGTGAACTGTAAGCTTAAAGTCAGATGTGGATATGCCATTTAATTTATAAGCAGAGCTAGTTCCGTGAGCAAATTAGTGTATTAAATCTATTTTAATATTCTACAGTAACCAACAATCACCTTGACATTAAAAAATACGTAATTCTAAAATAGTCGATCTCACAGATGCCGCCTGATATACATAACACACACATATGGGTCAATCAATTAAACCGCAGCCACGCGCATCATTTTCAATTACAACATATTTATAGTTTTAATTGATAGAATTAAAAAAAATGTATAAATGTACTTCACATATTAGGCCAATTGTGATTGTATGTATGCCAGTGTACGCGTTCCATAAGACCATAACACTCGCGATCATTTTATCTCATAAATGTCTCTAGCCGATATAAATAAACTTTCCACACATACACACTTTAGAAATACGCCAGTTCTATTCGTAAAAAAAAAAATTCGCGTATTTCTTATATGCATACAATTAAACATTAATTAAAAAAGGTCAAAATGTTCATGAGAATTTCTTTAATCATTCGGAAAAAAACTAAAATAAAATAAAAATTATATAAATTTTAGCTTAAATAAACAAAACCACAAAAATATTTTGTTGTAGTTTTTAATTACACAAACGAAAGTGCAGAAAAGAAAACGCGCTTTAAAATCGCGAAAATCGCGGTTTTTTAAAAAAAACCATTAAAAATTATATAAGACATAATATAATAACGTATAAACAGCATGACAGTTTTTTTTTTATTATTTGAAAGATCGATTTGCAGGTGTCTTGAAATTGGAAATGCAAATATATTATTACTCGTATGTGATTCAATTATTATGCAATCATACTGGGAATGTTTTTTTTAAAGGTTGCGTTTATTAAATCATAATGCAACGGACACAATTTATTCTGTATTTACAAGAGTGCTGTTTTGGTTTATTGGGCGTTTCAAATTTTGATACGAAAAAGTAGACCTTTAGAAAAAATGTACCAAAAAACTGTTTTACTCGCGCCATGATTAATTTCAGTATTTATTTAGAAAAAAATTTACACAATAGCACAATTTATTATTTTTTACGGCTATTTGTTAGGATACGATTACACGGAGTTCTAATTTCTGGATAATACATTTAGAATTTCTAACCTGTCCCATAAATCAAAAAAAAAGTATCGACCTGTTATAATGACCACAACTCACAATAAGTGATTCCAAAGTCGATCCGTATGTTGAAATTGTCGCTATAGGCCTGGACCTTATACCGCAGTATACTAAAAAGTATTTGATCCCAGGAGACGTGGTGTCCGTAAACCGAACTAGTTGCATAACTTGCCATATAATGTTTGTTAGTTATCCTAAAAATCCCAAGTTGTTCCGTATGTTGAGAATCGTGCGATAGGCCTACATGTGTGGGCCCAGTATATTAGAGACAGTTTTTTATTCATGGTTCCTAGGAACCATGAGTTCCCGAAAGAGTTGATATCGACGTGCCTTAATAGTTGTGGCTTACCCTAAAAATGCCAACTCAATAAAATGACCCAAGTATTTTACGGTTGTTCTGATTACTCGAATGCAAATATTGATTAATTGTGTTTGAGTCGTGCACTGAAAAGAACAACAAACCGGATCAAAATAAATGAATTTGCATTGGGTTTGCAAACGAAATTCATCAATTTATCCGAAAAGACGAGAATTTCATAAGATGTTTTCGTTACATTCGTGGGGAAACCTACCTCTGAGATCATTTTGCCGCGGGCGTAATGAGTAAAACAAAATTTTGTGCTTTGTAAATCTTTGACATGATAAACCGCACGGATCTTACAATTATCGTCACACACCTCAAAAGCGACTCGATCAACTTTTTTTACTATTTGAGCTTTAAGATATTTTGGTGCTAGCTTCGCGGAGTAGTGTTAAACGGCGTTGCTTTCGGTAAAACTTTTAACGTATACCTTATCTCCTGGCTGTAAAGTTCGCGGTCGAGTTTCAATTTATTGGCATTGTTATTAATTGAAAAAACCCATCTTCAGTGAGTCCAAATAGATTGTATAGATCGTATTCTTTTCCTTATAAAATTTGGTTTTGCCCAAATATAATGAAGTGAGGAAAATATCCAGTGCTGCTGTGTTTAGCGTTGTTTAAGGCGTATTCGAATTCTGAACGATGACTGTCCCATAAACTTTGGTCCTTTTTAATATACGAGCGGATTGTGCCTAAGAGTATGTTACGAGATGGCTACTGCCATCGTGCAGATTTCACTAATATCCGCAGAGGCCTCACACGGTGATTGTTGCCGGCTACGTTCTCAGGGAGAAGTGCTATGGGTCGTGGGGTTTGAGGCTTGCGCGTATTCAGGCTTACACCGTGAATACAGATAATTAAAAAAATAAAACGCAAATCATAAATTAAACCGGGTGTTCCGCTGAAATTTGTCGGCCAGCACTTGAGGAGACATCTAGATAATCAATAAAATAAAATAAAAAAAATAATTATAAAAGTAATCATAACGGAGGGTGCCTTGGTGCGCGCATCCGTCCAAACTCAAACGGTGCAAAGCACCGGTTTCGATTTCGGATGCGAGCACCAAGGAACCGCCAACCCAACGCCGGCACTACATTGACGCAGAGAGAGAAATCCCGCCTCATCACACTGAAACCGACAAATTTAGCAATTCATTTTAGTTAAAATCACAACAAGGCAAAGACAAATGGGAAAAACGAGACCGATGTGCACCGAGCACGCGACCTGCACCCGCTATGCAGCGCTCGATTACAATGAATTTTGAAAATTAAATAAAAATAACAAAGAATCGTACCAAACAACTAAGCCAACGTGTTGGTGCGACCTTGTGCGGTCGGGCGTTGCGGGGCCTTTCCCCGATACCAAAATGAATACAACGAATAGCCGGTTGGTCACCCGTACCGTTGCGGTGCCTTTCACCGATACCAAATAAAAACGTGATGCTCTACTTTACTATAAAAATGTATCGTTGCGGCCTTGGTTACGCCGTTCCACGATCCACCACCGCGGCCCAACCACCGGTAAACTCGACACGTCCGTCCCGTAGAAAATAAGGTGATATCCGTTTGATACAGTACTCGATGATACAGTACCCGACCAAAACGGGGTTTTTGTTTTACCACCACAAAATTCAATTTTCCTCTTCCTTGTACTCGCTCAAAAACTTTAGGAAATTTTCTCGTAAAATAATTCAGCAAATATTTTCACTAAATTTTCAAATACATATTTTTAATTCACGAACAATAATTAAAAATTACACATTTCTCAGGGCGTGATTTATTTGAGAATACAAAAGAAAAACGTCAACAGAAAATCAACTAAGAAACAAAAAAACAAAACACCCTTCTTCGGTAGTACAATTCGTTTAACAATTTTTTTATTCTATTTACATATTCTTATTACCTTATTAACGATTATTAATATTTAATCTTAACTAAAAACTTCACAGTCTCGTAATTAATTATCATTTAGTTTATATGATGTATTTGCATTTTATTTTTCTTACAAAATTTCACACAAAATTTCTTTCCACTTCCAAAACAAAAATCTATTTTTTTTTTCAACTCAAAAATCACGACTTGACCTTTTCATATCACCAACCAAAAACGCGAATTACCAAAAAAAAAATCTTACGCCACATAACGACGCGCAAAACGTTCCAGAAAAATTATCTTTCTTCTCTGTTTTTCGTTTACATCAATTCGCATTGATGTAAACTAAAAGCATCTAAGAAAAATATTCTTATGGAACGCTTTGCTTTCCGTACACCCGATGCACATTGGACTCGCTCTTCATCATTTATCGTTTCTTTTACCGCCGTGCCATCACACAAAAGGGTATACCGGCAAACTAACAACCGGTAAATAATAGAAGCAAAGACACAAACTGTGGGGAATATAACATAAAAAGGGCTGGTTACGATCACGTAATCGTAACAAGTATTCGGGAGTTAGGACATGATGACCAACGCCAATTTTATCCAGAAAATCTTTACATACTATAGAACAAAATTGTTGTCCGTTGTCCATAAAAATCGTTTGTGGTACTGAAAATCTAAGAAATAATTTTTCTAGGAAAAAAATAGTGGCTTTAGCTGTATAGTTTGTCTTAGGGGTTTAAAGCATACGAAACGGAACAGTTTATCTAAGACAAATGTAACAATTTCCTAATTTAAGCCAAATAAAGAAATTGAAAGGGCCGAAAAACTTCTTGAAAGTTTTACAACGCACACAATTTTTAACATATTTTCTAACATCCTTAGCAATTCCATTCCAGTAAAATTGCCGCTGGAGACGTTCAAGCGTTTTGGATCATCATGCGCGTTTTGAATCAAATTAAGTCGCATTGGAATTGGAACAATTAGTTTCCACTGGCTTGGAATAGAGTCATCATAATCTATACCTGAGTTAAGGTTAATCAGCAATTTACCATTTTCTAATTTGATATTAGAGGTATCGATGTCGTTTTCTGTCAGTGACCTGATCGTATCGGTGTAAAAATAATCATTCAAATTCGCTGATGATAGGTCGATATAAAGTAGATAGGTGAAGTTAGAAGGAGTTTGTTTCAACTCGGGGATGCTTTGAATAATTAATTCGTCAGAATAAATTCGAGATAAAATATCGGGAACGACGTTTATTGTTTCCAGGAACCACCAGTTTCGGAAACCGAAGTAGGCAGTATCGACTTATTATGATGACCACTTATATTTTGATAAAAGTCCCGCTACGATTCACGTTGCCCACCGAAAGTTTTTCTTTACCCTCGGTTTTGTTAAAATTCATGCTTCGGACTAGGCCCAATATATTTGTAGTTTCTCGGGAACGTTTTTATTTTCTAATATTCCCAATTCCACGTTGGCTTTATAGCTGTAATTTCTTCAGGCTTATTAGATAGGACTAATCCACCATTTAATTATGGTGGGGTATGAATATAAATTAAGGAGCATATTACATGCAATGTTGTATTGGTACCCTCCTCAATTTTTCAAAGACTTCGTTTGTGAATTTGTGATTCTTTTTATAAATGTATCCAAATAGCGAAAATTTCTGTTGGGTGTCGTATGTTCGATTTAAAAAAATCCCTTTTACACATTGAGTACCTTTTTAGTTATTTTCCCTGCCAGTATGATGAGGTTTTCATCTCGGGTAATTTCAATTTTGATATTTCTCTAGAGACCTTAATTTCTCGAAGCTATTTAAATATCTTAAAATATCTTAGCAGTCAAAATGGCTGCTTTGTGAAAGAAACTAATGCGTAAAATAATTTATTTAAAATTAATTTTTAATATATTCTTTTATAATATTTAAAGTTCCGATAAAAGTTTTTTATTATTTTTATCAATTTTCTCAAATTTATGCTTAGACCTTCGAACAACCACTCTATTATTTGGTTTGCTTTTACATATCTATTGTAAGAACATAATTATTTTAAGAAGTTATTTTAAAATCATCCGTAATATTAATTTATTAAGATTTTTTCGGCTTTTTGGACAAAATATTTGGCCATATTCTGCCATTCTGAATATTTGGCCATTAAAAATAATATTTTGTCCGAAAAGCCGATAAAATCTCAAATATAATTCTATAATTCTAATTATATTTCACAGTAGAAAAACGAGACATGTTATCCTTGCTAGTTATCATTGGGTTATAAAAAGTTATCGGTCGTAATATTTCGTTCACATCTTGTATTTGGCTGGACAAGTTTCAGAATAACGTATTCACTTAGAAGCATTGACGATGGTCGTGGTTCCTGTTTCCCCAAATAAGGAAAACCATTCAAAACATATTTGCGGCTGATATCTGCAGTAAGCCAGAATCTAATGCCAAATTTATTGGGTTAATTAGGCATATATATCGTGTACCTGCATCTAGGTTTTGAAGAAAATAATTGCTCGTCAATTGTTATATAAGGCTCTGGTTTATGGCAAGCTCGACTGTATTCAATGAACTTTTTCCATATTTCTGAAACAATGTCAAAACAAATAAATCGTAAGGTTTGCTTAAACCTATCTCCGACCATGGTTTTTCTAAAAAAATCGGGACCCCACTTTGCGGACCAAAAATAACTCAATTTTTAATATTTGCCTCGTAAGCTGTACGAGCATATAAGATCGCAATAAATGCACGTATTCCGGCAATTAAATGATATTTAAACGTAAATGCACTGATAACATTATCTGCCATAATATTCCTTTTTGCGTAGCTTGTTGGCCCTACCACATCTTTGAAAATACAAGGATATGGTAATCTACCAGTTCGTCAAATTTTGACGACGCAGTACCATCAGCAGCTGCTTTGATCTATTGAGAGGCGTTTTCAGTTTCTTCTTCAGAGTCTGAAATAATTCGCATCCTACTGCTTTTTCTGCGTATATTGATGACATTTTCATTTTCATCATCAGTGGTCGATTCTTCATTGCCATCTTCAGTATCAGATGGTTCACTTTGCATGTGAACCGTTTCATCTGCAGATGATAGTTCAGAACTTATTGCATCTGATTCTATATCAAAGCATTCTTCACTTATGTTCGTTAGCTTTTTCAATAAATCACTTCAATTCGATATGCTTTCATGAATTTGGGGCGCAAATGTGTAAAATAAACAATTGTATCTTTATAGAACAAGTATCACTGCATAAGAATAACAAGTACTACTTTTAGTGCACGTTCAAATCGAAAATTTATCATGTAACGGGAATCGGTCACATAAGAAATTTTCTGAATTCGATAATAAAAGTCATTTAATTATTTTAAATTTCGCAAGCAGTCAAAATGACAGCTTTTGAGCAATACATGTATAACACAAACATATGTCAGAAATAAAGAGAGGGGTCGTAAATACCACCATTACTTTCATTTATTTCATTTATAAAAAGTCTCAAAATCCTAAGAAATAAACAATTTTGAACCTAAAAGTTTTAACTTTAGAGGTTTTTCAAAAATGGATCAATCTCACCTTTCACGAATTTCTACCTCTATTAATTGGGACAATATTTTTTCCCTTAGTTTATTTACTGATCAAATAGGCTATTTTAATTCCTCTACATATTTATGTGTATTTAATAATTGAGTTCCTCTAATAACTGTTTATTGTAAACCTAGATCTCTCCCTTGGATGACACAACAGATTTTGATTACAATTTCTATTCATTTTCCAAATATCGTCTTTGGAAAATGAACCCTAATTCTTGATCTTATCTAGCTTAAAAGCAATCCGAAATAGAGTGGGAGGAAAAATACTTGTTACGAATTATCGCTAAACAAAAATTTTTTTAAAGGTAAGTTAGATCCCTTGTAGTTGTAAAGGTGCCGCTTCTATAGATTTCAAAGCTAATGATTTTAACCATTATAGGTTAATTAGCTGTAATCGCATCCATGATGTTCCTAATATAGATTTAGTGTCTGTAGAATCCTTTAATTCGCAATGCACTGGTTTAGATTTGTTTAGTTTAAAATAAGTTAATTCCCCATATCAAGATACTTGTTACATATTTTCAATTTTATTTTAACGACCTATTCGTATCCTCATTGGAAGCTGACTAAAATTATTCCTATTCATAAAATTAGTAATCTTTCTGAGCTATCCCATTTCCGCCCTATTATTGTAGCATTTCAAGTTTTCTGTTCAAGTCGTTTGTATTGATCGTAAAAATCAATTCAATAGTAAATCGATAGCTTTAATTTGCTTAGTCCTTTTAAAACTTGAAGGTTTAACGCAATTGGTATTAACGGAATTGGAATATCGAATATGGTTTACCACAGCATGTTCCAGAGCTAGACATTGGTCTAACCTACGAAGAAAAAAATATATTTCTTGTTTCGGAAACTCATTTAACAGAAAGTTCATTTATTAAAATACGTGACTAAGAATGCTTCCATGCTATTCATCCAGGAAGAAACGCTAGAGGCAGGTCTACCGTAATTAATAAAAATAATTTTAAACATTATGAAATGTGCGGTATTGAAGAAGAAACTATGCAAGTTAAAATCATAAAAGTTGAATCAATCAATAATAGGGAACTCAGTGTCTCCGCTATTTACTGTCCCCATGTCATCAATTAAAAAATGAAAACTACAGTCGACTTTTCAAATCGTCATTCCAATTCTTCTTGACTTCTTTGTAACAAAAGGAGTTTTAGAGGACTACACGTACATTGAAAATGGTGAAGGACACTAACATGTGATCATCTACAATGATAATAATAAAACAAAATAATTCACCTAAATTAACAAACAATAAAACCAATTGAGATCTATTCAAGAAATTAGTGGAAGAGCGAACAAATCTCGGCGAATCAATTAGAATGAAGGAGCAGCAGGAAGATGAGGTAGCATTTAATAATAATATCCAACAAGCAGCTTGGGAAAGTTCAGCGGTTTCTCATGCGAACACCACAATGAAACGTAACTTTCCTCTTGAAGTCAAAGAGCTATTTAAAAAGAAACGGAAAGCTCGTAAAACCTGGCATCAGACTCGTGATCCGCAATAAATAAATATCCTTAATTTTTTGTGCAATAATTAAAAACAACTACTGTCTTTCTGAACTTAAGGATGACGATTACTTGCTTTGGTAGGCACCGAAGGGACTAAATTGAACGAAAATGCAAGTGCCACCTATCAAAAACGATGACGGATCCTTGGATAAAAGTGACAAACACAAAGTCTCTCTATTTGCTGCTTATTTAGGAGAGACTTTTCAACCGTTGCCGAGAAAAACTGCAAATGAAAATACAACAGTCGTAAACAAACAAGTTGGATGATCTTAACCTTCACCTTCTCGGTATATACCCGGAAAATAAAGTGATTTTCACATTTGTATTTCTCCGTTGCTTTTTAACCAATTACAAATCGGTTCCGACTCATTGACTTAATTTGTTTGAAATTCATGAAGAAACTCTTTCAAAAAAAGAATTACACATTTTCGACGATATTTACAGTATATACCTGGGTATATAATTCGTTGCTCCTTGAATGATGATACTTCTTGTAAGTTTTACAAGAAATTAAAAGCTACCTGTTAAGATTGCATTCTTGGCATTTGATTTGCGTAAGGCTATGTGTTTGGCAAATGGGCTTCAAGCATTGGATACAAACTTTCTTGTAGGTCTCTTTCTTTTTTCTTCCTTATAGCACATGTAGCATGCACCAGATGTATCTACACCCATTAAATCATGTGGTATGAATGGAACGCTCTAGGGCTCCCAAAACAAACACCTAGAGCACATTGTACGGCACTTTTTGTTGCAAAAGGACTCACTTCCCTTGGATTATGAGCTCGTTTTTTTATAATAGGCATTCCAAAGTGTTCTCCTTATTCTTCAAGAAACTGCCTACGTCGACCAATTTAAACGTTGTGCTTGACAGATGGATTATTCTTGGTGAATATTATGTTAGCTGTGAGTCCCGCAATGTCAATAATGTTACAGAACATTGCAAGTGGCCACCGGTTATTCTTTCTCTTTGTTTGTATATTGGGAAAGGATTTTGTCCATGGCGTTCACCTTTAGTTGAATTATAATATAAAATTATATCTGGTTTTCATTTTGGACGGAAAACGCTAGCGTTATTATGCTGTGTAGATAGTAACACAACAGATTTATTGTGTTTTGGAACGTATGAGCATAAACAATTTTTTCTCTAAACCCAAATTTCGACGGTAAAACTTCCTTGTTTGTTTTTTTCTTCTATAAATATTTCACCCTAGTAAATCTTTGGCTAGATAAAGTGATGTAAAAAAATTGTCGGTAGTTACGTTCCTTCCGGTGTTCTTGTATGGGGAGCCTAATCTTTCACGATGCGTTCACCTTGATTTTTCTCTCTGATGTTTCGAATTTTATCGGTTTATATCTGTCAGTTCAAAGGGTACGCCGTTTCGGAATCGCAGGTCTTGATACCATACTTTGCTGCTTTCAAAGGAGAACAGCTGCTCATCGATGGTAATGTTTTTATTTAGTTTGTAATTACTTTTCAGGTTGGCATTTAGCATTTCAAAAATTTCCGAAATAAGTGCAGCCTTATCGGTTTTCATTCCTGAACTTCTGTTCCGGCTTCGAAATCAAATCGAATAAAACGCGTTAAATTTTGGAAACGTCGGACGAACATAGTTGCTCGATACAGCAGGTAAGGTTTTTTGCCAAAGTTGCCGAACAGCTATATAATTTGACCTTTGTGTCCCAATGACAATAACAATTCCTATATAGGCCAAAAGCTCCTCTTCGTTCATAGGCGCTCAGGATATTGGTTTTTCATTCGGATTTGCCATATTCTATTTTGTACTTTATTTTTCCGCCTTTCCTATTTGTACGTCTACAAATTATGTTCTGCATGCGTCAAATAAAGCACAAAATGTATCGATATCGTTCAAATTTTTGGTGTTAGGATAGAGCCCAATAAAAGATGGCTCACTTATTATGTTATGCGCCAACCGGTGTAAGTTTGGAAGTGTTTTCCTCCATTTGGTTCCATCTTTACCGATATAATAATCTTCCAAATCCGGACTTAATTCGTCATTGGTTCTCTCTTCATCATCAATATCAATGCTCAAATTCTCATTATTGTCGGCTTCAAAGTCAGAGCTCTCGTTAAACTCCGCCATAACATGGTTCTCTTCAGCATCCGATTCTACGACATCATTTGAAGGAAAACAATCTGGGTCGATATCCTCATCGTATCTGATTTGTAAAAATAAAAATTAATCTATTGAACGTCCCAACCATCTATTTTTTATTCGGTAAAATTAATAATAAAAAATGGGAGTATAGCAGGTAAACGATTATTCATCGGCTGAGTGACACAATTCTATTTATATTGAAGTACATTTAATTACCCGACGTGTAAGTCATATTATTACGAACGTGAGAATAGAACAGAATCCGTAATT
This sequence comes from Nephrotoma appendiculata, assembly GCA_947310385.1. Classification (NCBI taxonomy): domain Eukaryota; kingdom Metazoa; phylum Arthropoda; class Insecta; order Diptera; family Tipulidae; genus Nephrotoma; species Nephrotoma appendiculata. The sequence continues at coordinate 75,894,182 of OX371225.1, forward strand.
GGTGAGAAACGGATTTCTCTCTGTTCGTTAAGGATATTATGGTTAACTAGAACACATGCGTGTAAAGTGCCGTACAAAACACGCATAGAAAAAAATAAATAATACTCACTTTTACAGTTACAAAGAACAAGAAAATATAGACTATTAGCTTGTTTTTTTCAATTCACATGTATATTCCCGGGTATTTGTGGTGACGATTAAGGATTTTTAATTAGTGTGAAGGTGAAGGTTAACATAAGACATGTGATCTTTTTGGAGCTTAGAACTGAAATCAATAATAAGCTCCAGGATATGACTTAATTACTGAGCAAATTGTGATAAAGCCATGCCCGAGAAAGGTTTGCGTAAATTAATTCAAATAATTAATGCGGCCAGCATTTTGATTGAAATATGTTGCACGACAACGAAAGGTGGCCGAAGTTCTAATGATTCCCAAACCAGGTAAACCAGGAAACGACAAAAAATCATATAGACCGATATTACTACTTCCAGGCATATCAAAAATATTTGAAAAACTGTTACTGAAGAGACTCAAACCTATATAATAGAAGAGAAATGCTTAATTCCACCACACCAATTTGAGGTTAGAGAAAATCACTTTACAGTTGAACAAGTTCACAGAATAACGGATGTCATTAAGGATGCACTTGAGAATAAGAAAATTTGCTCCAAAATTTTTTTAAATGTAGATACTTTCACTTTTCTTGGTTAATTCCCAATAAACTTCTTACTTGGAGTTTTCATTTGTTTCTCTTTATGAACTTCGTGTGTGTCATTTTATGTTTAAGCTTCTCAGAACTAAGCAACCTCCCTATTTATTTAATAATTTATTGTTAAGTTGAGTTGAACCAGTTGGTATTGAGTTGCCATAATGGGTGTTGCTTATCCTTACAATCCCATGTTAATCTGTATGTTGAGATTGTTGCTATAGTATCTATCTAGAGAATAGCGGTTTTTGCTGATGATTTCCGCTGAATAAAATATACTGAAATGTCGGTATGAGGGAGGATAATCTCATTATATTCTGCTTCTTTTAACAATTACTTTTTTGTATTCAGCTTCCAAGCATTCACAAACATTTATACGGTTGCTTGACGTTGTAGTCTCAAGTATCTCTCTTCAACGCGCCGCACCGCCCACGGTTAAGATGTTTTAAATACTAAATTTTGAGACCATTTTTTTTTACTCCACGCATTTCCATTAAGAATCAGCAGTCTAAAATTAACTAATGAGCCGCCAACCAATTCACTTTTATGAAACGGAACAAATAATTAATTCGTTAAGATGTTCGAAACCAAAAGTCAAATCATACACTTAACTATGTAACAAACGTCCACCTGTTCTCTATGGGTATATATAATACACACATTAATCGTTCACTAATTGTTCATTCTTAGAAATCACCGTATAACAATTAATCAAAACGTTAATTCTTTCTTCTAAATAAATACCAAATTCTAAAGATTTACACAAATACAGACACGCATCCTTATAACTTTAATAATAATAATTTATATAAGAAACGGATTAATTTCAATTTATTTATATATAATTGATCAACAAGCAACAACAATAAACCAGATGGGTTTTCGAAAATTGAGTTATATAAGAAAAGTCGTATAAGACATTCGTCAACGTGTACTAATAGGATTATATGGTAATATAGTGAATAGATATTGTTCTCGTCTATATATAAAATATATAATCTCCGCGTCTCTGGATGAAAAAAAAAATCGCCCACAATTTTTTTTTTTGTCTAGCTTTGTATTTTCTATAAAGACATAAAAAACCCGAAATCTTATTTAAAAAAATTTAAAAATTCTTAAGTCATTAACGTGCACACAAAAGAATTTTGATTTCTTTTATATGCGCGCGCAATGACAAATTGCTGAGTCTTCTTCACAATATATACTCTTATAAAGTACCCGAATGGATGATGGGCTCGCAGGTGAATAGAAAATTAAATTTGAATTATACGGCTTAGCGCGTTAATTATAATATGTAGATACCAAAATTTTGGTTGTGTCGTGATACCGAAACACACCCACAGTCGTGAGGAAAATTAAGAAATCACAACATTAAATCTAAACAATTTTACCTGGGCAACGTACCTATATAGTTAAGAAATTGATCTTCTAAGCGCACACACCCATTCATTCCCATAAATTTGTGTGGCGTCTTATCTTAATTTTTTTTTTTTTTATATCTGAATTCAATCTTAATTGAGTATACACAAAAATATTTGTTATTCATTAACTAATTGCTTTAAGCTCGTATACAGATTTACTAATAGTTGAATATCAGGTGGAGTTTGATCACTATATATAATATTAAATTTTTGTTGTTGTATTTTTTCTTTTTTCAGGCGGCAAAAAACCACTGTGCCCAATCACCGTGCGTCGAAGGAATATGTTTAAATACACCGGCCGGATACTATTGCCGATGTCCACCGACACGAAGCGGAAATCGATGTGAACTTATCGTACCACCATGTGAAACGCCACCCTGTAACCGTAAGTACACGTTACCATACATAAAATTAATAAATTATGTTACATTAAAGTAATAATTTATGTTGCATTAGAACCATAACTTTTTTTGTTGTTGTTGTATTTTTACTTCATTTTAATTGCAATCACGAATTTATTTTTTGTATTGAGCTACTTGCATTTTGTTGTTGTACCATATCTTATCTCTCCGCGGTGTATATGATGAACTATAAGGGAAATCATAGTAATTTTCTTCTTGCAAGTATATTATATTATGTATATGATGCGATCTGTTATAAATAATAATTCTGGTACATACAATGCGAACAGAAATACGTATAATTATGTATTAAGATTTGTTACTTACGTTTTTCGTATGAGAGAAGATTATGGTATCGTATGGTTTGTTCAACTCATGTGTGTATGGTGCGGCCGAGGCGGCACCGCATAGGAAATGTAATTATAGGAAATTCTATGTAGAATTTTTAGCCAATTTTGTGTCAGTAAATTGAATTTTATATATTTGAAATGTAATTTGAATTCATCTATGGCGATCGGTTTCACCTTAATAAACGAGCTGTCGCAAAATCAACGCTTCAAAGTGAAGTTTCTAATTTTGAGTTTAAGGATAAAATGACATTTGGACTAATCGAAATTTTCTGCATTAGGTTGTAACGATACCGGGTTAGCAGATGCAGTTGCCAAAATTGAAAAAAAATATTAACGTATGTATTTTTCCAATTACTGTTGGAGTCGAATATGACCCGTCGAATGTATACCGACTCCTTTGCTTAGCCGCTAGCTCATCAGTGAAGGTGTCTTTTTCGTGGGTGGAACATTCGTAAGGTGTTCTGGATCACATTGGAAAACTCGTACAGAATAAAACAAAGCAAATATACGAAAAGACACACTCCGATTTCAACCCATTTACCTCATTCAGTCACCTCGCCCTAGTCCGTCGCCACTCACTCGATCATAACACTATTACACATTAGAATCATTTTTAACAAAAGATTTATTAACATTATGTAATTTATAGATTTAAATTATACAGAAAAAGGTAGCAATAAAAAATATTCTCCATTCAGACTTTAAATTAATTAATTTGTAAAGTATATTCAATTAGGCACATTAGCAATTAGCCTTCTCATTTCCAAATTATTTACTTGTATATATAAAAAAAATATACATATAATATGAATACCAAACAGATGTTACCTGGGCTACACGAACGAAGAAAATCGTTTTTCCATATCCGAGGCACGGCACATCAGACACAACACGGTCTATATTCGATAAAAAAAAATCATCAATTAATTAAGCTATGAATGCAGCCGGTTAATTTAACCAAAAAAAATATATAAAATAAAAATTGAACAAATCAAATTTGGAGTAAGACAAGAACTAAGATTTAAAACAACAAAACCAAAACAAATTACATAAGAAAAATTATAAAGTAGCTATATGTATATATAAATGATACCAAAACTAAACATAGCCAAAATTATCCGCCAAACTGCTGTAGACCGCTTGCTCCCGCCACCTGTACTCGTACGTCATCCTTTACTTGACCTTGCCAACCGTATTTAAGATCAAAGATATTCACAATCTGCTTTTACACGGGGAAAAAGCTTACTCCTTAAGCATACAAACTATGCCTTCGCATACCGACAACAAAAGAAAATCGTCGCCAAAATAGTCCGTTATACACCCCGTTCTTATTGCTTGGGGTGTGGTTACACGCGGATTCAAAAGAAAACACCCGCTCGCTAAACTACCGTTTGCCGCTAGCTTTCACTTCATGTAGCTGCCCGTCTCGTACTTGACCGGCATGTGTAGTTACACGTACTTTCGTACTACACTATGAAGATCTTCTTCGATAATTTCTTACAATAATGTAATGACAAACAATTTCTTTTCTTAACCGCACGAAATGTTATTCAATAATAATAAAATACTCTGTGTGTTACAGAAGCGCTATTTTACACAGGTTCAACAGAATTTTTAGATGTTTAAAACCCCAAACTTTTATTTAATCACTTCGTACTTTAAGTTTATAATGTGCATAGACAACGCAAACAAAATGTTGAATCTTTGCGTGACCGAAAAGCAAAAAAAAACTTTAACAAAATCAATCACCACTCGAAAAGTTATATATTAGATTTTCGATTCTTGTTATTATATATACTCACCAGCTTTTCACTACTCAAAATGCTGCGAGTTAGTTCTTCACAAGACTACTATCGACCGCCAAAATCAACTGAAATTATATTTGTATTCTCTACCATCCAAGTCAACCAAAAAAAAACAAATCCAGTATCTCTATGCCGTACGAAAAAAAAACCGCTAACGCACTCAAAATTATCGTACAATTTTTTACGGATAGAGTATGGTGCATACACTAAATTGCAAGTCATTGTACCAATAGAAACGCCGAGAGTATACTATATATATGTGGTATGTTCGGAACCGATATAGTATTCTTCCTTTAATTACAGCACAATTTAATAACTTACAACAAATAAGTTTTTTACTTCCTTCTCTGTGATATCGCTAAAATGTATGCTCCGTGTCAAATGCGGTTCGTATCAAATAATAAATTTAAAGGTTTACACCTCTTGCGGAATATTTCAGAAAATTCTGAATCTTAGAATAATTTCCAAATATTTATTAAATACTTATACATCGCTAAGAAATTCAAAGTAATCGTAATCTCCCTAATGCAGGTTCTGACGTGAAAATCGAATTAAAGCAAAATTCAAACACTGTGGTATGTTCGGAACCAATATGGTTTTCTTCCTTTCATTTCGGCAAAATTAAATAACTAACAAGTTACAACATGTATTTCGGCAAAATTTTATCGTAAAAGTTTATGCTAAGGTTAACACCTCTTGCGGCATATTCCAGAGAAAATTCTGAAAATATTTTTAGAACAATTTCAAAATAGTTACTAAATACTGATACCGCTTCGAGAATATTCCGAAATTGTAGCAATTCCCCCCTATCCTGTTGTTTATCTAGTGATGATAGTATATGTCCCCTCCCACTTCGGTTGAAGCTTTGGTGATAACCCTTTTCTTCGTTTCTGGTTTGTAGGGAAAAATCAGGTGTGGTCCTACGAAAGTTTTATTGTTAACCGAAATTTTTCAAAATTTCTGTCTCTCATCAAGTTCTTCTTTCATTTTATCAACGTAATATTGCTCATACAACGATGATGATGGAACAGCAACAAACAAAATATTTGCGAGTATGTGGGATTCCATATTGGTGGAACATTACTCCTGGGAGGTAATTGCGTGGGAACCGAAATATTATTAGCTGCCGTGCTTGAAGATGATGTCTGAAAGGCCTGCGGAATTTCTCGGGTACTCCCCCGGAGATGATATGGCTTTATGTTGATGTGGATCGGCGTGTGCATACGCGGAACTACAAGTAGGCAACGAAACAGCATTTGGTCCACTCATTTGGAGCTGCTTGCGTTTCTGACTCAAGAGCGTGACCTGCTCGGTTAACTGGGCTAATTGGGCCATCAGCTAAGGATTCAAATCCGAACTTGTTGTCAATACCGCATTAGAAGGGATACCGCTTTTTGCGTCGACTTGATTTACATCAATGTCAGTGGTGCGTGAGTTTTAAGGGACATTTCCCCCAAGTTGGTCATTCGATTCCGAGTTGGGAGTAACTACGCTTAAACGTGCCGACGAAGATGCGGCTACTGTTAAATGGTTTGAAACCAAAGAAAGGGGTTTCTAGCAGCCATCCTCACCTACCACTGAAAATGACCTAACTCAAATCGACCCAAAAAGTCGTATCCCTTCCAATGCGGTAGTGGCAACAAGTTCGGATCTGATTGTATTGATCCTCGGCTTTTTCGTGCAGGCCCTTTCAGAGCTTGGACATTGATCACATTTTTTATCACCACTCCACTACTAACTGTCTACATCTGAACTATAAAAACGTTAAATAATATTTGTAGATGTTTGTTCATTCTGAGGTGTAGGCTTCACCTACTTTTTCATAACAATCCTCAAGTATTTGATTAATGTCGGTACGTCTTTCAATAATTGTTTAACTTGGCCAATTAACACTCCGATATCCGTTTTAAAGAGTAGCTTCAAAATATGGCATTCCACTGTGCGCAATAGGTCTGCCTTTTAAGACATTGCATTCCACATTGGCCGACGTACTTTATCCTTATAACGCAATATTATTGATAAATCCGGGTGAATTAACTGCTCCTTAGTAATCGAGACTGCAGTGTTAGACGTTGACAGTTGCGTTATTTGTGCGCCATAGTTTACTAACAAATCTGCCACGTTTGTCCACGGTTCAAAAATGTTGAACAACAATTCTTCACATTGATATTCGATCGGAATTTAAAGGTTATTCACGTTTAGCATAGTATTCCATTTTCAGTGACATTACGAGGTTCACTGAAAGCGCGTTTAAATTTTATCTTCACATTAGCTAGGTTACCGATGAAATCAATTTTGTAGTCTTCTTCAGGCGAAAATATTGTTGCGCCGTTAATTCGAGTATCATGGTGTTCATGAATTGAACCCTTTTATCATATCCTAACATTGGTAGGTATTTAGCAGAGAAGGTAAACAAATTTTAGTTTATCCAATCGATTCTGACATTGCTTTTTATACAGCCTCGTCTGAGCTAACCTCACATCCTACGTTGAGAAAATAGTTGACTTTATTCATCGACTTAAAATAAGTTATGTTTGGCTGATAATGTATTGCCATTTATTGATTGCACTGAGTATATCCTCGTTAAGCATTTCCTGCAGATTCCAAGTTATCAAGGATTTTTGCTATTTGAATTAAATGACATTTACTAAGTTGTTTATCATTTACGAAAAGCCGTGTAAAATGTTACAGATTTTTACATTGTAAATGACTAAAAATGTAGAAGATGCTGTATTGGCTCTGTCCATAGTCTTTTCCGTAATGAACCAACGATCGATTCCTCTTGTTCTTCCTTCTATTCAAACGGTTTGTTCTTTCCCATTTTGCCACATTGGCGCAACCTGGCACAAATCTTCTATCATAAGAACACAATCCAAGGAAGCTCCGTTGATATTTTTGATTCATCTGTATGAGTTCCTTTGGCAGTTAGTTTGTGATCCAAATACTTTACAACTGAAGATTGATAATTAAGCCTCCGAGGATTTCTGCTAGATTTATTCAGTGCTCTTTGAAAGTTTTTCCCTATGACGTTTATATCGTCTAAATATACAAGGCTTGTTCTCAAATGTTATCCTTTTAATATGCATTCCGTTAATCGTGCAACAGTCACTGGTTCATTACATAATCCTAATAACATTAGATTAAATTGCCAGAACCCTTTGCTTATACTAAATGCCGTTTTCTCAGGATCTTCCTCTTCAGCTTCTACCTGCCAATAGCGACTTTGAAGATCCAATGGGGAGAACATTCTGGATAATGGATAGCTATATCATATTGCCATCCTTCATTTTAATCAACACCATTAGCTTGCGGCACGGACTGCTCGATGACTCGATAATTCCTGCAGCTCCCAGATGACTCGATAATTCCTGCAGTAATAATTCTGTGATTTACCACAGTGGTTCTTCCCTTAGTTTTAGGTGTACTACAGAAATGGACGTACGTCATTCAACTAACGCATGCGCTTCATTTTTCTGCTCTTTAGTAAGATCTTGGGTTATGTTCTGTATGAGTTGTCCTAGATTTTTATCACCAGATTTACTTCGTCACATTTTACTATGAATGGCCTTTTCTTCAAAGTTTATTACTTATCCCAGAGATCTAATGGTCTAATTGGAACTCTATCGTATTTATTTGCCATTACTAAGGCTTTTTCGATTAATAATTTGCTTCCACAACTCGCAATATGGGTGACCCAGAACCTCCTTCTCTAAACAATTGTTTGTGGATGACAGCTGCTCTCGGTGGTCAAATATTACTAGCCTGATGGTTGTACCATTTGAATCGCTGAGTTGAAGTTACATCTCAACATCCAACATGAAGTCATTCGTTCTCATGAAGTCCGTAACCAGCTATTTGCTATCTTTTGGATAATCGTGTGAGTTGCTTCTGTGTCTAAAGTAATCACACAACTTTTTCGGACAACATCACTTCTTTTTGGTAAGCTGTAACCACTTTGTGCTAACCTGAAACAGAATGGAAGTTATCGGGCAATGATTTATAGGAGCCAGCTTCTGCCCTTTTAAGCTGGCTCGCTGTAGTTTAACGACCCTTTACTTGAATCCTCATCCTTTGCAAATGCTTTTTCGGGTTTTTGGTTAACCCTAACTGTCGTGCAAAATGTGACCTACCTTGTCGCATTTCCAATAAATAATCCTACTTAAGGGCGCACCTTAATTGCCGATTTGATGATCGTATATTTTGCAGTTTCATTAATTAAAATTTTTTCAATGGTTTCGGCAAAAGTCGTCTTCGGTGACAAAATCATCGCTTTTCATGTCTTTAGATCTCAAAGGCTGCAGTAAAAGCAACCATTCCGCAATCACATAATCGGAGAACATATTCATGTACGCTAAGTGCGTTAGTCACTCGATCTTTAAAGCGTACACTTGTAAAGCATCTTCGAACTTCTAATAACCTCCTTTAATTTCGATGCGATATAGTTCTCGCTTATGCTCACTTCCGCATTTCCGATCCAGCAGTTTCATTATCTCACTTTAATTGTTAAAATGTTTGTTGAATCGTTGCTCCACCTTAAGAGCTACTATGAATTCTGCAACATGACTCATTTTATCCCATGCATATCTTGGCAGTCATTTCAAATTGGGAAGTCTCGATCGGACTTGTCGAAATTTTCAGTTTACTCGAGTATATACATCCTGGACTGCCTGCGGTGTTGTTCATTTGCTTTCAGACATAGAATATCCCTTTCGAGACGCTGAACCTCAGACTGCAACTTCTGTGCAGCTTCCTAAACATACAACTGTACAAGTTAAACTCCTTTTTAAAGTGCACATTGTAGCGTATCCCCATAAACTTTTCGTTCATTAGATTGTTGATTATAATGTTGAAACTTATGTGATTCTGGAAAATTAAAATTTCAATAGTAACAGTGATACATATATGATCGATTTAGATGAAATCCAGTTCGTATGAAGAAAATGGTATTCCAATTTGAGTTTCAGTTCCGTTTCTGCAAAATGATCGGTTTAAATGAAACTATTTCCACAGGTGTTGGCCTAATATCATCTTTGTGAACCTTTATGTTTACAACCAGCATACCCGGGTATGTCCATAATTCTATACATTTAGTATTGAATGATAATTTGTAATTTCATTTTTAATTGATAAATACATTTTGGCAAAATGTAATCTAAAACAAATAATTGTTATTAACAAATAATAATTACTAAAGATTTCAAGCTGATAAGTCACCTAAATCCATAAAATTTTGGGTAATAAAACACGAAAACTTACACGGGTAAGCGGTTGTAAACATAAGGGTGAAACTATGTCAATTGATTCATGCATGCCAGTTCGAAAATGTAGACCACTTCTGGAAACTACGCTTAAAAAGTTTCAACCACATGATCATCTAACGTCTGAAAATCCTGCTATTATAATGGTTCAACATCAATTTTCCAAATACTTCCATTTCAAGTTCTTTAAGTATAAGTTTTCAATAATGTCGTACAGCCACGACGTCAAAACCATGCACAACTTCTTGAGATATCATTTCTGAACCGATTGCGATGAAACACGCTGTATATGATAATCAACTACAGAAAGAGCATGGTGCAAAAATCGATGATGGTAAATTTTAATTGTTTACTTGGGTGAATGGTTTAATTTTGTAAGGATCATCCTGAAAGTATTGATTGACAGCCAAAGGACATATGATTTTGAAAAATATCCAATTCATGTTAAATTAGGCCATTTGTAACAGATTTAAAATCGAACCCCGTTTATATGGCAAAAATTAAGTTCCAACACGAGAACCGATTCTTGTGTGTCACAATAACTGGTTCAGATTTGACATATCGATTATTTTGGCTCTGGCAACACTAATGTCATTATTTTTTTGACAGAAACTCAGTATATTATTTCTATAGTTGACGAAATGAGTCGCTAAAAGCTTCAACAAAAGTGGTAAATATTGGAATGTGACAAACTCGAAATTGATGTGGATTTTGCTCAAAAAATTGTCTTTCGGACGAGGCGCATTTCCATCTCGGTGGGTTCGCAAACAAACAAAATTGTCGCATGTGGGGATCGGAAAATTCACAAGGATATGTGGAGAAGCCAATGCATCAGCTTTTGGTTCCAGCAAAATTATGTGCCATGCTACACATCGGGCGTTACAATACCAAAACTGCATCAAAAATTCGATGATCACATTATCAGTTGAAATGGTGACGTGAATTGGCCGGCAAGGAGCTGTGATTTGACGCTTTTGGGTTTTTATTTGTAGGGTGCCGTCAAGGACAAATGTTATAGGGACAATCCACAAACAATTGAGCATTTGAAAGCCAATATAAAAGCAACCATTGCCGACATAGATCCTCACACAATCCAAAATGTGCTCAGAAATTGGACATGAAATCATTTTCCATAAATAACTTTCAATGGCTTCGATGACACAAAAAACACTGCGTCCGATATTTAATTAATATTTGTTAAAAAAAATTAGAACTTATCTATTAAATATCAGTCATTTATATTTCTGAATATTAGTGACATCTATCAATAACTGGTAAGTACTAACCATCAATTTAGTTATTCGGAAATTTTGATGAATGTGTCGGAGTGAGGCACACCATTAAACGCGAATTGATGACTTACATACTGTGTGTCTGACACCATATTTCTTTAAATTTCCGACTAACAAAATTAATGGTTAGTTCATACCAGTTATTGACAGATGTCGCGTGACAAAATAGTTTTTTTTTATTTTGCAAATGAGTCGCATAACAAAAACAAATGTTTGTTTGCAAATTTTGATGACATGACAAAATACTACGTTTATAAATATTTTTGTTCGCTGAACAATTCAGTTAATTTTCAAAACATTGACAGAATAAAAAATTGTCAAATTCATGTATCAGCTCCTTAAAAATAATGAGCTAACTAAAAATGTTGAATTGTTTAATGGAAATGGAAGCTTAATGAAATCGGACCAGCTGGAAAGTATTTATAAATTTATCATCGTCGCTCAAAGCTGTGATTATGGCTTTTAATTGTAGTAGAATTTTAAGTGTGTTCATTTACTAATCGTACACGATGCCGATATTGTCCCGTCATGCTCTATACCTGCATGACGTGTTTAACAGATTTTTTTCAAATTTCGTTTTTTTATACCATATAAGAACTTAATTTGATGCTCAGCCGGATAATTTTTTCAACATAAAGCAATAAACACAACATGGCTCACTTAACGGTAATATGTTACTTTCGTAACATTCTTTTACAGGTCCATCTTACAAATGAACTTTCAAGTCCGATAGTTACCCCATTTACTCTGTGCGTTAGCTCACGGCATCGTGGCTTATGAATCGACACGTTTTTACATAATTGCACGTAATCGCAGTCGTTGACTGCGATTTCGTAAACACCTGAAAATTGTGACAAAATTTTACAGTCATAGTCAATAAAATCCTTCCATCGAGATGAATAATTCTATTTGACAAGAGATGGCGCGCGCAAAGTAAATAATCTTTTTTTTATATAAATCTTTTATATTTTATATAAATGTCGTTTGTTAATTAGAGATTTTAAATATATTCCAAAAATGTATATTTTAAACGTAAATGTATAAAACGCTATTAATTTTATGTAATAAATAACGTGTCCACCCGAATCTACCCCGGACGGTCGTCCCTGGTTTGCGACCCTGTCGCATGTAAATAGCATAGTTCCAATATATTATATAACGTACAAATTTCAACTATACTTGGATCAAAATATTTTTCTAGAGACGAATGAGGATTTCAATTTTTTTAAAATTTGATTTTGTATCCAAACTTTTCCAACAAAATTTTCAATGTGTGTCATCATTTTGAGTTTACACAATAAACCGCATCGAAATTTATCCGTAGAAAACTTTATCTTTTCAATCACTTTTTGCTCTCAAGGCGATACCTATCGACTCTGGCACCACCATTCAAAACTGGAGACATTTTGATTAAGAAAAAATTTCATATTTGTAAATACATAATGAATATTTCAGTGGTTTATGCTCATCATTTCCCAAATCCATGTTTAAATTATTATTATCCCTAACATCATGGCCCAATTTAACGTATACACAGGAGTTCGAAGATGTGGATAACAAGAACACTTCGAACATATTTTCAAATATATAAAGTGCTCGTCCCCCTCGCATTTTAGTGTTTTCTTTAAATAATGACCCAACATGACAGGTTCTTGTAAATGTTGTCGATTTTTTGTCGGACTTTTTTAATACTCAAAATGACATTTTAATCTTTGATGATAGTCAAATGACATTTTAATCTACCGATTGACGAATTCGGGCTTATTACAAATTTGTAATATTAAAATTTATTTGAATCGAAAACAGAATTTATTGCATCCTATCTACGCTTTAGCTACCGAATCCGATCAAATAGTGTTGAAATCGTTTTTATTCGTTTCGTGAAACCGACTTTTCAAAACTGAACGAATTATTAGCTAACATCTACTTCAATGTCTTATACCTGCAAGTCAAATCCAAAATATACATTTCGTCATAGGAAATTTCAAAATCATAAAAACCTTAGACTTTTTATACGATATGATAACTGAAAGCGGTGTCTTTTATCTGCCTCCAACATCAATGGGGCCACCAATTGATTTTACGGTCGTTTTTATTGCTTCTCCATTGAAATATTGTTGTTGTACGAAATGAAAACCTTATAGTGCTGGTAAATTTATATTAGGTGTGCAAGTAAAAAATATGCTATTTTGGTCAAAGTCAAATTTATTGAAAATTTAATTGTTACAAAAGTTAATTATTATGGGAATGTTCCGATGATGAATACCTTTGGGATAGAAACTTGGTGGTTTCGAAGTAAAATAGTCATCGAGCTACTTTTGCACATCTTCGGCACTTTCGTGAACCGCTGTGCTTTCAAATATGATCGTACAAAATCCACTTTTCATCACCCGTAATGATTTTGACACAGATTTTCATCCAGTAAAAATTTTAGTTCTTCGTTTTCAAATTGTTTTACTGCACTTGGACGTGAATCGCCTTCAAGACTAAAATTACCATCACAAAATCTTGCAAACCACTTTTTACTGTTGACTGACTCACAGAATGTTCACCCAAAGTCGAAATAATCAATTTCATAGCTTGAGCAGCATTTTTTTTTTCATTTATCGACACTCATCTCTTAAAATGGATGCACGTTGCGTGTGCTTAAAATTGATGCACAATTAACTAAAACTTATGTGATAAAAACAGCAATGACTAAGCTGCATATCTTTAAAATGGCAGGCGATTTGGATGCGTTCAAGTAAATTTTAAGGAAACCACTACAGATCCTAGTTTCTACTAACACACCTAATATTTGCTGGAGTATAGATCAACACAAGTGCGATAAAAATATTCAACACTGTAAAACTGCCCTCCTTTCTGTTAACTTACAACTTAATAATGTTACGTAACTATTGCATCAACTAAATATACCCAACCTTTCGATGCTGTATCAAATTGTACTTTACGACTTAATATTCAGTACAATTTAACTATTAATTTATATCGGTCAAATAAATTAAAATTTATAAATTTTTCTGAAAAAATAAAAATTCTCATAATTAATACATTTTTATGTTTTTAAATATTAATTTCCTTTAAATATTAAAAAAATAATTACTTCGGAAACGTCGGAATATATACCCGTATCGCAAGTAGTATACTCGTTCGTATATGGGCAGCGAAATAAAATTAAGAAAATTATAAAAATACAAAAAAATTTTTGGTGGTATATAAATTAAGCGCGTTTCACACACAAACGGATTGCCGAAAACTATAAAATAATTTTTTTTTTTTTTTGTAGCAAATAAATAACAAATTTGGGTTTGCATACGTAGGTATCTACATACAGCATAGCGCGAAAAAAAATTGTGTTGTGCATATAATCTTCATTTTCGCGCGTTCATATATAAACGCCGAGATGCGCGAGCATTTTGTTGTTGGCAAAAAAAAATTGTTTATGGACTTTAGCGCGATATTAAATTACACCGTGTTGTTGAAACATTTTATTTTTTTGAAATATTAATTTTTTTAATTAGATTTAAAAATAAAAATAATTTATTTTCGGGTATATAACATAATATGCTCAACAAAAACGACTTGTGATGATTTTATTTCAATGCCGCGTGAAAATGTAAATGTTTTTTTTTTTTTTTTGAAATTTTTGTTGGACCACGTTGGAGGTCCAAAATATTGTAAAGTAAATTCCAATTAAAATTAAAAACCAAAATAAAATAAATTTATAATTTGACCTCACAAATGACACTTTTTGCGCATGTAAGTCTCCGGGAAGATATATACATATAAGATCGTACATGATCTCATAATATGTTATTGTAAATAAATCGATGATAAAATTAAAATTTTATTGGTAAAGTTACTGGAAAATGATAAGGTGTTGAATGAACCAAAATCATGAAGTCATCGATTTAGTGATGTTACAATCATAGAAATAATACGACCAGCATAAAATGTATTTATGAGGGAAAAAAGAGCTCGGCAAATTATATTGCATACCATAGCCTGAACGAAATTAGTTAGCGATAATCCATTTGACCTTGTACTATCTTTAGGAGCCCAGATGATCTTTACTGTTTGAGATCGATAGTTCCAAAATTTTCTTGTTGAAATAAAGGAGCTCGACCTTTTTGCGCAGCATCTAAAAATTTTGATAACAATCATGATTGCAATCGTTTAGTCATTTATTGAATAGGGGTCATCAGTTTTCATCGTTCAACACATTTTGGAATTTGGTCACCAATAGGGCATTTTTTATTGCGAAAAACATAATTCAAAATTGTATTAATTCAATAAAACCAGGTACTAATTTGATAAAACGAACAATCGGAATCGTTTGGTCAACGGTCATTGAAGATTGGTCATTATGCAGTTTTCCCCAGAATATATCGCTTAGGCTTTATATTCCAATTACAGTGGAAATCAGATAACACGAAATCGAAGGGAATAACAAAATATCTCGTCCTATGAGAATTTCGTCTTAAGCAAAAATATCAATGAAAAAATTTAAATTTAAATGAACAAATACCCACTTAAATTTGATTCCTTATTAAAATTAATAAAAACATGTAATTACATATGAACAAGTATGTACTTTTTTCATACTTTTAAATTCATGTTACTAACCAAAAATCACATATGTAATTTCATTTAAATAAAAACATGTATACATTGTAGGTAATGAAAAAAGGTACATAGAGGTACTGTTAAAAATTACACATATAAACCTACTCTTCAAAAATACATATCTAGGTTATAAAAAAGCATACTGATGCTTTAATTCAATTCGCTGTTGTTTCAAAAAAGTCTGTAATTTTCTTTTGTATCATTTGATTCTGTTTTCCTCCAAATAATTTTCCAAGTTACCAAGACACATTTTTTTCTGTTTCAACTGAAGGTACCGGAACTGGAATATCATCTTCATCCTCTATATCGCTATCCTCATTTCTTTGGTTCTTGATTTAATAATGTCACAAATTTCGCGACCACTTAAAAGCGGCGTAGTATCAAATTATCTAAACTCAAATAATATTCGATCGTGATATTTTGAGGTAAATTTGTAACCAAAGAAATGGGACCACATATTATCTCTGTCTGATCATCGTCGGAAGATTTTGGAATTATAAAACTAGAATGGCGAAAGTAATTTGTTATGGTTACATCAGGCGTGACAAGTTTCCATGCGCGGCATGTGCAACGCATCTAAGACTGATACCTGTTTCATATCTTCCTAGAAGCTCAATAATTGCTAAATGGTTTTGAACTAACATTTTTCTATCAAAATCTTTAAAAATCTTAATGATTCTTTGATCACAAGGCTGTCATAAACTGGGTAGTATTTGGAGGCAGAAAAATTAATTTAACACTTTCTAGCTGGATCTTGGGATGCGCTTGGCAATTATCTACAATTAAAAGTGCCTTTCTCTTTTCCTTTAAAAAGATTGTATCTAACGATTTCAACCAAGTTGAATATAAGTCAGCTGTTATTCAGGCTTTTTTATTTGTGGTGTATTGAAGGGGTAGATTATTAACCTTTTTGAAACAATTCGGATTTTTAGACTTTCCGATAAAAATAACAGGAAGTTTCTCTGTTCCATCGGAATTACATCCAACAACTACTATAAGACGTTCCTTAGATTGTTTAGCACCGCAGTACAAGTTTCTCCTTTACATGTTAAAGTTTTGTCTGGTTTGTAACGAAAAAATAAACCGAATTCATCCGCATTAAAAATGTGTTTTTTGTAGATATAGAATCGAAAGTCATATGAGCTGATACTCGTCGCGCCTCTCGACTAATACCCTTAAAGACAATTCCGTGTTTTGTTTAGATACGTTCTAGCCATCCAGGATTAGATTGAATTTTTAGACGATTTTTTATAATCGTTGAAAAGTAGAGTTTGGAATCACAAATTCATTACAAATTTTTGATCGATCGCTTCGATCAACATTGTTTTTTATTTCCGCTAGCCATGCTTTTGCTTATTAATCACTGAAGAAGCAACAACACATTTTAAGAATTCTAGAGAACACAATTTAGACAACAAGAATAATTTTATATCTCACTCACCAAAAC
The DNA here is from genome assembly GCA_947310385.1 of Nephrotoma appendiculata. Classification (NCBI taxonomy): domain Eukaryota; kingdom Metazoa; phylum Arthropoda; class Insecta; order Diptera; family Tipulidae; genus Nephrotoma; species Nephrotoma appendiculata. Next base: position 75,911,489 of record OX371225.1, read on the forward strand.
TAAGTCACCAAAAGTAACACCAAAACTAACCCCGCAAGCGACACCAATAAGTTCAATTTTATGATTTCAAACAGACAATTTTACGTTTAATAAATTATGTACTCACTGCTACAAAGCAAACTAAAACCATTTCTCTCCAACAAAACAAAATTTAGTAACAAAATTTAATTTCGGGAATTCTCTAAAACGACAGTTTTGTACTAATATTATATAAAGGGACTGAAAAATTTGTTCGCGTTAAATGAATTTCGTGTTCGTTTAACGCGAACAAATTTTTCAAAAAATTTCTTTTCTTTAGTTTTCATATATGTATTTGTGATTTTTTCCACCTTGTTGATCCTTTTTGTGATTCCACCTAAATAAATTTAATTATTTCAATCCTTTTACTCATTATGACAATCGATGATAATAATAAGTATTTTGGTGTTATGGTCGGCCATGTTAATTTTGACGACAACAACAATGATTGATAAAAACACAATTCTGGTTATGATTTAAATATAATTTATTATTAATTTGAACAAATTTAAATCCGAATTTGGTGATTATATATCGATATCTAGTCCTCATAAGTATTTAATGTGTTATTCTCGGCTATTATTTGTTTATTTTGACAACAACAACAATGTTTAACAAAAACCAAATTTTGATTCTCTGAGAATAGCCACTCTGAAGAATGAGTTTGGCTCCTGAGACAGTGATCACTAGAATTTATTGATTTAATCCAAAAGCTCATCTAAAATTTTACTTTAAAAACTTTTACTATTGCGTTCATAATTTTATTTAAAGAGCATTTTAAAATGCACAAAATGTACAAGAAAAAAATAAATTGTGGTCCAAAAATCCTTGAAATGATCTGTACTTGAAAATTATACACACCTTTCTTTGAACAAAGCTTTTTTAATATTGAAAATACAGTATTATTGAAAATTAATTAGAAGTTGAACTTTGAAAAAATTGCAATAGGTAGAAAGCAATATCCGATATTTTTATGTCAATCTCTGAATGGAGATCATTAAAAAATACCGCAAGCACAATCTCGCTGTAATTGACACAATAAGTATCAAAACTAGCTTTTTCTAGCTAATTAGGTTACGACATACCAATAAGCTTTTGATTTGACTTTTTAAATTTCAGGTCAGAGAACCATTTTCACAAAAATTTGCCTCTCGATTGAGCTTGTAGATCCCATTTTGTGAAATTTTAATGATTTCATGTTTGCAAGTTCTCATATTAAAAATACAGTCAACTCTCCTATAACGCGATTAATACGTACCGCGTTATATGGAAACCGCGTTATAAGAAACTCGATTGTAATTAAATGCATTATATGTAAATCGCGTTGAGAAACATAGAAATAAGAATAAATCATATTAACTTACATCGCGTTATATAGAAAACGCGTTATAAGAAACTGAGAACTAGTATAAATTGAATGAATTCGTAGCGCGTTGTATGGAATCTTAGAAATAAATAAATTGTACACAAATAAACCTATATAAAATACTGCATTCTCGAAACACATTATCAGGTTGTAATAAATAGGGTTCATGAATAAATTTTTTAAAATGACAAAGAATATATAATTTATACAGATATTTTAATCTAAATTTATTGCATATAATTCATAATTCATAAAATTAAAAACTAAATTAAAAAAAATTATTCCCAACAGAAAATTAAAATTATACATTGCAAATTGTGTTATTATTCATCATCAGTTCATCACTATCAATATTATATAGCCTTCTAACTTTTTTTTCGTAATTGGCTGAAAATCCTCCTCACTTTGCAAATTTTCTTCTTGGGTTTCAAATGAAGTTTTCTTTTGTAGTTCTTCCAAAACCTCTTTATACTATATGGAGCCAAGCAATTTTGAAATTTCTCACTGCGTTTGGTTGAAGGGTCATTTTGGGTTAATTGGCATTCTAATTTTTTAGCCAATTGTAGTCCTTTTTTAAATAATAACTGAAGTTTGAAACAAACTTGTTATTAGTGTCTTCCTCCACAAATGCATTGGAGGTAGACTCATCAATTAATTCTGCCAATTTTTCCTCATTTAAACTTTTTTCTTGAAGTAGGTCTTCTATAACTTCTTCGTGTATATCTGCAAATCCTTCGTTGCAATAAGAAAAAGCAATCTGCACAATTTCTGCTATTGGATCTAAAATACCATTTCCCTCTTGAACTATTTGAGGTAACAAAGGCCTCCAACATGCATTAAGTGTTTGCTGTTTAATTTCTGTACATGCTAATGAAGCAATCCGGGTGCAATCTAAAATAGTAAATTGTTTTCAAACTTCAAGAAGCGTTTTACATTCTTCATCTTCTAATCTGTTGAAAATGGCTTCAAAAAATTTCAATTTGATCCAGCGGCTGTAATAATGAAGTGCCTTTCCACTTGAGGGATAAAGCAATTATAAAACCAACCCCTAAATAATTCTTGAGTCATCCACGTTTTTTTATTCGCTCGCCAAAATACGGGCAACTCAGACATGTTAATATTTTTGAAGGCTCGAGGATTTGAAGAAAAATTTATGATCATGGGTTTTATTAATAAATTTTCTGATAGATTGCTACACATGTGTAGAGTTATACGTTGTTTAGAAGCTTAAAACCCTGATGACCGCTTTTCATTTGTTGAAATGTAGGTCCGAGATGGAAGTTTCTTCCAATACAATGCTGTCTCGTACGCATTAAAAATCTGATGTGCGTCATATCCCCCTTTCTCGATAATTTCTGGGAGCTCCCTTTTAAATTATTTGACAGCCTTGGTATCAGCTGAATCCTGTTCTCCTTGAAATTTGATGTTGTGTACGGAATACCTTTTTATTAGCTTGTCTAGCCATCCTGCGCTTGCAGTAAATAGTTGCCAATTCCTTTAAAATAGATCTTCCGCTTAATCAGATTTCCACACACAAGTATCTTTTTGGCTATATAATCTTCCAACCACATCATTAATGCTCGTTGCAATAGTTTTTCTAATTTTCTTCTCATTTTTCTTTAAAGTCCGAATTGAAGATTTATTCAAATTTAACGGTTTCGCAACAGAAGATATTTTTTCTCCATTACTTAAACGATTTAAAATTGAAATTTTTTACACAAGAGTTATATTTTTTCTTTTCAACTGTTTTTTGGCTTTTATCGCAAATTTTACTAATCTTTAATGTTTCACAGTCCTCCAATAACGTAAATTTAACAAAACAAAACAATTGTATTATGTACTTCTAACCCTTAACACATTTAAACATAAACTAAATTATATAAAGTTCTTCGTTCCTTTATATAATTCAGTTTATATAAGAAACATAAGGTCAGATTCATACTTCAATTTCTTTTTTCGAGACAGCAGTAATAAAACAATGCACAACAATTGTGTGTCTAAATATAAATGGAAGTACAAATTCTGTTTTTACGCGGTTTTGTTTTGAAATAATATGGTTTTGAAAAACAAAAAAAAATAATTTTTTTTAGAACTTTTAGGCCTTTTTCTATGTATACTCAATGTCCTTGTTGCACAGTTTTTATTTGCACGGTTTTACGTGGTTGTTTTACGTTGGTTTTTTATTACACGGCTGGAACGTATCATCGCGTAAAAAAATAATTGGGATAAAAAAATTTGCTGTACATATATTTTTCGCATGTGTGTGTTAATTTAATTTTAATTTTCGAGTGTGTAGGGGCTCCCTGAATTAAAAAGGACCTTTTCTAAGTCATGTCAATTTGCAAATTTAAGTTTGTTTTATATTTTCATTAATGAAAGCATTAGTTACAATAATTGAATTGTTTGGACTTACATTTCCAATAGAGAGTACCATTAGTCAATTTTAAAATTAAAAAAACAATTTAATAAAAACGCCATTTTTAAGTCAGCCTTTTTTAATTCGGGGAGCCATTGTGATGTACATATGATTGTATAAAATAATCGTTTCATATGCTGTATACATACCTGCGGATTCGATTGCGGCACAAATAATAAACTTTCACGTCACCTAAAATGTTGGCAAGTCCTTGTACGAAAACCGCGTTATACGGAGATCGCGTCGTGTTGTAGGAGAACAGTTCCAATGTTCACTGCGCGTTATATGGAAATCGCGTTATAAAAATACCGCGTTATAGGAGAGTTGACTGTATAAACTTCTGGAAGCATAATCATATAAAATAAATCCTAAAGCTATATTACAAATAAACACATCGTTCTTTTAAAAGATGCTTAATTAACATTTTTCAAGTAAATCCCGTTTATATTAATAAGGTACCAGCCATTACAAACAGCTTTTTTCATATCTATTAATCATACAAACTTTATTGATACATATACAAATATGAAGCTTTAACAAATATTATTTACACTTAGATTTGAATTTTTATATTAAATTTTTAACTTAGAGATCTATCTCTCAAACTTATCTCTGAACACATTGCGAGAAGCTTTTCATTTATTTAAAAACCGGAAGTCTTTTACAATCGAATGACTTTAAAGCTTATTTAATAATAAATTTTGAAAAAAATTTTAACCTTCAACCTCAAACGATTATGCGATAATCCTGACGCTTCTATATGATTTATAAACCTTTTTTTCGGAGCCGATACCATTCGCGAAGTTTCTGTCTTAAACATCAAATTGATTAAATTATTGTCACAGAGTCGTTTCAATTTACGAAATTGGTCGTCAAATGCACTAGAGCTAGTATCTTATGCCGAAAATCAATCGTCTTGATTTACCATACTGTATTAGGTATGAAGTGGAATTGTGTCTGTATTGAGTTTAGTCTGTCTTCAATTAACAATATTTCAAAGCCGAGTTTGCAAAAAGCATGGAAGACAAACGGATTGGGCTCGGATACTGAACTGCTCTAAATTCCAATATGAGTGTTTCCCGCTAACCGAATAGTAGAACTTCATGGATTTTGAGACGCTTCAGAAAGAGGGTATGGTTATTTTGGGTATATTACACATACGATGGATAATTACACATTTACACATGCGGTTCGTTTTGCGAAAAATCCAGAGTCGTACGTCCTCCAAGAAAGATACAATTCTGCAATTAGCACACATAAGCTTATCGAAATAACTTTATATCGTATTCAATCGTCTCCTTTGAAATATGTTTCGTTGTAACTAATAGTATATATGTATAAAGTCCAAGATCTAGTTGCTCGGAATATGTAGTAGGCTCACATACCTACCCAAGGTTTACGGCTTGCGGATCTTGAATCATATTTAAGTTGGTGGAAGGCAACCATTTTTGTCGAGTTCATAATATCAGTGGCTTGTAATACACAATTTTTTCTTGCTTTAGAGGATTATGAGCTGGCTCTGATTAAACCATTGGTTGAAGTAAATGTCTGAGATTTTAAAAAAATGGCCGAGCTGCTCAATCTGAACGAATTAAATCATGTTAAATTTTTGTTAAGAAAATTTACAACGCCTTAAAATGTATTAATCATACATATGCAGTCATAAGTCTATGGTGTTGAGTTGCAAGATTTAAAGAAACAGAGGATTCTCAATCACAACAAAAAAATCCAATAAGGAAATTAAACCCGTTTAATGGCACTAATGTTAAATTACGAAAATATTCATGTATTTTTACTCCCTGCAAGCCTCAATTTCAGTAAACTATTTGTCAAAAACGAACAAGTTTGTCAAAAGTTTTGGTGGTTTTAAAGTAGCATAAAACTTAAAAATTTGTTCTGCAACTAAGGCGACAAAGTTGGCTTGTATACGATCTAGGGTTTTTACTCGAAACACCATTTTACTTGAAATTTGATTACTCGAGTAGTTGAGTTCTGTTTTCTAATTAACCGGTTACTCGAGTACTCGAAAAAATAAAAATTACCAAAAAACATCTAAATAGTTCTTTTAATATTATTTATTTAATAATAAAAAGAGTTTATTTTTTATTTAGTAAACCAAACTAAAACAAAATTCGGCGTTCGAAATGTTACCAACTTCACGCTGCTGTAGCAACGAATCAGATAATGACAGCGCAATCATTTTTGAAAAGCGTCAGTCTGGTATGTTGTTTATAAGCCTATTGAAGAAAAATTATCAAAATGTAATTCAAACACAACAGTTGCTTTGTATTTGGATTAAAAAACGCAACCAGCTATTTGATAATGAGCTACGACATTTACATGTGAACAGAATGTTTGTGTATCGGACCATTACATGCTACAATGATACTGGTAGCATCAAAAATCGGCATGGATATGGACATCCAAAAACAGCAACATCGCCCGAAATGGTACGAAAGCTGAAGGCCAGAATTCAACGTAATCCACGGCAAGGCGCAGTTCAATTGGCGAAAAATCTCAATGTGTCATCTCGTAGCATGGTGTGCATATTTTAAAATGAACGGTGGTTTAAGCTCTACAAAATACTAAAAGTTCAAATTTAATACCTGCACCAAAGGCAGTTCACCTAGCAAGAGCAATCAAAAGTGTTAAACACTTGCACATTGGTGGCGAGCTTGAGAATTTCATCTTTTTTGATGAAAAAATTGTTACGGTTCAGCGATATGTAAACAAACAAAACGATCGTGTTTGGTTAGATTGCAAATCAAAAAGCAATTTAGGTTAGCAAATTGCTCTGCAAAAGCAAACACCTGCATCAGTGATGCTTTGGGCCGCGGTAACTGTCACAGGGCGTTCACTCGATTTCATTGAACAGGGCATAAAGGTAAATCAACAAATCTACCGTGAAAAGATTTTAAACGATGCTTTGTTACCTTAGGTACGTAAACAGTTCGGTATAGAAACCGTTGGATGTTTCAACAAGACTCGGCACTATAAAGACCATGAAACCCAACGTTTTTTATCATAAAAAATTTCCAGATTCATTTCTTCACAACAATGGCAACCACATTCCCCGGACTTTAGTCCAATGGATATTTTCATATGGACCATTCAGGAAACTAAAGTATTAACTAAAAAATAGGAGACGGTCGACGCTTAAAAGATTGCTCTTCGCCGAGAATGGTACAAAATACCATCACACCACATTTGTGTAGCATGTGAAGCCTTTTTTGCTAAATTTGAAATGTTTTTACGTTATACTGAAGTTACCGACCGCTGTATCTGTGCCTAGTCCACTATGGATTTTTGTCACTGTGCTGTGTGTCACAGCTTGATTAGGTCTAATTAAAGTTTGGGTACAATTTTGTAAATTATGGTATTCCGTTAATTCATCTTCTAGTTCTAATATTTAATTCTGAAACTTCACGATTTTCAATTTTATAATTCTTATTTTCGAGAAACAATCATACTTTTTAAGGCTATATAGATGAATAGTTTAAAAACTCATTTTCGTTTGGTTTAAAGTAAGTTTCCGTATATAAAAATATAAGTAGTGACGCCCATATCTCTATTTCTATGTAAGTTTATCAATTTCATTTTTCAATATTTTCAATAAATTTAATGATAGCTTAGAAGTTTCTTCATAGCGTATTAGGAATGCTCCATCTGCTGTTATTAAATTAGCTTCTTTTGTACTTAATTCTTGAACTGCTAACATTGTAGGTTCACACACATGACAATTGAAATGGATTGAATGTAAAAGAGTGAAAGTAAAAAAATTGGAACGTTAAATAAATTTCATTAACAGTATTCTCTTGTACAGGGAATTTTAACTATCGAGTATCCGAGTACTCGAAATGGAAACCCTAATACGATCTTCGTCGACTTTTTGCCACAAAATCTGCAACGATTTTTTATATCTGACGATGAACTTCAGATATAAAAAATCGTTGCAGATTTTGTGGTTTTTTGCAGAATAAACTTTGATTTTGTACCGATCATAAAATAAGACAACCATAAAATACGATAAGCACCGCTTAAAATGCATACTAGGTAATTACCATATAAATACTTGCATAATTGAAGAACAAGATACACTGATCATTCAGATGGAAGCGTGTCTGAATTTGAAGCCATTCTCATGGTCGAAACATTTAAAACCGTTTGACAACGTTAAAGTGGGAGTATTGGTCCTTGTTGCGGTAAATAACATTCCTCCCAAAAAATGGATGATTGGTCATATAATCGAACTTCATCCTGTGAACCAACACTATCTTGGATCTGAACCACTAAATTTTTGCTTCCTAACTCGCTGACATGGTGAAAAACGGCGGGTGATTTGAGAATGTTGTCAAATCGGTAAGTGTGAAGTGATGTGGAAATTTTTCTTAGCACGGATAGACTCAATCTCACAGTGGCGGCGAAATTTCAAAATTGATGTATGTTTTATCAAATCCACACACTATATATTTTATAATTACACATTTTCAACACGATATTGAAACTTTTATTGGTAACATCTTTTAAACTCTGTACCTGGCACGGAAAGCAAATATTAGCCGTGTTTTATTACTCGAGTACCGGCGCCGAATGGGAAATTTCTACTGATACTGCAGCTATTATTCACTGATGTCGCTGTACTATACAAATTAAAACTAAATTCATCCATAAAATAAACATTTAACGACCTACAATATACCAATTGACATTTATTTTGACATGACGCTTTAAACAAGAATTCATTTTGCTGCGTTTTTAATTTTTATTGTAAGATTAAGTTTCTAATAGTTTCAAGGGTTTAAAAAATAAAGGCCTTTTCAAATTTCTCATTGAAATGAGAGGATTGGAGTCGGTCCATAGATACTAACGAATAATTTTTATGATTAAGTATCAAAATGTAAACTTATTTGGCTTCTAGGATAATTAGATAATAAACGCCACTTTGTCAGACAACAAATTAAAAAAAACATTTTCTATGTCAAAACTCTCGGTTTTTTTCCATTTTTCAATTTATTTTTGCGGTATGTTATAATTTTTTTGGTGATTCCCCAATATGCACGAATAAAATACGAGTGCAGTACGAGTACGAAATGAAAATGTTCAAGTGATTCTTTAAGCAAGAAACAAAAATGACTCCACTTTAGAACAAAAATTAAACATCATAAAGCTTCAAGAAGAATGAAGGAGTCATCAATTAGAAAATACGGCTACGTTCTTAATTATCAAAAATTGTGAGTAAAATAAGAAGCATTCGCTTAGTCAATGGAAATTCAAGCTGAAGCTTTAAGTCTTTACAATGACTTGAAGAATATTGATAGTGATGCTCATGGTACTGATGCTGGTGATGTTGTTGATACAAAAGAAAATGAAGGTGATAAAACTACTGAAAATATCGTGGCAAGCCATGGATGATTTTTAGTTTTAAACAACGCTGGTATCTACAATGTTTGCACTGTTGGCGTTGACCGAATGAATGAACTAATACAACAAGGATCCTACAAAGACGAGTAATAAAATTTGAAAAGACCGTCTCAGACTGTGGAGGTGTAAATGCAGCAGGGAATTTCAAATTAAAACCGATGCTTGCGTACCGTGCAGAAAACCCTCGACCCCTTAAAAATGTTTCCAAAAACGATCTTCTATTGCTGCGTTTGACTACAGCTCAAATCAAAAAGCGTGGATTACAAAATTTGTATTTGAAGATTTAGTTTTGCCCTACAAAAGAAGCTTATTGCAAAGAAAACGGATTAGATTTTAAGTTTTTGTTCATTTTAAATAATGCTACTTGATAATACTTTTTCCGAATTTTAGAACAGCTCATAGAAAATGATATGGGAGAAGCATGGCATGAAGTTACGGCGAGCAATATGAGAGCGGTATGGAAACATATCATTTCACATTGCTCAACTGATTTCGTTGGGGTTGAAATCCATTTCACAGGAGTCACTAATACGATAGTAGAAATTGGACACGAATTGGGTTTCAAGGAACTGGATTCCACCGACATGTTTCAATGCATTGAAGCAAACAACAACAAATTGGATATTGAAATACTCATCAACATAGATGAACAACGAGCATATGAAGAACGAGAGAACAATTTAGAAAAGGGATACTGAGTTGAAGTTACCCCACAAACATTGAGCTTGGAACAACGAGCAAAATTTGTCGGGATGGTTGTAAAATTCCGAGTTTATCAGTGAAGTTGATCCAAATAAAGAACGTAGCATTTATCCGCTGAATGTTAAAAAATGCAATTCATTGCAATACAGAATTGTGTGAAGCAAAAACAACCCAATAAGAAACTGGTAAAGATAATGCAGATAGTGTCTTGACTATTTCAGCCGAAAGTTAAACTCTCTTTATACTCTCGCTCCTATCGATTTTTAGATTCCTATAATCTGAAATAATTTCCCCTTCACTTTAATGATATAACCCGATCCTAAATTCGAGTTCATGACTGATTTTTGCTGGAAACTTTCGGCTAACTTTAACAGTATTAATTTTTAAGCGATTTATTGTTGTACATTGATTTTGAAAATGCGGAAACTTGAGTACCAATATTTTATGTAATACTATTGGAATTTTAAAAGAACCGTTTGCGTTTGGGGCCAATTTAAAGAATGGCAAAACGGGATCCACGCGGTAATAGTGAGACATCATCTCTCGTAAATTATGTAATATTTTAATAAATATATCGAAAAGCACAGTCACTGTGTTACTGTCCCACACAAATCAAACCAACTGAATGCAATTGCATTATTTATTACAACACGTTGTATGCCAACAACCAACAAATCATTGCGTACAAAATTTTTTAATTAATTTTATAGTATAAAGTACGAGAACAATAATATTTTGACAGTTAATTTTCAACAAACAAGAATTTATTTTGGTTTATCGCGCGCAGCATGTGAAAATTTAATAACTCGCCTGGTATATTACATATATGGATAGATACAGATATAAGCACCACACACACTTTATTTTTTTTCTTATTTCTAGTTAATATAACATTTATTTTTTCTTTATGTGTAACAATAAAGAGTCGATTATTAATGCATGATTTTGAGAAAGTGCAGTCAACCGTAACACAAGATGCTCATTAAAAATAAAATAATTTCTTTTGTTCTATAAATAATTGAGTCCTTCACATTAATTTTTTTTTTTTTTTTTGAAAACCTCTAAATTTTATAAATATTAGAATATTCCGGGTCGTGATGTATAAATTATTTACGGATGAATTCATATATCACGTTGTAATAAAATAAAATAGAAATATTGAAAGAAATAGAAAATAACTAAATCACTTGTAATATAGAGATAACCCGTGATGGGAATGGTTATGTACATAAAATTCATATTAAACAATTAAAGTATATTTTTTTTTTGTAACATAAACAGCATTGCAAGGTATAAAAAAAACGCGATCGATTTCACATACAAAATTTATTGTTTATGAAGTTTAAGTTCACAGTGATCAATACAAATCACAGTGTTAGATTATGCGAGCGAGAAAATTAGATTTGCTGTATGGGAAAGTGGATCTCAGATTTCGATTTCGTATTAGTTTACAATGTTTATTCTCAAGCTTCCTGCGACAAGTTAAAGACCTGCGTAACTTCATTTAGCATAAGAAAATAATTAGCAGAAAGAGCACGTTAGCGTGACGAAAAAGTTGCTTTGTAAGTTTCGACATTATTGCGAAATAATTCTGTGTTTAGAGAAATTATAAATAGTTGTCTAATACAAAAAATTAAAAAAGCCTCTAAGTTTGAAAGCAAAAGGTTTTTATACAAATTAGCGGTGTTCAAAAGCTACATGTCCATCTTGTATATAATTAATTAGCTTTGATCTATATTAAGCAACACATTCGTGTATCTGCAAAATCGCTTCACATAGTGGCTACAAATGTTCGTTACGCCCTTTACCAACAGTAACATCATTCCGCTACGATCATTTGCTTACCACCGAAGAAAGGAGTTTCAACATACTTCACACTCGTGCAAGAAGCGTCATCGAAAATTCATTTGGTCGCATGAAGACGAGATGGAGATGTATTTTCCAAAAAAGCTTGGAATTAAGAATACCGAATTATATAAAAACTGTGGAGGCATGCTGTATTATGCATAATATATGTCTAGATGATGACAGAATTTGAATTAGGATTGATAATACTCCTTTGATACAAACATCAATAATTCAGACGAAACAGCTGCATTAACATTTCGGAACACGTTAGTGGCACAAATGTATCATACATACCTACACATTGTGTATAACCAAATATATAAATAAATTTAAAAATCTTTTTAACAATTCAAAATATTTTAATTTCATCATTTATTTATTAAACTAATAATTTTAATATTAATTACATTTACATTCAATTAGCGCTCTTCACTTCTGTTAACAATATTATGTTTGATTGCCATATATTTAACAAATAGTTTGGCCGTTGTTCTCTTGTTTCTCTCAGTTCTATCCAATCGAGATGATCGGACCGGCAGTAGGGTTTCTTAAATGTGATCCCGGGATCTATCCGAGACTACTACTATCAAAAATCGATTTAATTAGCTTTATGAAAAAAAAATCCGTTATTATAGTCTTGTCGATAGCAAGTGGAGGATTTAAAGCACGGCAATATTTTATCAAGAAAAAAATGGTGAAGCTGCCACTTGCAAAAAGTGTAAAAAAAAGATAATGTGGAAGGAGTTTTCCACAAGTAGGCTCCTTCGTCATTTAAATAACGCCCACAAAGAATTGGGTAATAAACATGAAGACGCTGAACTGGAGACCCGCATTGTGCAAAGAAAAATAACTACGTTTATTAAACAGCAAACTATTGAGGAGATTATATCGAAGCTTTTCCATAAATGCTATATCGAAAAGTGAATTTATTCGAAAATCGTTTTCTGACAAAGGAATATTATTACCAAAAAATCCATCTCATATCATGAATATGATAAAAAAACAATATGATTTATCAAAACACTGTATGTTATTCGAAATAACTAAGCAAATTTCTAAGTGGGACACGATTTTCTATTACAATGGACGAATATACATCTTTCAAAAATCGACGTTATTTAAATTTAAATTTACACTTATCAACCAAGTTTTGGAACATGGGTCTGATTCCAATAATCGGATCACTTGCTACAGAAAAAATTGTGATTCTTGTCGAAAATAAATTGTCTAGTTTCAATTTATCAATGAAAACGCACATTATAGCAAGTGTCACTGATAGTCATTTAGCAGTTTGTGATGTCATTTATAAAAAGTCAACCCCGTCAGAGACAACATGTATTGAAACTGTAAGTAATGGTTTTCAGTTTCAAGATTCTGATAAAAATGATAGTGAAAATAATGAGTATGATGATAGAATTGCATTCAAGCAATTCGGCCAAAATGACGAATAATACAGCTCAACAGGTGTTAACTTCATTGACGGTTTACTAAATCGCGTAAATATTTCGCAATATGATTCAAAAGGTTGGAAAAGTAGTTCGAATGTTCCGTAAATCTCCTGTTAAAAATGAGATCTCACAAAACTAAGTAAAATTTATATTCCATAAGGAACTCAAGTTGATATTAGATGTACAAAAACAAGATGAAACAGTCTTGTTGCGAGAGATTCCTTGAATAAAAAACATGTATATTAAAGACAATAATCGATTTAATAGAATCTCTCGATATTTCCTATGAGGATAGAAAATAAATATTTCTATAAATTTAGTTGTCGTACTGAAATTTTTATAAAGGCCGTCAAATTATAATTATGAATCGGAAGATATCAATTTCAAATTGGTGTTCCCCGCCAAGTATGCATTACATGCCACAGCTAAACAATTTTCACTAGGCTTTACATTGAGGATGCTAGTGATACTTCTGCATATATTCAAGTAATAGACGAGAGCCGTGGCGATGAAGACGACATTTCATTGATACCTCAGCCAGTTGCCTGTGCATCATTTACCGGAGTGGAAGGGGAAACAACAATCCTAGATAACTATTACGATTTAAAAAATCTCACAAAGGAAATGAATATTTTCGAGCCCACTGGAAAGCGTACTGAAAATTTAAATAATATATATTCTGCATTAATGACCATCAACATCGATTCAATTGGAAAGAGAAGAGAATCATATTTTATTATTTTAAGAGAATCCCGGGATTTTAAATTTACAGAAAATGAGAAACCCTAGAACCGGGACGCGTTGTTCTTGTGATTGAAGTAGATGGTTGGCTCTCGTCAGAAGTTGGAACTTCGATGACAACAGAGGTATCTGTCTGATTATCCTCTAAGTATAGCGGTACAATGGTATGCCGCACCGATGCATACTCATGCGTTGCCCCAAAATAACGCCACGTTAATGCAGGTGATCTTTAATTTTTCAAAAATACGTTTTAGTCATAAAAAACTACGCCAACCGTGAAATGGTGTTACTCCCATAAGTAGTCATCATATATCGAAAAAAATTCCTATGAAAAGGTACTCTAATTTGATTCTTGCTTATATGAATTTGTATCTTCGCAACTCCTTACAATTCACCATGTAATAATCAAAAACAAATTGGTCAGAATAGATAACTAAAAATATCGTGCAACATTACATTTACACTTCTCAAACAAAATCCACAATGTAACTATTTTATAATTACATCTATCAGCATATTTTCTTTTTGACATCTTTTAAAAATTTGTATTAAACGCTTTTTTTATTTACGTTTTCGTATAACTACTCGATTTGACGACTAAATCGAAAAGCAACCGCGCGAGCAGTCTAAATTGAAAAAACTGGTGTACAATAGCAAAATTATTATTAATTAGGAAAACCATGAATTTAGCCGAAAATGTTTGCGTGAGGCACACAGCATTAACAATAAATATTTATGTGCCCCGAAAAAGAGAGCTTTCGGAGCTTAATAGTTTTTAAATTAAACTACGAATCTGTTTGTAAAACCTAACAAGCTTTGCAGTTTTCAAGAACTTATAGTTTAATATTTTTGCAAGACGGGATTATAAATATTTTTCTGAATTACGAAATTTCCAAAGCTTTTAAGATTTGCAACACATCAGTTTAAGAATATGAAAAATTTTAATATTTTGATATTTAAATTATCTACAATAAATTTCGATTAGGCTTAAAACTTGTTATAGGCAGTAGCGGTGCTTGAAAGCTGAGATAACTATCCTGTTTAAATAGTGTAGGACTGTTTCAATAAACTTTTTATGGTATTTTTTTTTAATATATTAAAAGTGAAATTATAGATTTATAAAACTTTTCGACTAAGATTTTTTTATTTAAATCCTAAGCTTTAAGCTTTAGATTTCATATAAAATACATACAAATATAAAATAAAATAATTTGAGCTTTCAAGAAATGAGAAATATTTTTTCGAAAGAGCTCTATACTATATTAGTAACATGCTCATCATTATGATGGGCTTGCGAAAGCATACATCAATAAAAGCTTTTTAAATCATTAAACAACTATGAGCTCTATGTTGCTTTCGATAAGTAAGATTTTCTAAACTAGCAAGAGCGAAGATTTTAATTAATTATACTTTTATTATAATTTTTGATTTGTTAAAATAATACTTATAAAAGCTTTGTCGTAACTTTACAGCTATTTGAGCAATTAAACAATTTATGCTGTATTAATTGAATAAGGCGGATGGTATAACTAATCATCATTAATAATTAGGTAATTTTTTAAATATTAGAGCTTCTAAAAGTTAGGAGCTTTTTGTTTCAAGATTACAACATCCAGTATTTCAAGACGAGTTAAAAAATACCACAACATAAGTATCTTTAATTTTTTGTTTGTAATATAGCATTAAAATTAACTTATTATAAAAATAATCCTAAAAGCTCTTAAATTTAATAAAAGAGCTTACTCATACAAAGTCAACAAAATTTGTTCCAACCGGATTAAATGATAATTTATTTCTAAATCACACCAAAAGCTTCTTAATAGAGATCGTTAATTATGAGTAATAACCAAAAAGTTACCTACACTTCTAATAATTGCAAAAGCATGATTATTGTTTAAATTTAAATCTAGGTTTGACTCAAAAAATGTTTACAAAGCTTTTGGGTACTAATTCGGGTTAAGCTTAACACTTTGGCAACATACTATTTCCCTGTAAAATTTGCTAGTTTAAATATGTATAAGCGGCAGAACTGTGCAAGCTCCTTTTTTTAAAATTTTAATGTTAAGTTTCTGTTTAGCTTTAGAAGCAATCTAAAATCCTAATTTGTCTAACTTTAACGGTACTTTTGTTAACTATTTTGGATTGATATAAATATTTTGGCTGTGGAAATCTGTGAATAATTATATTTTAAAAGCTTTATTTCAGTGCAGTACAAACATTATAAGCCATTAAATTCCCAACACAATTGTTTTTCTTACCATATCATCAGTTATTCAATATAAAGCCCAACCCTTTATTGGGAAGCTTTATTTTAAGAGTTATGTTTTTTGGACGCCTTATTAATTTGAAGGTTAGTTTTAAAACTCATACAACTGTATCATTTTCTTAGGCATTTAAACCCCTGCAAAATATCTATAATTTTTTTATTTCAAACAAACCTTTTTAATTAACTTTTTAAGCTTGAAGCAAACAATATAGCATTCGAGAAATCTTATCCTTTTAATATCAAATATTAGACCCGGAATACGCCTTTTGAGTGTTATAATCTTAAAAAACTAAGAGAAACTACCACTAGGTTAAGAATAGAGCCAAAAGATATATCCTTCAGAATGATAGGGATTAAATTTTAGCAGAATAAAGAGAATATGAAACTTTTAAGATCCGCTCATTGGGCTTCCAGGTCTCTTTCTACGTTCTTGTTCACGACACTGTGATGGCCAGCTGAATTCTTTCATAGAAGAATTGAAGAATTACTCCTGGTTATTCATTTTCTCGGTTGCAACTTTATTATCTCTGAGTCTGTTGATTCCTTCCTCCAACTGGGAGTTAGCCCACAGGCTAATAACTCTCTTGCATTGCTTTCGGGACTACCTCGCAATCTTTAAACAGAAACAAAACTATATTCATCTATAAAGCTAGCAGTCGGATAAAGCTTTAAGGATTATTAGTATATCTTCAAAAAAAATTAAAACCCTTGAAAGAATTTTCTACAGATTTATCAGATATCGACATTTATCTAATTTCCTATTTCGTAGAATCCATTATCCTTTTTAATTATTATTAACGCTGGCTGGAACCAAAGCAAGTTTCGCACTCAATATTACACTGGGCATATGGTGCTAATGTGGGGGGGGGGGGGGGGGAATACACGGTGTTGAATGATACGCCTAACATCGGTAAAATGTAGTGGCTGATTTTTTGGCCAGATTTGGTTCGCGTCTGGATGCCATACGAAAACCCGAAGCCTGTAGCTTCGTCGAGCTTCAACTATGGCAAGAAAGCTATTAAGTTCTACGTTCGCTACGAATATAAGAGGATTTGACTTGCTGCCTCGACCTGCCGGAAAGCGAAACATTATATTTATATATTTTTTTTTTGTGGACCTAATCTGAAAGTTATCAAATTGTGGTCTGTCTGGCCAACAATCACTTTGCTAGCTATTATCCTACTATGACAGATAATTTGAGTTTTTGGCGAAAGCTGTTGTAATTAAATCAATAGGAACACAGGTGGGTTGCATTAACCTAAAACTGTGTTAATGTAAGTGACACTCCTTGGATTGTGTTTGTGGGGCGTACTATGCCATTAGTTTGCGAATAATGCGGCTGTGCTGAAAGGGTGCACTATTGTTTTTATTTCTAGACAGTTTTCAACTTAGATTCAAAAGAAACCGTTTTAAGCAATTTCGACCCACATTCCCCCCATATTATTTTATTCAGAAGCTGCTTTAAAGAAGGTAAATCGTACCGAGTACAGTTGGTTTATGTAATAATATGACTGTAAAGTGGCTGTCAGACAGCTCATCATCTTCGTGCTGGAATTAAAATACAGATATTCAAAAAATTAGCTTCCACCGTTCTAAAATTTTTAAATTTGTTTAATTTTTCTTATTTTAGATCAACTTTTACTCGACTCACGTGCCTTCTAGACTAATTACCGACAATTAATTAATTTCAAAATAAAATACAAGTTATCCGTGATATACGTATTTGTAATTAACCTTAATTGTTAACCCGCAATCAATAAAATAAAAATTAGCAACGGATTTTATAAAATAAAATTCTCGATCCCCTGCTGCTAGTTGATTTGTAATAAATTTGATCCACATAATTTTCCTCTACCCATCGATCCTTTGATTATACGAATACGCGATCACGTATTTTAATAATTTATTTCATTTTATTTTGTATTTACAGATGGATGCACACAGCCGTCGAATGCGTCACGGAATCCTATCGCGTGTAACGGCCATGGAAAATGTGAGTTGGTGCCGAACGGTGTTGGAAAGCATTGTGTTTGTCATTCAGGATTTACGGGGCCATATTGTCAACACAGTAAGTCGCTATTACTATTCTGATCGACTCAGTATATTTATAACGATATTTTTTGTACTTTTCTATTTAGATTATGACGAGTGCTCACCGAATCCATGTAAAAATGGTGGTATTTGCTCGGATGGCGATGGAGATTTTTCATGTGAATGCACTAGCGGATGGTCGGGTAAAATTTGTACCGAAATTGCGACTCAATGTCAAGATGGGCAATGCTTAAATGGTGGTACCTGCGTATCGAAAGTGGGACGGTATGCGCGATGTCGTTGTACTACGGGTTGGGGTGGACCATTTTGTGCCGATCAGGTGAACGAATGTGAAGGACAACCGTGCCATAATGGTGGCACTTGCGAATCGGGACCCGGATGGTTTCGATGTGTTTGTGCACGCGGATTTTCTGGCGATAACTGTCGAATTAATGTTAATGAATGCTATCCAATGCCGTGTGTAGGAGGTGGCACGTGCAAAGACGGGATTGGTGGATTTACTTGCATCTGCCCACCCGGACGGAAAGGAAATCGCTGTGAAATTCGTAAGTAGTCATAGTCTAGCAACACATAAAACAATTATTATTAAACCAAATTTTTAATTGCAGTACTTTCAGATCCTTCATCAGTTTGTGCAAACACCTCTTCAATATCGCCTTACATTCCTCTACAAGATTTGGAGGATAAGTCGGATAATCAAACGATCGAATTCAACCAGGACGATGTTAATTGTAATTTTTGTATTTGCAAGGACCACCAACCGATTTGTTCTAATCTGTGGTGTGGACTACCGAATTGTTTCGTCCAAAACGAGAAGGCTAATAATTCATGTAAACCAAATGAGGTACGTTAGAATTATTTGCCCGGCTGTTAATTCGAATCTAATATTTTATTTTATTTATATTTAGGTATGCCTACCAAATTCTCAAGAAACATGCCTATCACCACCTTGTGACCCTCGTGGCGATTGTCGTAAATTTGAATCATCACGAAGTGTTGCGCCACCAAATATACCAGTGCCAACGTCATGTTGGCCCAACCAAGCGATACTCGGCGAATTATGCGCACGTATCTCGATACTACTTGAGACGAGTAGGATCCCAAAAAAATCATCGGTCGAGAGTATTTGTCTTAATTTGCGTTCGGTGTTGGCCGCCCGAATAGTACGAAGTGAC
Organism: Nephrotoma appendiculata; assembly: GCA_947310385.1. NCBI lineage: Eukaryota > Metazoa > Arthropoda > Insecta > Diptera > Tipulidae > Nephrotoma > Nephrotoma appendiculata. Next base: position 75,930,942 of record OX371225.1, read on the forward strand.
CAAAATATTTTAACACCGCTGCTGGTGTTATTGTGTGATATAAAGAACGGTACGAACGATACGATTGAGTTGACTGTTTCGACGACTGGTAAAGGACCGAATGCGGTAGCCGCCGTATCGGAGGCAGTAAAATTATTGGGCGAAATATTATCGAGACAAAAAGCTCACGTAAAAGAAACATTTGTGTCGACGAGAGATGTAGAAGCTGCCTCATTATCTGCGATCGTCGAGGTTAAAGTGGAAACAGCATTAATAACAACCGAGACCCAAGGGTCCGGAGTATTTGTGATAGCATCATTTGTAATTGCCATAATAGCATTATGTTTGGGTGCATTCGGCGCCCTTATGTGGCGCAAACGAATATCGAGCCGAACCAATTCGGGTATAAATTTATCGCCTCAATCGCAGGAGGAGGAAAAATCAAACAATTTACAAAACGAAGAAAATTTTAGACGATACGCTAATCCGCTAAAGGGTAGCGTGAGTAGTTTACGCGGTGCCATCGAATTGAGTTTAAGTCCGGCACCGGAAATTACAACGATCGGTTCGCTGGCCGGTCCGAGTGCATTGCACAGGTCCCAACCCCTGTTTCCGCCGTGCGAAAATGATTTCGATCCGAAGCACGAGCAGCACGATAACAATCAAACAAAATCGCATCGGGGCTCCCAGATTCTGCTGTACAAGGCGCAGAATCCAGACATCCGAAAAAATACGGTTGGTTCAATAGAAAATTCGCACAAGGATTTTGGTAAGCGATCGATAAATTGCCAATCGATGTCACCGGTGTCACCGGGTATCGATGGAGACGTACTAACCGTGCACGTGTGAAAATACGTGACGTTAATTATTAAGTTTGCTTATAAATTTAAAACAAAATAATTTTAATTATTGTTATAGTTTATAGTTAAATTAAATTAATTAATTAAATTTTTTTTTTTTTTGATGATGAACTGCTTAGAATCGATAAGACAATTTATTTATTTATATAACGATCTTGCCTAAAAATAAAATTAAAAAATTTTTAATATACACAAGACGACAATAATTACTACACCTCAAGTGATGAAATTTTGGTTAAAGTCGACAAAATAATTTTCTGTGAGAAAATCTAATTTTAATTAATTAAAATAATTTATTTATTATATTCGAGTACTTATCTATAACAAATACTATATAAATATATTAATCAAATTTCATCATAATCGCAAAAACTTAACAAAAAATTTATAAAAAAAAAATTTAAAAAAAATTCCGTCACAAAAAAATTATTAACAAACTTGTTAATTAAATTAATTTAACAAACAAAAAAAAAATATTAAATCGAGACGGTAGAGTGTGATATTACTTTTATTAATTTAAATAAATAAATAAAAAATATTAATTTTAATAAAATTAATTTTTAATTAAGTTAATTATAATTAATTATTAAAAATTTAGTTCATTTTTTTATAAATATACATAGTTTTCATAAATATTCGCCTGAATTTGTAAATATAAATAACTAAAATAAAAATTATTAATTAAATTACATTTTGTACCTATATTATATAATTATTTCATTAATTTAAAACGAACAAATAAATAAACAAAAAATACAAAATTAATTAATTAATTAATTAAGAGAGAAAATAGACCATGATTTATATAACAAACAAAAAAATTCCATGATTTATAATTTTATAATTTTTATTTTATGTTTTAAGAGTTCCTTTATTAATTATTTTTATTATTATTATTATTTCAAATTTTTTTTAATACATTAATTAATTAATTCGCAAAAAAATTAATAATATTATTTTGTTTAACAAATTTTGTAAATATTGTATAAAATATAAATATATATTGTGTAAATCTTAAATAATTAAATTACATAAAACAAACATTCCGCGAACTTAATTTAAACAAGACAAAAACAAAAAACACACACATCGACACATTAATTAATTAAAAATAATAATAATATATAAATAATTTACAGTACTTAGTACTAAACAAAAAAAATCGCACTACAATATAATTTATTATTATTTCAATTTTATTTTTTATAATTTATAAATTAATAGATTGTGAATAATTATTTTAAAAACAAAAAATTTACAGTTATATAAATACTCAATATTAATTTCAATTTTGTTTTTTTTTATATAGATAAATAGAATTAAAGTTTAAATTGCTCTCTTGTTTTCTCTATTTTGTACCCTAGAAATTCTAAATAGATAGACAATAATGGACAGTTAATTTTCTTGTATAATTTCCTAAAAAAGATTAATTATTTTTATTTTTTTGTATAAGAACAAGACACTGTGTAATTTTTTTTACGTTGTTAATTTAATTGAATGCGAAACAATTTTAAAAATGATAAAAAAATGTTTTAAAATTTTGAAGAAAAAAAATATATAAATAAAATGAAAAATAAATTATAAAGCAATTGTTTTAGTCACGATGATTCTGGAGAGCCCGGTTTTAAAAGTGGTGAACAAATGCTAGTGCCTGCAAATGCTGAGTTTTGTGTGATGTTACCGAATGTTTTTATTAATTATGGAATATGTTCTTGGGCCATGCACTCTTAACTCGTTCGCACCACACACCTTACGCACTAGCCAAAGTACTTAGGTCCGATTTATGTAGAACCAGTTACACATTGCGTTGGTCCATGCCTGCCTATAGTAATAACATGGAACATGGATTGGCCCATGAGTCCTGCACTACGACAAGTGGTCACAGTTTTGTTCATTTTCATCACCGATCGTAATCAAATGATGAAAAATCCCTTTTACATCTTGCCCCTTATCGGTATTCGAACCCGATCTAACCGCCAATGTTTTAACCACTGTGCCATTTGGTCGGGCTTTTTGGTTCTATCTATGTCTTAAAATAGTTTCGTTCCAAATACAAAACCGACTTCTTAAAAAAATTAATATAGCAGTTTGTTGCTACAACTACAAAAACACCGCAGAATATGATCTATTAATCCGAAAAATAATAATCATTTCAAAATATTGTACAACAACAACATATTATGGACATACAAATCGGTTTTATTTTAAACACAATTGGCACAAACATTCCGCAACAAAAACAACTTGATATGGACAGCACAACTTTATGTGCTCTCTAAAAACAACAAAATTTAATTCGATAATTATATCAAAGATGGCCCCAACGTCGTTTAAAGGAATTTAATTGTGATAACCGAAGATCAAATAATTTAATAGCGGTCATAAAGTAAAATAGACTGATGTCTACATCAAGTAGTTTGGTACCGTACGTGTTGATAGTAGTACCCTTTGCTGCTGACAATACTAAATCAGAACTCCGTGTTGTATTGTAGCAGAAGTATTTTGTGTGTGGAATGACAATTATCCATCGTGGTCAACATTCCCGTAAAATTTACATCAATTCTTATACCTTATAGGTATAACCTTAAACTAAGAATTTTTAAATATGTATCAGGTCACAAGCCTCATTTTGCAATAATTGCATTGTTAATAAACTAGCAAGTTCGCTGATAATAGTGCTAGGTACAGTTTAGCCGTTACAATTCAAAAATTGTATCGTTACCATCCCTAGTCGCTTGGATACATGTACCGTCCGGTTACTCGGTCTACTCTAGCGCACTGTTACGTTCTTTTAAGACGTTGATCAGTTCGGCGCAATATGCCCGAAACTGTGGGAGTACTTCTGCACTCAGTAACTTTGGCAGTGATAATTCATGTATGTTTGAGTTACCAAGCCACTTTTGTTTTAATGACTTGACCGTCACCTCGTTACATTCGAAAAGTAGGTGGTTTACATCTTCTACTTCCGAACCGCATAGACATCGACAGTGGTTTATTATTTTAAATCTCTGGAGGTAGGCCTTAAACTTGCCATGCCCAGAGATTACTTGACTAAACGAGCTCGTTAGTTGTAGTTTCATTTTTAGACGATCTTTTACGTCTGGAATGAATGCAAATGTATGCCTTCCAGTTGCTGATTCATTCCATCTTCTTTGCCACAGGTCAATCGCCATTTGCTCGATTTCATTTTTGTTGCTATAGTGAGTTTGTTCATTATCTGCGACATGTATATGGTCACCTGATTCATTCATGGCGCTTCTTCTAAGGTGATACATGAGCGCTCGCTTTTTGATTAGAATATCAACCGGGAGCTCGCCAGCCAGAACCACAACAGCGTCCTTAGATACCGTTCGGTAGGCCTTTGTTACTCCTAGCAGTATATTGCTCTGAGCAATTTCTAGCGATCTGATGTGGTAACAGTTTAACCTGTCATACCAACCAGCTGCGGCATACGTGAAAAGCGCCTCCGCCACACCTTTGTATATTATTACAAGTGTTTTGTGATTCAGTCCCCATCCCTCTCTTGACACTCTCGCCAATGAGTGGAATAGTTTCTTAGCGTTTTCACAGACTCTAAGAACGTGAGATGTTACGCCCATTCGTTCATCTAGGTCAACTCCTAGATATCTAACGCACTTGACCATTTTCATGTTTCGACCGTACAATATTTCATGCGGAAGTATTTATTCCTTGCCGCTCTAAAGAGAGACAATTTCAACTCTTTAGCTATTTGGCTCCTTTCCTTCTGGTATGCTCTTCTGAGCTTGTGCATCGAGGATCTTAGTTTCATTAGATTAGAGTTCCACCAACTATTTCGTCTCTTTGCCACTCTCTTCTTTGGAATTGAGTTGTTGCAGACACTGGTTAACTGCGTTGTGATCAGCTCCACACGATCATCAATTTCGTCAATCGAGTTAATTTCAGGAAGTGCTTCTACACTGTCCCAAGAGCCGACCAGTTGTCTAGCAAATAGACCCCAATCAGCTTTCTTTATGGCAAATCTCGGAGTTTTGCTACTTGCAAGAGGACCATTCTGTGGCGCGTTTGATAGCTCAAACGTGATGACTCTATGGTCACTAGAGGTTCAATTTTATCTTACACACCACCCAACTGTCGAGCCCAGCAAGGCTTCGTTGACTATTGTTAGGTCAATGTTCGAGTTCCCATTAGACGAGAACGTCGTTAGATGTCCCTGCAAGTTCATTATAAAGAGGTCATTTCTAGACACGAAGTCCTCTACTTTTCTTCCGTTTTCATCGGTGAAACGGTCATGCCACATTTTACTTCTGGCATTGAAGTCTCCAACGATCATTACCTTTTTTTGTTGACCCGACAAAGAGCCTAGGATCGTTTCGATTTTGCACAGATGGTACTCGATTGGTTCACTATATTGGGCGTATATTGAAAGTAGGTAGAATGAACCAGCTTCCGATGATATTACAACACATTTGCAGTGGCTATCACAAGCCTGAGTTAGCTTCATCATGTCCATGCCGACACTATGAATGCTAATTGCAGTCTTGGGATTCTCAGAGCATCCTGTTGCTACTCTGGCTGTAGAAGGCATTCCGCTGATTTGACCATTGACAGAGTGTGGCTCTTGCATACACAGAATATCTATGTCATGGGTGGAAATGCTTTCACATATTTCGGATCCGACTATTTTAGCACCTTGCATGTTGAGGTGGGCGATTAGTAGGTTGCTGTTACAATTCCTTTGATTGTGACTAATCATCATGCTTATAGTATTAAATCTTAGGCGTTGCACAGCACTTTTGTATGCGTTACATGAAACGCGACCTACTTGGTGGTCATTTGGTTTTTGCATTTCTTTGCAGCTTGCGCAGCTGGCAGGTTTGTCTTTATTAGGACATCCCTTGAAGCCATGACCATGATGTGCACAGTGAGAGCAGGTCTCTGTGTGCGCCCTACATGTCTTTGCAATGTGACCGTATCGCTGGCACCTAAAGCACTTAGTTGGAGTCACATAATCTCTCACATGGCATCGAACCCAGTCCACGTGCAGTCTACCACACTTTAGCAACATGTTTCTGGTTGCTGGTTCTACCTCAACCACTCAGTGAGCGGTCTCTTGGTTTCTCGCACCAGTTCTAAATAGAACCTTAAAATCTTTTTGATCCAGGCAGTTTTGTTTAATAAGACAGTTAGTTATCATGTCTCCATCAAGATCAGAGCTGACGTCAAAGATAATGACCTTCGGTAATCTTTTTATAGGTGCTGGTTCGGTGGCTACTAGATCCACGCCTTCCAGATCTTTGTTTTCCGTGAAAACTTTCAAATGTGTGTGGAATGACACTAACATCCGCGTCAATCAAAAATTCTAGCTTGTTGACTGGATCGCGGATGAATAAGCGGCTTGGTGCTCCTTTTATTAAGGTCGCCTTGAGACCTTAAGATTTAGTAGTTTGGGGAATTAATATGTGCAATTCCGCCATGTGGAGCGTTGAATCCACGTGGTTTAGAGCATTTCGTTGCTCTAGGGCCAAACCTGTTGTGATACCAACACCAGTTTTGTGGTTGTCGGTATGATGTATTTGCTTGTTGCGTTGTTCCTGCTTGCTGGTGGTAGTAGTTAGTATTTTGATTGCTTGTTGTCGACCGATAATGTTGTTGTATACCTGAAGAAAATGTTTTTCTCCTAGGAGACTTGCTGTGTATATTTTGCGTGCTATGAAATTATGTACGATGTTCCAGTTTGTCCAGCCTGTCAATTACCTTACTAAGAGTCTGTTCCAAATTTGTGTTATTGGAATAATGTTTGTCTGTTGGTTGCTGAAAAGAGTTTTACTGTAATGCATTTATACGATTTTGTTTACTGCAAACTAGTTCGTGTAATTTATCTGCTATGCAAGCAAGAGCTTCCTCTTGCTTATCTTGCTCTGGAACTAGTGCTGCTTGTATGAAATCAGGTAATTGCCTGATTCATAGCTGTTTAATGGTTTACCAATCTCCACTTTGCTGAGGATAGTCTCCAATTTACGCTCCTCGGATATGGCGTAATGCTCTATAAGTACTCGTTTAACCGCCTCGTACTTATTTTCTCTCGGCGGATCATGCAAAATAAAATTTATTTTGCCGCTTGCGTTTCTGAGAGCGATGTGACTACGTAAGCAAACTTTCTTTTGTCACTAGTGATGTGGTTCGTGTCGAACGCGATCTCTGTTGACAAAAACAAGCATTTTTTTTTTTTTTTTTTTTTTTTTTTTTTTTTATATTTAAAGCACACAGGCTTATCATTTATTTTCAATACGATTTTTTGTCACATATAATAATAATAATATACAAAAAGAAAATAAATGAGTAGGGTAATCATCACCGATTTAACGGCAGTATTGATCTACCCTTTAATAAGAAAAATTATGAAAAAAAAAAAATTGAATAAATATTACAAATAAAAATTTAAATGAATATTACAAATAAAAATTTAACAATAAAAATATAAAAAATAAAAATATAAAAAATAAAAATATAAAAAATAAAAATATAAAAAATGAAAATATAAAAAATAAAAATATAAAAAAGATAAACTATTGAAACTAAAATTAAACTGCATCAGACTAAAACTCTAAATAGAAAAACGATATTAGGGTGCTCAAAAAGCCAAACTTTAAGTAAATGGAGAAATGATTTTGAATTTATTTGTTGCCGTATGCTAAGTGGAAGTTGGTTAAATAAGGAAGGAGCAGTTACCAGGAAATATTTTCTAAAATGTTCACTAAAAAAATGTGGAACAACAAATAAGAACTGATTATTGTTCCTAATGTTGTATCGCACATTTGATCTCAATAATCGGTGCCCACTTCGCAAATAAAATAAACGTAAAACCTTATAAACATATAAATGTTGTAATGGTAAAACTTTAAAAGTCAAAAATAATGGCCATGCAGAAACCCGCGAAGACTTAAAACTCATGATACGAATAGCATATTTCTGAACAATAATGAGAATTTTTAAAGTTGAATGGTAGCCACCACCCCAACACGATAATGCATATTCGAGCCTAGAGTTAATGCAGGCATAGTAGAATTTTAGCAATACCGATTTAGGAGCTACAGGTCTTAATAGATATAAGGTTCGTAAAGCATTGCTGAGAGACTTTTTTAATTTATCGACATGATGCTTCCAACTCAGATTACAATCAACAATAATTCCAAGATACTTGAAACTCTCAACAGCTTCAATGGAAATGCACAAGCTGGAGCAATTAATGGTATTACAAAAACTGGAATGATACGTTAACGGTGAATGTAAAAAACTGCTACACAAACTAAAATGCATAATCTTAGTTTTGTCACTTAAAATTAAGAAATGCTGGTCAAACCATTTCCTTAAAACTAAAAGGTCCGCTGCAATTTTACGGCGAACATCAGTTTGTGAGGACCCACGGTAACATAAGCTCACATCGTCTGCAAAGGCAACAATCGTGCCTGCCAAATTTGTACTAAAAATTGAGTTTATGTAAATCAAAAATAAAAGGGGTCCCAAGACGGAACCTTGAGGAACACCAATGTTTAAAACATAAGGACAGCTCATAGTTTCATTCACCTTAACAACATGATTACGATTTGCAAGATATGATTTAAACCAATTATTAATGTTTCCTCTGAAACCGATTTTAGAAAGCTTATGTAATAGAAGATTATGATCAACCATGTCAAAGGCTTTTTTTATGTCTACAAAAAGCCCAGCGCAAGAGTCGGAGTTATTTAGCGATGCATGCACGCCATTTAAAAGTTCAATTAAAGCAGACTCAGTGGAAAACCCATTGCGAAAACCGTGCTGATAACAACTTATAATATCATGCTTCTCTAAAAATACCACCATTCTAAATTTAATAATTTTTTCCATTATTTTTAACAAAACTGGTTGTAGTGCGATCGGCCGGTAATTATTTAAATCGCATCTGGAACCATTTTTATGAAGAGGTAGTACAATTGTTGACTTCAAAATTTCAGGAACAATACCGGTTTCAAAACAACAATTAAAGATATGACATAAAGGAGGACATATAAGGCTAATGGAATTTTTAATTAAGTTATTGCTAAAACCGAACATATCGTAAGAGTTGCTTGATTTTAAAGAATTAATTGCTTTAGAAACTTCAAAATCGTCAATAGGGTGGAGAAAAAACGATTGCTCAACGTAATCGCCGTCACGCTCCATAGAACTCTTATAAATAAATGGAAGACTAGACTTCAAATTTGAAGCAATACTTCCGAAATAATTGCTGAACTCATTGGCAATATCAGAGGCATCAGTTAATAAATCATTATTAGAAGAATTAATAGAATTAATGAACTTAATATTTGACGAATTTTTACTTAATATGTCATTGATAGTACGCCACATCAGTTTGGAATCTCCGGAACAGTTATCAAATCTCTTTTTATAGTAAGCAACACGAGCAGCAATAGTTTTCTTTTTAACCTTAAGACAATAGGCTGTAACATATTGCTGGAAACGTTGATTGTTTCTAGCATATTTAGCTTTTCTCAATAACCATTTTTTTCGTTTAATCATGTTTAATAATGCCTCAGAGATCCATGGTTTAATAGGACGATTACTACGTGACTTAAGTGAATCCAGGCTAGCTGAGAAAACATCATTCCAAAGCGTTAGAAATACATCAACAGCTGCACACGGATCATCAATAGCATAAATAGGAGAAAAATTAACATTACTTAATAGTTCCAAGAATTTAGATAAAATGATTTTTGGCTTAACAGGTAATCCATCATTACTTTTCACCTGATTAATCTCGATCACAACATGCATCAAATGATGGTCAGTAATCATATAATTAAATAATTCAACCTTGACGCGAGATAAATTATTGTCGCGTAATCTGCAAAAGAAGTGATCAATACAGGTAGAAGTAGAATCGGTTACTCTAGTTGGATCATTAATAAGCGATGCTAGACCTACGGAAGACATCATGCAAATATAATTATCGGACACGGAAGAGCAAGATAAAATATCAATATTAATATCACCCAGAACAAAAAGGTTTTTATCGTTTATATTTCGTAAATACTCAGAAAACTCATCGAGAAAAACAGTTTCCGTAACGGCCTGAAGCCGATAAACGCAAATCAAAATAAACGTTTCATTGCCAATTACAAGCTTTACCTTCACAACATCCGCAGAAACAAGATTAAAAGGTTCAACAAAACAATTTAAGTTACTTTTATAAAATACCCAAACACCACCAGCACGATAACTATTGTTACAACAACAAACAAGATGATAGTCATTTAACTGATAGAATTCGATTTCATCATCATTAATCCAAATTTCACTTAAGAAAATTAAATCAGGTAAACTAGTAAATGAATCAAGATGAGCCGAAAAAAGATTAAAATTTTTCCTTAGACTTCTAATATTCTGATGAACAATTTGAACACCCATACAATCATCTAAAACCAAACTATCTGAAATTCGATTATTGGTGGAAGTATCAACAAAGCTATCAACACCACTAATTTGATTATAGGAATTTGTCATTTCAAATACAATAAAAAAAAATAATTTAAGAATAAAAATGTGGATGCTAGATAGTTTGTCCTCCTTCACCAAAAAACTAATATAATATAATAGAAATTTCAAATAATAGAATATAAAATTATTTACTTTAAGAATACATTTATAAATAATAGGTTTTGAAAGCTTATGATTACTAAGAATAACACATTTATAATGTTTTTTATATAAAACAAATGCTAAGGAAAAGATAAAATAAAAAAGGACTCGTAATTTAGGACTCGTCTCCCAAAATGCTGGTAGTTTGATGATGTAGCCTGTTGTTGCTGCTACTTGTCCTTGCGCTGTAGTCTTGCTTGAATGTTGAGATTGCTGCTTGGTGCCGCTGGAACCGGGTTCGAACTCGTTGTCCGACATATTTTGCTTTTATTTTCGTCCCAAAATCACTAAACTATGTGTGCTGGTTTACTTGTGTGTCTTATACGAGGACACAAATATTATTGTATTTGCAAATGCCGGAACGCTTTAAAAATTACAAAACGCAAATATGAATCGCCCGAAAAAATAATTCACGGCGTGGTTTTGACTGGTGCAGACTGGCCGCTGTTGAGGGAAATTTATATGTACTAATAATTACATATGCTACGGGAAAAACTGAAATGCAAGATGCAACGCTGCTTCTTTATATTGCGGCTTTAACGCACTAATTTAGCTTTTTATTTAATAAAAATGGTAAAAACTTACGATTTAAATGTCCTGATTCCTTCCTAAAAAAGAACGTCGGGGTCACCAATATGGGGTACTATGGCAGATGTCGTGCTTGAGAAATTTGATTAATAATCCACTTACAACCCCCAATAGTTTAGGTATAATTAAAAACAATAATTCAATTTATTACTATATAATTGTTTATTAGTTCCGTTATATTGGGTGTACAAATAAATTTCCGACCTTTTTGACTTAAATAAAAGACATTAGTTATTGTAGAGAATGAAAGAATGTTTTATTCAAAGTATGCACCTTCGGAAGCTATAACCTTCGCCCATCGTTCAGGTAATAAAGGGATTCCCCGAAGGAACAAGTCTGGTAGTTTCAAGCCGATCCAGTCATCGACCCAGTTTTTGACGTTTTCATATGAAGTGAAGTGCTGCTGTGCCAGGGCTGATTGCTTCGACCGGAACAAGTAGTAATCACAGGAAGCAATGTGTGGTGAATACGGCGGATGGGGTAGAATTTCACAGTTCTGCATGCCCAAGAAATTTTTGGCGCAGGTATAGCAACATGTGGCCTAGCGTTGTCGCATGTTACAAAATAATCTTATTGTGCTTTTTGTCCCATTCCGGTCGTTTTTCAGGTAGAGGTTGCTTTAAAGACATCAGTTGTCGTCAATAAACTTGTCCCGTAATGGTTTCACGCTCTTTCAGCAGCTCATCATAGACGACACCCATCATATCCCACCAAATACAAAGCATCGTTTTCGAACCTTGGATATTTGCTTTTGGCGTCGACGGGCCTGGTTCACCTGGCTTGACCAACGCTGGTTTGCGCTTTGGATTGTCATAATGGATCCATTTTCATCCCTAGTGATGATCTGATGCAAAAACCCCGTCCTTTGTTATCGTTGTAGCAACAATTCGCACATGGTTTTCCAACCTTCCATGTCCCTTTTTTCAATTTGTGTGGCTCCCAATTTCCCAGCTTCTGAACAAATCCCATTACATGTATACATTGCTAAACAAATTGTTTGGTAATATTCAACTCTTCTGCCAATTGTTTTTCAGTCTGACAATGGTCCACATCAAGCAATTCTTCCAATTCTGTATCTTCAGTATATCGATTTTGTCTCGTGAGTTACTCATTTAAAATGAGTGAAGCAAAAAAAATCGAATACGTACACAGTGTATAACATATAATTATGTCTTTGTATTTCTATTTTTCTTTTGTTTGTATTTGTGTCATTTGTATGATGAACAGTACCAAAATAACGCGATCCGGGCGAATCGGTTTAATTTTTATGGTGCTTATATCCTTTTCTCAGCTCATTACGTCTGCTCTCGAGCTGTGGAGTATCATTATTTAACATGCTAATATATTTTATATTTTCTTTTATCATAAATTAATTTTATATGTATAAATAAAATTTTATAGGTAAATTTATTTTAAATTTCATAAATTTTAAAAATAAAATGTATATTATAAAAAAATCTAGAATACATAAATAACACAAAAATATGGCGTTTACAATGGTTAACCATTTGAGTGCCAAAAATTACAATCGTGCTCCTCAATACATTACCCGAAATCATGTTGGCACTCAAAGGGTTAATATGAATAAACAACTAAAGAATGATACGTGGCTTGCATATGCAGTAAAACAATCATTCGCACGAAACAAACACAAACACAAATGCTACTACTATATCTTTCCGGTTACACTCATTTCGTTTCACACATTTTGAGACAAAATCGAGACTCTGCATGTTGTTTTCGATGGCGCATATTCACCGTAAACTTCCACAAGCAAACGATTTGTTTCCGCTGCACTTTTCTTCAACAAAAAATAATGAAGTAAACCTTCCCGCAAATGTTATTTTTTTGGCACAAAATTCGACATCTTCAATTACATGAAAATAATTGTTGTTTACGCTTTGAACAAATGTCATTATTAAAGCTTGACATTGAACCTCCAAAAAACATATATTGCCCGATTGAATAATATGCAAGCAGTGATACTAACGACACCTATCTAAAAAGGTCGGAAATTTATTTGTACACCCAATACAATACACGTTTACTTCGGAGAAATTCTGGATCCGTGTCCGTTGATGTGTGTTTCTTAGTTCTGCGGTTTAAATGTTACTTGTTGAAGTTTTATTTTCGTACTAGTGTAAAGAAAAAAAAACTATAATTATTTATTTGAAAATATTGTTTCAAACGAATTGCTGTGATCAGCGAGTCGCTGGCAATTCGTATTTGGAACGCATTGCAAGGTATTTTCCTAAAAAAAGAAAATACTCTATAATGCTATGTGCGGTGTTCCTGATTTTGCAGGAACTGACCGATGTAAATCGGTCCAGCCATTTATGAGTAGTTGCATACATACGTACAGAAGAAGTACATATATATAAAGATAAACATAGAGTGATAGGGGCTATGAGGTAATCAGAACTTCCATCTAAAAATTTAAAGTTAGAGAATTGGTCCCAAAATAACGGAGGAAAAAGGAAACTCTAAACGTATGAATATGATATAATGATTTTGAAAAAATTTGATTATCATCATAAAAAATAGACCAATATACCAGAATTCCTTAAAGAATTTGTGAATATCTCTGCGCCCGGCAACAAATTTTAAATTAAAGAAAAATTTTAAAAAATTGTAAATTCAACTACTTGGTAATAATCGTCATAATAGAACGAACAAGAGCCAGTAAGATAGTCAGAACTTTGAACTATTCATCATAACTACTACACTCATAGGACTTTGACTGATCTATCAGCAGCTCGATTCTGGTTATTCCTATAGGAAAAGGAATTAGGAAAAATATTTTCATGGTATTTTGGTCACAAAAATTATTTTTCTGGCATACTATGGTACAGAATTAGTGTAAATTTTTTCAAAAACAAAATTAAATTAGAAATATTTTTCCTATCCAATTTCGATACGGAAAAAATAATTTCTAAATTATAAAATTTTAGATCAAACATGATTTCTTAGTAGGCTAGAAAATGGTATTTTTGACAAAAATACTATGAAAATATTTTTCCTAATTCCTTTTCCTATAGGAATAACCAGAATCGAGCTGCTGATCATGTAAGTGAGAGGATTTATGTTATTTGATTCTATTTACAATAAATCGGTTTCGTGGCTTGTTTGGGAATGTCAATGGGGTAAAAGAGAGAGAGAGAGAGAAATAGGGTTTAAGCTGATCTATCTAACCATGTGAATGAGACCCCGTGAACATCTCTAGGATCGGTGAAATAAAATTTGAAAATTTATTCAAATTCATGGAATTTCTTTATAGCCTGTATGGCACAGTAAATATCTTCATAAACTATCCATGTTCATTTCAGTGTTAGAACTATGACTACGCTATTCTAAAATACATTTTAAAAACTGTGAACGTCTCTAGAAGCGGTAATAGAAAAATTAGAAAATAGGTTGAAATCAAAAACCATAGTAGTTTAAAAATACGAGGGACTAGTTAAAAATCATCATAATTAAATCTTATTCACCATACATTTGTGGTTTTGATTCAACTATTTTTTTATATTGGTGAAACCCCGTGAACATCTCTAGGATCGGAGATATAAAGATAAAAACATGGTCTTAAATAGCCTTCTTTAGAATTAAAAAAAGGTTTGGTAAATTGATTTACGATTTTCTCGTGTTTATTTCAAATCGTTAGAAAATTATTTTATCTTTACAGTGACACTATTAGGGACTTCATTAATAGTAATGTTAAAGTTAATCCAAAAAGGTTTCAATTTCACCACAAAATAAATCCAATTGGAATATTTTTAAATTTAACAGTGTAAATTTTTGGTATTATTTTTGGTATACCGGGTGAGTTTTTTAAGCTGAAACTTTCAAATATCTCGGAAAATAACCCCCTTACCATAAAAATGACCATTATTAAAATTAAATCATTCTGGAGGAGAAATACATTAGTGCTAAAATTAGGACCCCTCGCCCCTGTTTGTAAGGGGGTGGGGAGCAACTTGGAAACTAAGATAGGAACCCCTATTTTTTATTGCAGATTCGGATTCTATGACTAAAAGTACATAGGATTTCCTTGAAACATTTTTTTTTGATTCATGATAGGTGGCGCTGTAATAAGCGATATTAATTTTTTTTCTTTTTCTCCTACTGAGAACATTATGCATACGAGTCTGCAATATGTTTGCATTAAAATTAACACGTTTTCAATGTTAATACTTGAAATTAGTTTTAAACAAATTGTATTTCTTAAATTTAAAAAAAAATACTTTTAGCGTAACCCAGGAATAACGACGGCGATGATTTTGCATAGGAACATGCGACTAAATTTGTTTTCAAATAAATGACATGTTTTGTTTTAGAAATATCGATTCAGTTCAAAGATTATTTCGAAAACAATAAGACCTGTTTGCGTAAGGCTATTACAATTCAAGATGGAGTATTTAACTGTACAAGAAAAAATTGGAATGGTCCTGATTTATGGAGAAGCTGGTTGTAGTCTTGATAATGCGGTCAATTTTTACGCTTTCTAGATAGGATTCGGTCACGTGCTTCATTTTGCCGGACTATCAAACAATTCACTGCTGATGGAAGTGTTCGACCGAAGAAAAAGACCCGTCGAGCAACAGTCACTAAGCAAAATAACGAAATATCTGTATTGGCTGCAGTAGCTTATAATCCTCATACAAGTACACGAGAAATAGCTATAGCGAATCCGGATTATTCCAGGCCAGTGTTTGCATAATTTTGAACCGACATAAGTATCATCCGTTTCATATGAGTTTACACCAAGATCTTCATCATTTGTTCAGTGAACAAATACAGCAAAATCCCAATTTTTTTCGCTATGTATTGTTCTCCGATGAGTCGTCTTTTACAAACCATGGAACGGTTAATCGACACAACATGCATTACTGGAGTATTGAAAATCCACACTGGCTTCGCCAAGTTGAACATCATCGCCCTTGGACTGTCAACGTGTGCTATGGAATAATTGGCAACCAACTCCTCGGCCCCCATATTATTGAAGGCAACTTGAATGGTCAAATGTACCGAGACAATTTGGAAAATGAACTGCAAATGATTTGAAAACTTAAGCTTAGAAGAATAGAATTGCGACAGAACATGTGGTTTTAATATGATGGATGTCAAGCACACTATTCGTCGGTAGCACGTGAAATACTTGATCGTGATATTCAATGGTTGCTGGATTGGTAGAGCTGGTCCGGTAATTTGGCCTGCCAGATCACCAGATCTTACTTCGCCACTTTTCTTTTTGTGGGGCTATCTCAAAGACAAAGTATACCAACAAGTACCAACAACACGTGAGAATATGATTGAGCGAATAAGAAATGCTTGTGCCGAAATTCCAGCATATACGCTTCTAAGTTGTGTACATTCATTTGAAATGCGGATTATTAAGTGCACTGCAGATGAAGGCTATCATTTTGAGCACTTAATTTAATTAAAAGATGATGTCCACGTCGTTGAACCTGGGATACGCTAAAAGTAGTTTTTTTTTTTTAATTTAAGAAATACAATTTGTTTAAAACTAATTTCAAGTATTTACATTGAAAACGTATTAATTTTAATGCAAACGTATTGCAGAATCGTATGCATAATGTTCTCAGTAGGAGAAATCGACAAAAATTTAATTTCGCCTATTACAGCGCCATCTATCATGAATCGAAAAAAATGTTTCAAGAAAATCCTACGTATTTTTAGCCGTAGAATCCGAATCTGCAATAAAAAATAGGGGTTCCTATCTAGTTGCTCCCCACCCCCCTTACAAACAGGGGCGGAGGGTCCTAATTTTAGCACTAATGTATTTCTCCTCCAGAATGATTAAATTTTAATCATGGTCATTTTTATGGTAAGGGGGTTATTTTCCGAGATACGAGGGCAAATCAAAAAGTCTTGCAATATCATATGAAAAAAAAGAGTGAGAGAGACAGCAATATTTTTATTTTTCGACATAATCTCCTTTAAGGTTTATACATTTGTCACATCGATCAATTAACTTACCTAAACCCTCTAAAAAAAAAGATTTCTTTTGCTCCATAAAATATTCATTTACAACAGACTGTACTTCATAGTCACTGGAAAATTTCCGGCCCCTTAGTGTTTTTTTCAAATTGGGAAAGAGAAGTAGTCACTGGGTGCCAAGTCTAGACTGTACGGTGGATGCGGAATTTCCACGAAGCCGCAGTCCTTTAATGCAGCTTGAGCAATATTAGCCTTGCGCACTGGTGTATTGTCGTGAAGAAGCAAGATTTTTTTCCTAACTTTCCTTGGCCGTTTTTCCCGGATCGCTTTTTTCAATTTTCGCAAAACCTCTGCGTAATATATGCCTGTGATTGTGGTTTTCGGTGGCATATAATCGATTATCAAAATTCCTTCAGCATCCCAAAAAATTGTTGCCAAAACCTTACCAGCAGACGGTTGAGTTTTGAATTTCTTTGGTGGTGGTTCACTACGTTTAATCCATTGCATCGATTCTTGTTTGGATTCCAGATCCCAGTGATGAAGCCATGTTTCATCGCCTGTTATTATGTTACCCAAGAAATTTTCTGGATCTGCTTTGTACATATCTAAAATCGCCTTTGAAGTTTAAACACGCATTTTTTTTTGTTCAGCATTCAACAAACGGGGAACCCATCGCGCACTTACTTTCGACATGTGAAGGTGGTCATGTAATATAGTATATGTGGTACCGTATGAAAGAGAAAGTCTCCACGCTAACCGCGGAACAGAAATACGCCGGTCCTCCAATACAATAGAATCAGCCAAAATTACGTTTTCATGGCTAATAGCATCTGCTGGCCGACCCGAGCGGTTATCGTCTTATAATGACTCCCAACCACTTTTGAATAATTTTACCCACTTTGTTACTGTGGCATATGATGGTGCAGATTCGCCGTAAACTTTTGATATATAGTTGAATATATAAATTGCATTTCGTCCATCTTTATAGAAAAATTTAGTAACGGCGCGATATTCAATTTCATTCATTTTAAGAAAAATTCAAAACACATGTTACTAAATTGACAAAAACAAACGAACCGTAAAATTTACATCGAAATGTTCTTCTAGAAGTTTCATCGTGACAAAAAATGGTTTTGAAAAATATATTGTTGTCTCACTCACTCGTTTTTTTCATATGATATTGCAAGACTTTTTGATATACCCTCGTATTTGAAAGTTTCAGCTTAAAAAACTCACTCGGTATATTTCACAATCATCCCTTGTTTCCCTTTTTCACCAATCCAAATGTATTGGAATAATTATTCGTCCGAAAATAAATATTTTAGTATACGGGAATAGTCTTGCTCCTTGCTGCGAATTTTTCTTACATAGTTCTTCTTAAAAAAGTTTAAATACAAATTATGTAGTTTGAATTATGAAATCGAAATACAATCAACTGTGTCTATCTTAAAGTTACAAGGGACCGAAATAAAAATTCGAAATAGAAAGAATTTCGATATAGAAAGAGGATTGGGTATAATTAAAATTACAATGCCGCCAACTCACTTCTCTGTTTATTTTTGTCGCAGCAATAATTTTACTTAAATCGAGGAATTCATTTATTGGCGTGAATATAGGTCTTTATATTTGCTTTCATAGGGAGGCAATTCAGAAAACTGATGATAATAAAATCGGAGGATACAGTTTGATGTTGCAGCTATACCTATCATTTCCATCTAAAATTTAATTACACCACTCGATAGCCTAAGGATCAAAGATAACGGTACGTTGAGGTAATTTCTTAACCTCCAAATATGTTCGTGTGGTGCTGGGGATTGTTTTGTTTGTGTTAGACCTCCTAGGTGCAGGGGGTCGTTTTTTTAAACTTTTATTTATGGACCGACTTGACTCAAATTCACACCATATAATATATAAACAAAAAGAAAGTCGTTGGTAAAATTTGGACCCGATAGATGGCGCTGAGGTTTAGATATTCACGACAATGTAGTTTTCCCTCAATATGATTTAGGAATTGATCGATATCTATAGCGTTGATGGATATCCACTCAAAAAAGAACCAGAACGGTATTGAAATAGATAAAAGTTGGGTTGTACATGGGCAGCAACATGGGTTTTTTGCTGTTCAAAATCTTAGACAGTCGGGCAAATCTTATCCTTTCCTATTCACGAAAGTCGTCCATCTGTCACTCATTTGGTCAACCATCTTGAAAATGGGCAACGCATTTACTTCACAGAAGAAAATGTAGTTAAACGAGCGGAAGCACACCAAAAACAACGTTAACATAATAAATCAAATTATGGCAACACCAAAACGGTTTTGGATGTCTCGCAAAAACTATATTTTATTCAGACGTACCAACTTATTTTTCATGGAATAAGTCTAAAAAACTTGGGGAGCAAGTTCTCCTTTAGTTCTCCTTTATCAAGAAGATTCTCATTGGGATTCGACTTTTACCGATGCTGTTCTCGGTTCTAATCCTCATCAAATTCGTGCTTTATTTGCAATTATATTGACAACATGCTTTCCAAATAATCCAAACGAATTATTGGAGAAATTTAAGGACGCCATAAATGAGGAAATTTTTAATTCACAACCTATAATTCATGGAAATCCATTTTTAGATTATACACGAGCAATGTATATGAAATATTAGTAAAATTGGAAGACTTCCTGATTATTTCAAAAGAACCACTAATTATTTAAATTAATACATTGGGATTATCATCAACCAATCATCCGGCAAGAGATTTTTTTAATCGAGATTAACAACGAGAACATAATCAAGTATTAATGATAATTTGAATGAGTATATTCAAACATATGAACCACAAATAATGGCAGAATAAAATTTAATTTTTGATTCGGTAATGCTTGATTTCCCTCTTCTTCACAGTAAAAAAAATGTATGTGATTTATGTAAATTTACATACATTTAATGGTAAAATATTTACATCCTGTAAAATATTTACATTTACACCTGTCCTAAAATTACATCCTTTCCAAAAATATTCCATAATTACTATGTACAATATTGTCGGAGATAAATACGACAAATGAGAAACTTACGAATAAGAATAAATGTGACGCGTAGAGATTATTTTGTTTACTGTGATATAATTCGCCAAATCGATATGTTCTTGTGTTATACTTTAAGCAAGATTTGAATTTTTGCAGTTTGGTCGTTATAAGTGCAACCTGATGAGTAGACCAACTTTTTATCAGTAGCAAACCAAACTGGCAACAAAGCACTTGTGAAGGTTCTCATGTTTTGTAAAAGTTGTGAATATTTTACACAATGATCCTGGGGGATAAAAATAGGGGGAGGGAAGCGAGAGTTAATTAGGGAGTTAATTTTCCACTTTTTGTGGTAGATACATATATTATGAGTAAATGATCTCTTTGTTTTTTGCCGAAATAAAAAACTTTAAATAAATATTAATTTCCCATATTTGCAATAAAATTCTTCATATACCGTGTTTCTTGGCGCTCATTGATCCGGATCAGTTCAAACAATCATTTGAAATAATTGTATTTAACACAAAATGATGATATTTATCATACGATTGGATATGATTGGATTCAGTGCACCTAGAATACTACAGGCCACACTGCTTGCTATGTCATGAAATTTATGTCTACAGTTTATTCTCTGAACTGAAGACGGCAGTTATGTTCATAAAAAGAAAAAACGAAAACAAACACAAAAAAATCATTTATACGAGTGCTAAAAGTAAGGTTATGTCTTCTCGTAAATTATACGAAATGTGTACACATTTTATACGTGTTTACATATTTTACACAATTTAAAATGCATAATTTTATAATAATATTATGAATTATTACTTTTTCCAATAGCTTCTTATTGAATTTTAAAACATATTATTAAAATATTTTTCTTTTTGTTTGTTTACAATTTTTTTCTTATCAATATGACAGCAAACGCAAAAAAAAATCAAAACGATCTTTTTAATTTTAGTGCTGCCTATAATAGCCCAAAGAGAGAACAGTCGACATAAATTGACGTCATATAGCAAAATTTTTAAAGCAGTGTGGCCTGTAGTATTCTAGGTGCACTATAGTATTGGCCTGTGACAACATTCATTTTTTGCTGATGACGACAACGTAAGTCGACAACCAGATGTCAGCATAATTAAGTAAAAATAATACACTTTGCCTCCTTATTACGACGGCAATAAATTTCACAAACTTAACAAATAAAAATCTGAATTATTATACAATAAATTAATAAATTATGAACAATTTTAGTGTAATTGATTTTCTTAATTCATAAATTGAATTTTTTCGCTCCACATTCAAGAAGTTAATGAGAATTTAAAGAAATGCGCCTATTTAGATAACGTAATACAAAATTCTAGTGTATTCCACTACAAAAATATAAAAAAAACCGTGAGAGCAGAGAATATTATGTGATCATTTTGTTTCTATTTTGTCATTTCAGTTTTGTATTTAATTGTCATTTTCATTTAGTGTCACATAATTAGTCGAATCCGTACCATACGATGCATTTCTTCTGTATTTTACATGATATCCGTACTTCTTTTCCTATTTTTATTGAATCTACGTATCAATTACAACAATTTTGAATTAGATGATATTACAAATCGACTTATGTTGGATAAAAATGACAAAAAATGCCAAAATCTAAAATAAAAATGTACATGCATTACTAGATAAATTAAAAAACGAATATCGGTGGGTGGGTGGTGGTTGGGTAGGTGGTGTGTGGGTGGTGGGTGTGTGCCTCAACCAGTCTGGAATAATAAAATAAAAAATACGAATTTTAACGAATTTTAACCAATTGTTTTTCTTTTTTTTGACATTCGAACCAGTGAAAAATAATAATTTTAAGTTACAGCTGTTCGTTTACAAACAGCTCTGTTTTTTATTGTGAAATGTCTTTTAGAGAAATTTCATATTTGTTCATGTTGTTACATATTTTTATATATACAAATTTCGTATTTGAAAATGTACACATACACGAGATGCTTTTACATCACAATGAAAAAAGGAAATAAACTAAACAAAATTAAAATATTATAGTAGAAATATAGCGTTATAGTTATTATAGTAGTAATACGACTATAATATCATACCACAAACAAATTAATTTTTAATAAACTTCACTAAAACACCATTTTTTCTTTATCACACATTATTAAAATTAATCGCAAAATATTAAAATAATTTTATTTAATAAATAAAATAGAAAACAAAAAAAATGTACACAAAATAAATATGGCTCACAAATTTATCTTCTTTTGCTGTGTGTAAAACACAACAACAAATCGTATTTTTAAGATTTTCTTATTTTCGAGCGAGAAATAGCGCGCACTATTATTTTAATAAGTGACAGCTAAAATTTTACGAAGGGGAAATTTGGCTTCTTACATGAACATTAAGTTTGACTGGGTAATAAGCATTGAAATGCCATTTATCGCATTGTTATTTTATTATTTTTTTATGTTTTTATTCCTGACTGGTTCCGCTTTTATTGGCATTGCAGCCATGCAACTACAAATTAACATGTAAATAGTTAGTGTTTACATACGAATTAATCACCCATTGAGATAGCGAATTTTTATAAATACACTAAAAATTATTAAACGAATCAAAATTTAATCATGCATTCTGATTACCCTAATCATAGGAGATGAATATGATTACAGGTATCATAATAATAATAAGCTCCGTTTTCAGTGATTGACATAATTAAACAAATAGTATTTCTTATTATTGTATGATAGGGAATATCACAATAATTTTATAATGATTTCTATTATTATTATATGGTAAATGCAATGTATTTATCATATTTTTTTTCTGAGTGCAGTATGTAACATTAAATTGCATTCAGATATAGCTAATGTGATTAAAAGATGCCAAATTATAATCTGGGATGAATGTAAACGTAGACATAAACATTCATTAGAAGCTTTAAATCGTACGTTGAACTATTTAAAGAGCAATGAGAGTCTGGCGGTACTATTATTTTGTTTTCACAAGATTTTCGACAAATACTTGCGGTTATTCCACGTTCAACCTATGCAGGTGAAATAAATGCCTGTTTCAAAGCTTTATCACTGTGGAGTAGTGATGGGCAAAATCGGTGCTTTTGAGTATCGGTATCAACTGATACTTTCAATCCATTAACCTGATACTTTGCACCCGATACTTTGAACCGATTCGGTTCTTTAATTTACAACGTGAGTTATGTTTTTTATACTCTTATAAAAGTAAGTACTACAGTATTCGCTCATTGAGAAACGTTAAAAAATTAATATCCAAACTATGAGTATGAACTATTAAAATTATATGTTTAATAATTAAACGCCATTAATTTATACTAAATGCTTCGTGCAGTAATGAGTAAATAATTGGGTTAATATCCGAGTACTCAAATAAACCGCTCCTCATATTTGTTAAGATTAACTTGCATTAATATTTTATAAACATATTTATAATAAAAACAAATGAAATTGATTTTATCATGACTCATCAATTTAAATAAAATGTATGATTTTATTCTTATTTGAAAATCAATCCATGCTCTATCAGTATCAACTCGTAAAAAAGTATTAATCCGGTTCAAAAGATCGAAATACCGAATTACTCAAAAAGACCGAAATACTCAAAACACCGAAATACTCAAAACACCAAAATTGCTCACACACCGAAAGGATTAAAACAAAATCATTTTCTATACATAAGTAATATCGGTTTTCATTAGTTATGAAATTATCAACTCGGTTCAAAAGACCGATATCGGTATATCGGTCTTTTGAACCGAGTTACTAATAATAATACCGAAATGCCCAAACACAAAATTGATCAATCGTACCAGTGCCTATGTATGTGTATACGGCCGTCTTTCATTATATACGCTTTGTATGTATGCAGGCCCAAATAATGTAAACACGAAAAAACACTTTCATACGAATGCTATGAAAATTTTTTGTTCAATATTTTTTTTTTGACTTTATTTCTCTATATCTCGTAATTGCGGCAAAAAATTAAATTTTCATTCCCCTGAGCACGAACTTTGTTTATTTTGCATTATTTTTGGTAAACTGTTTTTTAATTTTAAGGTAGATTTCATTTAGAATTTTACCATTTTCCGGCATGCTGCCTTTTATTTGTTGAACGTCGTATAACACACGATTCAAAGTATGTGTGTATGCAAGAAGAGTATTCAACAATCAACCATAGTGCCTATGTTTGTACATAAACGCAGTGATTGTTGAATACTCTTCTTGCATACACACATACTTTGAATCGTGTGTTATACGACGTTCAACAAATAAAAGGTAGCATGCCGGAAAACTGTAAAATTCTAAATGAAATCTACCTTAAAATTAAAAAACAATTTACCAAAAATAATGCAAAATAAACAAAGTTCGTGCTCAGGGGAATGAAAATTTAATTTTTTGCCGCAATTACGAGATATAGAGAAATAAAGTCAAAAAAAAATATTGAACAAAAAATTTTCATAGCATTCGTATGAAAGTGTTTTTTCGTGTTTACATTATTTGGGCCTGCATACATATAAACCGTATTTTTATATTTTTCTTCTACTTGGCCGTATACACGCAGTGATCGTACCAATTTTCTCTATGCATGAGTTTGCATACATACATACTTCTTTCTTTATGTGTAGTTCACGTAGTGTACTCTCATTTTACCTCATCTATTTGATTCTAATGTTTATATGTATATGAATTATGTCTACACGTTTGAGATAGTAGAAAATTATACACAATCTCATTATCTCGCTTTTCTTTACGTTTTATTCCTTTGAGAGTAAAAATTATACATGGAAAAATAAATAAATAAATTGCTGCGCAATTCTCAATGCAATTGCTTACTGTTACACTGAAAAAAAAACCTGAGTAACATTAAGAAAAATCGTGTTTAATATTAACATAAATTTGGGTAAAGAGAACAAATAATAATATTAACAAATTTGCTTATGTTAAAATATGATAAATTTCGTAATAACAACATTTTAGTTAATACAACAAAAGTTTCTTTTATTATAAAGCCATTTAATTTTTTGATGACGTCATTATTAACTATGAATTTTAAAAAGAATTTTGTTATGGTGAAAGAAGATTTAATAATATGAAAAGAAGAACTTCTAAATTTTAACAAACATTCCTTTAAAATTATTTGAATGTTTATTAAACTTTAAAAAGGTTTCTTTTAGGGTAACAGAAGATTAACTAATATGAAAAGAACATTATTGAAATTTAACAAATATTTATTTTAAATTGTTTGAATATTTATTAAATTTTAAAAAGATTTTGGTTAAGGTAACAGAAGGTTTTCTAATATGAAGAGGAGAATTTTAAAAGCTTTACAAATAATTCTTTCAAATGAATTGGAGGTTTGCTAAATATTAAAAAAAAAATTTCCTTTAATTAGAAAATTTATTAATTTCACATAATTTCAATTATAATGATTTCTGTTTGTAGAATGTAGTATTAGTTAAATTCATATGATAATTGTAAGTTACAAAAAGTTAAGTAAAATAAGTATTATCGATTATTGTACGTAATTATTATAATTTTGTACTATTCAAATAAAAAGTAATGCAATTCCAACAACAAAAGCTAAAACTAAATTATTTTAATTTTAATATCACCATTAAACAATCTAATTAAAAAGAATTCGATTTTAAATATTGGGTTCTTCGTTTTCGCACTCATTTTTTTCCAATTTTATAATTAACAGCTGTCCCAATGATGAATTTCGTTCTTCAAAGATAGTTCTTAAAAAAATATTTAAATAGATTGCCAAATTTGTTGGCAAGCTTCCGGATACTTTAAGTTAAAGATGAAAAATATCTTAAATATGACATCTATCGCCGTTTGGATATTGTTGACTATATATTTAATATTATCGAAGTGTATTATTATTTTGGTAGGTTGGGTGAGTTTGTCTCCTTCTATGGGAATAAATGGGTGAATTTGCTTATTTTTCTTTTCGAGGAAATAATTTATTCTGCCCCAGTTTTGTAAACTTAGAAAAAAGATTCTTGAGATTCGTCTATAGAGAACTTTTTAACTCCTCGTACTCCCGTAGATGTTTTCACAAGATGCGGTTTTAGAAAAGCCGGTAAGACAAATAATGTTCCAGCACATTTACCATCTACAAATAAAATTATAGGTGTTGACAAAAATGTATATAATATTTTTAATTTGTTGTTAGTACTTACTATCAGATATATCATCACCCTGAGTCACAATTTCGTTAAGGATATCTTTGGAAGCGTGGGCCTTTATTTTTTCCCATAGATTTTAATAATTTTCCTTTGGAAATTTTCGAATTTGTCAAAAATTCCTTTTGTGTCGTGATACATGCCACTAAAATCAATATCAATCTATAAAAAATAAAAATAATACGTAGATATACGAGTATATTATGCCAAATCAATTGTCTTTTATAGCATCATTGCAGTATTAGAACAATTATTCATATTGTATTACCAGTTTATACCAATCTACATTTTTATACATTGGTCATGCTTCCATGATTTCCTTAGTTGAGTTGCTTTTACTAATTTGATCCAGTCTAATGCTAATACTCCTTTGCCAGTTAAGTATAATCTCGTCCGGTGATAGGATTTGGTACTTTAAAGCTCTCACGTAGTCTTCGGCGTTTGAAGTGTCTGCAATAGATCTCTTATTGGTAAAAGTTGAAACGTTGTTGGATATATTAGGTGTTTTAGCACGCACCCATACTGAAGGCCACTATGAAGGCTAGTTTGATTGTCTACGCACAATTTCTTCGTATTCGATTTAATTTCTTTACAAAGTCTACAAAAGGAATATGCAGAAAAAGAGCAGTTAAAATCTAGTACGGAATTCAAATCTAAATTATCACCTAAGACTAAACCCAAAATGAAACAAATATGTTTTACTCCTTTACTGGTATTAATACATATACTAGTTTCCTCCAACTCTTTGAGTTATTTGACTAATTCTTTATGGCATGAAACGTTTCCATGCTGCTGTAAGTCAACAGACTTTATTGATGCTGTTAAAAAATATTATCAAGTTTTGAACGATTTTGTAGAAAGGGGAAAGAGTAATATTTATTTAAAACTGATTTCGTTTTAGCATGAGATCCTAAAGGATTTTTAATCTCAAAATCATTTATGTATATATGTTGTGTTTCTCTTCCCAAAGTCGACCTTCGGTAAAGTTCGAAATTTTAGAGCTGACTAGTTTTAACTTTTCAATTTCATCTAAACAAGATAATAAACAATCATTTTTCTCAAAAAACTTTCTAAATTGGGATTTTATAGGTAAAAGACTTCCTACAGCTTTTGATTCAATAAAATCGATTTCACCGTTGGTGAATCCTCGAATTATTCCGTTTTTTATATTAAATTGTTTTATTGGAGATTTTAAGTCAGCCTGTTCTAGAAATTTGTAAAACTTGTATTCAGAATCGAGATTAATAAATGGGTTTTCGCAAAAACTGAAAAATTTGCTATGCTCCTTTATCAGCTAAGAATCAGAGTTCAACTTATCTTAATGATCGAATTTTGCATTTCAATGACGTCACATTTTTTGCATTTCAATGACGTCACATTGTATGTTCCCACATTATGGATTTTTCCGATATGGACTATCAAGTTTTTAATACAAGCATATATGTTTGGACATTTAAAACACTTTATATTATTATAGGTTCCAGAAATCAAAATAAGATAACCAATTAAAATTACAGAAAGTAAATATTTAGTGCCATCAAACAAGATGTCTGTTTAAATTGAAAGAACAGAGAAAACCGTAATTTTACACGACACTATATCACAAAAACTTTATATTTATATTATGTATATACATACCTGACTTATATATTCACTGATGTAAACTTAATCTTTATTAAATTAATAATAAATAATATTGTTTTACTTTTTAAAACACTACAGCCACGCGCCAATGTTGAATAATTATGATGAAATAGAAAAAGCAAATGAATATAACTGGGAAAACAAAAAAATCAGAGAAGAGACGATTTTTAAACATAACAAAATATTTGTTTCTTTTTCCTTTCAATTTCGTTTTTTGTTCATAGTACTAAAGATTTGTTGTTGTTAAAAGAAGAATTATTAAAAGTTAAAAGAAAGAAATTGTTAATATTAAAAACAGAACTTGTTGAACATATTTTTTGATTTTTTATTGCAATTTAGTTATGACAACTAAAATTACATTTATCCTTAATAAATATTGAGTTAAAACAAATTTAAAAATTAACAAACTCATACTTTTTAATACAACTTGATGCTACCTTAACCAAATTAAAAATATTTCTTGCATTAAATAATATTTTTTAAATACAACAATTTTTTATTAACAAAAGTTATTTTTTCAATAATAACACAGTACTTTTTTCAGTGTAGAGAAAGTAAAAATAATGTAAATCAAATAAGCTAGACAATCAAGTAACGAGATAATTCTTCATGATTGTGTCATCTCATCTAGAGACGCATTAATTCAAATTGTGTTTCCAAACTTTCGAGAAAATTATGAACGTCATGGTTGTCAAGAAAATATTAGGTAACATTATTGAATCGCCAATTATAAATGCCAAGTTTAAAGTAGAGCATGTTTTATTGCCAAGAATCCCGATGATTCTAAAAGATTCTCCAATTGCATTTAAACGCTTGCAATTCCCAAATCGTATATCATATCCAATAACAATCAACAAATCTTAAGGCCAGCTGATGCAAGTCTGTGGCTAGGATTTGGAAAATGCTCGCTTCGCTCATGATCATTTATATGCAACCTGCCTGCTCCACAACGTAATTAAAGTACATATCAAAACAAATCTTGGAATGAAATAATTATTTTACGAAGAACATCGTTTTCCGGGTCACCTATAGTAGAACATAACAAAGAAGTTAAAAGTACAGAATGAGTGTAAGCAACTGTCAAGTGTCACAAATTCGAAGGGTAAAAGAGAAAGCATCTAATTCAACGGTATTACAACAACAGAAAATCTATAAGAACACCTTTTTGTATTTTTTAGGCGTATTTTGGCATTTTTCACGATACACTTCATTTTGCACAAACGTTTGTAATTTTTGTTATCATATAATGCACCACTACATAAACAAATAACTATTTGATAAAGTTTTTATTGTTTTGATGTATTTTAATTATTAATTTTAAAAATGTATAATTTATAAATTTACAGCGCAAAATTAAAAGGTCACTTCGTACACCAACAAAAACTGGTTTGACAGGTTCTTATAGCGAGATATGAATAAGCCATATGGACTTTTTATATAACCATCCTGCTCTGGCTTGTGACAGATGAAATAACAAATTTTATATGGGTAAATATTGCCACCCATTCTGCAGTATTTTAAATTCTTTGGAATATAATTAGCGCCGGAAGGTTTAGATTACACATTTGACAAACACATATCAGTTTACCAGTCCTTGAACACTAAGAATAGTATACGCATCTTATTGGTTGATAAGCCCTGCCCTATTAGCATATATTCATTTGATTAGATAACAAGTACGAGCACGCATACAATGTTTGCTATTTCCCCATAATCAAAAATATCATCGCGCAAAAGCCATTAAATATCGAGTTAAAATTTTTTATTAATTCGAATGCATTGCACAGGTGAAAGTTAATTGTGAATTGGACGTACACCGATGTATAGTTAATAAAAAATAAAATTTGTTATTACTAATTTTAATTAGAGAACTTGTATTTATATCATATATATGAATATGAACCAAAATAATAAATTAACTCTTAGTGATGTGGTCGATAGGTTTTATTGCATAAATTTTCTTAAATATTTTTATGAGCAATATAAAGTGGTGATTTGTGCGAATATGATCGAACCGTGGGAGAAACGGTTTATCGGTGCGTGTGAACACCAGATATATACATCTTGAAATACATAATATTAATTTAATTATTAATTATAATTTCAGATTGTTTATTTATTATTACAACACTAGTAGTTTCGGTGATATCATATAAAATTGGTTTTTACATCATCTCAGTACTCGATATATTTGGATATGGGACGGTGTACGACACCCTTTCGAATGCCGTTGTCACATTGGAAAAATTAACGATAACGAAAGAAGTGTTTTCATCTAAAGTGTCATAAATGTGAATGTGGCGGTTGGATTGGAAGGATGTTGGGCTTCATATATAGACACTCGAATTTTAGGTGATAAATGTGATATAAAGATTCAACGATATAGGCGCGGTGTTTTCTGATCGATTGTAAATACGTTAAATACGAGTTTAGTGATGTAAGGTGATTTAAGTGAACGAATTTCGATAGATATTTATAAATAATTGTACGATTAGTGAATAAATTATTTCATTTTTATTGTGCACTTGATAACGCATTTTTCAATCACGTGATCAATTCCAGTCACTTCTGCTAACTTATTTGCTATAGAATTTCTAAATCTTTACTCAATAATTTTTTGTTTGGGTTACGATATCAACATTGATAAGAGATGATTCAAAACGAAATAATTTTATTTTATCAATGTTTGGTTTACAATTATTTCTACGAATTTTATGGAAAGTAGCAAATTCCAACATGCCTTCGAAGTTTACAACTAGAATTGCCACCCATTTCGTATGTCATATTTATCATCTCAAATGATTAAAACATTATTTATCTACAATTTAGGAGCAATTCTAATGTTTGGTTTTATTTTATTATGTTTTGGGGTAACAACCTTCCAATTTTGGTATACAAATTTGATGTTCCATAATTTTTATTGCACCTCATAAAAAGCGCGTTCGCGTTTGATAAAAAAATTCTTAGAAAATTGTAAATAAAAACTAACTTCTGGGATTACTAATCGAATTAAGTAAATCGTGTGATTTAACCTCAGAGGCGTCAATCAGACTGAAGAAAAACTGATGATGGCGCCATAGCCAATTAGAATAGTGGTTCAGTTCATCACTCTTCGTTGTGGTTCCCGATCGAATAGTCAAATCTGTTCAAATCGAGCATAAACGAAAACAACCACACCTACCTTCTGTCTTTTACAATAATCTGTGATAAGAACTTTGATATAATCTATGTGGGAATATTATTTCGGGGCAATTCTAGCGTATTCTGTTATAGGTATGTAAAGGTATTTTTAGAATTAGAATTTTTTTTTTTAAATGCAAAAATAAAAATATCGTGTTCTGTTATCGTAAAAAACGTATACAGAAGGATTAGTGGCAAGTGATTAGATTTCGTTAAATTGATTAACTTTTATCAAACGTGCTAGATTGGGTTGATAGCCTGTTAGTATTTTTACTTCGAGGTGAGGTTACCAAATCGTTGGAAGTTTCATTTCAAACTAATAAAACTTTGAATTCTTTAATTGAAAATACTTTGAAAATACTTTGAATATACAAAGTATAGTAACAATGCGTTACCGAATTAATGTTTCGCAAATTTTATTGTTTTTAACGAATACATGCGATTTTTAAATAAAATTTTCAATTATTTTGGGTGATATAATAGCCGTGTTTTATTATTCGAGCACTATCCGGCGCCGAATGGGAAATTTCTACTGAAACTGCAGCTATTATTCACAAGTGTCGCTGTACTATAAAAATTAAAAATAAATTCATTCATAAAACAAACATTTAACCACCTGAAATATACCAATTAACATTTGTTTTGAGATGACGTTATAAACAAGAATTCATCTTGCTGCGTTTTTAATTTTTATTGTAAGATTAAGTTTCTAATGGTCTCAGGGGTTTAGAAAATAAAGGCCTTTTCAAATTTCCCATTGTAATTAATAGCGCTAACGATAGCGGCTTCCGAAAAATAGGTTGAGCATTATATTTTTATATCGATTTTTAACTAAAGAGTTGAATGAAGAATTTTAACTTTGGTTTTTTCAAATGGAATTGTGTATTGTGATTGTTCCGTATATTGGTCTATTTTAGCACTCTCGAATTAAATACACAATCGTAGGAATTTCTTCCATTTAGCGTCACAATCTGTGTGACAACAATTATGATAATCGACACCTACTTATACACAATCAACTTCCCAATCACCCCATACTTTTCCTTTCCGTTAACGTTGGATCGCGGATAAATTTAAATTTTTGACTTATCAAAGATGAGCTGAGATGGCTTATGTGTAAGAATCAACAATCAGTTTCGAACAGACAAGATTAATGATTTGAAAAAATCAGTCTTCTCATCAGGTCGCGACTACTGTTGTTGTATTATTACATTGAAATATTGTCTATATATATAGAACAATACCATGTAGTTGTACTACTAGCGAATTACTGCGTAGCGTACTAATTATAATATAGATAAGCCAAAAATGCACAGAATTTTTTCTTCTTTCATGTTCAGAAACCGATATCACCTCAAAATTATTTTGTTGTTTTATCATTACACAACACACTCGAAAAATAAAAAAAAATTAAAAAACGCATTCGAAAATAAATTGGAATTTTTTTTATTACACTTTATAACTTTATTTTATATTTAAACACCAAATTTTTTTTGTATTGTTTTGTTATTGCTCTTTTGAAAATAAAATTTAAACTAAAATAAAAAAATGACCTTGAAATATTTTTTATTTAATTTATGTTTGTGTTAGTGTGGTTGCACCGAAAATTTGTTTAAGTCGCAATTAAAACCGGTATCATAGGTAAACAGGGAAAGAAACGAAGAAAGTAATGGTTTCTGTGATACCTCGTGTGGAATGGGACAATGAGAATTAATACTGACTTCACGCCGGCATTTTTTTTAACAGTAAGGTCGTGTTTCAATTGGTTTAAATGCCGCAAAAAAGTTAAAAAAAAATTCTTGGTAATTTTTTTTTAACTTTTTAACTTTATATCTGTTTCAATTGGTTAAAATTTTGACAATAATATGGTTGCTTATTTTATGTGTAATTATGAAGATATATAGCAAATTTAAATATGAAAATATTTAAAATAAATACTATTTAAATGTATATTAATTAGTTAGTATAATTAGTTAATTATGGTTAGTTTACATCTAAATCATTCGATTTTTCTCAAAATTTGTACTTGACAAATTTCTGGTTACAAAAAAATATTTTTTGTTAGCCAAACGTTTTCTATATAAAAATTTTATCAGCTCTTGAAGCGGATAAAAAGTTTGACATTTTTATTCACCACAATTTTTAACTTTTTAACTTTTTATGCGGTATTTAAACCAATTGAAACACGCTCTAACTCAAAATAAAAGATGGAGGACAAAATAATTGAAATTGGTGGAAATGAATTTATTTATATTTTTTTTTTTTTTTTTTTTATTTAAATTATTACAACTGAATACAATTCATCTAGTAATTTTTCTTTCTTAATTTAGTCACTTGTGAATGAGAAGAGGCCCATTGGCCAGCTCCATTTATAGGTTATTTACTGAAGTAGTCTTTGCTCTGGTGTCCTTAATCCATTAAATCAATTGGTTTCGTTCTCTGCAATCGTCTTACTGCATGTGAAGTGTCCAACATACCACGAAGCTCTTCATTTACGTGTTGATAGATACGTTGTCCATGAATTACTGCAAATTGTTTTATTTCTTGGACCGTCGGGATATAAAGGTCCCTATGAAGGTCATCATTCCTAATGTACCACGGAGCGTTAACTATACCACGTAGCACTTTGTTTTGAAAAATTTGTATTATTTTGGTGTTGGTTTTTTTGTACAGCCCCAGAGCTGTATTCCGTAAGTCCATACAGGCTTTAGCACCTGTTGATACAATAGCAATTTATTTTCGGTTGACAATTCCGAATTTTTCCCGAGAAGCCAATACATTTTGCGATATTTGATATTAAGCTCATCTTTCTTCTTTTTAACGTGCTCTTTCTATCTGAGCCTGGTATCTAAGGTCATCCCTAGATATTTAGCATTATTTGCATACGGAATCTGCAGACCGTTAATGATTACAGGTTTGTAACTGACTTTTAGATTGGTGAAATTCATATGCTTGAATTTCGATTCATTGAGCCCGATACTCCACATTTTTATCCATTTTATGAATTTGTCACATGCTTCTTGGAGTTCCGTTGTCGATTCCTCGATAATGTTTCCTACTGAGAGAACTGCAGTGTCATCGGCAAATGTTGCAATGGTAACATCGTTTAATTGAGGTAAATCTCTGGTGTATAGCAGGTAAAGAATAGGTCCCAAAACACTACCCTGCGGGACTCCTGCCGAAATCTTTTTTAGCTCGGAATATTCATCTTGTTTTGGTCAATCTCTATGTAGTTTGAAGAGTAAACCTCTGTGCCACACTTTATCGAAGGCCTGCGCCACATCTAAGAAGATACTAGAACAAACCTTTTTCCTTTCTAATGTATTCTCAATGACATCTGTAAGCCTATGAACCTCCTCAATAGTTGAGTGTTTCTCTCTGAAACCAAACTGATATTCTGGGATAAGATTTCTTTGTTCTATGGTTCTTTTCAACCTTTTGAGCAACAGTCTCTCAAACAATTTCGCTAGTGTTGGTAGAAGTGAAATTGGCCGGTAGGATTTTCTATCATTCGGTGGCTTGCCCGGTTTCGGAATCATTATTACTTCTGCTACTTTCCACTGCATTGGCACATGCTTTTTCCTGAGAATCGCATTGATTATGTGCAGTAATTTACGGGTACCTTTTTCAGGCAGCTCATTTACTATTTGCCCTGTTATCAGATCATAACCAGGAGCTTTCTTTACTTTTATGTTCTTAATTTCAGCTTTTAGTTCTTTTAATGTTACAGGCCTGATCTCTTCAAAATCAGTTATTCTGGGCGTATCAGCAGTGTTTTCGTCATTGGTCTGCTGACCTAGAGGTTGAAATGTTTCTTCAAGATGTTCAGCAAACAGGTCAGCTTTATCTTTCGCACTTCTAGCCCATTTCCCATCGTTTGTTTTGATTGGGGGGATCTGCGTTTTTGGTCGTTTTAACCCTTTTGTTGCTTTCCAGAGGGAATAGTCGGTATCTTTAGTTGGAGCTAGGGAACAAAGGTATTTTCCAATTGTTTCATTTTTCACTTTTTTTATGAGTGCCTTAAGTTTGATGCACGAGTTGTTTAAGGTGGTTTTATCTTGCGGCGCACGCGTAGTCTGCCATTTCTTTCGGGCTTTTCGTTTTTCCTGCACTAGTTCTCTTACTTCTATTGGGTAAATAACGGAGTTTTCTTTCCTGGATGATAATTTGGGGGTGGATTCCCAAGCCGACCATTGTATGACATCAAGGAGCTTGTCTAGTTCTTCTTTTGTTTCATTTTCACTTTTGATTGGCACTTGAAGTTCTATTTTTTCCTCTACCAACTGACTAAACAGTTTCCAATTTGTTTTGTTGTTTGTGAGCTGAGGTGAATTTGTTTTTTCTATTACATTTTCACTAACCGTCATAATAACAGGAGAATGATCAGATGTTAGACTTTCATCATTTTCTAGGAAGATGTAGCGTTCCGATATGCCTTTAGTGATGTAGAAATCTATTAGATCTGGGATTTTGTTAGGATCATTTGGCCAGTACGTTGGTTTCCCTCCTGAGTAAAATTCACAGTTTAACTATTGGCTAGCTGCAAGTAACTCTTTGCCTTTTGGAGAGGTTAATCTTGAACCCCAGAAGGTATTTTTTGCATTAAAGTCACCTCCAATAATGAAGTTACTTCCTAATTTCTGGAACAAGTTAATGTAGTCTTCTTTCTTAGAGGTTATATCGTGGGGGGCAATATATCGCAGATATATTACAGGTGTTGTGATAACTAAATTTAACCGTCACGGTGGTTACTTGCATGGATTCTTTTTCTATTTTTAATTCTTCATGATGTTTGATATTATCTCTAATAAATATAGCTGACCCTCCTCTTGCTCGTTCTGCAGGATGGGTGGTATGGTAACAAGTATATATCTCCCGATTGATACGTAGGAGCTGCTGGTAAGATGTGTTTCTGATATTAAGCATATATCAATTTTCTTGGTTTTTAAAAATAGTTCAAATTCTTCTAGGTGTTGTGTTAATCCGTTTGCATTTCATATGGCTATTCTTAATGAGTAGTTTTGATGTCTGGTTTCTGCTCCGGAATTATGAATTGAACTATTTATTGCATACATTATTTATGTTTAACTATTTTGAAGCTTGGTATTTCCAGCAGATTAAGTCGATCCAGAATTAACTTATTTAGCTTATT
Source organism: Nephrotoma appendiculata (assembly GCA_947310385.1). NCBI lineage: Eukaryota > Metazoa > Arthropoda > Insecta > Diptera > Tipulidae > Nephrotoma > Nephrotoma appendiculata. Next base: position 75,967,202 of record OX371225.1, read on the forward strand.
CTGTTCCTCAAGGCTCTTTAAAATTGCTTGGACAGTGTTTTTGAAATTTTTAGTACCGTTGGTCTCATTTTCTTTCGAATTTGAAGCGGCCTGAGCATATGTGTAATTCTCCCTACGCATAGATGCTTCATTTCTTGCTCGATCCTTCTTTGGATGACTTAGAGGGGGTTTGCGTACCTGATCCCTCATTTTCTGTAGCTGCTTGGCAACCTCACATCATCGGTAGCTTGCTGGATGTTGCCCATAAATATTTATACATTTTGCTGGTTCTTCTTTAGATAGTTTGCAAGTTTGTGTTGGGTGCTTTTCAGCACATTTCACACATCTTGGATCGCGCGCGCAATATCGTTGCCTATGCTTATAGCCTTGGCATTTTTTACATTGTACTATTCTTGTACTGCCTCTTTTAACAGCTTCGATCTTTACTCGCATGTTGAGTATGCCAGTTATATTGTAAATTTTTTCTATTTGCTCGAATTTATCAAAGGTTAGCATGAACAGGGGAAGCCTTCTTTTTGAAACGGGTTCTAGTCGGTTCTCCCCGCTACGTCTCTCTTTTTTAATAATGTTCACGGCATCAAGGATTTTAAATCCTTTATTTTCTTGGTCCTCCATTATTGAATTAGTTTCACAGGTTGGATGTAGTCCTCTTCCCATGACCTTGATGGGACGATCGTTTTTATTTTCGTACGTGTACCACTGATATTTTTCCTTATTCAGCTTCATTGACAAGTTTCTGTATGCGTTTGGATTTGAAGTGTTAATCTTCCATACATTATTGTTCAGAGCAGTAATTTTATACTCTTGTTCCGTAACATTACTCATTACACTTTGGATTTCTGAGTAGTTGGTTACTCCTACTATAAAAATCGGTGGTGGGGCTTTTACCTTTGGCTGTGCTTCATTTTGTTGAGCTGGTTGCAGTTTGAGTGATTTTTCTACTTCTGATGTGGACTCAGCGTCATTTATTGGTGGAGGTGGTTTTTCTTTTGGTTTAGCTGCTTGTTGTTGTTCTAGAGCTTGTTGTTTATTGATGATTGAACGTTTTCTAGAAACCTCTTTTGAAGTTGATGGTAAAGTTTCTGCCATTTCTGGTGAGTGTTGAGTTTTCCTTTTCTTACTTGGTCTTTTACTCCGTTTCAACATCCAATTTGTTTCTCTTTCTAATTCTTCTTCGTCCGTATGGAATGGATTAATGTCATCATCGATTGTAGGGCAGGGTGTCTTCCCAAGTTCTGCACGTGTTTCAACTGCTTTTTTGAGTTCTTCATTCTCTCTCTTTAAAATTGTGAATTCTTCTTTCAATTTAGTTGTAAATTCCTTTATTTCACTTAGTTGCTCACGGAGTTCGGCATTTTCCTTCTCGTGCTGAAATATATTTTCAGTTGAACATCTTGGTAAATTGGTATTTCGTCCGAATGGGTTAAACAATGATTTTCCCACCCCATAATCTACTGGGCCTGCCTCCGAAGAGCGTGGATTTGTCAGCATATCCGCTGCTGTACCACCTGGGGTATTACTTCCCGTATTATTTTGTTGTACTCATTGTTTGTTTTAGCCAATTTATACCACTGGCATTTGGTCCCCGGTAACACTTTGCTACTGCCGAAGCAGTACCCGCCCCCCGCGACGAGGACGCGGCTACCTTGGTGTTACCTAGGTGTACACAGAGACAGCCGAAGCCCTCTGAATACCCTAGGCTGAGGGGCATTTATTTATATGAAAAAGCATAAATGCTGTAAAAATATGTATTTAAGAGACAAAATTTCAAAAAATACTTATGAAAAAAATCCGTGCATTTCTCTTTCATTTTCTGTGTTTTCCCTATTCCAAATCCGTTTATTTATATTTTTCTCAATTTTTTGTTAGATAAAAATATTATTTTATTTAAATGATCGTATTCACGGTAAGATTCACTTATAATGAGACTTTTTAAAACTGACAAATCAACTATACCAACTCGATATCAACTCGATATTTATAAATTCTAGTATGGTGTCCAAGAAAATATTAAGCGAAATGTCAAAATAAATCGAAAACGTAAAAAAACCCACATGTAATTTAGTTGCGTTTCCGCTTGCGTATCCGCATGCGGAAATTCGGCATGTCTGTTTCATGCATTAAGCTCAAAACAGAACAATAGCGAAGGCGACGAGGGAATCGCCTGCCAGGCGAGAAAATTTTTTCAGTGAATTAAATTTAGAGTTTATTTTTATTTTTATCGCGATCAGAAAAATGCGCTAACTGTTTTTTATTTATACAAGTTGGTAACGCCCACGATATTGAAACTTGGAACTTAAAATAATCCCATGTTCAATTTCATCGTTGTGTGCGCATTGCGTCACTGACGACAACAAAACAAAAATTTACATTGAATTTGTCGATTTTTCGACAAATGACTTTTCCTCATTGTGCACATTGCGTGCACAATGATTATAGTTTAGCCAGAGACAACCTAACAGAGATATTTCATTCTATGCAAATGTAAAAATTTAAACCACATGTCTATTTTCCGTAAATAGTCGAACACCTTCAAAAATATTTTATTTTTTTGCGTATACGTATACGCAGTTTAACGAAAAATCACACATACAACGATGGCATTGGAATTATCAGAAATAAATTTTGTTTTAATTTTTTAGTTCAAATGGAAATTCGTTTTTGATTGTCTGTGGTATAACTAAACACTTTTTTATAGTTTACACTATGTTTCAGTTTATGGTCGTAATATTTGCGAAAATAATTCGTTGAGATATATTTAATAGGGGTAGAATAATTATGAGTATAAAACATACAACTATAAAATTGTTAATACATATGTTTACTAACAAAATATTATGTGCCTGTTTGTTGCTATTATGAAATAATTGTTACGTCTAAAAATCTATGAAACTGTCAAGCTTCTATATCGTGGGTAACGCCCCAACGTCATATGCCAAAAATATAAAACATAAACAATTTTTATAATTTTAAAATTTTTATTTTATACGAGTATGCTATCTTTAAGAATCCATTTTGGCATAGATAAAGTATGTCGTCGTTATGGCATTTGGCTGTTTTTTTTATCGCTATAAGCTGGCGCTTTTGTTCTGTTAGCTACGGCGATATTGCGGCGATAAATTTTATTTATTCGTTGACGCTCGTCGGTGCAGCTCTTGTTCTGTTTCGAGCTCAATATGATAACGTCGTGTCCTAAACAGAACAACTAAACGTAAAAATAATTTTTATTATAAATTTTTATTTGCCCCAAACTGTTTTAGTCTCTCTTAGAAAATGAAAAGATTTGGTCGTCGTAAATAATTTTCAAAATCTAGAAAAAATTGTTTTCATAATTTTTACGTCGCTTTTTCCAAAAACAAAATTTTTAATTCTTTGAAAAGTTTATTTAGAAATGACATACGAGTAGATATCGTATTGGAATTTTGCATATAGGAATTGGGTTGGTTTAAAAATTTTGCAACGGTTTTTACATAATCCCTTGTCATTGTTGCGAAATCTTGTGTATATTATCTGGTATAATACTACTGACAACAACGTATAATCCCACGAGAATGAGAGTGATAGAATAATTTCAATAATTATACTCTGTTGCGTCACCCTACTGCGAAATTTCATGATTTAGTATATGTGCACGAGATCATGAATATCGAGTCCTGGAATGGTAATGGAGGCTGGCACATGTTGGCGTGTTAATGATAATTGCTCTTCTAACTGACTTCTTTCAAGCGGTGAGAGTGTAGTATTATGCCATTATGCCCATCGTACACCAAGTCAAGTAAGTCCTGTTTTGTATTCTTTAAGTAATCTAATACTATAGGGTTAATTTGAGGAAGCCGCTCAACACCGACTAGACCTCATCTGTTCGATATTCTTGGTTCTATACAAAAAAAATTATAATAATTTGAGAGAATTTGATGACCACCTTGTTAGATGAAATCTCCCTGTGCTGTGAGATTTTATAGTTGCTGTAGTGCCGGCAGACCTACCTCAATGTTGTCCGTGCTAATGAGTAGGTCATCCAAATAGAATTGTGACTTGATGATTTTTTTTTTGGCTAGCGGAATTAATGTTCTTATAGCTAGATAGTTGGTGGCAGTAGTATCATATGTGATCATATGTGATAGTCCTTTCTCAGAGTATACGATAGTAATCTTAACCTTCTGTGTTAAGTCAAACTTGACGAAACTTTTTCGCAAAATCGGCTGTGATGAAGATCTTCTGTTTTCGCCATTGTAAGCATGTCGTCTAAATCCCTGTTTGGGGCCATTCATCATAATGTCGTTTATTAAGGGTTCAGTATAGTTATTTTTGCTCATGTGACAAATACCTCACGAAGCTTGGTTGTTGTTTGGTTTGAAAACACCATGTGGTTTAGATCTATGTATATTTCTGGGAATTCTTGATATCATTGCCTATGTATGATGAGGCTCTTCTCCGTGATTCTCCAAACTTCGCGTGATTGTCCTTAAATGGAATTTTGCCATCAATGTTGTTTGGAATGTCTTTTTTACTTCATTTTCATCTTCCATGTGGCTTATTTCCTCAGGAATGTCGTGTTATGCATGAGAGTGTGGTTGGACTAGTTATTTGTAGATGTACTTTTGATGTTGTGTTAGACAACGTACACAAGGAGTTTTTTCGATGATTAGTTTGTTTCTGTCTAATGTTGAAGCCTTCCTTGGCATCCCTTTAATAGAGACTAGCTGCTTACCGTTGTGGCATGTACCCATGACCTCTAGTAATTGAAATCTTCTTTCTAGTAAATCTAAGACTTGCTTCAGTTGTGAAATTCCCCATGGCTTGTTGTTTCGAGTAGCCTAGTGGATTCAGGGTCCAGTTTTTTGCCTAGAACGAACATTGCTAGTGCTTCGAAAGGAGAGCTCATCTCTAGCTTGTTGATGTTGTGTAAAGCATTTCGATTGTAGTATCATCCAAGGATCGAATTGGTTCCGCTAATGCTACATGCATTGTTGGTTACATGTAACAATAAGCTGAAGTTATTATTTGCCAGTAACCTGGCGTTATGGTGCCTTGCTTATAGTGGGTCTATTTTTTAATTCATCCTGGGTAATTTTACTATGCACACTGCGTTTTTATTTGCGAACTGTGCTTACACCGCGCTTACTCGGTTCTTCAAATTTTACTCTGAAATTAATGTCAGTGTACGAAGAGTGTGCAAAGTAAAAAACAATTTTTTACTCTATGCACACCGGATAATTTTACCCAGTACAACCTTTGCTCGGTGTACACTACCCGGGGTAAGCCTGCTTGCTTAGGTTTAATTAAAAAATAGACCCACTATTTCCCAGGCTCTCGTTTGTCACCAGTTGTTGAGAGATGATTAATTAACTAGACCGCTCATCCGCGTGAATTTAACTTTAAGTATGTCATCTTTATTGTGTTTGATAGTTGGCTCTTATTGCGGATGAGCTCTGTGAACAGGTCTTTGAAACAGTTCCACTGCTCATACTCGCCATTAAACGTTGTTAATTGTGTTTTGGGAGGGTGTACCCGGGCTTCTCCAGAAGGTTTTGTTGTTTCTTTATCCTGGTTGCTCTGCCATCGCAATATCATTGAATCCACTATATCCTTCAGACTTTTATATAGGTAATTGAGAGCTCTATGTGTATGTATTAATTGCTCCTATGGCTTGGGATAATTGATCCATTTTTAGGTTTATGTATTATGTAGGACTGTTGTTGTTGTTGCCACACGCGTCTTCCTTGGTGTGAATTTTTCTGTGCATACTCCTCATCAGGACATCTTGCTTCTTCAGGAGCCTCCGGTGGGTATATGTGACAACCCTTTGCTGGGATTGACAAACTGTTGCCGGATGTCCGATATTCGAAATCTGCTGGTTGTCCATACAGGACATTGGTGATGGTGTTGGCAGTGTCACATTGTTTAGCAGATCGGCAAATAATTTGTCGTTTGCTTCGGCAACTGTTTGTCTTGTTGCTCTATAGTGATTTCCTCTTCTAATGTAGGATTATGTCGTCATCCCTGGCAAGAAAATCGCAGTATAACTTTTTCAGCTCTTCTATCCTCCTGCAGCAACTTCCCCATTTAAATTTTGATGATCTTATGTGGCTCTCGGATTTTTCTCGTTGTTCACTTGTTCAGTTTTGTTGACTTATTTCCTATAGTTTGGTTATAAAAATGATAAAAATAAAATTGAATTGAATAAAATTGATTTTTTTTATTGAACAGTTTTATTTAATGAGTATATTGCGCTTACTACTGACGGGGGCTTTAATTTAACATGAGATGGTAAAGTATTCCAGCAACCAAGACCCTTGACAGAGAACGACAAATTAAATAGCCTGATCTTATTTTTAGGAAATCTCTATTTACGCGGCAAATTGGACTTTCTCAACTTCACAAATAAGTATAAGGACGGCTGTGTATCTAACACCTTATATATTGATTTACGAATAAGAAATGTATAATACTTTTCACCCAAACCAATCAATTTCTAAATATTATTTTTAATAGGTTTTATATTAAAAATATACTTTATTCAGATTTAAGAAATAGGTGTATGCTTTACCTTCCCAAAAGTGTCAACTAGAAACTGTAGATATTTCTAGATTCGACGGCACAACATTTAGAATCGTGTCCAATTTTATTATTTTCTTTTGAAATTAAAATAGAATTGAAAAAATAACAAATTTGACAGCATAATTTTTTAATAGTCTTTTATTAGCCTATAGTCAGATCTGATTTACGTTTCCCATAAATGGGCGACAATGGCCAACCAAATTTGAGTTATATTAACATCTGAACTTAAATGTACGATTTTTGCCAAAATACTGTTTGGATCAAAAAATCGGCCGTATATACAGCCCACATGAATTGATTATTCGAAATGAAATCCTAGTGAATTTTAGCCATAATCGGTTCTCCAGAAGCGGCAGCTTCTATTTTGAAAAGAATATTATTTACGCGGAAAACAATTCTGAACGAAAATATTCTAAATAAAATTTGCGTCTATCGTTCTTGATTTGTTTACACAATTTAAGCGGAAATTACGATTTTTGATAAAAAAAACCGTTTTTCAGCAAAAATGTGTTCGTTGTGCAGCTCAGATGACTGGGCCACCGGAAGTAACATCTGCCATAGGAGATTTTTCGTTTTTTCAGCGAAAGTGACAGCTTCAATAGAAGTTTTTTCATACAACAGATTCAGAATTAATTTTACAATAATATCAGTCCAGATAAGTTTCCAAAGTCTCTGCGGAAACGACGATTTTTGTCGAAAAACTATTTTTCTTTTACGTTTTTTGCAAATATTTTGAAAAGTAACAAAATAGCATTTACGAAAAAACGATTGAAAATAAAAAGATTGTAAATTAAATTTCAAACAAAATGAATGAATAATTATATTTTAAATTTTACTAAACTTTACTTTTACAAACTATGCGGATAGTCAATCGAAATAAAAATTTATGATAAAGCTTTTTCCATAAATTTGGAGATCCATGCGAAATGTTGTGGACATCAGTATAGCAGAAAGTGCAGCTTCCGTAAGGTGTTTTAATTTTTGCAATGAAGATTAAATTTTGAACACCAGTTAACCTTATTGGCTTTCTGTAATTCAAGCAGGTTCCGTTTTTCGATTTACAACTTAAGTGCGGTGTATTCGAGATCTATGTACATTGATCGTAAAATTAACCCGGGTTTTACTACGTGACATAAAGAAATTTATTTACACCTTGTTCAAGCGTACCACCAATCCCGATTGAACCATCGCACGTACCCAAGACGGCCATCTCAACACCTCTTGGTCTTTTTGAATTTACCAAAATGACTTTCGGCCTAAGGAATGCATCACAGACTTTTCAAAGACTGATGCATTCTGTATTATTCGGCCTCAAATTCTGCTTTGTCTACTTAGATGATATTCTGATGGCATTTAAGCCATTCGAAAATTATCTTGAACATCTCAGAAATTATCAGAACATGGTTGAATCGTTAATTCCGACAAATGCGTCTTTGCATTATCCGAAATTAACTTTCTTGGCCATTTAATAAACGAACAAGGCATTCTTCCACCTTCAGACAAAATGAAAATCATTAAAAATTTCGAACGGACTGTAAGGGTTGATCAACTGAAACGATTTTTGGGTATGCTCAATTTTTACAGACGTTTTATTCCCTGCGCTGCTGCAGACCAAGTTTTACTTAATGACTTCTTGAAAGGCTACAAGAGAAGAATAAGAAAACACCAATAGAATGTACTTCAGCATCGATTGACGCATTCAACAATTGCAAGGAGAAACTATGTCAAGCAAAACTCCTTGTACACCCAATCCCCGACGCTCGGTTGGCAATTATGGTTGACGCATCCGATCACGCAATCGGAGCAGTGGTACAGTAGTTCATCTCGAATGCATGCGTCAACATTTTTTCTCAGTTTGTCTAAGCAAGACGCAGCAACTTTACAGTTTTTCGATAGAGAGCTGCTCGCAACTTACTCGGGCATTAAGCACTTCTGGCATCTCCTCGAAGGTCGTGAATTCACATTGTTTACCGACCCATTTTATCAGAATCCGGATATAAAGAAAATTTCTCCACGTCAATTTCGGCATCTAGATTTCATCGGTCAATTTACAACCGATATCCAGCACATCTCCGGCGTTAACAACGTCGTTGCGCAGATACCTTATCACGTATAGATCAAATTTCTGTTCCTGAAAGCATTGACTATACAATAATCGCGGATGCATAAACCAATGATGCAAAATTGCGACAAATCTTGCATAGTAACAGCATGCCACTAAATCTCAAGCAAGTCCCAATAACGTTTAACTCCAATAAACACATATATTGCAATATTTCAACTGGTACACCTCGACCATGCATTCCGTTAAACTTCCGGAAACAAGTTTTCGACTCATTACACAATCTTTCACACCCTGGAATCCAAGCTACCACCCATATATTAAATAAAAATGTTATCTGGCCCTCGAAAAGTTTTGCAGAAATACATCTCGACATCATTGGTCCTTTGCCGATTTCTGATAGCCAGCCATACTGCGTCACGCTAAAAGATCGTTACACGCGTTGGCTTGAGGCGGTTCCTGTACCGGACATAACGGCTGCCACTGTCGCGTTCTCCGTATATACAACTTAGATATCTCGTTTTGGCATTCCAGTATCCATTCTTACAGATCAGGGAACTCAGTTCGAATCAGAACTGTTCGAAGAACTATCCAAATTATTAGGGTTCAAACGGGTACGAACCGCAGCTTATAATCTAAAGTGTAATGGCATGGTTCAAAGATGGCATCGCACTCTCAAGGCTGCCATTATGTGTCACGAGCGCTCCGACTGGACCAGCATACTTCCGACAGCCATGTTAGGACTACGATCGTCGTTCAGTGAAGAATTGCAAGCTTCCTGTGCTGAGTTAATTTACGGGAACACGATAAGACTACCTGGACAATTCCTGGACAATTCAAATACAGTCTCACAAAGCGAGTTCGTGAGACAGTTAAAAAATCACTTCGTCGAACTAAAACCATCGCCAGAATCTCGGCACTGCACCGAAAAAACATTCGTCAGTCAGGAACTCAGGACTTGTACTCATGTTTTCTTACGTATGGACGCACTGAGCAAATCCTTTCAACTGACTCAAACCCTGTTTCACGGCAGCTGACACAACTTTTAAACAAGACTTCATGCAAAGCGCTGACATACCGTCAGGCCATAAACAGACTTACACTAAGCCAAGTTCCGAGATTGTTAGATAAAGACACCGTTAGATAAAGACACCTTTACGTTTTTTGGATTCGCTGTTTCGCTCAAACCGCGTTTTCGCTGGGGAGGGAGTGTGTAGCGTATATCGACAGTATCGCGGATAACTGTATCTTCAGTAACTGTTATAATTAATGACAAAACTTCTTTTAGGGAATAATGTACGTCAATATATAAGTATCAAGTCATACAAAAAGGAAGTCATTAAAGATCAACGCAATCGTCATAGGCCCTATCTAGAATAAGCGGGTTGACTCTTTAGATGCAAATCCAATAAAAGATTGGTTAGATGTATTATACATTAACCGTAATTAAAAAATTGGCCTAATACCAGATTCCCATCAAAAAATATGTCCACCATCATCCCATTACGCTCGCTATAATCATGATCAGTCGATCTAAAACGCAGCTACTATTCAGCCAAAAGTTGTTATCTACTTGTTCTAGGTAGTTCTTCAGTTCTACTAAAGTCTTACCACGCAAAAGCAAAATTGCGGGGTATCCTACAGGATACAAAAAGTGTGTCAAGTGAATTAATTCTTTGTTTTGAAAATACCGACTTTACCGATAAAAAGTGATATTTCGATGGATTACCAACTTAAACACACTGGATTAAAATTCAATGTGACGACTTTTCTAGAGACAATCAATTTTATCAAAATCCATTAAAATTTCTAAATTGGAAAAGGTAATGTTTTTTTGGTTGTAATAGGGCATAATTGCAATAGCAGCATCAATGGCCATACTCAGTCGATTCGGTTGCCATTATTACCAATAAATACGTGGTTCGCCGCATCAAATTCCATAAATAAACCGCCCGAGATAACATCGCGCTCCACTTCAAAACAACACCTCATATTTAATATGTGCGTGATTGATAGGAAATTAACGCGAATTCAATAACTACCGCACCAAAAGAAAAATTCGTTAATAAATATTTTTGGTTTCATTTTATCAAAATGGCATTCCCCTGTGGTCATCGATGTGTGCCGATAGTTCAAATTCCGCTTTGATAAGATAACACAATAAAAATATTTACAATCCAATGCTTTAATCTAAGTTGACATCTAGCGGCAAATATCATACTAATCGTTTTTGTTTTGTAACTTTACTATTAATTCGCCGTAATGTACGATATTATAAAATATTTTCGTTTTATAAACTTTTCTGTACTAAAAATAAACTCAACATCCAGGCGTATTACTAAGATTTTATATTAACACACTACCGGCGAAAATTTTACAGTCATAGCGCTTCGCTATACATATTTTATTAAGATCATTAGAGAAAAAGGCCATAGCAGCAGAATGCTTATTAATATTGTACCGTTAAAACTAAGGTTTATAAAAATAAATAAATATCCGGTAATTTATTAAAGTTTCGATGAATCATTTTTTCTTGGCTTTTGGTTTTTTGGGACTGCGACCTTTTGCACCCTTTTCCCCTTTTTTCTTCTTTTTCTTTTTGGGTTCAGGCGGTGGTGGTGGTTTTTCCGTAGGATGCCGTGCCAAATAATAGTTGGCCAATTCGTAGATGAGAAGTGCTTTCTTTTTCGGCGCCTGTTGCCATTCAGCGCATGTCTGATCGAATAAATCTGTGTCCATCTTCATTTTGAATTCTTTAATCAATGCTTTCAAATTATCAAACGTGGCTAGGTCCACCTCCTGTTCCAGTAGTTTATGCATGAAATGACCAGCGTTCCGTTTCATCCTTTTCTTTTTCGGTTTAAGCGCAACAAATTTTATACGATCGACCAGAATATCACGAAATACAACCGGTTCCGGTGGATTTGGCATCATCGCAGCTTTATAAATTATTTCTAGCTCGGGATCTTTCGACTTTTTCAAATTAATTTTCTCCTCCTCTTCGTGCGTAACGTAAAAGTCTTTGCCAAACGAAATCAATTTTACGGGTGAACTATGTCTTATCAGCTTCAAAAATTTCATTACATCTTCGCGACTCCATGGATTATGGCCGAGAAAAATACGTTTCAAATTTTTTGCGCGCTTAATACCGATCGCTATAAATTTGGCTTCGATTGTTGACAAACGATTGTCCTGCAAATCGATTTCTTCGATTGTCGGATGCACCTTTATTGCGTTTTTGAATAACTTGCCGAACGTTACATTCGAAATGCCATTCCATGCGATTGATAATTTTTTCAATGCTTGATTATCATGCAGCCCATTAAGAAGTCCAATTATCGCGTCCTCCTCATACAGCTCATTCCAAGATAGATCGAGCTCCTCCAGTGCTGTATTGTGGGCAAGAAGGTAGTATAATTGCATCCCAGTCTTTGTGTACAGCTTATTATAGCTGAGATCCAACACCTTACAATAGTCATTATAACTCATCGCTTTGCAAACGATAAATCCACCATCATCGCGAAGGTTGCAATTTCGAAAACTCATGTACTCAATACTCGGGGACAACGAGATGCCGTCAGCCAAAATTTCAAGACCTTCTTTTCCAATACAGCAATTACTGAAATTCAAATATTTAAGAGTTTGGCTCATGCGGATAAATTCATTCAGCGGCTCGCAAGCCCGTTCATCAAAAAGCGTGTACGAAAGATCAAGTTTGGTCACGTTAAGTATCGGCGGACCATGTAATGCTTTAGCCAGCAATCTTATTCCAAGTGTATCACTACCATACCCACTAAGGTCAAGTTCGGTTTCCCCTTCGAATAATTTCTTGAGCGCCGAAATCGGTGTCACATTGTATGTATTGCAATCGGCCAAATACTTATCATATGCGTGCAACTCAAGATCTTCGACTTTTTTATAGTGCTCAGCGAATACCTCCTCAAATTCGTCTACAGGATATTGACTAAATATGTAAGCATCATCGTCAACGATGGCACTGTTCGATACGCTACAGGTTACAACGCATATCGGAGGCAAAACAAAATCTTCGGAGCATGGTGGTGTGAGCTCAGTAAGGCAAGAACTATATGAGCTGCACTGATCAAGATCCTCCGCATCTGGTATCTCCGGTTCGGCCACATCCGGTATGACATCGAAAAAATTCGGTCCTTCTAGATCTTCAACAGATGGTGAAATGTTTAGAACAGGAATTTTACCAGCACCTTGATCATCGTCTAGGATTTTATTAAGAAGTGCTATTGTCTCGGGGTTTTCGGTTTCCATTTTTGGCCGCACGGTGACAGTTTGCAGGAAAACAAATTATGACAATAATCAAAATGTTACGGACTACTGCGCCTTGCAGTGCAACTTACGAAATTATGTTTGCCAGTTGGTTTATTTTTGGATAACTTTTTATAATACCGGCCACCATTTTATTGGTGTCATTTAATGTTTTTGTTCCCACTATTATCATATGGATCCGGCTAGTTCGATTTCGGCAAAAAATTAGATATATGAACTGCATAATGTATCGTGTTAGATGCGCCATAGTGGATTTGGTCCGTTATGATATGATTCTGCTTAAAATTAATAGCAAATTGGTAAATGATATTGTAGGGATCAAGACAGCTAAACCTAAAGCATTGACGCTCCTGCAATAGCTGGACTAAATTTCAGAAAAAAACTTAAAATTCATTTTTGGGAAAGTTAGGTAACGTATTATTTTGACTGTCAATGAACCAATGAAAATTGTCTATTCTCACAAGAATGAGCAACTATTAGGAAATCATTAATCCCTAATCCCTTTTATTGTTGAAATTCCGGTTCAAAATGATTATAGGTAATGTATAAAATACGTTAAGCACGAAACTACCAGTAGAATGCATAAGGAAAGCACGGTAATTGAAAGTTTCATTTTTTGAAATTCGGCCACATTTGTTATGTCATCGAACTTGGATTGCAGGCGAATGAGGTGACATATTCCAGCAAATTAATCGATGATCTACTCATAAATACACCAATAACCGAAAATAAACGAAACATACGGAATCTGGGACAATAAATTTTATCCGTTCATTATCCTGAAGCTTAGATATATCCAGCACACTGAGCATATCCAGCACACTGAGTGCTCACTAAAAATAAAAGAATTTTTCATATAAAATTTGGTGAGGCCTCACTAAAAACAGTGAGAATCTCAGTGTGCTGGATACGCCCATTGACTCATCAAAATGTCACCAACAACTTTCCTATCGAATTCAGATATAATTTCAGTTCGGGCGCTGTTTTCATATTGGAGTTTTTGTTAAGTTTTCAATCAGTCAACATTTCGGTTCAACTTGAGTAACAGCATCGTGTACAACATGTAATTATCCTGAAGCTTAGAACAAAACAGGCTTTTCGAAACAATATGAAATGTCAGCCGTCATCGTGAATTTTCAGATTAGTTGTAACATTTTTTGCTGACAGTTAGGTTTGTACATCTCGACGTTGCCTTTAAAAATGGAGCCGCGCTTCTTTAGAGAGCGTACAGAAGACGACGACTACGTGCATTTTGACCTTCTTATGATCCTTCTCTAATTAAAGCCAACTTTGGGACCCACAGGTAAAATTTTAAAATATTTGTATTTAATGATTCTCACCTAAAACACTGTATTTACAGGTAGTAAATTTTCTTACAGAAGACCAATTTCTATCAAATGGCTAAAAATACCAACTGAACCAATTTTAAAATGTTACAAATAAAAATTCAGTAAATTGTACATGAATCGTCTTTTTAAAAACTACGAAACTCGTTTATCGCAAAATAAATCAACTTACACAAATTATCGATATCAACGCAGACACCCTTTTTGCATAAGCTTTCAACAAACATTTTTTACAACTTTATAAATCACCCACTCAAAACAAAACTTATATTTTACCGCATAACATTACCATGCGATTATCGCACGAACTTCTCATAAAATTCCAGTGTCATTCTGTTTGATTAGGTGATTGTGGCAAAATAATAAGTTTCAACACCAATTCTACTCATTTAAATGCCAATGCAACAAGTAGAGGAAAAACGGAAAATTAATAAAAAAACATAATAAAATTTTATTTCCACTGTCACGAGACCTGACAAACACAATATCATTATTATCGGTATTATTATTGTTGTTATTTTTTATAACACGGTACCGATGTCGCGTTTATTGTTTATTATTTCGCGGTTCTGCCTATATTCCTGTTTACCAAAAAGTTTCGTTATTTAGAAATACTTGTGACAAATTAGTTGTGACACTATAATCACAACACTTGTTGATCTCATATATATTTTATCTCGTAATAATCTTTGTAACTAAAGCTTCAAATTTCGTCAATAGTTATACATTTTGCCACTTGGAGGTGTACTGTCTAGTGTCTATACACAAAACATAAAATTTTACGCTTGAATTAAATCGTTTACAAACACCACTCATATATAGATTTGACCTAATACACCATATATGTATGTTATTTAAACCACGTATAAGGTACCCCCTCTTGCCAACGAAATCATAAAATGTTGGAAAACACCTTTTGTTAAATCAATAAATAACAAAAAAAAAATTAAAAAAATTTGGTTGTGCTGCTAATCGACGCCTTAAGAAATTTTATTTACACAACTTCAGCCAAGTGGTGTACGTGTGTCTTAATAAAATTTTCTCCCAACTGCTTTAGTAAAAGTGTTACATAACAGCATCCTGAAAATGACCGAAGATAAACGGAAATTTGTTAAATTCGATAGTGATAACAATGAAATCGGTGTGGATGATAATCGTTTGGATTATCTATCGGCGTACTGTGCTAAAACAATGCGAGTGAAAATCGATAAATGGCATAAATTAATGGGCACCGAAGAGTACAGTGTATGTGAAATTAGTGAAGTTACGGTTTTAATCGGGAAATTATCTGAAATAAATTTTTATTGGTTCTTTCAGGTGATTGTGAACGAGTGGCTGAGTGATGTTAATGTAAAATTATTATTGATTTCGATGAGTTCAACGGGGGTAATAATGGCGTCGAATACTTTCCCGGTGCATGGAAAGGGAAAGCTGTGCTATTTTATTAAGAAACATCCGGTGGCGTTGACCAACGATAATATGGCAGAGGTAAGTAAATTTTTGGTTAGTTTATATTTTTATCGATTGCAACAATTCATGAAGCAATGATTATTATGAGTAGAGATTAAGGAGGAATACTTATTTCGGGCGTTCGATATAACTTCCCATGACGATTACCACCGCCGTTAACAATTGATTTCGTTACCCCTCCACTTGGAATACCATTCTAAAATCCAATTCCCAATCAGTATTGGAGGAATACCTAAGTCCGACAACAGCGATGATGCTAAGAATAATAATCGCTTAATAAATTTGTAGTCTTCAAACTGGATTTGAACTGGCGACCCATGGGTTGATAACACTTAGAAATTGTAAAACTACCTCTTAAATAAATCTCTTTTGACACGAAACACATCGATTGTTATATCGCTTCAATTTATGAATCTGCACACCATTCAAACATTCACTCCACCTCCAAACCATAACCGATACGCATCGCTGCTGATCCTCTTGACAAATTGTTCGTTTCATGGCTTCCTGGACGCTTTCCACAATTGACTCATCATGTCCATGACCCTTTCTCTGCCTCGTCGTATTACAGCATACCCCTTTCTAAACTCCAATGCGTGTCACGTTTGCACTGGATCGCTCTCGCTTTTGCAATCAACTCCCCTGCCTTACTCACCCTCAATAATCGTACTGGAGTCTTCCACTGGGGCTCCACCAAGGATCTTTGCTTCATTTGATAAACTAATCGGTCCCTCAGTTTCTCTGGAAAAAAAATGTGTTTAGGTGTGTTTCACTCGCCAGTTTCCATGTTGCTTATCTCGGGAATCAAGCTGCCGCGCAAAACTATCATTTCTTCGTTGCGTACACTCTCGTATGTAGTGACCTAACTTTCTGCATCTAAAGCATCTTCTGTGGCTTTTGATGTGAACTGGCTCAACACTTGACGGTTGTACTTTTCTGTGTCTCCAATAGCTTTGTGTTCGTTTCCTTAACTCCCGTCTTATGATAGTTTGCATCTTCACAATATCCTCGAAATTCCGCTCATACAACTTTATTGCATTATTAGTTAAAATTGCTTTAGTTGCCTCATATTCTAATGCCAACCCCAATACTTCATTCATGGTTTTCCCTTTAGTATTGGTTCTTAAATGAAGTGTCAGATTGTCGTCCATGACAGCACTGATAAACGTATCCACTGTTAGTCCATTCTACACATATGAAGGTAGACTACTGTATATGACGCGTCAATTTCATTACTTCTCTCTTCAGGTATTGTAGGCTTTCCCCGCGTAATTGCCTTTTGCGTTGGAATTCAATCTTGCATAGTTCTCTTATTGTGACTGCCTATACCTTAGTTTCAACTCTGTCATAACACGCTCATAACTCATTTTTGTTACGGATACATTTTGCAAGACATAGGCTGCTATCCCACGAAAAGCCAATATGTGTGCGTTGAGATGCCATCCTGCGCCCCCACATATTTAAAATTAATGAATGAGATTGCTCCGATGAATGTCGCATGCTTTAAAATTCCTTATGAGGTTCCAGCTGTAACGTGACTGATTGGGTGCATTAGTGGTGTAGGATTAAATTTCCTTTCCAAAATAAAATGCGTCACATTACTGAATTTATTAATCATCCATTGAGAGCTCCGACGTGGTCATTATTTGCCAGCTATAGCTCAGGGATTGGGGTGGGGTTTGTCGAAGTTCAACGGATGCTGGTAGACCACTAATATGTATAGAAAAGACAATATACGGAATAGGAAGTAGGTAGGATAACTAGAAATGAACCAACTTACCGAAACATATTAATCAACACTTACCCCCTCATCCTCGGATTACGCCCTTAGCGTCTCATCTCACAAAATCAAAATTATAAAAAGAAATGAGCGAATGAATGAAAACCTTTTTAAATCAAAATAAGAAAGAGATTCCGAATAAACTTAATTAATTTATTGAAAAATCGTGAAATACCCATACCCACACAATGTGAAATAACAAAAAAAATTACTAGTTAGCTAACTCCTACTTATGATGTATGACGTCATTAGTAATTTAACACTACTCTTAAAATCTAGAATTCACTAAAAATAACCGAAAATGACCTATTTACAATTTTATATAATTCCTGAAATTTCGGTTGTTCTTAGTTTATATGTATATATGAATTTAAAATATTATAATATATAAAAAAAATTTAATAAATGTAAATATAAAAAAACAGTTTAACAAAAAAAATACTTAAATTAATATGGCCGCGCCGCGTCGTATGTCCCACGGTGAACGAAGGCTTACAGTATTATTCGTAATTCATGTTGGCATGTCATATACAATGTTGTTTATATAACATGTTATTAGCCGCTTACGTTTATTATTCATACTTTTATTCATATTTTTTTTTTAGATTATAAATGTTTATGTTGGTATCTTTCATAGACTTTTATTATTAATTTCTCGTAAGATTGTTTCACTAAATAACTTGATAACTTATTGTTTATGTGTGGTTGGTTCACTATGTACTGGAAACAGTTTTTGTTTTATAACACTACGTTCATTTAACGTTTATACGGGTTTTTACAATCTTAACCACTGTACCAGATTTTTTGATAGCAACAACCACATAGGTTTTTCACATTTTTTTATTTAATTGTATTTTGTATATTAATATTATTAGGGTGTTTATTATTTAAATATTTTTGTAATGTCGAGAGTCTTTGAGGTACTTTTATAATGTGTGCTTATGTTTTATGAGTATAATTATATTATTTGACTGTTAATTTTTGTGTTTGGCCATGCTAAGCCTTTGACTATGTTATAAAGCCACTCAATTTAATTTAGCTTAATACTACCATAATTTAACACTTAAACTGTTAGTCACTATACTACTGGTATATATTTTTGTTGTGTCACATCGGTTTTTAATTTTTAATATCACTTAACTTTGTTTAAATATATTTTAGTACATAGCCCACTATGTAGCATGCACTCAAAAGTAACTTTTTTGTTAAAAGAATTATTCATTCATTCCACTTTAAAAAACCAAACTTAAGTACTTTAAATTTATTTCACGACTACTCAACGACAATATCAAAGATCGACTCACCGCTCATCAAAAAAAAATCTTTTTTATATTTTTTTTCAGTACACTAAGTTCCCACCAAAACATTTCCTACGGGACCATCCAGTTATTTCTCCTACACATATTTACAATATGAATTTCCCGCCTAATTTGTTATTGTGTTTGTTCAGCAAACGCTATGTCAGGGTTGCCAAACCATCGCAACCTTGGAACGTTCGACTTAAGCATATGATGTTCGACGTTTCACAGCAACTGGTTTGGTCGAAAACGTTTTATTTAGGTGGCCATCTGGAATAGCTTGCGTTGTGTGTCCACTTGGTCGTTTTATTTTCTGATATGTCCCTCCAAATCTTTGAACTGTTTATCTATTTTTACCTCGAAAGACTTCATTTCTTCTCTTAGCTTAACTTGGATGCTCGTAGTTCTCCCATTTGGGCGTTTGTTCGCAAACTATATTCACCTTGCTCTATTCGCAGTTGTTGGTCGAATTTTGCACCTTGCCCATCGACGTTTGCTCTTTGCTGGTCTAATTTGTGCCTGGCTCTGTTCGGAGTTGATCGAATTTAACATCCACTTTTTAAGTTGAAGCTAAAGTGACTGTATCACGTCCAAGCAGGTTTTCTGTTGTTTGGGCGTAGGCGGCTGTACTGATGTGGTTGGTGCTTTTTGCTCAACCGGTCCTTTTGCCTCATCTTAACTTCTTCATCACTAGGCTGGACCTTCTGCTCATCGTTTTTAGTAGCCTGCGAAATCCGTTTCCGCGATCTTCGCCCCCTCCCCCCCCCCCCTCCACTGTTTCAGCATCCTCCTCAAAGACACTCTGCCGTCTTGAAAGCAGCTAGTTCTTTTTGCCTTCTGTTGAAGGCTCGAAGTTCTGCATGCAGCTAAGCAGCATTTGATGTGGATTCGTACTCGATTTTGCAAATAAACCAATCAACTTTTCAAGTTTGCTGCTCATTAATTCACTTTTACCGACCAAACGGCACAATGGTTAAAGTTTTGGCGTTTGGATCGAAGGCTATACCGGATTCGATTCTCGATAGGGGCAGGATGCTAAAAGTTTCATCAGATTTTTCATCATCAAAATATGCTCTTGGATGAAAAACTCAATTATACGACCCTCTACTGGCGTGCAAAACTCATAGGCCGACCCATTTTCTATACCCAGTACTATAGGCTGGCATGGAGCTGTCCAATGTGCAGCAAGTTCTACGAAAATCGGACCATAATCAGTAAGTTGATAGTAGTCATTGTGGATACCAGTTGTTATTTTTTTTTTCTCTGAACGAAAATTTTTTAAAAGAATTAAATTTAATTTTAATTGTATATAATAATATACTAAATATTCAAACTGTTCGTGTTAATAAAATTTAATATTTAATAATTAATATAATATTGTGTATGTATAGTTTTTGTTTAATTAATGTATATATATATATATATATATATATATATATATATATATATATATATATATATATATATATATATATATATATATATATATATATAAATAGTTTGGTGGACGTTTATATATTGACAGTTATTTTGTCTAATACGAATATTTATGTACATTTTAGTCAAGTTCATTCGTATATTATATTTATATGTTATTTGACTTGTAGTCTGTAAAATGGAATGTGGAAAATGTGTTTTGGCTGTTGGTGTGGACAAGATTGGATGTGACGGTTTTTGTGAAAAAAATTTTCATTTGAGTTGTGCTGCTGTGGATCGTGCATGTTACCGGCAAAGCTTTAAATGTGGAAACATTCTTTGATTTTGTGATGATTGCAAAGAATTGGTGAGTAACCGATCTTTTAAGAATATATATATAAAAGCCAAATCGTGGGACAATCAAGACTCTTTATATCAAGACTTGTTGAAAGAAACTAAATTAAATAGACTTCTAATTGAGAATGTGTTGGAGCTACTTAATATTAAGGATAAACGAATTCCTGATGCTATTATACATGGTCTGCCGAGTGCTATTAGCATAGCAAATATTGCATCGTGTGATGATACATCCCCTGTGTCAACTGATTTTATCGAGAAGAATTTTTGTAACACATTTGGTGCTATTAATTCTATATAGAAGAAATTATTAATCCACCTATTCGGTCAGATGTTGATTCTACGAATATAACAACATCTTCAACCTACATTCAAGATGAATTTGTTACTTTATCAACATTGGACCCTGGAAGTTCACAGACATTTGCAGAAGTAGTAATGTCCAGAGGCTCTATTTCCGTTATGCCTGAACCTGCAGAGTGTGAACAACAAATATTTAATTCTGTTTCTACGGAAGTTAAGTGTTTAGATGTACCGTGCTCTGGTAATACTATTAATGTTTCTACATCTACCATACCTACAAAGTTGATTCATGGAACTAATGAGTTAGTTGAGAACTTTGGTACTAAAACTATTCCTGTTCCTAAGATGTTTTGGATACATCTTTCTCGGTTTGATCCTACTACTAAGGAAGAAGATATCTTGGGTATGGCTAAATCCTGTTTGCAAACTGAAGTTTGCAAAGTACATAAGTTGATTTCGAAAAATTCTAACTTACAGAAATTGGAATACGTATGTTTTAAATTGGGGTGTAGAGATGATTTGAAAGTGAAAGCTCTGGATCCTGCTACCTGGCCTATTGGTGTATATATTAAACCTTTCGCCAATTTTTAGTCAACTCGACCTGCAAAAGTAAAGTTTTGGACGTCGGCATCTATACCCAATCCATCTTAAATAATACTTTAAATAATTCTTTTACGATAAGCAATAACACAACTATTCCATTTAATAATTTGTCTGTAAATAAAAAGTTTTGTTTGACATTTGGTCATTTAAATGTTCGAAGTTTGGTGAAACATTTTAATGATGTAACTATTCTTTTACATATTTATCAATTTGATTTTCTTGCTTTGTCTGAGACTTGGCTCACTAAGAAAAATAGAAACAAGTCATTCCAAATAAATAACTACAAATTGCTGCGAGCTGATCGTACTGATTCCCTTGGAGGTGGTGTTTGTATTTATTATCGTTCCTCCTTTAAAATTAACAAACTTTCTTCTAATTCTGTAGGTAAAGTTGAGTTCTTATCTTCTGAGCTTGTTGGAGTATTTGGAAAAATACTTATTTTGATTATTTATAACCCTTCTCCTGTTTATTCAGGTGGCATAGTTAATATACAAGATATTTTTGCTGAACAATTATGTGGATATGAAAGAATTATTTGTTGTGGTGATTTTAACTATAACATGTTGAGCAATAATAGGCTTAGTGATTGCTTAAAAATTAATAACTTATATGATTTACCGTTTGGTCCAACTAGAATTAACAACCATTTAGATTTGATTATTGTTTATGAGCCTGATAAACATAATATTATTTCCTTTGGGCAAATTGAAGTTCCTCCTATTTCAGATCATAATTTAATATTTGAAAGTTATAAGTTTTGTAACACCAGGAGTAAGATATCGTATACTGTTGTTTCTGATTATAAGGCGATTAATCAACTAGATTTGATTGAAAATTTCTTTTTGTTAGATTGGCAAACCATGTATTACTATTCTGAGGTTGATGATATTGTTGCCAATTTCAACTCAAACTTTTTACATTTAGACCAGACTTATGTGCCTCGTAAAAGTGTTATAAATAAATGCTCTACTGCACCATGGCTGAATGCTCATATTATTAAATTAATGAAACGTAGAGATTTAGTTTTTAAAAAACATAAAAGGTTTGGATTACATAATGATTTACAATCTTTTAGATTTTTTAGAAATAAAGATAACAAACAAAGATATTATTTTGAAAATTTGAAAAATTCCAAAATAACTTGGAATAATTTAAAAAAATTGGGGGTTTCTTGCGTCACTAGTGATGCTAGAATTGACTTTTCAGCAGAAGAAATTTTGGTTGGAATCACTAAATTTCGTGATTCCTTGGGTGTTTTACCACTACCTGATGCTAAATCTGATCATTTTACAGGTGATGATTTTGTTTTTGATTGTGTTGATGAAAATATTGTTTTAAATGTGACTCGTGAAATTAAATCTGATTCATTGGCTTATGATATGGTAGATTTTAAAGTCTTAAAACTTTTAATTGATCTATTTCTCCCTCTTATAACTTTTGTTATTAACCAATGTCTGACAAAATCTGTGTTTCCTGATCTATGGAAGGTGGCGTCCATAATTCCGTTACCAAAGAAGGATGTAATTTCCTATATAGGAGATATACGTCCCATTAGTATTTTGCCTGCTCTGTCAAAAGTTCTGAAAAAATCATGCAACGTCAAATGCAGGAACATCTTCATAGGCTTAATTTCCTAAGTGAGTTTCAGTCGGGGTACAAATCAGGCTACAGTACCACTACTGCTCTTGTTAATATTATTGATGATTTGTCTGCTATCTTGGACAAGGAAAATTCGGTTGCTATTTTGGTCCTACTAGATTTTTCTAAAGCATTTGATTGTGTTAATCATATTCATTTGCTTCAGAAGTTACATTTGTATTATAAATTTTCTAATTCAGCTATTAATCTAATATACTCATATTTGAGTAATCGTAAACAATTTGTGAAGTATGGTATTGACCATTCAAATATTAGTGAAATGGTAGTAGGTGTACCTCAAGGGTCGGTCTTAGGTCCGTTACTTTTTTCTTTGTACATAAATGATCTACCATGGAAAATTTTGAATTGCCGGTTTCATCTTTATGCTGATGATTTACAACTTTATATTGGTGGTCATTTATCACAGCTAGATGAAATAGTGATTAAACTTAACACAGATCTTAAAAATGTTTCTTTGTGGGCTAAAACTAATTCGTTATCATTAAATCCGATTAAAAGTAAGGCTTTATTACTCTCCTCAAGAAATGTTCGACAGATTGTTACACCTACACTTTTCTTAGATGATGATGTTATATCCTTTGTTCCAGTGGTTAATGATTTAGGGTTGCTTTTGAATTCTAAACTAACGTGGAATGATCATATTAGCTCTCTTTGCCAGAGGGTTAATTATGCCTTGTATTCCCTTAAATTGATTAGAAAGTTTGGTCCAGTTAACCTTCGTAAATATTTAATTAAAAGTTTGGTTTTGCCAATGTTCACATATTGTGATGTTATCTACAATCAATGTGACAGTTTTTCTAAAAGTTTACTTGAAGTTACGTATAATAATTGCACTAGATACGTTCATGACCTTAGGAAGTTCGATCATATCTCGGAGTTTAGGTGTTCAATTCTTGGATATGATTTGTTTCAATTATTTGATTATAGAACATCTGTTTTTATTTTTCAACTGGTTAACTCAGGTTTACCGTTATATTTGTATGAAAAGTTAAATTTTTCCAAGTCTTTACGTACAAGAAACATTAATTTGCCTATTAGTAAAAGAAATGTTTATAATAATTCTGTGCTAATAAATGCAATTATTAAATGGAATAGTTTGCCAATAGAACTAAAAAACATCAGTTCTCTTAGTATATTTAAGAAATCGTGTTTACAATTAATTATGGAAAATCAAAATGTAAATAATTAATGTACATATTTGTAGATATTTATTTTAGTTTATTGCTTTGATTAATTACTTTTTCTCTTTTTTGTGTTAATTTTATAAGTTAATAATATAATTATTGTAAATATTCATGTATAACTTTTGTAAACATTCATGTGTATAAAAGCATTAGCTTAAACACATTTAATAAATATTATTATTATTATTATTATTATTATTATTAAGTTCTCGAGTTGGCTGGCAAGCAGAGTAAAAGTAAGACGGTAAAAAAGAACCACGAAAGAATTGGAAGTGTCTCAGCTTCAGAACAGATGCGACGGCACATAAAAAATATATACATTTTTACTTTTATTTGTTTTCACAAAATACATTAAACTTTGTATATTTTTATGTTTTTATAGTTTACAACACAGAACTTTCCAAACCACTCAATATAAATTTTAATTTATTTCTTCAGAATCTGATCGTACCGCATCACTTCTTAACGATGTTTCTTGTTTTCCTTGGTTTTGATCCAATCTGTCTCATATCGGTGATCGTCTTCTTCTCTTATAATACTATTGCTGCTACTTTACCTTCACCTAGCATTCCCACGGCTGTTGTCTCCCTCTAATTTCCTTCAAAAGCACCAAGTCAATGGATGGGTAATTCAATTCGCCACCTCCACTTAACTTTTGCAAAAACTTTCACCGTCTTTGCATTTCCATCATCTGCTGTTTGGTACTACGACACTCCTGGTACCAAAAATTCTTGTTTGTCTTTTTTCGACAAATGAAAGAAACAAAGTCATAATATCGCCATTATTTCAACTTCATACGGATTTGTTTCTTGGCTAATATAACATTTCAATGAGTTGCTGGGAAAAAACTGTTAGATATTGGAGTTTGGTATATTGGTGAATTTGGAAAGGGACGGGGAAGCTAAGGAATAAATTGGAAGACGCACCTTTCGTGGGAACCCCTTTAGCATGATGGACCTCATGTGGTTTGTGTCATCTCACACAAATGGTTACTATTCAGAAAATCAGCACAATCTCAGTTGGGAGAAAATAAATTGATTGAAAATTTTTAAAATTGCAAAGACAAAATTTGGAAATTTAAATATACGCCATTACTAATGGCGGTGTGGTGAGGTATGCGGTAATCATGGAAAATTCCACAAATAGAACATATAGGTTATGAATTACAAAACACTTAAAATTAAATAGATTAAATTATGAATTAAATTTGTTTATAATTTACACGGTTTGTAGGAACGTACAAGAAAGCGCCGCGCTAAATTTGCGAAGATAGTGGAAATAATGAAAAAGCACCAGGATATATAGTAAGAAATTTCACTAAATCTGCTATAGAAGTCCACGAGATTTAGCAAACTCTTAAGGGTGAGGTAAACTTCTTGGACCCCCTACAAAAGAAACCGCCGAAATCAAATGTGTTAGTTGAGGGAGATAGTTAGGTTAGGTTTAATACAAATGTTATCCAGCTTATACGACTAAGGGATAGTGTCGATGGAGTAACGAATACCTAAAAGTTTGGAGTTCGATTTAAGTCGACATACTCACGCCTCAAAACACCGAAGAAGAACGAAATCAGACCATATTCCACAGTCCAAAGGGCCAAAATCTGTAAAAACCCATTGAAAAACAGGGTTAATATACAAGAAAAGTTTAACCAAATTATCCAGGGTCTTATCAAAACACAGCTCGCACCGATCTGCAGATATAGTATTAAACCAAAATAAAATTTGACAAAAATTTGATTTCTAAATTCATGATGTACTCGTATAAAAAATGTTGCCTTCTGTGGAATTCGCTTCATCAAATGAAATCATCTATTTCAGTCTCTTCATGGATCTGTGATTCTCCATATTGTGTAACTTTGAAAAGAGTTTGAATGTTGTGTAGCGCTGCTGCAACATTTATAATTCACACGGGGTTTTGTGTGAAATAGTGCCACTGGCGATCTGTATTCTAAAGACATCTGCTCTTAACTCCATTGTTGTACTATGACTTAAAAAAATTTGCAGCCTCGCTGTTTCCCCCAACGAACTCAAACCAACACGGCCATTTTTATGACACTTTAAATTAACTCAAATTTAAATTCGCACGATGCTTCACAAACAGCTTATGATTGAGTCACTTCGTCATAATATCAGCTAATTGATCTTCCCTTCGAATGTATTTCAGTGCAATAGATTCTCGAATGAAATTGTATTTTACATCTACGAGTATGTGTTTCATTCGTTTATATTCTCGCGGTTCCTCTGCGACTTTAATGCACAATTGATTGTCTTCATAAATTGTAGTACATCTACATGCGATGTTTAATTCATTAAGCAAGCTTCGAAGCCATTTATCTTCACAAATCCCACTAGCCAATGGGATGTACTCGGCCTTAGTTGATGACAAACTAACAGTGGATTGCTTTCTCGTAGGCCAGCTAACCACATTGCCAAAAACTTTATAAACATAACCCGATGTTGATTTTCGGTCATTTATGTCGCCTCCCGTTTGGAGATGCCGAACTCCCATCGTGGCGCGTCCCCAGGTGGCGGATAGGGGAATGCTCTTTGCCGGAGGGTAGGTAGGAAATAAAATACCATCCGCGGACCAAATCTGGCTAGGGGAAGGAACCCCGAATAATAAACCAATCATTAAGGCAATGAGTGTACAACAAAACGGAATGTATACCCCAGGTGGTACGTTAACTTTACACTTGGCCAATCCACCCTCGCATGAGGCAGGCTCAACGGATTCTGGGGTGAGCCAACCATTGCGTAACCCACTTATACCAAGCTCAAGTATCTCTAGATCACCAACTAGACAAATGCTTCCCACTACTCAGCAGGAGAATGAAAATGCTGAACGTAGGGAGAACGGTAACCAAGAAAATCACCACGATGTCGCTAGAGAAAACTATGATTTAAAGAAATCGATAGAAAACTTAATGAAAATCAATGAACAGCTTTTCAAAGAAGTCCAACATCTTAAAGAAGAAATTGCTGTAATCAAAAATGATAATCAAGCCAAAGAAAATACTGTAGCTATCTATGAAACAGATGAAGATGAATTGGCATGTGAAACGAGTTTTATACGAAGGCAAATTAAAACTAAACGTCAAAACAACAAAAGAAAAGCAGAATCTTCGCCTGAAGTGGAAAAATCCACACAGAGCGTCCAAAAACCACAACCCCAACGACCTAAACGGTCATCTACGGACATAGTGAAGGTACATAAGAACGTATCATTGATACCGAAAGAGAGACCACTGCAACCGGTTAAAACATAAAATGTAACTAACCAAGGGGAAATGCAGGAAAATCAAACAATACATAAAGAGATACCACCTCCACCCATTAACATACTTAATGTTAGTGAAGACGAAACAATTAAAAAAATAGTGAAGTTAGTTCCAAACGATAAATATAAAGTCACTGCACTAAATAATAACGTTTGGAAAGTGAATGCACTTGACCCAGAAACCTACAGAATGTTATCGAATGCAATCACCGCTCAAAACATCGAATGGTTCACCTATGAAAACAAAGCTGAGCAACTAATTAAAGTCATGGCCAGAGGGCTACATCGTACATGCCCCGACGAAGAAATAATTGAGGAACTTCGCCAGAAAGGATTCAAAATTCTAAACGCTGTAAACATATTAAAGAGAAATATCACTATAAACGCAAACTGTGAACGAAGAACAACCAAAGTTTGCCTCCCACTTTTCATGCTAACATTTGAAAACGCTGGGAGCATTGATAGGGTATATGGAATCAAAGCAATCCTTAATATGAAAGTTAAGATTGAAGCATTAAAAAAGAACCCTAGTAGAATGCCACAATGTTACAATTGTCAGGCGTATAACCACCCACGCAAATACTGTAATAGGGCACCCAGATGCATAAAATGCGCTGGGAAACATCTAACAAAAGAATGCAATAAAAGTAAGAACGAGCCAGTGAAATGCATACACTGTGGTAATCATCACTCAGCAAATTGCAGAGGCTGCGAGGTAGCGAAAGGGCTGCAAAGAATGAGAGACAACAAGAGAAATCAAACAAGTCAAAGTTCTCAACCTAGGATGCAATCCTACTCAAAACAAATCCCCCTAAATAGCGGCAAAGTAAGAGAAGGCATATCATATGCACAAATGGCTAAGCAGAACGAAAATATCAGGAACGCTCCGAGTCAGGAAACCCATGTCCTGCAAGAAATACTTCAGAAGCTAAACGCTATCAATTTGCATCTGGCTTGGCAGGACCAAAGACTAGAATCTATGGCCAGCTACTGAAACAACAAGAACAAAGACTAGGAACACTAGAAAATGCATCGATGATCCAAGATAAAGGAATAACGGATGTGTCAAGTAAAACTAGTAACTCCACTAAAAGCATTAATTCTAGTCAAAACAAACTTATCAAGAAAAAATAATGACACACTTTTTAAGAATTGCTACCTGGAATGCAAATGGCCTAGCGCAACGCATTTCAGAATTAGAAGTATTTTTAAACACAAAAAAAAATTGATATATGCCGGGGTCGGCGATTGAACGTCGTAGAGGAAAGACGTGTTTTTGTCTCTCCTCTATATAAATAAGTAATTAATTTAAATGTGTTAAAATTAAATAATTAATTAATAATTTGTGCATATTTAAATCTATATCTATCTAAAATGGTGCAAAAAATGTATGTGCGCGCATCAGCTGAGAACGGCTAAACCGATTTGGCTCAATCTTTTTTTGTTGTGTTTGCAATTGCCAGGAGATGGTTCTTACGAAAGAAAATTTTGAAAAAATTCACCGGAAAAGTCTAAAAACACGAAAAATCGAATAAAAAGCCATTTTCATATGAATTTTGTGTGTACATTTTTTATGAGACAGGTGGTGCAGTGGTTAAAGCATCGGCGCTTGGATTGGGAGGTACTGAATTCGATTCCCACCGAAGGCTACATCCAAACTGCTACTTTGTTTTTTTTTTCCAAAATTCAAAATCCGTAAACTCGAAAAAATCGAAACCAAATGGAAAACCGAAAAATCAAAAAAAAAATCGGAAAATCGAAAATTGCGGATTTGTAGAGGAATTTTGTATGGAAATACACTTAACACCACCGATGAAAATTGTATTTTGACAATGAGCATTTATTTAAATAGCCACTTTGGATTATTTTCAATAGATGGCGTTGGTTGCATACTACTATAAATATAAGTCGTGTAGAATTTTGGCAATCTTATTTTCTATATATATAAAAACAAGTGCATTCAGTTCCCGGTTCTTTTGGCGTTCGCTATGACGATTAACAAATCACAAAGTCAATTTGCAAAAAACAACTAAATTTTCGATAGATGCCTAAGTTTGAATCGACCTTTTATTCACTTTTCAATACATTATACAGCCTTTATGGTTGCATTCGTTCGCTCATTCTGACAATTTTTTCCACCAATCATATTGCTCAAAATTGACGATTCTGGATTTTTGTACAAAAGATGATTGGTCGAACAAATGACCGAACGAACGAACGCAACCATAAACCTACCTTTAGTGTTGAATTCGGTAAAAAAAGTGAATGGAATGGCCACTCAATCGTCTAACTCAAACGTCTATTGAGAATTGAGTTGAGTTGTTTGATTTTTCTCTCATTAAATTCAATTTTTGTGAAGGTCAAAAGTGTTTGCTCGGACGAAGTAATTTGGGGCGAGACAAAGTTCGCCGGGTCAGCTAGTAATAATAATAATATTAATAATAATTTGTGTGTTTTAAAAGTAGTGATAGTGTAAAGTGAAAAGTTATTCATATTGAATAGTTGTAATAATTTGTGTGTGATGCGCTTGCAATGGCACAGAATACGTATATAACAATTTCGTTTATATGTATTTTGATACCGTTGTTGAATGCATCATACGCATTGTGTGTAATTTTTCAATATGTATAGGACTTTTTTGATTCCAATGGATGCTCAAGATAAGTGTTTTTCCATTTTTAATATATATTAAAACATAATTTTTATAAGAAAAATTTAAATACACATATAAGCGCTAGGTAACTGTATTTTAGAACACGTAAAGGTGTAAAATACTAGTATTTTCATGTAGTGGGTTATTGTGAGTATTTTTTGGGCGAGAAAGGGTTATTTCAATTCTGTTTTTTTACACTCGTTAAAAATTCTTGTTGTTCTTTTTGCGAATAAACAGGTTTGATGACCGACGATTTTCGTTTTTTCTGGTTATCGTATAATTTTGTAACCTACGCGTACGTTGTGTTTTATTTACATATTTACTTGCAAATTTAATGTAAATATGTGTTTCAATATGTATATATGTGTGTGTGTGTGTGTGTGTGTGTATGTGTGTGTGTGTGTGTGTGTGTGTGTGTGTGTGTGTATGTGTGTGTGTATGTGTGTATGTGTGTGTGTGTGTGTGTGTGTGTGTGTGTGTGTGTGTGTGTGTGTGTGTGTGTGTGTGTGTGTGTGTGTGTGTGTGTGTGTGTGTGTGTGTGTGTGTGTGTGTGTGTGTGTGTGTGTGTGTGTGTGTGTGTGTGTGTGTGTGTGTGTGTGTGTGTGTGTGTGTGTGTGTGTGTGTGTGTGTGTGTGTGTGTGTGTGTGTGTGTGTGTGTGTGTGTGTGTGTGTGTGTGTGTGTGTGTGTGTGTGTGTGTGTGTGTGTGTGTGTGTGTGTGTGTGTGTGTGTGTGTGTGTGTGTGTGTGTGTGTGTGTGTGTGTGTGTGTGTGTGTGTGTGTGTGTGTGTGTGTGTGTGTGTGTGTGTGTGTGTGTGTGTGTGTGTGTGTGTGTGTGTGTGTGTGTGTGTGTGTGTGTGTGTGTGTGTGTGTGTGTGTGTGTGTGTGTGTGTGTGTGTGTGTGTGTGTGTGTGTGTGTGTGTGTGTGTGTGTGTGTGTGTGTGTGTGTGTGTGTGTGTGTGTGTGTGTGTGTGTGTGTGTGTGTGTGTGTGTGTGTGTGTGTGTGTGTGTGTGTGTGTGTGTGTGTGTGTGTGTGTGTGTGTGTGTGTGTGTGTGTGTGTGTGTGTGTGTGTGTGTGTGTGTGTGTGTGTGTGTGTGTGTGTGTGTGTGTGTGTGTGTGTGTGTGTGTGTGTGTGTGTGTGTGTGTGTGTGTGTGTGTGTGTGTGTGTGTGTGTGTGTGTGTGTGTGTGTGTGTGTGTGTGTGTGTGTGTGTGTGTGTGTGTGTGTGTGTGTGTGTGTGTGTGTGTGTGTGTGTGTGTGTGTGTGTGTGTGTGTGTGTGTGTGTGTGTGTGTGTGTGTGTGTGTGTGTGTGTGTGTGTGTGTGTGTGTGTGTGTGTGTGTGTGTGTGTGTGTGTGTGTGTGTGTGTGTGTGTGTGTGTGTGTGTGTGTGTGTGTGTGTGTGTGTGTGTGTGTGTGTGTGTGTGTGTGTGTGTGTGTGTGTGTGTGTGTGTGTGTGTGTGTGTGTGTGTGTGTGTGTGTGTGTGTGTGTGTGTGTGTGTGTGTGTGTGTGTGTGTGTGTGTGTGTGTGTGTGTGTGTGTGTGTGTGTGTGTGTGTGTGTGTGTGTGTGTGTGTGTGTGTGTGTGTGTGTGTGTGTGTGTGTGTGTGTGTGTGTGTGTGTGTGTGTGTGTGTGTGTGTGTGTGTGTGTGTGTGTGTGTGTGTGTGTGTGTGTGTGTGTGTGTGTGTGTGTGTGTGTGTGTGTGTGTGTGTGTGTGTGTGTGTGTGTGTGTGTGTGTGTGTGTGTGTGTGTAATGAACGAGCATGAATGAAGAGTATGTAACAAATCAGATAACTGTTTAATCAGTGTCTATGCATGTGTATGTGGCCGTCTCGAAATGTAGGGACTTTATTTGTACATACAAGTATGTGGAACGTAAACACGGAGAGAAGCATTCGTGCAAATGCAATGGATTTTTTTGGAAAGTTTTTTGGCTTTATTGGTTTGTATCTTGTAGCAGGTGCGGCGGATAAATGAATTTTCATTCTACTTGGTGAATTGGTTTTTGTTTTTGGGGTGGTTTTCGTTTGGAGATTTGCCATTTTCTGTGGTGGTGTCTTTTTTAGTCTGGTTGGAGTGTATCGTATGAAGAGTGGTAATTTCTACGGTAGTCATCGGATTAGGAACGTCGTAGCGGAGATTGGTGAAGTTCTAAGTGAAGATTTGCTTGAGGGTAAGGGGTACTTTATCAGAATTGGGGATGGATGGACGGAGTTTGTGCTCGGGTGACTGGGAGGTTTGTTTCTCCGTCACATGTGCGAGATGTGGATGGGTGGGATCTGCATTCGTGCAATTTGGGCCTGCGAACGTGCAAGTCGTGTATTTTGTCATGCTTCTACTTGGTCATATTTTGACTTACTAATAATAATACATTTTAAAGTGTTAAAATTTCGAAATATTTTAAGATTCTTAAGCCGTCTGAGATAAAGAACATTAATACTATATTTTATTTATAGTTTCCTGATTGAACAGCTATCAATACTGAGTTTTATTATTAGAAATTAATAAATTATAATATGTACATAAACGTTTTAATCCAGGGTTAAGTTGGTTTAGATATATATTTTGTAATTAAGAATTTCCTTCCTTATAAGCTCTTTCAATAGGTTTTAGTGGGTATAAAGCTTCCAAATTGATCGTGTTTGTTAACCGCCATTTATGGTTTCAGATCGAAGTTAGTTTGCTTCAAGAACTGCATTAAAGTGACATTGCCGTCGCTAGGAATATAATAGATGTCCACTATTAACCAGATAACAAATTTTTAATTATAGGTGGAATTGTAATTACAATTTAATTGTAATTTTTCTTATTTTAATTTAATTTAATTGTATATTTAAGATCTAATTTGTCTCACGACAATTGGTTTACTAATATTATTTTAATAGATTTAATTACTATGGTTATATGTAACATTGAAATGTCGGTGGAGGTAAACTTTATGGGTTGACTTAATTTTATCTTGGAGGCTACACAATAAAATTTATATTCAGACAAATATTGATACATAGATGTTTTTTTGTATTTTTGGGATCATGGCATTTCTTTAATTAGATTATTTTCTAATAGCTACTTATTACTAATTCTGTCATCTTACAGATTCGTGATTAGCTTAATAGTTTTATTTAATTCTAGTTGATAATAAATTGTAATCTGTTAATTTGTTTAGGTATTGGGGATTCTTAATCAGTGAAACATTCATTATTGATATATTACCTTATAGATAGCATTCGTATAGCACGTATAGGTGTTTAGGCGAACAAGTGAAATACTGTTACGCAAGCTGGTCAGTAATCGCTGATAATATGTTACAAAACCTGCTAATATTTCTTATGTTATGACAGTTTATAATTATAATCCACTAATATTTAATCACAACTTATTTTTAATTCGTACACAAAAATATTATTAAGATTTGGTTAAAAAACATAGTAACTGAGTTAAATTATTCACAAAAATGAACGCTTTGCACGATAATCGAAATACATGACTTCTCCTCTTTCCTAATATTTTCATGCAGCAATTGATCTCTCTCCTCTTTTAAAATATCGTTTAAATCGGTCTCGATAAATTTTTTCCTCAAAATTTTTTTACCCAAATGCCAGAATATACTTTTGGGGAAAAGGGAATAAAACTGCTACAAAATTTATATTTTCATTCCCCGGGAATGACCAGAATAGAGCCACTGGTGACTTAGCAATGTTTATATGGGTACGTCATCAGTACACAGTACAACACCGGGAATTTTCAATTTTGCACAAAAAGTGTAATCTCGCTTTTGTTTTCTCGACCTCGGTAATTTAGAGAGTTATCCATTTTGGACATAAAACTTTTTCCAATATTCCCAAAACTTCGCTTAAAACCAGAGACACCGTTGTTTGTGCCATCCCAACAAAACAATCCCATACCATTCCGGTAGCTACCTTCAGCTAAAAATGTTAAAACCGCAACATTTAAAAGCAGCGTTATTTAGCCTAAAACTTTTAACAAATCTGAAAAAATAACATTTTAACCCAAATCGCAAATTCGAAAAAATTTCTACTCACTGAGCGTCTGACAATTGAATTATGTCTTGGCATAACAAATGGCATTTTATACGCGCCATCTTCACCGCACTTTGGTGGACTGTAGGACTCAGGTGTAAATTAAATCAATAAAAACCTTTAAAACGAAAGGACGGTAGGTGATTTCAAATTAACCTTTGAAGAATTGTTAATGCTGTTCGTCGAGATTGACGTCTGTTTAAATTCCAGGCTGTTGTGTATGTGTAGTGGGTACAATACACGGTTCACAGGGAGAATTAGTTTTGTTCAACCCTAACATTTTTTTGATGAAATACATTCATTCATTTTTCCATTGTCAAACCAAGAACGCGTGTGTTTGACTTTCAATTATAATTTATTTCAACTCAGTTAATAAATACATTACAGTGGCGACGAGGACAAAAATAAATAGAAGAAAAACAATATAAAGTGGGAACCATACTTAGAAATAAAAGAATAAGAAAAATAACTATGGTTCGCCCTAAAAATATACATTTTACCAAAAAATGGCGCCAGTATTCGGGAAATTTAACTCAAAGACGGAAGAATTCGTATTATACCTAGAAATGTTGGAAAATTATTTTGCAGCTGAGGATATTTTGGATGATGATAAAAAGAAGCGTGAATTGTTGAAATTTGTTGGGCCTACAGCGTACAAGCAAATATAGTACAAGTTATTGCGAGATTTATCAACACCGGATTTGCCAAGTAAGAAAAGTTACAAAGTGTTGTGACCATTTAACGCAGTATTATATAAAGCCGGTGGTCGTGTTCAAGGAGCGGAAAATATTCTTTGAAACAACGAAATTTTCGGAGGAACCGGCCAGAGAATATTTGGTGCGTCTTAAACGGTTGGCTTCAAATTGTGATTTCGGAGCGCAATTGGGTGAGCATTTATTAAACAAGTTTATTGTGTCTTTCTCGGGCAAAGTATTGGAAAAGTTATGCGGTGAGGAACATGGTAAAATGACGTTAGAAATAGCATTGAGCATAGCTTCTAGATGCGAGGAAATTGAAAATTATACACAGGAGGAGGTTAATGCTATCAACAGATCTCAAAAACGTCATCTTGCGGCAAAGACTAGCCGAGATTCAAACCCGAGTAGCTCAAATATCAAATTCAACAATGCGCCACGAATTAAATGCTGTCATTGTGGTTTTAGGAATAATCACTCATCAGAATGTCGTTTTAAAAATGCAAAATATCACAAGTGTAAGGTGATTGGGCATTTACGCATTTGTCCTACGAAAAGAAGGGTTAATCAAGTTTCGGAGGACAGCGATCATGAGGCAGAGCAGAGCGAGGTGGTGAGAAACATTTTTGAAATTAATAGTAAGAATATTAATTCAATTTTTTGGATATTAGCATTTCGAATAGAACGCTTAAATTTTAATTGTATAGTGGTGCGAGTGTGTCATTAATTTCGCACAATTATTTTATTAGCTATTTTCAAGAAACTAAGTTATTATAGAAAAATATTAAACTGACAGCATACTCGGGGCATCAAATTCCAGTGTTGGGGGAGTTTGAGGTGGATGTCGTTTTGGGTGAAAGGTCTTTACCATTCAAATTCGTAGTGGTACATTCCGAGAATTATACGCCAATACTTGGTGTGGATTTCATAAATAAATTCGACGTGAAACTTTCGGTCAACAAGATATGTCTGGTAATTGCCGAGGACACTAATGAGGATATCGAGGTTACGAGATTAACAAATAAATTCAGAGAATTATTCAACGGAGGATTAGGTAAATTTAAACATGGACAAGTACATTTAGAATTAGATGAGAAAGTAGTACCCAGATTCATAAAGCATCGACAGGTACCGTACGCATTTAAGGAGTTGGTGGAGCAGGAATTAGTCAAATTGGAAGATAGGGGCGTAATTACTCGCGTCCCAACGAATGACTGTGGTACCCCATTGGTGCCAGTGCTTAAGTCCAACGGCGGAATTAGATTATGTGCAGACTACAAGGTATCGGTAAACCGATATTTGACGGATAACAAGTATCCGTTGCCTAAAATAGAGGAAGTGTTTGCTGCTCTCCAAGGAGGTGAAAAATTTACAAAGTTGGACATGGAAGCCGCCTATCACCAGTTTGAATTGGATGAACAATCGCGCAAATTAGTAGCATGGAGTACTCATAAGGGGGTTTATTTAGTGAATAGGTTACCTTTCGGTATTCGTCCGGCCACAGGGATTTTTCAGCAGAAGCTAGAAAAGTTGCTTTTGGGCATTCCGGGCGTGGTTAACTTTCTGGATGACATAGTTGTCACAGGTAGCAGTTCAAAGGAGCACCTTCAAAATTTAGAGAAGGTTATTTCCAAATTATCAGATACTGGTTTAAAGTTATCGAAGGATAAATGCAGATTTTTGCAAGACAGTATTTCCTATTTGGGTCATATTGTCAATAAGGATGGCTTGTTTAAAATTTCGGAACGAATAGATGCGGTGCTAAAGTGTGCGATTCCAGCCAATATAACAGAAATTCGGGCATTTTGCGGGATGGTAAA
Organism: Nephrotoma appendiculata; assembly: GCA_947310385.1. Taxonomy (NCBI): domain Eukaryota; kingdom Metazoa; phylum Arthropoda; class Insecta; order Diptera; family Tipulidae; genus Nephrotoma; species Nephrotoma appendiculata. The sequence continues at coordinate 76,004,024 of OX371225.1, forward strand.
TCATTATAGCAAATTTGTACCAAGTATGTCTACTACATTAAGCCCAATGTATCAGTTGTTACAAAAGGAATCAGTGGTGACATTGAATGAGGATTGCACGTCCGCTTTTATCAGCATTTCGACCCAAAACTGCCGATAATAGTAACCACAGATGCTTCAAATACACTTTAAATCTACCAAAGGAATACACAAATGTGTAAGTTGGTTCAAAACACATACAAAAATAAATTTTTGACATGATTCTTTGCCTAACCCACACAATTAGTTATGTGGGCAGGCAGGAAAAGAATTATGAATTGTGATATAACCAAAGGTTTCACTTGCTACACACAGCACCATCATACTGGCGATAAGCCTCTTGTGAACCAAATGATCGTTTAATCACCAAGGATTACATCACCAATTACTTCTCAGGATTTTACTCTCGTAAAATTAGTACTCTATGAGATTCAGAAGGAAAATAAATCTTATTCCCGAATTTCTGGGGCCCTTGCAACAAATTCCATTATTCTGTTTTAGACTTTGACTTCTGTTTTAACCTCTCATTAATCACAAATTGCTATGAATGCCCGCAACCACAGAAACCCAAACGAAAATTACTGGAAATAACAAAAAATTTTGTCATTTTTAGGTCATCATATCCGGCGATATGTCCCAATGTCCGGTCGAAGATCTTTCAATATTGGTCGATGCAATTTTCTTTCCCATGTTGCACAACCCAGAAAATCAAAAGGAATGGCCGAGCATGATTGCCGAGGATGTCCAGTCACATCTACAAGATCTCCGCAACACAATCGCTGAGGTACGTTAAACTTGCTCACAATATTTAGTCAATAAAATTTTGTAACCAAAGCGATGTTTTACTATGTCTGGGTGTTAAAACCACCCACGTCTAAGTTATATGTTGTTCATGTTAAAACTTTATATAATTTAAGGTCAAGGGCAGCATAACAAACAAAACAATGTTACCACTACCGATTACCATGGAACACGTAATGGAAGTTAAAGATGAAATACTGAATGGGTAAGTTTCATGAATGGAAAACACTTGTTGATAATTTTATGCGTGACGTCATATTTATGTGTTATGTATATACAGAAATATTGGAGCATGCGATCTAAAACTGAAAAATTCGCTCGAAGGGATTGTTATCAAATGGGTCTCGTCCATTTCAGATGTATTAAAGGAGGATTCCAATCAGATGTTTAACAACAATATGCATCCAACCCCGCTACAAGAAATAGAATTTTGGAATATGCGGCTCACCAATTTGGAAAATATATTTAGCCAAGTTTGCGGTGTAAAAATCAAGGGGGTCGCCTTAATCCTGGAGAAAATCAATTCAGTGTATTTTACATCGTTCAAAACGATTTTTAAAAATTTGGTACAAGCACTGGTGATGGCACGCGACATCACGCTTTGGATTGGACCGCTCACCAAACACATCACAACATTTCAAAACACCGATTTTCTACAATCAAAACCACTTCTAAAACCACTCGTTCACTGTGTTTGTCTAATTTGGGCGAATTCGAATTACTACTGCACCAGTGCGCACCTCGTTAAAATGTTTAAAATGATTGTGAATATGATGATCGCCGAGTCAAAACGATGCTTGGATCCGATGACCCTGTTCCAGGGTGAGATCGACGATGAATTGATTCGAATCGATCGAACAATCGAGTATTTTAAATATTTTCGTACCGTTTACTACGAGTATCGCAAAAATTTAGCGAGATTTTTGAACGCTGACAAAACGGTTCAACCCAGTTTTTGGTCATTTGATTCTAAATTAATTTTTGTACGGTTCGACCTATACATGAAACGGCTCGATGATATAAAAGAAATTTTTATCACGACAATCGATTTTTTGAAGCTGGAGAAAATCGAGATTGGCGGGCTCCGGGGTCGTGCCATTAGCCGCAGTATGGTTAAAATTTCAGATGAGTTTCAAATACTGTATTGTCAATGGATTGGGATTCAGTACGATCCGTTGGACCCGTCGCCACAAGAAAATGAATTTATTGTGCAACGGAATAAATTTTTCGATAAAATCGATACGCTGGAGCGTAAATTGGCCACCCTTTTTGCCCAAGCCTACGACGAATGCTGTAATCTCGATCAGGTCACGAAATTAACACATATGGCCGGAAATCTCGTCCAACGACCTTTAATATATCACGACGTCGAATGTAAATTAAAACTAGTTGCGAAATTTTATTTGGACGACTTGGAAATGGTTGATGAAATTTTGTCTGAAAATATGGAGATTTATCGCCGCGATGGATGCGAGTCTATGCAAATCGACTATAATTTTACTCCGGTGGCTGGAGCCTTAATGTTGATTTATAAATTACGCGGGCGAATCGATAGGCCAAAGCATGATATCGAGTTACTAGAGTTTCCTATATTCGAAACGGAATCTGGTAAATCGGCACTCTCATGTTACCACCATCTCATGGGGCGCCTAAAAGAATTCGAAGACGAAATATTCGATAATTGGCTTTCGACCGTCCCCGGGATCATCGAAAAAAATATGAACTCAAATTTATTGCATAAACTCGACTCGAGTCTGTTAGAAGTCAATATCGATATCGATATTGAAATTATGCTAAAAGAGGTGCGATTTATATCGAAATTTAATTCGAATCGAATATCGGATGAGCTTCGCGATCTCTACGAGAATTCAGATGAATTATGGATGGTGAAACTAAAAATATCTCGAGTCGTCGAGTGGTACAATTATTTGCGTGAAAAGACGAAGGAATGCGAGTTCAAATTGATCGAGCAGCAGGTGGCTGAAATCGATGGGGAATTACAACATGGACTCCAAATTGCAAAATGGAACGATTACGATAACGAGTATATTGATGCGGTGCGCGATCACATTAAGGAACTTTACGAACGAATCGTAAAATGCCAAAAAAATGTTAAAGAGTTGCAACTGAATATCCGAAAGTGGGGTAAAATTCCGCTTTATGAGCGTAAAGATAATCGAACCAATACGCTGCTAAATATTGACGATCGCGATACGAAAATTGCAAATCGGCAAAGGGAATGTCGTGAAACCGCTGACATGATCGATAAAACGATCAAGCAAAATTTTTATCTAATCCACAATTTATGTGAGACCCCAGAACACGAAGTGTTTGCGTCGCGTAAATCTTCTGAAAAATATCAACGATTTAACGCGTACGAGGAATTTATCGATCGTGTTGTGTTGGATGAGTTGATCGATGCGGTAAATAACAGCCTCAAGTATGTCCTGTTCGAGATGGATAACCGATTTAAACATAACGCGCCCCTGTTTGAAGTCAAATTTTATTTAGAGGACATGCAGATCCATTTCAAACCATCGCTCGATCAGAATGCAAATGGCACTAGTTTTGTGTGTCTGATCAATCGAATACTGGACGATATTTATAATCAAACAAATGAGGTTAAACGTGTCGTGCCTGCGCACGAGGAACGTGCACAAAATTATTATCAGTCTGTTAAAACGAATTTGCGGTTGGCTACGATGAAATCAAAAATTATCGATTTTGTTCGGGACACAATTAAATTTGCTACCGTAGATATGATGCGGTATGAGAAGTATGGATTCGTGTGGAAGGATGATAAGATGCGGCAATTGGAATATTTTTTGAAGTATAGTCGTCTTCTCACAAAAGAAGATGTCCGTAAAATTGATGAGATTGCAGAGGCAAAGCCAAATTTAGAACATTTCAAGGATCAGGTATGGGGTTTAAAAAATTTATTGAATTTTTAATTATTTATTCTCCGTTTTTTTTAGATCGAGAAGTTTAACGACCTTTACGAAGAAATTAATAGTTTGGAATCAGCGCAACATTATCACGTTTGGCTTATGATTGACATTAAACAGTTTAAATTCACCCTGCTCAATGAGGTCTGCAAATGGAACAATCTGTTCAAAGAACACTTGGTTAAATACGTTATAAGTGCGCTTCGCGAATTAGAACAGTTCATTAGTGACGGCATGCAGACTTTTCAGTTAAAAATCACCCTAAATGATTTTCCGGGGCTGTTAAAAATCATGTCGGTCCTCTCGGAAATTCGGACACGCCAATCGATGACCAACACAATGTTCGATCCGCTGCGTGAAATTGTTGATCTACTTAAACAGTATAACGTTGAATTTAGTCCAGTGATTCAGGCACAATTTGTCGATTTGCCCGAAAAATGGGGTCGACTCAAGCGAATGTCATACGACATACGACAAAGTGTGGCACCCATTCAGGCTCACCAGGTCGAACAAATCAATAAACGAATTATTCTGTTCGATGCCAGGTTAAAATCGTATCGGCAAAAATTTCACCGGTTGCCATTTTTTCGTGTGCCCTGCGATCGCGTATACGAATTATTGGACGAAACTGATACGGAACTTCGAGGAATTGAGGATAAGTACACAAATCTAAAACAATCGGCGACGTTGTTTGAATTAATCGCGCCGTCAAAAGAAGTACTTCGAATATGCCGAAAGGAATTGAAAATGTTGAAGCAATTGTGGGATTTTGTGCACGTCACTGAATCGCTCGTAAACGATTGGAAAAAAACGCCTTGGAAACGAATCGATGTCGAGGATATGGAACAGGAATGTAAGAAGTTGTCGAGAGATATTCGGACGCTGGACAAAGGGATGCGAAATTGGCAGCCGTACGTGTATTTGGAGCAGTCAATGAAAAACTTGGTAACCTCGTTACGCGCGATTACAGAATTACAAAATCCTGCAATACGGGAACGGCATTGGTTGGATCTGATGCAGGCGACTAAGGTAAGAGTTTAGCATCCTTTTTGGTGTCTTTTTTTACATAAAGTGTAGCTTCACAAATTTATGAACATATCGATAAAAAATACAAAATATGTTGTCTTAATCAGTGGTCCAGAAGCTTATCTCAAGAATATCGAATACCCGGGGTCGAAATATATTCATCTATTTCTTCATTTTTTAAGGGGGTTTGATGGCACATGATAGCAGCTTGAAGAGTATATTATGCATCTGGGATTATAACTGGTGTTCTCGAAGCCCAAAATTTTTGAGAACTCGTTGAATATCTCGGACTCGAAGTGCATTCTTTGATTTGTCACAACAACGGCGGGTACATTGATGCATGGAATCGATGCAGCTTCCGCCTATCTCGTAAAGCGGTTTGTATTGGTAACTCAATAACGTTGATTCTCCAATTCTGGTAATGGACCGATGATATCTAGATATAGATCATTGAATCTTTTCGTGACTGGGGCGTAATTTCTTTTCTACTCTGATGTGTTTTAACAGTCGTTTCAATGCCTGGATGGGATAGATGATAGATTATGTATTGAATCGAATACCCAGCTGCAAAAATCCATCGGTATTCGATCGTCGATTTTCCACCTTTAAGACATCACAAAAAATACTCAAATTTGAATTGAATGGAACTTTCACGAATTTTAATGCAATCTTGTTTTCCCACAGATTTCTTAGTTCTTGGTCTCGTTTTAATTCGTGGTCTAATATGGCAACTTCACTTATTTGTTTTTTAGGCAAGATCAAATGCTAGAATAGATTCTTCTGTACAAGTGATAACTTGAGAATCATTTTTCTAGCTCCCTTTATGATAATCGCAGAGGATTTCTTGAGTTCCCATCAACATTTCAGATATGTTAAATTTGAGTATATCGTTAACACGCTCAGTGGATGGTTATTTTTCTGCTGCATTGAATTCGTTCCCAAAAATTTAATTTGCTCCATCGCGAAACTACTTTTTTCAACGTTGATTACTAAACCAGCACTGCTTAATTTCACGAACACGACATATAAAGGTTGCAAATGTAGAAATCCAGACCGGCAAAGATTGAATGGATGAACCTCTAGAATGTGATGCTTACATTTCTCAGACCAAACGTCATTCGAGTGAATTCAAATAGTCCGAACGTCTACTTCTTCATTCGGAATCTGGTGATATGCACGCAATACGAGGGTTGATCAATAAGTACTCATGTTAAGTTTTTTAAATCTTTCTTTTTTATGTTTCAACGTAAAGGCCGATAAAGGCCTTTTAGGCCGATACACTTTCTTCAAAGGTTCTTACATTTCTTTAACCCCTCAAAACAATACTCCTCGTTTGAGCTGACGTTAGTTCGGCGAGCAGCGAGAATCATGTCGTAGAACTTTTCAACGATTTCCTCGGTAATAACTTTGGGCGGGTGGCCTGGCCGCTCATCATCAAAAAAAGATGTACGATCACGGTTAAATTCGTTGGACCAATATCTCACGGTTGTCATAGATAGTAAAGGGTTACCATAGGCAGCATCCAGCTTCGCATTTATTCCTTCGCATGTTTTTCCAACCAAAAATGAAAAGCAAATTACGGATCGATATTGCTCTTTTTCTATTTTATTGTGAAATTCGAAACACGAGTGATACAACTGGCCGCCAAATAGAAACTAACCAGATAAGAGTACATGATGGTAATGCCAAGTTACCTCAGCAACGCCAACTGTTTTCAAACACGCGAACTTATTGATCGACCCTCGTCAATAGATAGTTGAAAACACTGTACATCCTCGTAGGTATAATGAGTCCTGGAGGTATGGTATCGAGTATCTATCTCGGAATTCTTCTTCCCTACCAGATGCAATGGGCTCGACCAAAAATTTTTGGAAGCTATGACCAGGGGCCTCGAGTTGCAATATGATGAGTTACGTGATGTATAGCAACTGGATTCAGACATCTATAGTGCTAGTGTTTATTACCCTCAAACTCGTACCACTCGATACTCGTAGTGAGGTTGACCCATTGGCTGTGAAAAGCTCGAGATTCGTGCAGATATTTTTTCTTATAATGTTAGGCTTATTTTGGCCTAATCAAATGATGTATTAAAAAATTTTGGCCTCCACTCGATCTTGGCCCAACTTCATGTCATTTAAGTTATAGCTAACAGAATTAAAAACGAAAATCCGACCAAGACCAAAATTAGGTTTTGATCAGATTTTCATTTTGGGTTCTGCTAGCTTTAGTTTAAATGATCTGAGGTTAGATCAAGAATGATGGAGCTCAAGAATATGTAATGAGCCATTTTATTAGGCCATAATGAGCCTAAAATTATTTGTATGTCAATTTATCTAGTTTGCGTTCTTATTTCGGTTTTGGTCTGATTTTCGATTTGCGCTCCGCTACTTTTAAATTAAATGACCTAAAAATTGACCAAGAATGAGAGGCTAGCGATAATGATTTTTCTAGAACGAGCAGAATAAAAAAATTTTAATATGGAAAATGCTCAATTAGCCTAAAATTATCCTATAATTTTTCAATTGTTCAATTGATATGGGTTCTGCTAACTTTTTCTAAGACTAGAATCCATCGTTTTAGTTGGAAGGGATGTACGAGTAGCCCAAAATTTTTTAATAGAACATGAACCTATAATTCATGCTATCTTGTAACGTTCTGCTGTATGAGTTCTGCTAGTTTTAGGGACGTTGTATTTTATGACCGAGACCTGTGATTGGAAATATTTTGGGATCTTCCACGTTTGGAAGATAAGTAGCATCAAGCAGACGATTTATTTTGTTAATTGTCAACAATATAGTGGACTCCTTTTGAGTATCGATCTGAATGTTTGACAACGGCATGACATGAGACTGTGACATAGTCTCTCGTAGTCGATCTGCTAATTCCGTAAGTTAGGTTGTGTTTATCGAAGTCATATAGTTGAAGCTAATACATATTTCTTGAATACGAATTGGTAATCGCCATTCGTTTCAATTCGGCGAAGTAGCTGCGATGGTTTCACCTAGTTCATGACCCTGCAAGAATCTATGGATTTGCATATGTTTTGAATCACTCAACCTTTCTAAAATATTTTTTTAAGATCGGTGTACGAAGTATTAGACTTTGGACTGTCAATTAACACACCGAAAAGATGATTATACCGACCGATTTCCGTGTTGATTTTACCGATATCAAAATGAAACTCCAATGTGAAACCAAACTATGAGATTCTGGGAGTAAAACAGAAAAAAGAACCATATTACCTCTATGTTGTTGGTATTCTGTATTCTACTGTCGATCCTACTGTTTGCTTATTAGATATTGCTAACGATATTCTTCTAACTTGATCCTGCACTAGACTTTCGGTATCCGAAGCTAAAATGGCACTCGTGTTGGCCTTTGTTGTTATTTGGCGCCAAGTAAAACTGTTAATTGAGGGATTCTCGATCATGATTTGATTGCGTTTATATTTTTTATTTGGTTGGTTATCGTCATCATTATAGTACTGGATGAGTGCTATAGTCACTGATGAGGCTATGACCTCAGAAAATAACGCCGAGGTCACCATCTTGGCTATTACTGTATTTCTATTAATCGCCAATCAACGGTACATCTAATTACAAATTTGACCACTAATCGAAGCAACGACAATCCACTCCATCACTACTGACACGCCCCGCGCCACTTCCATACTCGTCACCATCTGCCCGTCACCACACTATTATCCTTTCAAATATAGCTAAATCCCTCTTTAACCAGAATTCATAACTGATCTTTTCCGTCTCCGTCTGTATCTCTCGAATTTTAGCAACATAGGGTATAGCCCGTTCAATTTAATATCGCAGTCGCTTCTCATAATTCCCGGTCAATTATGCAACTTTTCATATGGCTCTTATTCGTCCTTACTTACCAGTTCCTGCAACCACTTTGGGAGATATATGTTTCCCACATTTTCCTTTCGTTCATGGAGCGTTGCAAAACACATTCGGCCAACGCTGTACAGCCCTCCTGTGAACTGCAAATCGCCGATAACAATGTCCATTGCTGCTCTAGCAGTCGCAATTGGTGGTCCATCTGTAATCTCAACTCGCCTTAGCCTGTATATCTCCTCCAGATATACTTCAATATTATGAGCAACTGATCCAAAGATGACCGCTACAACAATCCAATATCGATTTGCCATCATTCGTACAAGTTATATCTCTCTATGCCGTTCAAACGTAGCTGCCACAATTGCCCTTCAGCATCATCTGCGAGCATTCATATGCACGCGTTACAATCTGTGTTTGATTTTATCCGTCACCTTACCGCTTCCAGCATCAGCATTATTACCTTTATCAAAATTGTTGCACAGACGTGGGTTACTGTCGGCCTACGTTACATAACCAAACCCTGCACCAAAATCGTCAAAACCATCACCACCAAGTGATCTACCGTTAACTCTTTTTACTATAGAAACTTCTAAACGAAACTTCTTTTGAATTTTTTCACTAATTTGGATATATATTTTTGTGTAGAACGGACACTACACATTTATTGCATACTTCAGCGGAGATCGAACGTAGGCACAACAGGATTTTGTCTCAAAATAAAAATTCGGATAAAACCGAGCATGGAGTTCCCTCTAGCGATGCGCAGCTCCATGTGCTTAATGAAGCTCATGTTTACAACGAAAGTAACCTCTAGGTCTTTAGACGCAAGTACTACCTGAAGAAGTACACCATTTGTCTTATAGTCTTGTATTGTGTTACAAGATTGGCTTTTCGATGAAATGATAGAATGTAGTTCTTTTCAATGTTTGGACTCAGAGAATTAAACTCTCACCACACCGTTATTGTCTCCTTATAGTTTATTCGAAGTGTCAACTGACTCGATGGCTCTGTATATTTTGAGATTATCTGCGAACATCAGGATATTTGGAATTGTTTAATAAAGATTGTGAAAATCCATGGGCTATCGTGAGAGTCATTGATACACTAGATGTTGCTTGTATTGTAATCGAAGTTCAATCTCCTACATCGAAGCCGCTCACTATGGCACATTTCAAAACAGGATGTAATAAAACAGGACAGCACAAAACAGTACATGGTACGAAACAGGACCGATAAAAACAGTACATCACAAAACAGTACATGGTACACTAAAGTACATGTTACTGAACGTTAAGCTAGAGGATTTTTTCAGCTTGATTTGTTAAATATATTTTTTATTGAATACGTTTAGTAATTAGGATATTATCAAGTGGATATTTGCCTTCACCTAGAGTAATTAGACAGTATACTATATAGAATTATAATTGCTTTAAATTATAATAAAATATCCCTTCACCTAACAGTATATAACATTATGTGTTTTAATTTAAATCGCTAATACTCGATCGTTGCAAAATAGATCAAAAATTTAAATAAATATATAAATAATATATTTATTTTATTTATATATTTAATTAAATTTTTGATCTATTTTGCAACAATAAGTAAAACTTAAACAATTATTTGGAATTAAAACCTGCAAAATTGACTATTAACTATTCTGTGGTGTTCTCTTTCAATACGTACTGTTTTGCGATGTACTCTTCCGTACCATGTACTTTAGTGTACCATGTACTGTTTTGTGATGTACTGTTTTAATCGGTCCTGTTCCATACCATGTACTGTAGCGTACCATGTACTGTTTTGTGATATCCTGTTTTGTGACATCCTGTTTTAGCACATCCTGTTGTGAAATGTGTCGTTTCGTATGAGACCCCTCCTACATATATATATAGGCGACGGTAAACTGGCTAGAAAATCTAAACATGGAAATGTGTTTCACGGTTTTGCAGTGACCGACGGAGTCGAAGGCTTTAGCAAAATTACCAGTTGCATATTACCAGTTCAAATCCAGGTCTAGTATATATAGATGTAATCCCTCTGTAGCACGAAAAATCACTTTATAATTATTTTCCACTTTTATGGAAAATTTGCCAATTTGAAAGACTCATTAAACAAAATTCTTAGAGAAATTGCTAAATTTACATGCTTCTCCGAATCCTACCAGTGCTCGTTGGTTGTCTTCTGGATCAATATGTGGAGTAAATATGGAATGTCCTTTTTCACTAGTGGTTGGATCTTTGTAGCTTTCAATGTATTCTGCTTTATAAACAGATTGGAAAAACTCAGCAAACATGTTGGTTATGGTCTGAGGGTCACCAGATTTTTGATCTTTAAATCTTATCCAGGCTGGGAGACCAACAATTTCGTGTTTGGTTTTAAAAAAAAGCACTTAGACTTATTGGCCATCGACATTTATGAGCGTAAGTGATTACATCTATATACACCTCATATTGACTATAGGGAAGAATTACGAACTTAAGGTTTTGTCATTCAATGATGTTTTACAGATGATATAAACTGGAAAGAGTGTTTTTAAATCAAAGTTTTGACTCGGCTGTTCTATGCCTGTAAAATATTTTATTTTCCTCTAAAATATTCGAATGTTTGACCGCTTCCGGAATATTCCTAAAAATACGTAGACATACAGCTTTGGCGTAATCCAGGTCATTTTGTTACGACTGTGTTGGTCGCAACCATCTTCTCTTATTTTTTTATTCACCTCGAATGTGTTATGAACGCACTCTCGACGTTTTGTTTTGTGCCCCATCGCGTGGTGGCGCAGAGGTGAGAAAGAATAGGGGAAAGAGAGAACAATGCGCATCGAGTGTGTGCAAAGTAAAACGTTTTGGAAAAAATGTTTTTTCTTATATGTCTCTCTTTTATACCAACGAAAATTTGATATAAAGGAGAGACAGAGAAGAGAGATTAATTTCTTCTAGAACGTTTTACGAGTTGTGCGGCGCTCGAATTTTTTTTTGGATTATGACTGTCGAGTTGTGATTTTTGTTGAAAAAAGATTAAAATTTGTGATTTTGACAAAAAAATCGATTTTTGATTTTTAAAGTAAGAAAAAAAGTCGAGTGTTGGTTTTTGGACTTGATGTTTGGTCCGAATTTTTTTTTGTATATCAAATAAATAATTTTTTTTATTATATAAAATTTGATAGTGAGAGTTGCAACGCTGATAAGAAGCGTTTTCCTTTGTTTGTGACTATAATAAAAAGTTATAAAATAAAAATTGTACAAAACCAACAAACGGAATTTAATTAACCTCAGTGTTGAGGTGATTGATCAAAATGAATGTGAATGTAGTGTTGGATAAGACGCACCGAGAATGAATATTTTACGACATAATATTATGGATTTCTGGTGATGTGCATGTTGTATATATCGTCGTACAAAAGAATATATATTAAAACAGTGCCCTATACATAAGAATTTAGTACGAATATTATACAAAAATACAAGACGAGAGAGCATACAGTTGGATTTTTTTTATGCTATACTTTGAAAGACGGCCAAAATATTTTAACGGGATCGGTGAGGCCACTCAAATATTTTTTTGTTTATGGTTGGCGAGACAACGCCCAATTTATTACGGCGGCCAGGCGAGGCTAAATGTATTCGCCCAACATTTTTGAACGAGTTATCGGGGAGAGGCCCCACAACATAGTGCCCAACCAGGCAAGCGCTCGAGCGCAAGGCGGGAGTCGCCCAACGACGGCACCAAGGCCGCATTGGTGGGGTAACGGCACATCAAGCCGCAACGGTCCGGGTGTGGCAAGGTCACCTGTGGCATGACGGCCGCGCAAGGCCGCAACCCATGGTTTTATCGGGGAGAAGCCCCGCAACACCAACGGCACCAAGGCCGCAACAGTTTTTATAATTAATTAAGGTACAATTTTTTTTATTTTTTTGATTTTTTTTTTTTTATATATTTTAAATTTTTTTATATATACAATAATTTTTCAAAAATGTTTTTTGTAATCGAGTGCCGCACAGCGGGTGCACGCTCGATGCATCTTGTTCTCGCTTCTCTCTATCGTTTGTTCCCTTTTTCTTGTTTTCCTCGTGGGAAGTTGCTTTCTTATCGTCTTGTTTGTTTTTTTTATAAGTAAGATGAATTACTAATTTTTTGGATTTGGTATGATGGGAGCGGAGACTCCCCTCTGTGTCGGTTTAGTGTTTGCGGTCCTTTGGTGCCCGCATCCAATTTCGTAACCGGGGCTTTGCCCTGTTTGAATTCGAATGGATGCGCGCACCAAGGCACCTCTCTCCCTTTTATAATTGTTAAGTTGTTCGTTCCTCAGGTTCCGGCCGACGAATTTCGGCGGAACATCCGGGTTTATTATTATTATTTGCGGATTATTTTTATTTAATTATCTGTATGATCACGGTGTAAGCCAGGAGCGTCATGCAAGCCTCAAACCCCACGACCTTAGCACTTCTCCCTGAGAACGTAGCCGGCAAAAATCACCGTGGAGGGAAGATATTCAGTGTCGCTTTATCTGCTTGATGCGTTTCTTTGTTCAGTACTATTAAGAGCAGTAGTGGAGGTATAGCACTCTACTTCCCCTTATGTTGAACTCACTCCATTTGCAGTACATCTTGTATGATTTGATAAGTTTGATTTTCTTTGGAATGCCTCGCCGTGTGCCTCAAAAATATCTTGCCATTTCCTCTATTTGCTTAACAACTTTCGTATTTCTTTCGCTTTTTAGTCATATTCTCATGACAGATTTGCAATTTCTGCTGATGGCGTTCCTCAATTGAATTCCAAGTTTCGAGTCTAATCCAAATAGTCTCAATCTGTACTTCCAGCTAGCGTGGCGTGTTGGTTACTCACTGTCTTGACAGTTGCCATACTGATCGATAGTACCGGTTCCGTCATTTAAGAAATTGAATTTGAGTGGTTTTTTAAAAGTGTTCTTGTGTCACCTATTTTTAAATCTCGCAATTTGAATTCCCTCCAAATGTTCTCCGGTTTTACTTTCTTGCACAATTCTGTTATCACTTCGGTGAGAGCTATCTCAACTGGTTTTTCCAACTGATAACACTGAAAGTTACCCTATATTGGATATTTGTGTTAGAGTTTTGGTGGCCTAATTCATATCAGATATCAGAAATTATATGTCCGTACAAGTGGACCTCTCAAGGAGCATTCTTAAATATTTATAGAAAATTTCAAGTTTAAAAAAAATTCTAATTTCTGTATAAATCACCAAACCCAATAACTTTTACCCACCCTCGCCAATTCAAAAGTCGTGGAACGTCCTACAAACGGTTATATGCCATGAATACCAAAGCAATAAAAACAGAGTAGCTAGCTAAAACTAGCTTATCTTCGTATTTAGATTTAAGAGTCCATGCCTTTTTGATGTCTTTCATACTTCTTTTGTAATTTGTCGTAAAATTTCATTCGTATTGTATATTCTAACTCAACAAATTCTTTTGGAAATATTCGATCGCAAAGTCAGCTTCAGTAGTTATCGAGATTAGCTCCATGCGTTTAGAGCATTGAGTTCTTAGTCTCCAACATGACTTGAGGTACCTTTGCTTATTGTGTATTGTCTTTGTCGTAGCCCGCTGATTTGCCTCTTGGGACTTAACTAATTCCACCAAAGTTGTTTTGTTGGATGATCCATTGGCACTTTACGAATGATAAGACGTTAAATGACGATTCGGTGTTTCCTATTGCAAATAAAGCACAACATGGATCTGCAAGCCGAAGTATTGTGGCATAATGTTTTTTGGGGTACGAAATTTGCCCTTTCTTAAAACGTAAGAAGCGGAAATCGGTCACACGACCAAACTACGGTTTCTACCATAAACTATACACATATGTGGGTGACAGTTTCAAGCCATGAAGTTAGAGCCATGGAAATCATTTCCCATAATTGCTATCGGGCAGTTAGAAAATAGATCAGATCTTGACCTGATGGGCATTCCAGATTTCCGAAATGATGTGGATGATAATAATATCGGATGTGGTGGAGAAGGAGGTTTAACGCAGTCCTACCGCTGAGGCAAGTAACAATGCGGACATTGAAAATTAGCTCAATGGTTTGAAGGTGACCGTCGATGATCAATCCAAAGTGGTTGTATCAATTTCGTGGAGTGATAGTGGATAAAGTCAACCAACAGGTTTTCGAATTATGTCCAAATGCTGTAATCTTAAGTTTGAGTGTGCTGGACCTGACCCTCGCAAGTCTTCCTTGGCAAATTCTTCAGACAACATGTGACCGTCACTAGTATTTTCCTGACTTCGCTAGATCGTTCGTTCGAGAACTGTCTGTTCGACGATTGCTTGACTCTACTCATCATTGGACAAATATTCACTTCCTTCAGCAACACTGCGTAATTTCATTTCAGTTAATTCCAAAATATCTGAAAAATCAGACTTCTGCTTCAATTTTGTTTAATACTAGTTATTTAGATTACCACCGATGGGGTTTAAGTAATCAAAGTGAGAACTGCACAGTTGTAAATTATTTTTAATACTGACACTGATAGTCGGGTTTCTGGAAATATTTTTGACTGATTATTCTGCATTTTGTATTCTAAACATGTATTGTTGGCTTCCCTGAGCTGATCTCAACATATTCCTGGATTTTACTGATGTCTCTTATGTGCTAACCGACGTCTTTTTGTGGCCGCTAGTGGAAAAAGGGCCTGTTGTTGGTGATACGTTTTCACCTTAATTGTTTTATAAACCAGGTAAGTTATAACTACAGCAATGAATGTGATGTGTGAATATGATGAGCGTTCTGGTCATGGTGGAAAGTATCTTCCTCGTCATCTATTAATGTCGCTATCCGTTTATCCAAACTGGTTGTGTGTGGTTAATAAGATCCTTTCGTCATCTTCCTTCGTTTCATTCTTGACAAATTCGCAAAATTTCCGGAAATTTTGCCACCATGCATTAGATGAGTTGAGTGGCGAGAAAACTTGTTGATGTTGTGTTTGGCTGCACCTACACTACCGCTCAAAAGTGTTTAGGCACTGTCAAGAACAGCATAAAACATATAAAAACCCGGTAAAAATATGAAAATATGTATTTTTTAGATACATACATACATTTATTAATGGCAATATACTAAATAAATGACAAAATTAAAATGCTCAATTTAAATTTTACTTTCATTTATGTGACCTCCCATTGATTGAACAATCGCAGCGCACAGTCGAGGCATTCTCGCAATAAGTTTTGCCAGAGTTTCTGGCGTTATTGAATTCCAAATTGATTGAAGTTTGTTCCACGTAACAGTAGCTGATGTTGGAGCTGATTGCTGTATTTCCCGGTGCAGTTCTTTCCACAATAACTGAAAAAGAATCAAGTAAGGGCTCTGGGGAGGCCATTCCATAATTTTAATCGTTCCTTCATCCTCTAAATCGTGATGATTGCCTTTATACAATTTACATGAATGTTTTGGATCATTTTCTTGATGAACGATAAAATTTTGACTCAAAAGTCAAATTCCTGAAGGTATTGAGTGGTGCTCCAAAACTTGTCGGTACTCTTCTTTTCTTAGTATTCCGTCAATTTTCACAACATCGACTACACTAGGACCAGCAAAATAGTCCCAAATCATCACTGAAAAGCCTCCATGCTTAACGGTAGCTGCAATACACTCTTTACTGGCAAGTTTACATAAAGATCTTCTCACGAATATTAGTCTTCGGATACCGAAAATTCAAATTTGGACGCGTCCGTCCATAAAACCTTGTTGCAATCTTCTATCGTCCAATGTTGATGTTCACGGGCTCATTCAAGTCGCTTTTGCTTATTTTGTTTACTAGTAATGGTTGTTTAATAGCAACACGGCTATGGATTCCGGATACCTGTAGAGGACGATTAACCGTAGAAACACTAACTAGTTTTGGGCGACCAACATTTAATTCTTCGGTTATTTCCGGGGCTGTTTTGTGTATTCGTCTTGCTAGTAATCACTATTCTATGATCATCTACAGATGTTGTCGCTCTTGGTCTTCCACTACGCCTTTTATTAAAAAGACTGTCACTTTCCCGATATTTTTTAACATTACAATCGACCGTAGCGTGGTCTAATTCGATTTTTTTGGCAATCTGTCAATTACTTATGCCAGCTGTATGGTAAGCTATTATAAGCGCACGTGTTGCAGTACTTGGTTCTTTTCTTGGAGGCATTTTAAATAATTGTCACTCGATATTTCGCTTACGATGTTAACAGTGTAAATATCGGACTGCAGCTGATCCTATTTGACTCATTTCACTGAAATCTTTTCAAAAAAAACAATTTAAACATCATTACCTTGAATAAACCAAACTGATAAATTTTTCTGGAAATTCCTACAGACTATTATTGTAATTGTACCGTAATAAACAGTTTACGACAATCCAACCAAGCGCAGATAGAGGGTAGTAAAATTAACCCTATATCGTTGGTGGTTATATAATGAAACTGCGTTTCAGATAAGTATTTCATTTCATTCAAATGTTGTTTCGTAAACATAATACTGCATCAATAATACATGAAAAAGGGGTGCTTAAACACTTTTGAGCGGTAGTGTTTGCTATATACTCCATTGTGCTAGTTGAAAAATGTGACAAGCTGGGCACCCAGGGGGTAAACCTAATTCGAGTACGCTGAGTTCAATGGTGCTAGTCCCATTTTAAAGTTAGTCCTCATTTTTGAGATATCGCATTCGACATGTTTTGGCTCTGAGTCAAACTATGCCCTCATTTTCACGTTGATAGCTTTTGAACCATTAAGATTTTCGTTATGCTTTCTGCAGCAAAGTTGTTGCGCAGATCAAGACCAACAACTTTGCTGAACATATCAAGACCGAGAAACCACATCTAATTTTTTTTTGCTTTTCATTTCGACGAAAAACACTGTTTTTATCATTTTTAATCATTTTGTTGAATTTAAATCGAGTAGAATCGATCGAATAAACATCGCATCGGCAAATATAGATAAAATAGAAACTATTTAAAAGAAAGTTAAATCGATTCACTTGATTTTATGGTGATTTTTCCTAAAACAAAAAAATCCTAAAAAATTAACATTTTTCTTCTCTTTGACAAAACAATGGCGTGCCGTTGCGATAGTGGATAAAAATCCTGGATTTTTCCACCCCATCGTTTTGACCAATTACATCACGTAAATTATCACTTTGGACGGCAGTCCAAACGAGTGACGAAAGCACCTACTGTGCTGGAAGTCGAACTCGTATATATACAGCTAGTTTCGAACTTTTTCCCTTTGAGGCCGCCAGGATCATGTTATATACCATTGGAAAGGTCTTGAAAAGTAGACCCAAATAATGTATAAAAGCTGGAATTTCTACCAACATTATTAGTGGAGATATGACCTTCCGATAATTGCCACAAAAAATTAGTTTTTCAGGTAAAACTGCCCCAAAAAGTGAATTATTTTTTAACTAGCAAATTATGATTGTACACGTCAATACCAATTGAACGACACCTCAAACGTCTAAAACGGATGAATTTGACCAAAGTTATGACATTTGGAAATTTTTCTATGACGTCACCAAAAAATCTTGCTTTGGTATACATATATGTTTGTTTGTTTGTTTGTCCGTACTTTTTTCATTTGATCTCATATTTTCAGGGTTTGTAGTACTTGAAAAACTAAGCAACTTTTGTTCTACAACTTTTTGATTTGGCCGCCATGTTGGCCGCAGCCAGCCTATGAAAGGCCATTTTTGGCCATTTTGGCCACGCCCACTGCGCTGAACTTATTTGACATACCGCAGACATATGCATATCGTTAGAAAAGTATTGACAGCTATCAAATAGCATATAAAAAAAATTCAAAAAATTAGGGTTGAGGGTCATTTTGGCCAAAAAACTGAAAAATGTCAAATCGGCCGGCCACATTCGGCCAAATTGCTAAAAAAATAGCACAAAACTTTTGGTTCCTATTTTCAGGATTATTAGCCACAAACCTCACCTACAATATGACATCAACCGTTTGTCCCAGAAAACTATATTTTAGATATTGACCTCCATAACTTAAAAGCTACACTAATTTTTTGCAAAATTTCATTTTTTGGCCCAAATGCATCATAATATCGGTCCGTAGCGGTTCATAATGATAGTGAATCAACGTATTACAATGAAACAAATATAAATACATCATATTATTATCATTGTTACGAGAATTTTTATAAGTGACCCTTTTTTCATTACAAAAAAAAAATGAAAAAACTGACAAATTGATGTGATCGAAAAAACCATCGCAAAACCATCCCATCGCATGAAGATGGAATATCAGCGAGAGTGTGTGTGAACTGTTTTGACTGACAACAATAAAACGAATCGCAATTCAATTCATTTTCAATTTGCCGTGCCAAAATCATTGATATCAAATAAAAAACCTCTTAACGAGGTAAATGTTCGAGTGACGAAAGCCGAATTCAATTCACAAAATTTCTGATATCAAATGTGTGCCGAAAAAAACAATTGCATTCGTTTATCAACGGTTTTTCGGAATGTTAGTGCATTCGGCGCGTTGAAGTTGAAAAAAATTGAAAAATAATCTGGGATAGAAAAATCTGGGATTTTTATCCGTCGTATGTTTCTGTGATTGAATGGCGCAGTGACATTTGATGGTTGATATATTGATGCAGATGGTTCTTAATTTACGTGTATAATTTACGTGATGTAATTGGTTAAAACGATGGGATGGAAAAATCCAGGATTTTTATCCACTATCGCAACGGCACGACATTGTTTTGTCAAAGACAAGAAAAATGTTAATTTTTTAGGAATTTTTTTTTTTAAGAAAAATCATCACAAAATCAGTTGAATCGATTTAAATAGTTTCTATTGTATCTATATTTGTCGATGCGATGTTTATTCGATCGATTCTACTCGATTTAAATTCAACAAAATGATAAAAAATGATAAAAACAGTGTTTTCGTCAAAATGAAAAGCAAAAAAAAATAGATGTGGTTTTTCGGTCTTGATATGTTCGGCAAAGTTGTTGGCCTTGACCTGCGCAACAACTTTGCTGAAGAAAGTATAACGAAAATTTTAATGGTTCAAGAGCTATCAACGTGAAAATGAGGGTATATTTTGACTCAGAGCCAAAACATGTCGAATGCGATATCTCAAAAATGGGGACTAACTTTAAAATGGGACTAGCACCATTGAACTCAGCGTACTCGAATTAGGTTTACCCCCTGGGTGCCCAGCTTGTCACATTTTTCAACTAGCACAGTGCAATCAGAAAGAAGAAAATTATGATTTGGTTTCTCATCCACTGGAGAGTACAGCAGTTTATCATTTTATAATCCCATATTTATCCAACGTGCCGAATTTCATCGATATCGGTTATGTAATAGTAGAAACTGTCTAAGTTCCGCCCAACGCGGCCATATTCCAAAGCTTCTTCTATAAATCATTTAAGAATCACATTTTCATCCAAGATACTGAATCCCAACAATCGGTGACCGAAATATGGAAAATAAAAAATTGTCCGTTAGATCGAGGGTTTATTAATTGTAAACATGATGCGGGTTGACTTTCTTTACACCACTGAAATTAGTGATAGCTAGAGCTAAAACGGGTGTTCCAGATGAAGCTAAGTCTGCAGGATACTCGTTTGACCTTATATGATGCCACGTAGTTGTTGGTCGAATACTGCTTATTGCAGATTTTATATTGGAAAAGACCGTTTTGAATCGCCTTGCTTCTCCTCTAACCCAACATATAGTGTAATGGTCACCCAGGCATAAGTTTTGATCTCATTGAGTTTCATGGCGCACCTTTAGTATGCTTTATAAGTTTTGCTACTCGCAAGGCTGCATTAAACTCCAGGCATGAGATTTATATTTTAGTTTTAAAAGAAGCGATTTTGCCATTTGTAGATGAAATGTAATGTGGCCCATATTGTCAATAGTTTGACAATATACCCACCGCAGTATACGCTGACTCGGATGCATCGGAAAACCCATGCAGCAATTAATAAATCTCTTACTTTTTTTTCTATTACGTTTGCAGTCTGTACTAGTGCTGAGGCTCTCCCAACTCTCTTGTGGTTTACTTTTCCCCTCCTTCACTTTCGTTCAAATTTGAATTGCTTTAAGTCCGATTTACGTAGAACCATTTGCACATTGCATATAGAGCTATGCAATGTGCAGATGGTTATGGCCAGCCTATAATACTGGCATGGCAGATGGGTCGGCCCATGAGTACTGCACTTCAACAGGGGGTCATAGTTGTGCTCATTTCTGTCACCGATCGTAATCAGAAGATTAAAATCCCTATTATGTCCGGCTCATGATCCCAACAACAAAGCTTTAAGCCGTAGGTTTGACTGGATCTTCTCTCCACAATATTCTCTGGTAATCTCGATGTCCCTCATGAATCCATACCTGTCTGTACATTTTCTTGATATCGGCAGTCAAGATAAATTTGTGCCTTCGTTACCGGAGAGGAATATCCGCAAAATCCTGCTGCAGTTTTAGGCCAGTCACCCAGTCATTAAATGATACTCCCTTGGTGGTTTTTGCTGGAGCATCGAACACGACATGGATTTTGCTTGTTGTGCTATCCAATGATCTGGTGATACATCTGCCCGAATGATGCATCCTTTGTAAATTTCCTTTCAAGCTGTAAAAGTCGAGGATCTCTGTTTTAACCTTTTTTTGAAAGAATTCTTCAATTTTCATTTCCCACCATGGCTGTTGCTGTTTGAACCAGTTGATTGTTTTTTGAAAACTCCTGTAATACAAATTACATAATACAAAATCCTTCAAGATTGTTGAGAGTTATTTAGGATGCCCACCGATAGGTGTCACCACTAAAAATTTATTTAAATCCATCATCTTACGTTCACTACGTTTTTTTGTGGAGCTACACTTTACGTGAAAAACATTTCACCATATTTTAGTATCCCGTGTGCAAAATTTAATTGAAATAATTTGAAAGCGTCTCGCGGGTTAAGGGAAAATTTTTTAACGCTTTTCCAGTTTTTCCAATTATTTCTTTTTTTGTGTGTGTGTAGCTTATCGAAATTTATGGACGAGAGCTGCTGGTTAGTTTGTGCGGTTGAACACATAACTGCTAAAATCTTTATTTGATCCAATTTTTGATTTTAGGTGAAATTCACAGTCGACGATGCAACCACCCTCGCCGACCTACTCGATTTGCGTCTGCACGAGTACGAGGATGAAGTAAAAAATATCGTTGACAAATCCATCAAGGAAATGGGAATGGAAAAAACGATTCAGGATATGCAGATCACATGGAACGAAATGGAATTTGAATACGATGTGCATCCACGAACCGCACTGCATCTGTTACGCGCAACCGAGGAATTAATCGAGCGCCTCGAAGATAATCAGGTCCAGCTGCAAAATCTACTTAATTCAAAATACATCAAGTATTTTTATACCGAAATTCTTGAGTGGCAATCCCGATTGGCGACCGCTGATCAAGTGATCGGTATCTGGTTCGAAGTGCAACGCAAGTGGATGTATTTAGAAAGCATATTCATCGGGTCCGAGGATATACGTGCCCAGTTGCCTATCGATTCCGTTCGCTTCGATTCGGTCGATCTCAAATTTCGTCAATTACTGGTCGAGCTGTCGGGTACCCGGAACGTTATAAAAATAACAAATCGATCAAAATTATACGATACTCTCGATTTCCTGGTAAACCAGCTGATTCTGTGCGAGAAGGCACTCAACGATTATCTCGAAACGAAACGGTTAGCATTCCCTCGATTCTATTTTGTCTCGTCGGCCGATCTACTCGACATATTGTCGAACGGAAATAATCCGAAACTTGTGTCCCGCCATCTTACAAAATTATTTGATTCGATATCGGAATTAAAATTTGCGGGCGATAATCGTAACGCGATTGGCATGATCGCGAAAGAGCATAACGAGTACGTGGAATTTTCTCAGAACTGTGATTGTAGCGGTAAAGTCGAGGATTGGCTTAATCGCTTAACGAATATGATGAAAATGACTTTGCACAACTCGTTCGAAACGGCTGTCGTGAATTACGAGGATAAACCGCGAGATCAATGGATATTTGATTATCCTGCGCAGACATCGTTATGCGGCACCCAAATTTGGTGGACCACCGAAGTAAACGCAGCATTTGTTCACCTCGAAGAGGGTTACGAAAATTCGTTACGGGATTACAACAAAAAGCAGGTGCTGCAATTGAACGCCCTGATCAATTTACTTTTGGGCGATTTAACATCCGGCGATCGTCAAAAAATTATGACCATTTGCACGATCGATGTTCACTCGCGGGACGTAGTCACCAAAATGATTACACAAAAAATCGAAAATTCAACAGCGTTCCAGTGGCAAAGTCAGCTGCGCCATCGTTGGGATACTAAAGCGAACAACTGCTATGCCAATATATGTGACGCAGAATTTCTGTACGACTACGAATACCTCGGGAATACACCAAGGCTCGTTATAACCCCGTTAACAGATAGATGTTACATCACTTTAACGCAATCACTGCACTTGATAATGGGAGGTGGACCGGCTGGACCAGCGGGCACCGGTAAAACCGAAACCACAAAAGATTTAGGTCGGGCACTCGGCGTAATGGTGTACGTTTTTAACTGTTCGGAACAAATGGATTATAAATCGTGCGGGAATATTTATAAAGGGCTGGCCCAGACCGGTGCCTGGGGTTGTTTTGACGAATTCAATCGGATTTCAGTCGAGGTTCTATCGGTTGTCGCGGTTCAAGTGAAAACAATTCAGGACGCGATCAAGGTAAGTGTGAATTGATACATAAGCCTCGTTATTTTGAAGATGTTTTAACTTTTGTGTGTATTCCTGTATATAAACAAACCCGCGCGATGAAGGGGGGTAGATTATACGCTACTCTCGCCGATCATACCGATAAGGTAAAATCTGTTAAGTTGATGCGCAAAATTTGACCGAAATTTTTTTTACCAATTGGCGATGCTTTTATAAAAATGATTATATAATTTTTTATGGGGTCCAGCCCTTTATACAAATACTAATATTGGTTTTAAACTATTTGCAGGCCATGAAGCTTAAATTCAATTTTATGGGCGAGAATATTGCGCTTGTACCAACTATTGGAATTTTTGTCACAATGAATCCGGGATATGCCGGCCGCACAGAACTCCCGGAAAATCTTAAAGCCTTATTTTGACCGTGTGCCATGGTCGTTCCAGACTTTGAGCTGATTTGTGAAATTATGCTGGTCGCCGAAGGATTTCAAGAAGCTCGACTGCTCGCACGCAAATTCATTACGTTATACACGTTATGCCGCGAACTACTCTCCAAGCAGGATCATTACGATTGGGGCCTGCGTGCCATCAAATCGGTGCTCGTAGTCGCCGGGTCATTGAAACGAGGCGATAGGCAACGACCCGAAGATCAAGTACTGATGCGGGCACTCCGAGATTTTAACACGCCGAAAATTGTGACCGATGATGTTCCGATATTTATGGGCCTAATCGGTGACCTGTTTCCAGCCCTGGATGTACCACGTAAACGTAATGTCGAATTTGAAAAACTCGTTCGAAAGTCGGCCACCGATTTAAAATTCCAACCCGAAGATGGCTACGTGCTAAAAGTGGTACAACTCGAAGAATTGTTTGCGGTTCGGCACTCGGTCTTCATTGTGGGTAACGCTGGTACCGGTAAAACAGCGATATGGAAAGGGCTGTTCCGCACGTATCAGAACCAAAAACGGAAGCCATGCTTCAATGATTTAAATCCAAAGGCGGTTACGAATGATGAATTGTTTGGGATTATAAACCCGTCGACGCGAGAATGGAAGGATGGACTATTTTCAGCCTTGATGCGCGACCAAGCGAATATGAATGGGTCAGGGCCGAAATGGATTGTGCTCGACGGTGACATCGACCCGATGTGGATCGAAAGTCTAAACACCGTAATGGATGACAACAAAGTACTAACGTTGGCGAGTAATGAGCGCATTGCGCTCACCAAAGAGATGCGGCTGTTATTTGAAATCGGTCATCTTCGTACTGCAACCCCGGCGACCGTGTCGCGGGCAGGAATTCTATACATAAATCCACAAGATTTAGGATGGTACCCTTATGTCTCGTCGTGGATCGAGTCGCGTGAAAATCAAATCGAGAAAAGCTGCCTGTCACTACTATTCGATAAATATATTCCGATGCTTCTCGAAACGAGCAAAAAATTCAAGAAAATTATTCCAATCGCCGACATTGCCATGATCCAGATGACCTGTTATTTATTAAACTGTCTGCTCTTACCGCAAAACGCGTCGTTCGAGGGATCAAAAGAACTTTACGAAATGTATTTTCTGTTCTCCGCTATTTGGGGGTTTGGATCGGCACTGTTTCAAGACCAAATCATCGATTGGCGCATTGAATTTAATAAATGGTTTTGTAACGAGTTTAAAACGGCCCGGATACCAACCGATGGCACCGTATTTAACTATTACATCGATCCGAAGTCGAAACAGTTTCAGCCATGGTCAAATTTAGTGCCCGAGTTTGAGCTCGACACCGATATTCCGTTGCAGTCGATCCTGGTTCCGACACAGGAAACGGCCAAACTAAAATATTTCCTCGACATTTTGATCGAGCTACGACATCCGGTTGTATTGATTGGTGGCGCCGGATCGGGAAAAAGTGTAATCGTAACCGATAAACTGAACACCATGGCGGAGAAGTATTTGATCTCGAATGTGCCGTTTAATTTTTATACGACATCGGAAATGCTACAAACGGTGCTCGAGCGGCCACTGGAAAAGAAAGCGGGACGTAATTTTGGTCCGCCTGGTAATAAAACGCTAATCTACTTTATCGACGATCTGAATATGCCGGAGGTGGATGAGTTCGGTACGGTACAGCCGCACACAATAATTCGCCAATTCATGGACTATCAGCATTGGTACGATCGATCAAAATTAACACTCAAGGATATTCATAACTGTCAGTTTGTGTCCTGCATGAATCCTACGGCTGGTGCATTTACCATTGATCCGCGGCTCCAGCGACATTTCTGTACTTTTGCAGTGAATTTTCCATCGTCCGAGTCACTATTTCACATCTATAATTCGATTTTGTCGCAGCATTTGGCCAGTCCAAATTATAAATTCTCGACCCATGTGCAGAAATTGTGCCCCTCGATCGTACAGGCCGCCCTAAATATTCACAACAAAATGTTGACGTATTTTTTGCCAACGGCCATAAAATTCCATTATATTTTCAACCTGCGTGACCTAGCCAACATTTTTCAAGGGATGCTCTTCTCCAACCATGAAACCTGTCCGGATCCGAATGCCTTGATTCGGTTGTATATTCACGAGGCGACCCGAGTTTATGGCGATAAGCTGGTAAATTACAAGGATATCGATACGTTTAAGAAGCTGATCACGGAAAATTCGAAAAAAGAATTTGAAGACTTGGAAGAGGGGAGGGTTTTTAAGGAGCCGACAATTTATTGCCACTTTGCCCAGGGGCTCGTTGATCCGAAATATTTACCCGTCGAGTCTTGGACCAAGCTCGGAAAATTATTGGAACAGGCGCAGGAGAACTATAATGAAATAGTTGGGGGGTTAAACCTGGTGTTGTTCGAGGACGCGATGAGTCATGTGTGCCGAATTAGTCGAATTATTGAGGGCCCGCGTGGGAATGCGCTATTAATCGGGGTTGGAGGTTCCGGTAAGCAATCACTAGCACGGTTAGCCGCGTTTATTTCTTCTCTTACGGTTACCCAAATCCAGCTACGGAAAGGTTACAGCATGCTGGACCTGAAAAATGATTTGGCCGTGTTATACACGAAGGTAGGCGTAAAAAATGTCGCATCAATGTTTCTCATGACGGATTCTCAAATAGCCGAAGAGGAATTCCTGGTGCTTATAAACGATATGCTGGCCTCCGGTGAAATCCCAAACCTATTCCCCGACGATGAAATCGAGAATATTATCAACTCGGTACGAAACGAGGTAAAGCAGCTCGGCGTACTAGACACGAAAGCAAACTGTTGGCAATATTTCATCGATAAAGTTCGACGCATGTTAAAAACAGTGCTCTGCTTTTCACCAGTCGGTAGCATGTTACGAGTACGAGCACGTAAATTCCCAGCTGTCGTAAACTGTACTGCTATCGACTGGTTCCATGAGTGGCCTAAAAAAGCGTTAGAATCGGTATCGCTAAAATTTTTGTCCGAAATCGAAACGCTTCCCGAGGAGCTTACGATCTCTGTAAGTACGTTCATGGCATACGTACATGGCACCGTAAACGACATGTCCAAAACGTACCGACAAAATGAGAAGCGTCATAATTACACAACGCCCAAATCATTCCTCGAACTCATTTTCCTCTACAAGAAGCTGTTGAACGACCAGACATTCGAGTTGAATGAAAAAATTCGTCGCCTTGAGAATGGCATACAAAAATTATCGGAATGTGCCATACAAGTCGATCAGCTGCAGGAACAGCTTGCCACACAAGAGGTCGAGTTAAAATTGAAGAACGAAATGGCCGACAAGTTAATCATTGTGGTGAGTGCCGAAAATGAAAAGGTGCAGAAGGAAAAACATTTTGCAGCAGAAGAGGAGAAGCGAGTGCGTATCATCGAGGATGACGTCGGGCTTAAGGCACGTCTTTGCGAGGATGATTTAAGGCGAGCTGAACCCGCTTTAGTTGCGGCCCAGGAGGCACTCAACACACTTAATAAAAACAATTTAACCGAATTGAAATCGTTTGGGTCGCCACCAGAGGCGGTGGTAAATGTTTGTGCGGCGGTGATGGTGCTCTTCTCGCCGAAAGGTAAAATTCCAAAAGACCGAAGTTGGAAGGCGGCCAAAGCAATGATGGGAAAAGTCGATCAATTTTTATCTGACCTACTAAGTTATGATAAAGAACATATTCGGTCGAATGTAGTCCAGGCTCTTGTGCCGTACCTGAAGCATAAAGAATTTGATCCTACAATCATTGCAGCCAAATCAACCGCGGCTGCCGGATTATGCGCCTGGGTAATCAACATCAATAAATTTTATGAGGTATTCCTGGTGGTGGAACCAAAACAAAAGGCACTCAAAGATGCGCAGCATGAATTACGTGATGCCCAAGAGAAGCTACAAGGTTTGAACGAGCAAATCAAAGATCTCGAGAAAAAAACCAAAGTCATTCAGGATGAATTTGATCGGGCCCTCGAGGAAAAGCAAAAATGTCAAATCGAGGCGGATAAGACGACATTTATGATCGACCTGGCCAATCGGCTAGTTGGTGGCCTGGCCTCCGAAAATGTTCGATGGCGTGATTCCGTTACAACGTTCAAAAATCAAATCATAACACTCCCGGGAGACGTGCTTCTAGTATCGTGCTTCATATCATACGTTGGATGTTTTACTCGACGCTACCGGATGGATCTGCTTGAGCGGTTCTGGATTCCGACCTTTCAAAATATTAAGCCGTTCATACCGCACACGTACGCCGTTGATCCGTTACGATTGGTTTGTGATGAGGCCCAAATTGCGTTATGGAATAATGAAGGACTACCCAGTGATAGAATGTCAACGGAGAATGCTGCAATTTTAACAAATTCATCAAGATGGCCGCTTATGATTGATCCGCAACTGTAAGTGTTTTTCATGAAATATTGTTAGTCAATGGCATTATACTTTCACATTTTACTTTCACAGGCAAGGGATTAAGTGGATCAAGCAAAAATTCGCAAACGATTTGGTCGTCATCCGGCTTTCATTGAAAGGTTACATCGATGTGATTGAAAAAGCCTTGGCGGATGGAAGTGTGTTGCTGATTGAAAATATTGATGAAACAGTCGACGCTGTACTTGAACCACTACTCGGCCGGAACCTTATCAAAAAGGGCAAATACATCAAAATTGGTGAGAAGGAGATGGATTACAATCCGAAATTTCAGTTGATTTTGCACACAAAAATAGCAAATCCGCATTACAAACCGGAAATGCAGGCGCAGACGACCTTAATCAATTTTACCGTAACGCGAGATGGACTTGAAGAACAACTCTTAGCCGAGGTAGTGAAAGCGGAACGGCCTGATTTAGAACAGCTCAAAACAGAACTGACCATGCATCAAAATACTTTTAAAATTTCGTTGAAAGGACTCGAGGATGATTTATTGAAGCGCTTGGCATCGGCTGGAAAAAACGTATTGGACGACCCGACCCTCGTACTAAATTTGGAGAAAACGAAAAAAACGGCAGAAGAGATCGAGGGAAAGGTGAAGGAAGCAAAAATTACATCAACCGAAATCGACATAGCTCGTGAGCACTATCGATCGACCGCCGAACGTGCCTCCATTTTATATTTCATTCTGAACGATTTGCATAAAATCAACCCGATTTACCAATTCTCGCTTAAGGCGTTTATCGGCGTCTTCAAAAACGCGATTGCGAAAGCCAAAGACGATATAAAGCTACACATTCGACTCGAGAATCTTATCGATTCGATCACTTTCTCAGTATTTATGTACACGAGCCGTGGCCTCTTCGAAAAGGACAAGCTAATTTTTATGTCTCAAATGGCAATCCAAATTTTGCTTCAGGCCAAGGAAGTGCATCTGATCGAACTCGATTTTTTGCTCCGGTACCCATACATCCCGAATATTACATCTCCATTTGAGTTCCTGTCGAATATCGGATGGGGCGGTGTAAAGGCACTATCGGTGATCGATGAATTCCGTAACTTGGATAAAGATATCGAGAATTCGACGAAACGATGGCGCAAATTTATCGAATCTGAATGCCCGGAACATGAAAAATTACCGGGTGAATGGAAAAATAAAACCGCACTGCAACGGATTTGTATAATGCGGGCCCTACGCCCCGATCGAATGACGTACGTCATTAAGGTATTCGTTGAAGATAAACTCGGCTCTAAGTATGTCGAGGCACGGACGATCGAATTTAAAAAATCGTTTGAGGAATCATCGTGCACGACTCCGATATTTTTTATACTATCGCCCGGGGTCGATCCACTGCTCGACGTTGAGAAAATTGGTCGCAAACTAAATTACTGCGCAGATAATGGGAATTTTTTTAACGTATCGCTAGGACAGGGACAAGAGGTGATCGCTGAACAGGCGATCGATACAGCCGCCCAAGATGGCTACTGGGTTATACTGCAAAATATTCATTTGGTGGCAAGTTGGTTGCCGATGCTCGAGAAAAAAATGGAATACACCGCTGATTTAGCGCACGAATCGTATCGCCTATTTATAAGCGCCGAACCGGCTAGCTCGGCCGAATATCACATAATACCGCAAGGCATACTCGAATCATCGATTAAGATTACGAATGAACCGCCAACTGGAATGCAAGCGAATCTTCATAAAGCTCTCGATAATTTTAATCAAGAAACGCTTGAGATGTGCTCGAAGGAGGCTGAATTTAAATCGATACTTTTTACGCTTTGCTACTTTCATGCTGTAGTTGCGGAACGCCGCAAATTTGGTCCCCAAGGATGGAATCGCAGCTACCCGTTTAACGTCGGTGATCTCACGATAAGCGTATACGTCCTGTTTAATTATCTGGAGGCGAATAATAAAGTGCCGTGGGAAGATTTGCGGTATCTGTTCGGAGAGATTATGTACGGTGGTCATATTACAGATGACTGGGATCGACGCCTATGTCGCACATATTTGGAAGAATTCATGCAACCAGATTTAATCGATGGCGATTTGTATTTGTGTCCCGGATTTTCAGCACCACCGAATTTAGATTATCAAGGATATCACCAGTATATCGATGCCCATTTGCCCAGTGAATCCCCGTATCTATATGGTTTGCATTCGAACGCTGAAATCGGTACTCTAACCACACTGTCCGATCAACTTTTCAAAACAATTTTTGAACTTCAGCCACGAGATTCCGGTAGTGGACAGGGTAATTCGATTTCACGAGACGAGACCGTGAAAATAATTTTGGAGGATATTATTGATAAGCTTCCCGAAGAGTTTAACATGAACGATATAATGTCCCGAGTCGAGGAACGAACACCGTACGTTATAGTCGCGTTCCAAGAATGCGAACGAATGAATTATTTACTGCACGAGATGCGGCGATCACTAAAGGAGTTGTATTTGGGGCTTAAGGGTGAACTAACTTTTACATCAGATATGGAGGGCCTGGAGGAATCACTATTTTACGACCATGTACCAACTAAATGGGATCGCCTAGCATATCCGAGTATGCTCGGTTTGCAATCATGGTTCTCCGATTTAATAATCCGGTACAAAGAGCTCGATATGTGGTCATCCGATTTCGCACTCCCGTCATCCGTCTGGTTGGCCGGATTTTTTAATCCGCAGAGTTTTTTGACTGCAATCATGCAGCAAACTGCACGCAAAATGGAATGGCCTCTCGACCGGATGTGTTTATCCTGTGAGGTGACCAAAAAGTATAAGGAACACTTTACCACACCGCCCAAGGAAGGGGCATTCGTAAACGGCCTATATATGGAGGGGGCCCGATGGGATATACAATCTGGAACGATAACTACGTCACGTCTCAAGGAACTATTCCCAATGATGCCGGTCATTTACATACGAGCGATAACGCAAGATAAACAAGATGCAAAAAATATTTATGAGTGTCCGGTATATAAGACCCGGCTTCGCGGACAAACTTACGTATGGACATTTAATTTACGAACGCGAGAAAGAGCTGCTAAATGGATTTTAGGTGGTGTTTGCTTACTGCTTCAAGTTTAAATCGAAATTAAATTATTAATTTTAATATGGTAACAAATCTTAATAATAATATATCCACTTACTCAACTATAGTGACATCTAAGTTTCAAATTATATACTAATAATATTGAGCAATATTTAAATGTGCCTTGGAGAAATATTTTGCTCAATATATGTTTATAGGTTCATTAATAGATGTCGCCACACATAACATTAATCTAGTACATCATAGGCAGCAGCACGACTATTAAATTAATAATGTTTGTGTCTCGGCTTTTATTATTAATACCAATTACCAATTAAAATTATAATTTATTTTATATATGCCTTAATAATGTATGGTTTGTGTTCTAAGTTAGATGACACTACTTATAATTTTAAGTTTATCTAGTTGATCATAGATGGGAGATGTAATAAATAAAATGAAATTGATTTAAGTGTCTTCGCTGTATTATTAAGCTAATTACCAATTTTCATTTTATTTCATGTTGCACAAATTTACATAATTTACCTGTTTACGAACAAATTGTAAAATAAACATTATATAGAGGTAAATTTGATGGTCAATTTTACCTCTTTTTATTTGAGTTCATTGTTGTTATATATTTTTATTGTAGAGCGGCACTCGGAAACGTTGTTTGAGTGGATATTTTATAACACAGAGTATATAGAAATGGGTGCGTGGGTGGTCCAGATCACTACCTAGGTTCGACGCTTTATTCATTTGAATACGTGCTCAATTGGTTAATAGTAAAATTATTTATTTAAATATAATAGAGTTGGAAATAAAATCAATCAACTTGACATTTTTTGCTATACCTACAGCTTAACACAGTATCCAGACGAATTCCTCCTCCTTCAGATGTAAAGAACACATTTCATTTTAATTATTCCAAAATCGATCAAAACCATTTTAAAAATTAAAAAAGTAATCATAATCTCGTCTCCTATATACGTCCATATCAAATTTCATGTATGAGAAAATTTCTGTGTGTATATTCAGTATGTTAGGCTGCTACATAGGCATATCAGCTTCTCGCTAGTAAAGTCTATAGGAAAAACTAATCAGAGGATGTACAAAAACAACAACGGATAGGATACTCTAAAAACTCTATATTATACCTGCGAGTAAACAATAAATAGAAAATTTCTAAAGCCGAGTATCTACCATATATATAGAGGATTTTAACAATAGGAAAATTATGTACAAAGATATCAAATATGGAAAATTTGGCGTGGTACTCGTTTACAAAAAGCATGATGATTTTTGATGGATTGCTGCTACTCCATAGATGGATGATAGTCAGACGAACCTTATAAAATGCAACAACAAAAAAAGGAAAAACACATTCATTTATAATCGGAAAGACAGTTAGATGATGAATTCATTTACTTACCAATGTAAATATTAGCTTTTAGTCTAAAATTTGGTATTGTCTAAAATACGAAAAAATGGTTTTAGTTGGGGGAGACCATGTTTCATATATATGTATAAACGACCAAACCACAAACCAATTCAATAATGTATGCCAAAAAACTGGATATGGTTTCTCATTTAATCGGGGCTGTTAGGGCGCCTCAGCTTTTCCGTGGCATAATGTTCAAGATACAAGGCAGAGTATTTCACAGATTACTAAGACTTATGTATATAAGATATGTTATGTTATCTGCCATCCTCACAATATGCTGTATAGAAGCCATACCGTCTAATTTTTACATATGCATGTGATTAAAATTAATGGTATTTAGGTATAAAGGTATATTTAAGACACAGGTGCTAGATTTTTCTATAAATTGCAAATTGATTCAAAACCGTCCACTTCTTATACCTGGATTTGTTTTATTTATTTAGAAAATATTTTTTTAAAATTTGTTTATATAGAGATGGTGAAATGATCAAACCCTACTCGTATGATATTGTGAGTTGCGTTGTATATTTGGGAAAGGTTTTTAGATTCTAAATTTAGATAAACAATCAGCATCGCCTATTTTTCATATACTTATATGAAGGAGTGAAGTGGTTATTATACTTATAGTTCGGTCAAAAATATTTGGTCTAATTTATGTTAAGTGACGAAATATTTTTGATTTTTTTTTGTGTAGGAAACTGTTACATTTTCGAGTGTGTGCCGATGTTTATTTTGACTATCTAGATGGAATTATTCTACTTTTATGATGATGATGGACCACACACGTAGTTCGAAAGTTTCGTGTTGATTTCGGTTTGAAAGGAATATTAAAATCAATGAAATTATCAAAACAAGGGAAGGTCTACCTGATGAATGCATAATCCGCAGCAATTTTGCACCGTATTCATATAAAATCGAATGATCATTACATAATTACAAAGAATTGTTTTAATGGTAATGTATAACCATACGGTTCATAGCCCTATAATCTAGCAGTTGTATATAGTAGATGGCACTGCGATTGCATATTTATGAAACATCAACGATATCCAACAATGAATACAAACCATGACTCGCAATTGTGCTCCCGGAAAATGGATAGGTTTGGTCATTTCGGCTCAGGAGATTTCAAAACTTATGGTAATTCAAAAAAAAAATATGATATCTGGGAAAAATTACACAACCTCATCTTCATCTCCACAACTGTAATAATAGCGAATAGTTTAAAGAATGATAATGATTGTGGTAAATTTTATTTTATTTTTTTATTTTTAATATTATTAACAAACTACACTGTTAAATTTAATATTTCTCCAATTGGAATTTATGTGTAAAAGAAAATTATAAAATTGGACACGATTCTAAATGTTGTCCTGTCGAATTTATGACGGGTCTCAAACAATCTTCCATAGCCAATTCTGAAGTTGTCCACAGGGTTTCAATAATATTTTCACATCAAAACTTGAATATTTCAAGTTTTATAAACAGCGGGCTAAATATATTCACAAATCCTGGACAGTGTTTACAAATACACTTGGGTGCAAAAAAATCGCACATTGTTTAATTTTCAACAAAAGTTCAAAAATAACAAAAAATCCAAAATCTGTTTAATTTTCTTGAATGCAGATTCAAAAACTATTTCAACACCTTTCCATTGGCATGTTTTTTTGTACTTAGACAAAAAAGTTATTATTGGGGTCAACAACATCTGAAGTGCATGAATTAAAACATGAAAATCAGGATGACAGCTTCCATTCGATGTTTCTTTGATTTCACCAAAATATTTACCAAATTTTGAGGTATCGCCTCCCATTCCTCTTCGATCGCCTGTTGCAACTCCTGCAGGCTCGTTACAGCAATATCTCTGGCTAGAACTCTTTAATTCAACTCGTCCCATAAATGTTCGATGGGATTGAGGTCTGGTCTTCAAGCTGGCCACTCCATAATAGGCACATCCGCTTCTAGAAGGTACTGGTACACTATACCTGCCGTATCCGGTCTTTCATTATCCTGCATGAACAGGAAGTTTTCACCAATAAAGTACTTCGTCAATGTACCGTTGAGAAGTCAATCCTCTTGATCGATGCCCAGAAATCTCTCCGGAGATGAATACAATTTCTGTCTTCGCCTCCAATGACAGGCCTACCTAGAACATGCACGATCCACCACCATACGAGACACTTTCTTCAATGGAACATTATGCAAATCGTTATCCTG
The DNA here is from genome assembly GCA_947310385.1 of Nephrotoma appendiculata. Lineage (NCBI taxonomy): Eukaryota > Metazoa > Arthropoda > Insecta > Diptera > Tipulidae > Nephrotoma > Nephrotoma appendiculata. Next base: position 76,038,988 of record OX371225.1, read on the forward strand.
ATCTTCTGTACGCCCTTTCTCGCTCATCGTTGCCGTGTAAACACATGCTGCATTCGTCAGATGTTCTCTAACTGTTCTCTCCTGATCTTCTGTCCAAAACAAAGCTCTCGAGCGAACTGAAGGCGGGATCAATTTCAGCCCGTTTGCTGGGCTATGTGTAGGCAGATCACCTTCTCGAATTCGTCTTCTAACAGTCCACCGACTGACTTTGATTTTACGAACTACTTGGAGCCGCTGTTCTAGTTGCACCTCCTTTAAACGACGATTTCGTAATGATGTCGTCACACTAAATCGGCCATCACGCTGTGTTGTCGCCCTCTGTAGCAGCCGATTTCTTATTATTTCTGCCACACTCGAACGGAGAATCGTCTTCAAATTTAGTTGACGAGCCACTTCACTTTGGTTCTGCTCCGCATCAATTAGTGTAACCACTTTAGCAGCTACCTCTAGTGTGACATTCATTCTCTTGTTCCGGATGAAGCCGTTATCGATAGAAGACCGTTCAGGCTAAGCGCTGATATGCCAGTGATGACAATTACTTTAAAACGTACCCTTTTATACGTCGGTGAAGTTTGTCCTAAATCTGTCCTAATAATCAACAACAACAAAATATGTGTAGATGTATTTGTATAATATCTCGATAGAACGAATTTTAGAAAAAATAGTTATATAAAATTTTTTTTAACAAAAATGTAAATTTTTATGAATTCTTCCGGGAATCTTTTATAAACCAGCAATCTAAGTATAATATGTATTGAAATGCTATAAGGTACCATTAATAGAAAAACAAGTTTGTTTTGTTCATATTGGGGGTATAGGGTGTTCAGGACAGCATAATTGACATCAATTGATTTTAAATCACTTGTACAGTTTTCCTAAATTTTCTTGGAAAATCCTAGGAACCCAACACCAAAATGAATTATATTTTAAGAAACTTCTAGGTCCCAAAAAATATCAAAACATCCCAATTTTGACCAAATTGAGGGATTAGGGTGTTTAAGAGAGCGAAGTTGGCATCTATTCTCTTCAATTCACTTGTAAGGTTTTACTAAGTTTTCTCGGAAAATCCTAGGAACCAACACCAAAATGACTTATAATTTAAGAATCTTCTAGGTCCCATGAAATATCAAAACATCCCAATTTTGACTAAATAGGGGGATTAGGGTGTTTAAGATAGCGAAGTTAGCATCACCTCCCTATAAATCACTTGTATGGTCTTGACCACTCAAAGGTTTGGCCAAAATTGAGGTGTTTTTATGTTTAATGTGACTTAGAAGACTTTTAAATTATAAGTCATTTTGGTGTTGGTCCCTAGGATTTCCCGAGAAAACTTAGCAAAACCTTACAAGTGATTTATAGAGAGTATGGATGCCAACTTCGCCGTCCTAAACACCTTAATCCCTCAATTTTAACAAAATAAACTAGATTTTTTTTATTAGATAGGACCTAGTTGCATCTCAATATGCACATATTTCATTTATTATACACTGAGCGAAATAACTATAAAAACACCCAAAATTTTGAGATAAATTCATTTATATTTTATTGACAGTTCATTGACATTTTTTATTGAGAGTAAATTAACTCTGAGATATTATACGTATAGTGCATTTCAGGCTTAAATATTCATTGAGGCCTCTTTTTTGTATTTTGTAGTACGAAATAGCTCTAAAACAGCTGTAACATTTTGTTAACATATTTAACTAAAAAATATATAACATAAATCTAATAATGTGTGTTACCGCCATTATTCTGAATTACTTCAAATAATCTATCTGGCATTGAGTTAATCAATGTTTAAAGTGTTGATGTTGAAATTTTAGTCCGGGCCTGTTGAATCTGTTGTTTTAGTTCAGATGTACTAGAAAGTTGATGTCTATTTTCATATACCCTGCCGCTAATACGTTCTATATAGGATTTAAGTCAGGACTAATAGCAGGCCGATCCAAAAATTTTATGTTTTTGGAACTAAACTAATCTTTTGTTAGCCGGGCAGTGTGTATCGCAGCATTATCGTGCTGAAAAATCAATTTTCCGATTCGTAATGATCTCCATATTCAAGTAGGACTTCTTCTAGGAGCTCTGTATATTCAGCAGCATTCATTTTTAAAAAAAAAAAGGTTATTGGAGTATGGAGGCTCCGTAATAACCGATTTCAGCCCATACCATAACAGTTCCTCCACCAAAATTACGACTACACATTGTCTTCTTTTCTTTGCGCAGATCATGCCAGTAATATTGGTAACCATCGGGGACATCCAGATTAAATTTTTTCTCGTCGCTAAATTTTTCCATTCGGTTGTCCATGCCATGTGATTATGCGCAAATTTTAAGCGAGCATTTTTATGGTGTTGTTTCATCTTGAGTTTTGGTTTGCGTTCAGTCTATTTCAGTAAATGGGCTTTTATATTTGATGCTGACATCTTTTTTGTTGTTGCACACGAACTAATGCTGCGCTTATTCTTCTGAGTAATTTTCGGAACAGGACAAGGTCGCGCATTTGAACCATATTTATTGCCAAGTGTAATGTAATTGTGTACTAAAGTGAGTGATCTATTTAGTTGTGAAGCAATTGGTCTCATAAGTACATTCCGCAGTTACAATATGCCGTTATTTCCCTTTTTTCACTTTCGGTCAGCTTAGTTCTGCGTGACATAGCTATAAATCAAAAAAAAAAAAACACCATAACCTAAATATATTTGAGGTACATATTCTAAAATGGTTATTTATAATAAATATTTGAATTTAGAATTCTTACCAATAATGTCCCGAAAAACAATTTATGACCATAAACTTGGATATAGTTTAATAACTGAAAAATGTCAGTTATAAGAAATAACAACAAAAAACTGAATTGACCGAAAAAAGCTAAATATTCCACGTGTTCATCAAATTTTTGTTTCGGTTAAAACTAAAATTTATCCGAATGGATTTCGCTAAAATTTAAATATATTATATTTACATCGGTTGAACCTCGGTCACAAACTCAGTTTTTTATTGGTTCTTCAATCGCTCAGTCAAAGCAAGCAGATAAGCGAGCATAAATGTACAATACATTTCTATTTACAATATTTTTATGGTGTTACGTCTGTATTTTTCAGTTAAAAAATACGAATAAAAAAAGAAATCAAATAAAAACAATTATGAAGAAACGTTCGGCTTTACCTACTTGTCGAAAACAACAAAAATAATGTTTTTTTATATGTATCTCATCAGTTAAACAGAGATTACACAAAAACGATCGTTACGTGCGAACACAAAAAACCAATTACGAAAACATGTTCGTTTTTTATTTAACCTGAAAATAACAGATTGAAAACAACAAAACCACCATACATTCTCGTATTCGTAGATATCTTAAAATAGGTGATCGTTTTTTTCAGGTTCATATTAACCAAAAAAATACAGATGTTAGACTTATAAAAATTTGCAAATTACATTGTTCTATATCAAATACAGTAAACGATCATTTTTTAGCAGGTTTGTTATTGGTCCTTTGTCTGTAATTTTGCGGTTACCATAAATCACGAAAAAAACGATGATGTATACGAATACGAGCTTATAAAAATACGAGGATGTATGTGTTTTTTGTTGTTTGCGAAATATAATTTTTCAGTTAAATTGAAACAACGTAAAACGAAAAAATTGAAAGTACCACAACAAGTAAATGTTAAGGACGATATTGCTTTGTCAATTTTTTATTGGTTTACCATCTGTTATTCGTTGGTTGAAAAAACCCGAAAATTTCCGATTACCCGCAATATTGTTGAAAAATATTGTGATACTTATTGGACAGCAACCGCGTCAGTTCAATTTTGCTTGCGTTTGAAACGGAGATGTGTTCAGTGGTATATTTAGAAAAAAAATTGTTAAATAGTGTGAAAAAAAACAATTCAATTGAAAAGTATAACCTAATAAATAAGGTAAATTTTAATAAATATTACAATTAATTAGTCTAATTAACTAGATTGTTTATTCTGTTACTATTTAGTTATTTGGACTATCCACGTGCAATGGAAAATAAATCTTTAATATAAACTTTTCTAAAATGCCAATATATAAAACAATTCGAGAACTCTCTAAACAATCAATAAAAAGAAGATTATTTCAAATTCCTGTTGAGCAATGCAATACATTAGAAACCCAATATCAACCGTTATCTAATAATACTAAATTGAATGAATATTTTGTGGATATACCGGAAATTGCAAACGTTAGTGAACATATTGACACTTTGTCGGACATAGACGACGAGAATATAGGCGGTTCTTGCAAGTATTCTTCTAGTTTACATAAATTTCTCCGTAGCTGGGCCCCGAAGTATAAAATCAAAGCCAATCCGCTCAACGAATTATAATATTTTTTAAAATATAATTTAAGACATAAGGGAGCACTAGACAGTCGCACTGTTCTTTAAAGACCAAAAACGAGAGGTCATGGAGCTGTTTTCCTGGCCAAGATGTTCATATTGGGTTCAAAACCGGCTTGGAATTTGTCTTAAATACCTAAAACACATAACTTTCAAAAGGACATTTTGGAGCCATTCGAGGCCGTAAAACTCGCAGTCCAAACGAGTTTAAAACGAATTAACTTCCAAAATAAAAAACTAATTTAAAAAATATGTACTTTGTTAACAAATTAAATTTAATGATTTTTTTGGAAATATGTACCTATTTATTTTTATTTGATAAATTTATATTTTATGTAATATTGAAATATTATGAAATTAAGAAAATGTGATACATTTTATTTTTAAATAAATATATTTTAAAGTCTAAATATAATGTTGAATGTGAAATATAATATATATTGAAGTTTACCCCAAAACCTTTTAACTGCTTGTGAGGAGGGAAAGGAACTGATTTGCGTCCCTGACTGTAATATAGAAATAAAACCGTACTTGATCAAGTCGCAACATGATTTAGTTATCAACAAACACCAGTTATTGACATTACGTAAGTCTGTAAAACGATTTTACTTTAACTGTTCACATCGTAGTTAAACAACCGTCGAATGTACAGAACAATTTGTTAAAAAATCAGTTTGACTGTCGGTGAAGAACTAGATTTGTTGGACGAAAAATTACAGTCGTAAATTATGCAATGGGTTTACAAAATTAATAATTTTTAAGGTAATTTGACCGAAAAATACCTTTAATTTTACGTACGGATAAAGACAAACAGACGTAATAAAAATGTGCAAATGATGGTAATTCTATAGTCACTTTTAGGGTAAAATAACAGATGAGATACGGTCTAATCTCTAATTGTGACGCCCCAAAGTCTTCCAAAACGTGGATATTCTGCAGTCAAATGAACAATATTGTCTATAAAGTAACCACACGGTCCTCGGTTCAATTTTGGGTTCTTTGCAGTTCAAAAAAACCATTTTGTTTTTCGGGTGTGCCATTCAAAAATTCTTCTATTGCTGATCGGCACACGAAATGTTTCATCACTTGCCGATTGTTAGAACGCAATTCAATTTCCGGACAAGTTAGAGCTTCCAACAAGGAGAACAAAAATTTTTGCCGTGCATCTGTATTTTTGAAATGGTCTACCATATTGTAAAAAAAAGGCCAAATACCATCTTTTTGTTCGCCTTTTGGTACTATAATAGCTGAGCATTTGGTCCATAACATCGACTCCATCTTTTGATTTATTATAGTACAAAATTGTTTCTGGCTTTTATAATTCACCTACTACATTTTGATCGTAGTGCAATGTCGATAGAAGAATCACGGCTTTATTCTTTTTTGGTACGTAAGAAAATAGTGCAACACTGTTTTCGTGAAACCCAAACTCTGTTAAATATATAGGGCGACAGGTGTGTTTTTTTCCTGGCGGAACACATCTTTTATTATTTCGAAGCGTGCCAACATACCTAATTCCAATATCCATTAGCCGTTTACATCCTTCTAGTGTTGTGAAAACATTATCAGCTACGATCGTTCTGCCCGAATTTGCATATATGGAAGCGAAACGCATCAACTCAGTTTCTACTTGGTCTACAGCCCCTCCTGCATGTGGATATGCGTTTTAGCATCGCATGCCCACCAGACTTTAATTCCGTACCGCGCAGGTTTTGATGGGATATACTGAGTGAACAGTTGTTAATCAATGGTGATATCGCTATGGGGACTGTAATTTTTTTCTATATTTTCATTTAAAAAGTTCCAGATATCCCGAATAGTTGCAACTTTATCCGATGTTACACGAAATTCGCGAGTGAGGTTTCCATCAAACCGCAAAAATAAGCTATTAGCATATCGATGTGTATTGAGCTATTAGCATATCGATTTATTTCATTTACGATAATAAACACGATGTTTGGCGTAAAGCCCCTCCGCCTAGGGTACTCAGAGGGCTTCGGCTATCTCTGTGCATACCTAGGTAACACCAAGGTAGTATCAAAGTGCTACCGGGGACCAAATGCCAGTGGTATAAATTGGCTAAAACACAATGAGTACAACTAATACGGAATGTAAAACCCCAGGAGGTACAGCAGCAGATATGCTGCCAAATCCCCACTCTTCGGAGGCAGGCCAAATAGGTTCTGGGATGAGCCAATCATTGTTTAACCCATTTGGACGAAGTTCCAAATTACCAAGATTACCAAGATTTTCAGCTAGAAATTTAATTCAGTACGAGAAGGAAAATGCCAAACTCCATGAACAACTAAGAGAAATAAAGGAATTTACAGCTAAATTGAAAGAAGAATTTACAATTTTAAAGAAAGAGAATGAATAACTCAAAAAGCAGTTGAAACACTTGCAGAACTTGGGACGACACCTAGCCCTGCAATCGATGATGACATTAATCCATTCCATACGGATGAAGAAGAATTAGAAAGAAAAACAAATTTGATGTTGAAACGGAGTAAAAGACCTAGTAAGAAAAGGAAATCTCAATACTCACCAGGGGCTCGATTCTGTGTCGGTGATAATGATAAATGATAAAATTATCATCGATAAAATATGAATTGCGATTTTGAGTTGATGATATATGATAAATAAATATATGATAAATAAATGTCAAATTTAGTGAAAAAACTAAATATTTTATCATACACATTTTGTCGATAAGAAATATTTATCACGGTATTAAAAATTGTTTTTTTGTGTTCTTATGTCAATTTTTTGAAATTTGATTATATCAATTGTTAAACTGAATTTAAATAATCTGTAGATTATAAAAGAAATTTAAATGGACTATTTAAAGCATAATAGGGCGGGCAACGCGGCCGAATAATGACCAGAAATTACATTTGCTTCAATTTTTGGAAGAACATATGTATAGATTTAGCCAATGATAAGTATGTATAACGCAATTAAATTTATTTGAATTTATTATTAAATATAAACTTATGTAAACCTGTAAGATATGAGTCATCTTATGACGGAGCACATGCGCGAAGTCAACAATGGGATGATTTGGCAACGGAATTAAATGCATTGAATGGGGCCAATAAGACCGGGGACAAATGGAGAAAGTATTGGCAGGATCAAAGGTATCGTAAATACAAGACATATATTTACGATATGATTAGGTATATTTTAAATTTAAAAATTAATTTAACAAAATTTAATTTTATGTTACATATTATGTGCATACATAGATCGTACGTGAAAGAGCGAAATGCCACAATAAACGGTGCCAGAGTCAAAACGGGTGTCCACACAAAGATTAAGGAGTTGTCAGACTATGAAAAGAGGGTGACGGCGCTCATCACCGCCCAAGCAATAGCTGGGGATATCGAAGTGGCAGAGTTCGGTGATAAGGAGTTAATTGAGGTAAATTCTGAATATAGCTAATTTATTTAGTTTGACAAATATTTGGTTATAGGGCGAAATACCAATCATTTATATAACACCTTCGGAACTCTCAAAGGCACAAGCATTAACGTCACAGGCAAGAGCAAAGGAAAGACCAGTTGAATTATCAATGAATATGCCAAACCAACCACAGCGAAAAATTCATACTCCTAGAGATACCCGACCAACTCAGTTGCAAATACTGTCTTCGAGGAAGAGACGAAACACAGATGATGATGATCAATTCAAAAAATATTTGAACTTTGAAATCAAAAAATTTGAATTCGAAAAAGACTATAAGTTACAAAAATTAACGTTAATGAAAAAGCAAATTGAAGTGGAGGAGTCCAAAACAAAAGCAATTACAAATCTTTGTGAAATTATAAAAAACAACCAACCTAAATGAAGAATAATTTTAAATCACTTCATATTTAGTATTTAGTTATTTTATTTAGTTTTTTAAAAAAGTTTTGTTATGAATTATACTAAAATCAATTATTAAAATGAAATGTTTAATTTTGTTGGTCGATATTATTTGGGTATGTTCTTCATGGCCGCTGTCTTCGATTTCCAGTGACAAACCATCAGGAAAAGGCAAATTGGCCTTAATCCGCATATTATGCAGAATGGCACAACAATTAATGATATGGCCAGCTGTAGTCGGTGAATAGCACAATACCCGTTCTTGAAGGAGGCATCTAAATACAGATTTACACACCCCTATTGTTCTCTCTACAGTTTGCCGAGTTTTTTTGTGGGGCACATTATATCTCATTATGGCTTCCGTTGTGTCATTCTGAATTGGTGTCATAAGCCATGGCTGGAGAGGGTATCCACTGTCTCCTAACAACCAAAAATTTCTCTCCCCGTTGTTGTATCTATTTTCTACAGCAATTTTAATTTTACTGCACCGCCAGATGTATGAATCATGGGCTGTTCCGCCAAATGGTGCGTTGATCCCAATAATTTCTAAATCCGGCCCGCAAATCTGTAATTGACCAAGTTATTTAATAATACCATTAATGTAAACCCATCTTACAATTTGAACATTTTTGGAATGACCACCTTTTCGACAGTAGTAGACATGCTCAATTTCCTTGGCCGGCGATTTTATTTTAACATGAGTCCCATCGATTAAACCAATTACTCCGGGGAAACCGTATCGTTCGAAAAATCTTAAGAAGGTTTTTAATTATTATATATTACGTTAAAAAAATAAATAAAATGAAACTCATAGTGTATGTATGTTACCTCTGTTTATTTCTTGAAAAATCTTCCGGTACTTTGATGTAATCCTTTCCAATGTTTTGAACGGAAAGAGCTATCTCATTTACACACCGACTAACACTGGTTTGTGAAATGCATGATAAAAAGTCTTGTCCGACCGCGCGTTGATATGAACCTTGGTTTATAAATAGTTTACAGTTTTTGAATTCGAGATTTTAACAAGCAAACACTACTTACCGGTTGCAAAAAACCTTGATGCACACAAAACCCGTAAGTGGGATGGTATGCCATGCATTTGTAGCCTTGACTTCATGAACGGTGAAATTTTGTCCATCAATTCGTAGCAAACCTCTTTCGATACACGATACAAATTTATGAATTGTTGGTCTGCAATGAGGAGGGATTGTGCGTGTCTCTTAATGAGCGTCGAATTATTCGTAAATTTCTAAAATAAAAGTACTGTAAATGTTTATATAAAACGTTATCTGAGTATCTAAAACATTACCTTCGTCTGCTTATTCTTCGCTGCCTTAAATAAACTAGCAACATGATGCCTTCCATTTTTTATAAATTTTTTTTAATTGACTAAATAAAAAAATATGAATGTTTTTTATTTTGACGTTTCTCAAAATAAATCGAAAGCAAACACTGAACTGAAAATAACAAACAATTTGCTCCGACATCTTCCGTAAAATGGTTTAATTAATTAATTTTTTTCATTTTGCACAAGGAATTGCATTTGCTGAATAAATGATAATTTGAACTGATAAACATGAAATGAAAATTTAAATGAAATCTTTTTTTTTCATTATCATTCTCACCGACACAGAATCGAGCCCCAGAAATGGCGGAAACATCAACTTCAAAAGAGGTTTCTAGAAAACAGTTAATCATCAAGAAACAACTAGCTCTAGAACAACAACCAGCTAAGCCAAAAGAGAAATCACCTCCACCAATAAATGTCGTAGCGATATCAAATTTCTCCACTATACAATCGACTATGAAATCGATTACTGTCGCCGAATGCAAACTCGTATCTCCAAATAATGGCCTCTGGAAAATTACTGTTGCTGACTCTGAAACCTAAAGAGCTTTGGCTACGAAGCTTAATTCTGAGGGACGTCAATGGTTTACCTATGAGGATCGAAGTTGAGGTGGTCTTGCATTATAAATTAAAAAAGATATCGAGTAATGCATCTTGAACATGGATTACGGGTTGTATCTAATTAATTTTATTCAAATTCTGCTTCCTCGCCTTAATAACTAATACAAAAATCTGTGGTATCTATTGACCGCCAGGTTCTGATGTTGATTGTTTCTTCTATTGGTTGGATAATCTCCTATCTGGAAACCGCTGTACTGATAATATTACTTATGGGGATATCTCTATCTCTATATATAAAAATCACGTGTCACGATATTCGTACACACTAATCCCCGAAAATGCCTGACCGATTTCAATGAAATTTTGTTAATGTATATAGTTATTTCAAGCATAAAAGATAGGATAGTTTTGGATCCGATAGGTGGCGCTGTTGTTGAGATTTAAAAAAAAAACTTTTAACTTTTTCAACAAATTTTTTTTTTTTTTTTTTTTTTTTTTTAAATTTTCCATTTAAAAAAACATACATACAACCACAAGTTTTAACTGCCTTACTCCATCCATTTTCTATGCAAAATGACCCGTTGGCACAAATATTTTTTGAACAATTGCTGGATATTGGCGACGGTAATATCAAACTGCATCTAAACACATAATGCGTCAAATTGCCAGACAATCTATGCACTATATCGTTAATTCAAAACATGAATTAATTGAGAATGTCTTCCCGGACATTCTGAATAATTATTTGAACCATTATTGGCTCAGTGAACGTGGAATTTTGGCACCGAAAAATGTTGATGTTGAGAAAATTTATTTTCAGATACAAGAGTCGTTGCCAGGCGAACTCGTCTGCCAACCGATGTCTTTCAAATCAATCAACACTGTCGTTGATGAAAATGACGCAGTAAATTATCCAACTGAATTTTTAACCCTTTACTGCACCATAGCTCATTTTACGGAACAAAAATTATTTTGATATGTATTTTTAATCACTAATAACAAGAATCAACTTTAAAAATGGACGAAAAATTTATTTTTCTTGGAAATCACGGTTTTTCATATATATCACATATGATATTTCATGCAGTAAGGACAGAAAAAATATTTATGTAACAGAAATAAATAAAAATTGCTAACACTGTAAATAAATCAATTTAGTTCAAAAGAATTCAATAAAACTTAAAATATAAATAAATAAAATAATATAATGTTACATATAATAAAATAAATATTTGAATTATTTAAAAAAGTAAATAATTTATAATTAAAAATCACAAAATTTCAAAATTTTTTAGTGTTTATGTTTGTTACAGGATGGCTACTGCCATCCTGCAGATAATCACTAAGCGCATGCAGAGGCCACCACGGAGATATTTTGCCGGCTACGTTCTCAGGGAGAAGTGCGAAGGATCGTGGGGTTTGAGGCATGCATGGCTCCTAGCTTACACCGTGATTAACAGAAATTTAAATAAAATAAACCGCAAATAATAATAAAAGAAAACCGGATGTTCCGCCGAAATTCGTCGGACGGAACCTGAGGAACGAACAACACAAGAATTATAAAGGAAGAGAGGTGCCTTGGTGCGCGCATCCATTCGAATTCAAACGGGGCAGAGCCCTGGTTTCGAAATTGGATGCGGGCACCAAGGGACCGCAAACACTATGCCGACACAGCTGAGAAACCCCCCTCATCATACCAAACCCGAAAATTTGGTAATTCATTTTATTATTTTCTTTATTCCCCGCCGAGGAGACGATAACCAACCGCAACAAAAGAACCAAAGAGAAAAAACAAAAGTCGGAAAGAAAACACTGAAGGAAAATTGTGAGGCGAGACCAATATGCATCGAGCGTGCACCCGCTGTGCGGCGCTCGATTACAAAAAATTTTCAAAACTAGAATATAAAAAAATTTAAAATATGTATATATAAAAATAAAATCAAAAAAATAATTTAAATAAAAATAAAAAAAATCGTACCTGACCTTCACCAAGGTCACCCAGTAAGGTGTTGATGGCAGCGTCTTTGTCCGCCAAAATGGGTTGCGGTATCTTACCAAAAAAATTCGCGAATAGCCGGCTGGCTACCCGTCTCGTTGCGGGGCCTCTCCCCGATACAAATAAAACAAATAGCCGGTTGGCTACCCGTTAGATGCGTTGCGGGGCCTCTCCCCGATACCAAGAAATATACGAGGTACCGGTTGGCCATCCGTACCGTTGCGACCTTGTGCGGTCGGTAAATACTTTGGCCTCGATTGGCCGCCAAAATAAATTGGGCGATATCTCGCCGATCCCGTTGAATATTTTGCCCGGTTGGGCCTCAAAATGTTGCGGGGCCTTTCCCCGATACCCATATAAATAAGAACAATAGCCGGTTGGCTACCGTTAGTTGCGGGGCCGTTCCTCGTTACCAAAATAAAAATACAGCTGGTTCACTTCCGTTAATACGAAGGAATAATACAGAATGTTGTCTCGCCTTAATTGTAAAACGCTGAAGTAGCCTCACTTGCATATATAAGTTACCCAAGACAACCGGGTGGGCGTTGTCCGAGAAAACCGTAAATAAGTGGCCTCAACTGACCACCCTTAAAAAATTTTGTGTACGTTGCGGTACACCCTTTACCGCTGAAATGCGTCACGCCACCCGAAAATAAATAGTTCGTGGAAAGAAATGCACTGAAGAAAGCTTTCGTATTTAGGCAATCTACAATTTTTCCGTTTATTTGTGGTGTTTAGGTCTTCATGAACCTCGATATTCAGAAATAAGATGAAATCATCAGCGATATGTATCCAAATTTGAATACCCAATTCTCACTCAAAAAAAAAAAAAAAATCGATGCACAAGACTTTGTCCTCAAACCAAAATCAATTAATAGATCACCCACCACTTGTATTTATATTTGTAATAAAACTCGGAAATAAAAGAATTATTTGTTTGTATAATTATAATTAAACTTTATATTAAAAATTATTCCAATAAATTTAATTTACAAATATCGTTCCCAATTTACTTTTTAATTTTTAATGTCTTTATACAAAAAAAAATTGACCGTTTTCATTAAAAAACTAAACTTGTTCGTACTCCGTTACTCAAATTATATTCAATCATCAAAACTCGACTTTCACCAAAAAAAAACAAAAACTCGAATGCCAAAAAAAAAATTCTCACGCCGCAACAACGGCGCGCAAAACGTTCTAGAAGGATTGTGTCTCTTCTCTGTCTCTCGTTTACATCAATGCGAATTGCAGGCATATTGGTCTTGCTCTCTCGTCATTCTTCTCCTCACCCCTGCGCCACCACACGATGAGGTACAAAACAAGACGTCGCGAGTGCGTTCAGCGCACAATTAACAAACAACTCCGAAAGCGAAGACAACAACCGAGGTGAATAAAAAATACCACTATTGAGCAATCATGGAAAGTAAAGACACTAACCAGAGGGGAATACAAAACATAAAATTGTGGTTGCGACCACACAGTCGTAACAAGTTATCGTGTTTTCTTTATGAATCGAATATTGCGTAGCAATTTCTATACTAATTTAGAGATAGCGACACCTTGCATTTGGAACAATTTATAAAACCAAGCTTATTGCAACCTGGAAGCTTACATGACAATCTACTACCATTCGAAGTGAGCAAGTGTCCTATATTATTTACCCGAATTTCTTTTGGAGATACCTGAGTTACTGAAGCTTTCTTTTTTTAAGTCTATTCGGTTCATAATATCACGTGATGGTCTTCCAACTCTTACTGGATCTGCATATTTCATTAAAGTTTCCGAAATTTCTGCTTTAAAATCTGACAAACCTAACAGTTTCTTCTCGGTACTGCCACGTTGTTTTTCTACTCGTTTGTAAAGTATCCAAGCATTTGCTACTTGAGATCAAGCTTATGGTATAAAACTCCCATATACTATTTTTTGGATATTATTTTAATTTTATAACGTCCTAAATTGGCGTCTAGCAGGTCTACACCTACTTAAATTTATTATATTCCTTCACTATTGACGGACAGTCAACATTTATAGAGCTAGAATTTTTCTCTCCTCTCGTCGACAAATACAGTAGAATTCTACCATCAAATGTAAACATCAGAGTGACAATATTTGCCTTTCCACTGAACTACAGTTATTTGGTTTCACTTTTAAAAATTTTGAATTAAATTTTTGAGCAGTGGCCTTATTTTGTACAATCGGTCGTGGTCTGAGTCAGTTCTAGGAAGCAGTCTCTCATTATTATTAAAATGAATGTTTTGTCTAATTGCCTCAAATTTTCTTAATGGCATCGTTTCTTGGACCATAGCATTACCCAATTTCGGACGCCGATATCTTCGAGTATTGCTGTATTGTGCAACTGAAGTAAACAGGCATATCCCTATAAAATTCTTCACATCTTTGGTGGTAAATGATTTGGTATTATTCGGATTTTTCTGAAATCCTTATAAATTTGTCTCTTCAACAATATTTGCCACTATACTATCGCCGAAGAAATAATTTAAAAATGATAATGGTGTACTTCAATTTATTTGATCTTCCGTAAGATCAGAGGCCCCTAAAAATTTATGGTTGCTCTGAAGATATGTGAAAATATTTTTTTCCACACAATTCGTGAACATTTATCTTTCAATTCCTTTAGTTCGTTCAAAGCAGTCACTGTATTGCTAAATTCCGGCACACCAAGCAGACCAACTACATTACTTCCGCGACCTCTTCTACCGTATAATAACGACGTCTTGGACTTATTATGTTTCTATAAAAATGAAATAAAATATTTCCCAAAAATTAATACATTAATGCACAATATATCATATTTGATATGATATCAAATATGATATTGGGTAAAAATAGGTACCTCCTGCATAAAAAATCATATATGATATAGTTTTCTAAAATGTATAATTTCTATAAAATTAGTTTGATTTCACTTTCCAAACTAATAAATTAGGATCGTAAAACATATGTTACGTTTGATTTACTACTTACATTGAATAATTTTAAACGTGCCCGCCAATTTTTTGACAACTATTTTGCCCTAAAACCAGAGTTTTCATAAGGTAATACAATGAACAAATGGATTTGTGGCAGAGTAGTGATGAAAAAGAAAAAAATTTACGCAATATAATTAATTGAAATTAACATATCATATATGATATACTGTGCAATAAAGGGTTAAATTCAATAAATATTCCAGGAATGCCACACACAATCTTAGATAAAAAATTTGTTCGCCGATAATTCTGCTTCGTAATTTAAACCCACCCAGATTATGCAACGGCACACGTTTGGTCATCAAGCGGATCACCGGAAATGTTATTGATGCAACTATTTTCAACGGAAAGTTTAAGGGAGAACTCGTTCTTTTCTGAATGATACCCTCGGAAATGACAATCCTATTGAAACGGTTTCAATTTCCGATTCGTTTGACATTCGTTATAACAATTAACAAATCTGAAGGGCAAACAATGTCCGTTTGTGAACTCTACTTAGAAAAGAAATTAGAGAAACATAGACTTAGAAAATCCATGTTTCTCTCATGCCCAGTTATACGTTGCATGCTCACGTTTGGGTAAACCATCGAATCTCTTCATATTGACAAAAGACAGATTGACAAAAAATATTGTTCATTACTATAATTACAATTGAAAGTTAGACGGTTGGCGGCAGGGCAACGTCTCCCGAGTCAGCTAGTAAATATATAAATATTGTCGTTAATAAAACAGATGTCATTGAATATAATAAACTGTTGATGACCCATGGTTTGATCACTACAAATACGTGTGCAACTCGTTTTGCAAATGACAATATTTTAGATCATTCCGTATCTAGCTTCTTATAACTAAAATCGTCAATTCTACGATATACTCCACTATTAGCGATCACAATTTCAATTTGTCAAATTTTTACTTTACTTCTAAGTACATATATTAAGAAACCTCTTGAAAAAAATATAGATATGGCAAAAGATAATGAATTATGTAATAATTTTCTACTTACAATGCCATTATATAATCTATATATATAAAACAAAGTCGGGTTAGTTACACCATTTATAACTCAAGAACGGCTGGACCCAATTTTTATGATCTTTGTTTTGTTGGATTTGACTCCGTTCCGAATAGCATAATAACTTCTCATACATTTTGTACATTTTGTTTTTTTTATTTTGTTCGTCTCAATACAGTGGTGGTTTAGGGAAAAAAGAAAAGTCGGAAAAACTCAAAAGGAAAACCCCAAAAATCTAATAAAAAAACCTTTTTTTATATGAATTTTGCACGTGTAGTTTGTATGTGACGAGTGGTGCAGTGGTTAAAGCTTCGGCGCTTGGGCCGTGAAATACTCGAATCCGACTGGAGGCTGCATACAAATTTGTATTTTATTTTTTCTATCCAATCTTTTTATTTTATCTACTTAGCTATATAATTCATGATGGAAATGGTGGATTATTTTTCTTCGATGCGCCCGGTGGAACTGGGAAGGCATTCCTCATATCATGGATTTTGGCCACTATTCGTGCGAGATCCGATATTGGTAAATAATTAAAATGTGTTTAAATTATTTAATTAATTACTAATATATGTGAATATACAAATAAATAATAATAATATTGATAATAATTTGTGTGTTTTTAAGTAAAGTGAAAAGTTATTCATATTGAATAGTTATAATAATTTGTGTGTGATGCGCTTCCAATGGCACGGAATATGTGTATAACAATTTCGTTTATATGTATTTCGATGCCGTTGTTTGAATGCATCATACGCATTTTATGTAATTTTTCAATGTGTATAGGACTTTTTTGATTCCAAAGGATGCTCAAGTTAAGTGTTTTTCAATTTTTAACACATATTATATTATTACATATTAAAACATATTTTTATTACCAAAAATTTAAATATACTAACGCTAGGTAACTGTATTTTATAACACAAAGGTGTAAAATACCAGTATTTTCATGTAGTGCAATATTGTGAGTATTTTTGGGCGAGAAAGGGTTATTTCAATTTTATTTTGCTACACTCATTAAAAAATGTTGTTGTTGTTTTTGCGAGTAAACAAGTTTCAAGTTTGATGTCCGACGATTTTTGTTTTTTCTGGATATGGAAATTTTGTAACCAACCGATATGCCATTCTTAAACTCGAATGGCATATCGGTTCGAATTCAATTTCCGATTCGTCTTGCATTCACCATGACGATCAACAAATCACATGAATCTAGAAAATGAATGTTTCTCTCATGGCCAATTGTACGTAGAATGTTCACGTGTCGGCAAACCATCCGCTTTGTTCGTTCTCGCACCTGACAATAAAACAAAAAATGTCGTATATCACAAGATGCTTTACTGAAGGGAATCGACCCTCTTGCAACCCACCCAGCAAAAAGTTTAAAATAAAGTGAATTTGATTCATTTCAATGTAATTAAAATATATTTCATTTTGATTGAATTTAATTAATTTGGAGTTATTTTATCCGTCCCGGAGGTCTTGGGTTTGATTCTCGGTAGTGACAAGGAAAAAATTGCACGGCTGGTTTAGGATCAATGAATTAATCACTCATTATCCGAAATGAAAATATGATTATGAAACCTCATTTGAGGCGGCCAAATCCCTTGATGGGATATAGTGCGAAAGAAAGAGAGAGAGAGAGAAATTCATTTTATCTTAAAAAAATGAGTTTTTAGTCTTTTAATTAAGCTAATAACTTTAAACAATATTTATTGATTTTGAGGCGGTACGAAGTTCGCCGGGTCAGCTAGTATACTATAGAAATTATTGCTAAAAAATTAATTAATAGATAGATACTCAAAGACAGTAAGTGTCGATGTTAAGCTGATAAATACGTTATGTCAGTGGATCACACTTAATAGTTGAGACACAAGGACAGATTAAATCTTTTTCAGAAACCGCTTGCATTCGCCCCAACGTTATTCAGACGATTCTTCATTGAAATCTTCCACCGGAGATTGGCTCCAGTTTGACTCCTCAAAAGTATAGTACAATTCTATAAAAAATTATCATCCTCATCTGAATCAAGTTATTGAGATATTTGAGATTAGCTCCTCGTGGTCGACAGACCTCTTCTAATATAGTTCAAGTTTTAAGATAAGCAACCAAGTATATAAATATTGGACTATTCTTCGTGTTTTTGAAAACTCAGCCGAACACACAATATGAAAATAACAGAACTCTGACCCATGTATCAGCCTCACATACATAAACCGCAAATTTTGTATTTTCGGCGCCCTTTGTATTTTTCTATTTCAACATTGGCACCATTATCACTTTGTCTATGTTTCAATTCTACCTGTGCTCTTTAGTGCGTAATATAATCATATATATTCGGTCGGTGCCAGCAGCTTCGTATAACCTGTGACA
Organism: Nephrotoma appendiculata; assembly: GCA_947310385.1. Lineage (NCBI taxonomy): Eukaryota > Metazoa > Arthropoda > Insecta > Diptera > Tipulidae > Nephrotoma > Nephrotoma appendiculata. The sequence goes on from OX371225.1 coordinate 76,057,501, forward strand.
TTTTCTTTTGTTCTTAATTATTTTTGATAACCACAATCTACTTAAATTTTTGGCTTGTGCTAATTTAGGTACGGCGACCTGTTTTTACTTTATGGCAGGACGTTTTTATAAAGAACACATAATAGAACCAATTATTAGGCGGTGGCAAAATACCTTCATAAAAAAAGGAAACTATTTTGGTTCAACTAAAAACAAATATTTTGATCATCCCCAGAACATCAAAATCGAACCCATCCCACCGACATTAGTGATATCGTATTTTCTATATACCAACCCTCTATCACCATCATCATTTTTTATTTCCAATCGCACTGAATAAAATACACGCACTGTTGTTGGTAATACGAGATACAAAATGGGTAACTGCGAACTACTTCCTACATTTTATATTCTCTAAAAGTCTAAAAATCGACGAGAAACTAAATATTTTATTTTTATTTGTTGTATATTAACGAAAAGTAAATAAATTAAAAGGATCAAATTTTTAAAGTTTTAAATTTCACAATATGGAATTTATAGAGCTGTACGACAAAAGCGAAATTTATGATGGGAATTTTATTTTTGGATAGGCGTGTTTGCCATCATCATTTACCTAATTAATTACAAAAATCGTTTCCTTAATTTTTAAGAAACTTATGTCTAAAAATATTTCTCATTGTTTAGTTTGTTTAAAAGAAAGTGGGTGGAATAAGTAACTAATAAATTGCAGCTCCTGGAATACGAAAATTTTTGTTTTCGCTCATAAATTCTATACCGAAAATGTAAAGGGAAAATCTACAAATATGTTTACCTTTAAAAGTTCAACGTTTATTTTCAAATGTTAAAAAAGCACTTGTCGTATTAGTGCTTTGAACAGTGCAAGTTTGCTAAACTGAGGTCAATGTTTTAAGGAACTAAACTGCTAGTTCAGCAGTTTTTGGCTCAAATACAACCAGTTTTTTACCATCCGAAATCTTCTGAAGGTTGTTCAATGAGATCAATATATTTTAAATGATTGTACTATATATAAATTTTCAGCCAACACCGTAAAAACGTCAGTCGGAGGCAAACTAACAATGGCGCAATGCGCAATGCACTCTTTTATTACTCTCTCATCGCGTTGATTCAATGTTTCCGTCTGGTAAAACTCTGGTTCCGGACGCCATAGTATTGGTTCTGGCTGAATATCCCATGCAAAATGCATCGTGTAACTAATACCATTGTTGGTTTGGTACCGACTGATACGGTTCCGAGTTGCATCTCGGACAAAAATAAAATACATAAAGATCATGAAAATGATTGAGCTGGGGGGTTTTTGTAAATTTTCTATTCGCATATATGTATGTGTGTTTTTGGAAGGATTATTAAACCCTCTATACCTTCTTCTAGATATTATTTCCGATGAAAGGATACTAACGTCAATATTGCACGCATACCTGCAGGGTGCGATTTTCTCGTTTAAAGAGGCTAATATGAAAGTTGACAAGCATTTTCGTGCGAGTACCTTCCTATTTTCCTGAAACTGTATACAAAAGCAATATAAGAAAGCGATTTATTACGTCCTAAAGCACCCGTGGAATTGATTAAAGCTGTCTCACTGGTTAAGGTCAACCATTCCATGTGGAGAGCGAACAGCGAAGTCCTAGATTCATACCTCATCGCAGTGCTCTCTGGGTAACTCTAAATGAATCAGCTCTGGATCGGGTATTCTGGATGAAAATGAGGTTTTAAAATGATTTGTTCAAGAAGTTTCTTCTTGCTTTATCACAGTGTCTTTCTTAATTCACCTGACTTCGCGATTAAATTCTCAATCTCACAATCCGCCCGACTTGGCGATCAAATTATGATTGTCATCTCGTCACCTCATCTTTTCCGTCTTACCTTCAACCATCAAAATTTCACATTTCCGTGTTGTCGCTCTGCTGCTCCCTCATGTTCGTAAACTTCATCTTCCATTTCCAAAATACCTTCTCAACGCCATCTAACCCCCCCCCCCCCCCCCCCTATGATGATCGTGAAAACCATTTTGTGATTTCAATTATTTTTCTCGCCTAGACGTATGCTGCACAACGTTTGCATTTATGAGGGGCGCTCATTTGGTTTTATTGATCATACAAAATCCATACAATTGCAATCTCCAGCAACAACACATTGGTACAACTGCGACTTTACTTTTTTATCAACGGACGAGTCTTTAAGGTGGAAACGGAATTTAAGATCGAGATCGGATAGGAGAACGAAGAAGGGAGATTATAAAAAATAATCCGACGCCGGTTCATGCGATTGCATGAATCCAACTGGCGAGTGCTGGATCAAACCCGCACTACCATTCGTTATCAACGTTTATCCACCAACTCCTACCAGGTAACCGTTACAGACTTTAAAACTCTAAACCTATAAGTGGGTGGTGGTACATGTCTGTTAAGAAGTGTTGAAAAATAATTTCACCATTTTGAGGACAGTTTTATTATCCATCGGTGGTTCGCCAGAGTCGTTGCGAATTACGCCGCTATATACGTGAGTAGTAGTAGCCTAATGCTATTTGATGATACAACGATATTGATCTCTAATGTTCACCTTTTCGATGTTGAGTGTTGGCTGCTTGTACCATTTACAAATTGTTTTTTTGGTGAAATTACTTTGACTTTTGATATAGGTGTCGCTATCGTACCCAAAGTTATCCCAAAAGGCTTCCTTGATTATTCATCCTACCGCAGATATTGTTTGCTTGTAGTGAATTTCGTCCTAAAATAGACACCAAAGCATCTGTTAGTTCTGTTTAACTAATATTCCACTGATATTCGACGAACTCAAGAAACGGCTGAATTATAATATTATCGAAATATTCGCAGTTAACAGAATTATTAAGCGCTTTGGTAATCTCACGGGCTGTTAAAACGTTAAATGACGATGAAAGGTTTATTTTAAATTGTATATAGATGCCCCCCGTGGCGGTCTGCGCGAGTAATAGCGCGGAAAAACCATCTAATCAGTACGGAAAATTACTGATATTTCAACTGTGGCGTCTGTTCTCCAGGTTACGGGTGGCTACACCGTGCAGCGTTTGTTTGCCAGGGGCGGCTAGAGCGAGCTTCTGTCTTCTATCAAGCGGCTTGCTGTATAAATGTATGTAAAGGTAAAATTGGACCTCAACTATAATTCATGGCCCTCCAACGCTATATGGAGGTTATGCGCTAGGCTAGTAACCAACATGTAAAAGAAAACCAATTACTCAAGAAACGGAAACAAGCCTCGGATACGACACGGATACATTGGAAAAAACATTTGGCTACCGATAACGGACTAAGATCGGAACTTGGAACGTGCGTACTTTGTCAGAACCATCAACTACTAATTTTAGACCTTAGCTGAGTAAGATGGATGGGTCAAGGCGATTTTTATGAACAATAAAGGCATTATCTAATGTTTAGTGACAATAATGATTCCTGAAACAACGGGGTTGGAATTCTCTTAACACGTAGAGCCTTTTAACACGTAAAAACATTTATTGGATTTAAGCCAATCTCTGACCACATAATTTCAGCTCGACACTAAATTAAGCAATATCTCTATTATCTAATGGTATGCTCAAACCGAACCTGATCATGAGGAGACAAAGGAGGCCTTCTACAGTCAACTGGAAGCAACTATAGCTTGTGCTCATACTGGTGATATTAAAATTGTGCATGGCGATATGAACGCCAAAGTCGGCAATGACAACTCAAACCTTCACACGTGCATGGGCCGTCATGGTCTTGTGGCTGGATTTCTGCTCCAGTCAACAGCTTTCCATCGGTGGCTCAAAGTTCGCACATAGGGACATTCACAAGTATACATGAAAATCACCAGATGGTATGACACGTATCCATATTGACCACATCTTGATCAGTAACAGATTCGTTAGCTGTTTACTAGAGGTCAAAGCCCGTCGTAGTGCTGATATCTTTAATGGCCACAATCTTCGGGTCAGTAATATCAGACTGCGGCCAGCTGCAATTAAACAACAGCCCAAAATTGCGCGAAAATGCGATCTCAGTAAACTGCAAGATCTCGCCAGGGTGAATAAATTTAATTTGAGCATACAAACATAGGTTCATGGGGTACCGTCGAATCTGCAACTAAAAGTACCGCAGAAGTTGCATTAGGCTTTCTGCAACATCACAGGAAGCCACGGATAAGGGATGACACTTGGGGTCAAATAGAAGAACGACGCAACCTAAAAACCCAGCTTAAAAATGAACGCTCATCGGTGCTAAAGGGACAACTGAAAAGGGAATATAACCGCGCCGGAGGCATTTTATAAATGAGGTTGTGGCGGAAGCTGAAAATGCTGCTCGATGTAGTTATATGCGTGGCGTCGTGCAATTCGTAGACTTAATGGGGAAAGTGCAAAAACAATACCACCTATTAAAGACCATAACGGAGCTATACTTTCAACTAACTGAGCAAGAACAACTTCAACGTTGGAAGGAATTCTATATGAGGCTATCACCATCGAAGAGGATATCACCTCCCAAGCACACTACGTGTGAAATTGGAGAGGCATATCGCTGTTAAATTCAATAGAAAAATTATAGCATTTATTATTCTTGAACGTATTTCACCATCTATTGATTCACATTCGCGTAGACCACATCAACACTCTGCGAATTATCATCAAGCAGTCAACTGAATGGAATTCGCATTTGCACATCCTCTTAAAAACAACCGTAAACCTTATCATTGGATTATATAGAGATGCCACCTGCAGCGTTCGCTTTAAGGACAAGAATAGCGACGACAATTTCACCATCTCCAAAAGAGTCAGGCAAGGATATGTACTCTCACCTACACATTTTTAATTATTCTGGATCAGGTTATGGTACAAACCAGCATCGATGCACCAAACGGCATTCAATGACGCCTGAATGAAAGGCTCTACGATCATGACTATGCTGACGACATCAGTATGATGACTCACAGATTAGACGATATGACGCGTAAGCTTGAGAGGTTGATTTATAACAATGAAAAAGTTGGCCTAAAGCTTAACTGCTTAAAAACGAAGTTGCTGCGAATCGGAACGACAGCACTGCGAATTATCCATAATCACCAATGATGCAACGATATACATTGAAGACATGGAGAAATTTAGCTACTTAAGGAGCCTAACTACTAAGGGACGGGCGGATCAAAATCATATGTGACAGCCCGCATAAACAAAGCGCGCTTTGCCTACTATTCATCAAACAAAGTATGACAAGCGCTTAATATCTCCTGGAGCACCAAGTTAAGGATCTTCAACTCTAGCGTTAAATCAGTCCTCTTATATGGTTATGAGACTCTGGAAACTAACAAATACCATTTCTCAAAAACTACAACTATTTATCAACAAGAATCTGCGAATCTGTAGCATCTACTGAACACGGATCTACTTGCCCTAACAAATAATGAGCCAACCACCACCAAAGTTAAACGTAGGAAATGGCAATGGGTAGGGCACACCCTGCGGAAACCGAGCAATGACATTGCAAGAACTGCATTTGAATGGAACCCTCAAGGTCGACGAAACCTGGACGGCCAGTGAACACTTGGCACAGATCAGTCGAAAGGGAATCGCGAACACTAGTCGTATGGCGTGAAATCAAACTGCTGGCGAGAGACACGAAGTGCTGGAAGGAGATCGTGTCCACTCTATGCTCCTTCTAGGAGCAATATCTTTTTGTTTGTTTGTTTGCTTTTTTTATATTGTAAAAAAATGGAGGACACAAATAACGAAAAAATATTAAGAAAAAAAAAATAATATATAGATTAAGGAGTAAGAAATATTTTGTATATATTTGACTTGCTGTTTTGTACTGATAATTCTATAAATGGATTCGACGATCAATTGCTTCCAAGATAAACTGTTGTACGATAAATTGTTATACGGTAAATTGTTGACGATAAATTGTTCACGACAAACTGGCAGTAAATCATAGTGGAGATGAGCAGAATACACTACAGTGAGTCGCTACGAGACCTAGTACGTGACCCACACACAGAACAAGTGTGTAACAATTCATTTTAATGGCTTTCACCTGATGCAAAATTGGGTTGATTTCCCCAGCACCAAAAATTATATTTAATAAGCTAACCGTAAATCATATTTTTTTTAATCGTATGAAATGTTTTGGTCTGGCGGAAAAGTAGTTTGCGCGCGAAAGAAAGCCCATCAAAATATGAATCTTGTTTCTTTTGGGCGAGGTCCGTTTTTATTGTTGATCAAAAAGATCATTAAGTTTCGAGAATTCGATTAATGTGGTTGTACTCTTTCAAAAGTTTTTATAATATTTAAAAAAAAAAGTTAAATTGAAAAGTTAAAACTTATGATTAATAAAATTGGCCTACTTAGGCAAAAAGGTAGTAAAAATACTTAACATAGTGTAGTGCAATACATATATCAAAGGTTAACAAGATTATATAAACATCTTAATGAAGAACCTTAAGATTCAAAAGTAAACTGTATAATCAAGTGATTATAATTAAACGTATTTAAATGTTAATATCAAATAACTTGTGATTGGTTATATTAAAAATTATAAAGTTCTACCGATAAATTGTAATAAAAAAATAAATTATAAAATTCTACCTATACATTATGATACAAAACTAAAAATTATAAAATTCTCACTCGAAATAATGATAAATAAACTAGAAAGTTTGTACATAAGCGTGTTATTGTATAATGTTATCAACAAAGCAAAAAAAATTGAATTTATTAATAAAATTGTAAGCATAATGTTTCATGAAAATTATGCGTGTTGATTATTTCAAACCACCTAATTATTTCCACGGTTAATGGAAAATGAACTTTTGAAACGAATATCGTAATTCTATTCATTTACAAAACATCTGCGTAAGTGATTTAAGAGGACATAGCACCTTCAAAATTGAAAAAAAAAAATTTCAAAGTTTTTTGTTTTAATGGAATAAAAAGAGATATCTTTTAATGAAACTTTCCATTGACATTTTATTTAACTGAAAGTACAAAACCAATTTTGTTAGATTTTTTTTAGCCCAAGGTCGTCTGCTACAAGGGTTTTCCAAAAACACTGAAAATTCGCGGCGTACATCATAACTACTCTCAGAAACGTCTGAAAAACGGGGTTTTATTCAGCATTAAATTGTCCTTGGAAGGAACTAAAAGGAAAAAAATTGGTTGAAAAATAAAAAAATGGCGGCATTTTTTCGAAAATGCAGCTTTTTTGTCTCCCCCAATTAGTTGTAACTCAAAAAATTGAAAGCCGATTTTTTCCTTCCGTAGTTCATTCTGAGCAGAAATATATGTAGATCAACGTGTTAAAATTTTAGAACGATGGGATAAGTAGTTTTTTCTCAATCTTGCACGCCAACTTGAAAAACGTCATTTCGTGATAACTGCGTTTAAAGTTCGTCATTTCGAGATAACCGCGTACAAAAACGACTTTGGCGCTTCGCAATAAATATAATATTTTTTTTTTTTTTTTGATATTTTCATGTTTATATCTTTAAAATCATGTATTTAAACGTTCATTCTAACGTATTCTATCATAAAAAAAAATTTCGATTTTTTAAAAATTTGAAAGTGCTATGTCGCCTTAACGAATGGGAGGTCTAAACAAAAAAAATAATTTATGCTGTTGTACAAATTTGCTGTGAAGTTTAACGAGGAGCTGCATATTAATATCATATTGAACTTGGGATAATTTCATTTTCGTCGACGTCATCATCCGGTGAGCAAAATTGGACAAAACAAAGGACATGAGGATTCAACTCAAACGGGATCAGATGGTAACAGTTTTGTTTGTCTAAATTTTTACTAAACTATTTTTTTTGCATTTTTATTAAAATCTATCCAATAATAATCTTTCTCAATTTGTATTAGCCTTATTATTATATCATTCTTTTTTTATCTTAACATTATACGGGTAATTTTGAAACTTTTGTGCTTTAATTGCGATACCATTTATAGTTTATTTGGTGAATAGGAGTTTCCACTTCGTCTATAGTGACAAAATTTGAACAAGTTAGTTTATTTCTTATTAACCTATCGTGCTACACTATGTGCTAAATATTTTTCGTGTTTGTGAGTGATGGTCAGAGATTTGAGGTAAGGGATGTCGTTATAAAATTTATGTGCACAGCATAATATGTCTAGCAGGATGTCTGAATTTTAAGAATCCCCCCGTTTACCCTGAGTTATTAGCCGCAAAAGCTGTGCTCAGACATTTTGCTGGATGTTTTGTAACGATCGAGAAGTCGTTTGTTGGACGATGAGTCGTTAGTTACAAGTGGGTGAAGCGGTAGGCTAACTGCCTTCTCTCATTAAAACAAATAAGTTATATGAACGCCAAACAAAGGTCTCAGATTACAATATCGGATTCATCAAAAATACGACCCCGGAAATTGTATATGGACAACGCTTTAAAAATGGATCCTTGACATCACTAATGTTAACATTCTTATAAATCAAACGACATCAAAGATTTATTCTTTGTCGAGTTGGAAGAAATCATCAATCTCAGTGCAGAAATTACATCACACATCGGTTCTAATATTTTACACCTCACTACTAACAACAACGACCAACTCGTCAAGTATGTTTCAATTACGTTTTTATTCTAAATAAGAGAATCCACAAAGTAACATGGAGATCGAATGATGGAAGGATGGAAAGCAAAATCAATCACGTCAAGGTTTCTAAGACACTTCACAAGCATATCCGATGTTACATCTTAAAGAGGTGCAGCCACAGGCAGCGATCATTTACATGTCATACTCAAATATAAATGCAAACTGTCATCTACGTTCAATATACTAGCACAAAAGATCGTTCCTTGGAATGTTGGTGGTTTAAAAGCAAAAGAAGCATTACAGTCAGTACCGCCTGGCAATGCCGCACTCTATATAGCAGAATATCTCCATGCTAGTAAAGCTACGACTAAATACCTCCTGCACGAGAAGCGCAAACATTTGAGATCATGCATCGAAATCATCAGCTTCCAAGCGAGACAAGGAAATTCAAAAGACTGTTTTTATATTGCCAGAAATCTCACTACACATTTCCACCCAAGAAGTATTGCCATTAAAGAAGGGTATGAAGAGCTGAGAACAAACGTGACTGATATTCTCTCAGTATGGCAAAACTACATACTATAAACAAGTAAACAAATCTATTATGGGTGATGTGAGTTTTTTGGCGAATTATCCACAGCGGTGGAAGTAGTCTCAGCTATTAGTAGATTGATGAGAAGTTCAACGGTACTCGGTCTCAAAGGAACCCCCACAGAATTAAACAAGCTCGAAGGTGCTACTATTCCATCAAATCTATACGACCTCGTCGCCATGGGAGAAGAAACCGAGAAAACTGTCGTATGGCATAGTTCTATTGAATACTGCCTACAAAGTGTTAGCTTGCCAGACTCATCCCTCTCACCGAAAATATCATTAGTGCCTATCAAAGTTGTTTTCATCCCAACATCGACCACTGACCAGAGTTTCACCATCAACTATATATAGACTTTCGGCAGGCATATGAAAATATCAACCATTGAAACCTAAAGACCCTGCTCATGTGTCTGAAAATTCCACAGAAATACGTTTCTCTGTGTAAATTGACAACGTCTGGGTCTGTATGTAGAATCATAATCAAAGGAACTGTATCAGAACCTACCAAATGGCACAGTGGGTAAAGCTTTGACGTTTGGATCGGGAGGTACCGGGAATCCCGATAGGGGCAAGAAGCAAAAGTGAAGTTTCATCAACAGATTACGATCTGTGATGAAATGAAACACAACTATGACCCCCTGTCGGAGTGCAAAACTCATAGGCCGACCCATCTTCCATGCCAGTATAGGCTGGCATGGAGCTATGCAATGTGGTGCAGATGGTGATAAAATCGGACCTATAGCCGTACGTCCTCGATTTGGCAAGCAATGCGTAAATTAGGGCGTGAAAAGCGAACCGCGAAAGAGTTGAGAGTGCTTCGGCCCCAGAACAGATTGCATAGATTAAAACATAAAAAAAAAAAAAACTATCAGACTCCTTTGAAGTAATATTTGGTGGTCGACGAGAAATAATATCCGGTGGTTGCACTCACACCTCTGCTGTTCAATTTAGAGCTTGAGTATATAGCGCTGTGTATTCAATAAATCAGGTCAAATTGTTTCCGATGCAGACGATTTTGTGCTTAAAACGTCGTTTGGAGGTGAACAGTAGCAAAAACAAGTTGTTACTTGCATAATCTCATAACAATAAGCATCATCGTCTGCCTTTGTCAAGTATCTCAAACACCCCTTCTCTTAGACCGGAATTGTTCACTTCAAAAAATTCTACGGCTTTTTCTTATATTGCAACGTTTAAAGCGGTGTTGGAGTTTGATCATGGATTTATATTATTGGGAACTATTTTAAGGATGACGATTTATTCATCCATCATAAACAGAGTAGTCACTACACTCTCCTTCAAGATTGGACATGTAAGCGCTACATATTGCTTATTTCCTTCTCCCAAATAACCACAAAGAAAATGGTCGGAAGCGGTTAATACAATCGAAATTCCTTCCTTTCGAAATTATTGATACTCTGTCGGTCTTAATTCTTGCACGAGCTGAATTTTATATGGGATTCGTTATGTGGTCACAATTCTCTCTACGGACCCTCGCGATAGTTTCAGTTTCGTTGAACGTCTTCTTGTTGACGTTTCTGGACTATTCTCCAGACTCTCCCGTAGACGCTGAATATTATTATACGAGCATGCCGTAAGTGGTTTATCGGTATCTGGAAGGTTCCTTATATGCCATTTGTTGGAAATTTACAACCAGACGGTTTATTGTTGGTCTAGCTGGTACAGAACGCACAATAAAATACCGTTGATAGGCGAAACTATCCTGAGATTTTTTTAATTACTTACTGGCCACTTTCTTTCAAAGTACGTCGAACATTTTTGTAGGTATTATATAACAGGCATTGCCCTAGGTATCAGCGATATCCATCAGGTTATATATTTCGCGTTTAATTTTAAATATTATTTTAAATTTTAATATTAATTTCAATTTTGAATTGTGATCATGCGTCAAAATAGAACGCGAAATTACATTCTTTGTAACCAATTTGGTTTTAATTTTTATTTTTTTAAGTTCATGTATATTGGGACCGATCACAACAATTTAAATCAATTGAATGGATCTGCATTAGAATCCAATGCAATTATTTAATTTATCATAAACTAGGTCATTAAATACTCCACAGATTTCTCAATCGCATATTTCAGTCGCACGCGCTTTTTGCTGATGGTAGGTTTAATTTACAGTTTTAAACGCATTTTGCAAACCACAAGTTTGCCTCTTAGTTTCATCACCACTAAATCACTTTAATTATGTCCACATAAGTATTTTCACACATTCATGCGAAATAGAGCAGAGTTTATTCAAGATAAAGTGTCAATAAAGTAATAATTCAAATTATACATTGGCTCAGATCAGAATCAGATTATAAAATATTTCGATTTATTAGTAAACATTCGTTCTAATTATTTTTTGAATTTAATAGTGCTTCAGGCTGAGACGGCTCGAAAGACTATTTTTGATAAAACAGACTACTTGCTGACGATATGTTGCCAAAATAATAGGGTCAAATGATTTGCAATTTCCCTTAGTTGGTTTGTGTGGGTGATACTGCTTTCAGCTGCCAATTTTCTAAAAGAAGATATGATTATCTCTTGAGCTTACAGCTTCTGGCTCTTTTCTGACACTTTACGTCCACGGGGGTCATTTACATAACCACTTGAATATTGTTTTTTATTTGGTAGCATAGGTTTAAAACGTAATGTGATTCTGTAACGGTTCCATTTTTATTTGAGTTTAGACCGCTACGAATATAATACACTTTTGATCTAGTTTTTCCTCTAGCGATAATAAGTCTAATGATAAAGAGAGACATTTACACCCCATATACAAAAAATCACGCACGGGTTAAATATTTTAGCAATCGAAGAAATGACAAAATTAGATCGACCACGCACCACAAATTATGTAATTCGACAATATTATGGGAACTGTTTGCAAAATTTTCCAACATGCAAGCAACAAAACATTATTCATAATTTCAATTTGTTTTATTTTTATCATAAATTCATTAACCATTAAGTACTCAACGAATTATGCATCCCCCTCAAAATATATCGTCGTCGGCTCTTATACACACATTAACCGTTATATAGAAAAATTAAAACACAAAATTTGTTTTTATCAGTAAAAAACATTACACCAGTCGCATACGTTACCGAAAAAAGGTGAATACATTAAAAGCATAAATCGGTCTTTCACTTTCATACGAGTATATAGATATTCCGAAACCACACACATACACACACAATTATTAATAAACCAAAATTACTAAAAAACCGGTAAAGTCACGTGTATTGATGAGCAACCCCTCATATAAGACAAAAAAATGCAAACCGCATCAAAATAATTCGATAAATAAATTTATTAATAAAAAAAGGGCAATCCGTCACTTTCCATATAGTTGACGACTAGATCGATATTCAATGAGATCCGTCGAGCATACGCACAAACACACACACACACAAAATGTGATCTCACAATGGAGATAAGATAAATAAATAAATAAAATTAGAAAATACAATTGGGTGGGTGAATTTTTCCCGAACTTCAAGTGAAAATTTCAATTTAATTTCGAGTTCGACCAACGGTTGCGTATGCACTTGAAAATACGCGTGTCGCGATGCGTTATTTTTAATAAATTATGGTTTTTTCGATAGACGTGTGTGAAACTAAAACTGATTTTAATTGATAAGGCTTGTCGGCTCGTCTTCAAATAATAAACTACCTGAAATCGATTTCGTAAGTAACATTTGGCCTTGTCAAATGAATTTCATTTTTTACCAGATAATAACGAATGTTTGTCCTGGTTGGTCTACAAGGTGCAAATGAATTTTGGGAGCAGTTTTGCCGTCTTGTCCATACTACACTGACTCGGTCGATTTTATAACTAAATTTAACGAAATTTGGTTTATTAAATTGGATTAGGATTCCAAAATGTTCACTTACGAATTTCTGGAAGAACACCATCTATGCGCGACTTTCCCACTTCTTGATAAGCAAACATATGATCTTTGATACGTATAGGATTGAATTTGGATTTTGGGCTTAAAACTTGCAAATCTGCTTCGACAATTTCACAGAGATATAGAATTGGCACAATACATTTTTGGGGTTTTGGGGAAAAATAAATTATTTTCAGAATTGAATTTCTTTTTTATTATACCTGCATTCAGTTCTGGGGCCAATGCACTCTCAACTCTTTTGCGGTTTGCTTTTTAACGTCCTTACTTTTACGCCGTTGCCAGCCAATTCGAGGACGTACGGCTATAGGTCCGATTTTATTACCATCTGCACATTCCATAGTTCCATGCCAGCCTATACTGGCACGGAAGATGGGTCGGCCCATGAGTTTCTCCTGACTCCGATATTGGGTCATAGATGTGTTCCATTTCACCGCAGATTCTAATCTGTTGACGAAAATGTTTCCTTTGCAACCCGGTACCTCTCGACCTAAATGCCAAAGCTTTAACCACTGTGCAATTTGGTCGGTCATTTTGAATTTACATAAGCAATTTGGGGAAAATATTTTCTTTTATGTTTTAATCTTTGCATTTGGTTCTGGGACCGAAGCACTCCCAACTCTTTCGCGCTTCGGGGAAAATATAATCTAAGTATGTAGTTAGTAAGTGAAATAAAAAAATTTCACAGGAAATATTCAAAAAATATAGGAACGCATATTTAACGTTCCTACTTCAATTGCGATGTATATTTGTAATTGGGTCCAGTGACTCATTCCAGAACTTCGTCCATTACATGTTAAAACCCCAATCCAATTTAATAAACGAAATTTGTAACAAGCTAGAAATTACTCTAAAAATTTTAAGGAATACGCCTTTAGGAATACACCTTTTTTATTTCGTTGTAAAATTTCTTATGCCAAAAATAAGGTAGAATATATGAACTAAAAATTTGAGAACAGACACTAGGAGCAAAATAATGAATATAAGACAGGCCTAATTATGTCGAGGATTCATTGATCATGCAGCCCTCCGCCAAAACACTCGCCAAATCAGACGAAGCATTGAGAGAAATTAAGGTCATATCGGTGATCAGGAACAATCTCGCGATCCGTGGTTGAAATACACATTAGAGCGATTAAACTCGATCCATTCACTAAGCATGCATATATGGGCTTGCCACTTCTACGAAATTGATTTCCAAACAATCCAGCATTTTTTTTGAGTTTGTTAATAAACAAAGTGATACGCTAGAAAGAACTACGAACGTGAGCGAAAGCATCGTAGCGCATCATGAAAGCATTGCAAACAAACATTATCTCCGAAATGAAAGAAGAGGTTACCAGTCTGGTTCAAACTGAACAAAACTGTTGTTAATGTTATAGATGTAGCATATGTAAGGAGAGATAACACACAACACTACATCAAGCTGATCCTAGACGCGCCTTGAGAACTACTACCACCCCAACTAAAGTTTTACTTAGCAAATCAACATTAAATAATCAATGTAGCGATTCCATAAACGTTGCACATTCACTTCTTCTTCTGGAATCAAAACTACCAGAAGCAAAATGTTAATTATAGCATTCTCCTTTTATTAGAAAAATGTAAATACAGATATTTAGGTTTTAATATTAAATAAATTGACAAATTATCTTATCTCTCTAACCATCACCAGTGTAGATATCATCATAGGAGCCGACCGTTTCTTCAATATGCTACGAGAAGGATACCTTGGAAACTTGGGCAAGAACAATTTAGTAGCGCAAAATTCTATTTTATTGTGAATTTTATCAGGCGAAACAAACAATCTAATAGAGACGGAGGCCGCATAAGTTTGTTAAATTTCTGTCAGAATATATGCCTTTCTCGTGGTTTTCAGGAGTGCTAATTAGATGGAGAAATTTTGTTTTGTGCAAGGCGAGATGGAGGCGGTGTCATTTTTAGTACCTCCTACTAATATCTACGCCTATAATGCTGACGTGGGTCTCATATTCGGGGTTTCCGGGTACTGCTTACGTTACTGACTTGTTTTTTGTAAGTCGTGATGAAGGGAGGGGCGACCGTGTTATTTTGGTACCTAACTATTATCTACGCCGATATGGCCGATATGAGTGTAATTTTCGGGATTTTCGCGGTACTGATTAAGTTACCGCCTTTCGTTTTTCTGAATTCGAGATGAGAAGCGGTGTCCTTTTTGGTGCCCACCTATACTATCAACGCCAATGTGGGTGTCAATTTCGAAGGTACTGATTACATTACTCACCTTTGGTTTTTCGCAAAGTGTGGTAGAGTCGGCAGTATCAATTTTGGTACCTACCTACTATCTACGCCGCAATAATGCTGACATGGATGTCATTTTCAAGGTACTAATTACATAGCTGATTTTTGTTTTTCGCAAGTCGAGATTGTGGATTTTGATACCTAATTATACAAATTGCGCCAATAATGTGAATATGGATGTCATTTCCGGCATACAAATCAATTGATCAATTGTTATGTTTTTCCACGGGAGTAAGTTTAGAAAATGGTTTTTAAAAAATTAGTGGAATGCTTGAATTTAAGGGGTCCATCCCATGGATCAAGCGGTCCTTTCTTATAAGTCTCTATGCCATTCATCAAATCGAATTCTAATATACAATAGCATATAGGTATTTTGTATCAAATTGAGCAGGGTTCCGTAATATTTTTAGAGGTGTTGGCTCCAGAAAATGTTTTCCCAAAAATGTCTGTTTGTTCCGAAAGGGCATTTGAGCCGCTCATCCTATCGTCCTGACATTTTTACCATGTATAAGTTTCATGTACAGGATGGGGAAAGGGATTATATGAAATTAGTGACATGCTCGATTCCGAGGGGTGCGTCCCCTGGATCAAGGAACCGTCCTAAGTGTTCACACCATTTATCCAACTTGATCCAAACTTTTCATAGCGAATTTATATTAAAATGAGCAGGGTTTCGTAATATTTATGATGAGGTAGGCCCCCTTGATCCAGGTGTACCTGAATCGCCTGAAATGTGTTGTTCGATTTATAAACATACCGACTATCAGTATTAAAACGAAATCGTTAAGTACAATCCAATTGAACATGATGGAAGGCGATACGATACATTTGAATACGATATTCTGACCCGACCCGATCAAACAGAGCCCATCGTCATTTAAATGAGTAGCATTGTAATACCCAAGGCCAATCAATGGTGTGTATCGTACTTTAACGTTTAAAATAATTTGATACACAAGTTAAAACAGATTTTATTTTGATTAATTTTAAACATTTATTATTCTGTTTGCTAAAACAGAAAATTAATTAACTCTAGATGATTTGTTTATCAGAATTTTGTTAACCAACAATACAAAAAATCAAAACAATATCCTATTCTGTTTTGGGAGTATGGAGAGCGACCGCTCAATCACCAACCGCAGTCATCCAAAAAAATCTTATTTTACTGAAAAAGTATTTTTTTATTAATTTTTAAATAAAATTAAAGTATTGATGGGCTCGAAGTCACCCAAAGCATTGCTGTGGCTGTCAAATTAATTATGTTAACCAAACGGCATCACGAACTTCAGTGCCAGTTCATCAGATTTTTTTTTTCAATTTTTTCATTTTTTTTGTATTGAAAGAGGCATGTCTGTTGTATAATTCACGTGATGTAATTGATTAAGACGATGAGATAGAAAAACCCGAGATTTTATCCGTCATATAATCTCGCCAGAAACATACAAGCAACGGGATGCCAGACAATGGATAATTTGTGAATTACAGAATTACATTCACTACCCGAACCATTATCAACGTTGGTATCAGGTGGTATAGTTCAATCGAAACATTTCTTGGTAAATATAAAAAACTACAATTCGTGTTTCCAAATTTCATTGTTCGATGCAACAAATATCGTGCGCAAGAATTATATGCCAAAATTCAATTAATTTGCAATGGCAAATTTATCACTACTACCACTGCCGAACGAAAATTACAAATTTGTTCAAATCTATTTTAAACTAGAAATTGTCGTACTTTAAAAACTTTATTCGATCAACACAAAGAATTAATTCGATTGGTTAGAACTGCCTTTGAACAAATGCCAGCTGATGACTACAAAGTTGTAGTTAGAGAAGAGAAATCACTTGATATGTTTGCAAAGACGCTTTTTTACTCTAAAGTACCAAGTGTAGTAAACACATGGAATGCATCAGCGCAAATGTTTTGAGGTCGCAAACATTACTCACACTGTAACAAACGCACGTGAACCGACACCCTTCCAAGAATTGAGAACTATTAACGGTCAAGCATGTGCCATTTTACGGGATACTTGACGAGAATTAAATCTTTTCAAAAACGATGAATACACTGGGGCACTTCTCAACCATAGCAAATACGATTCCCATCACCCAATCGTGTCAAACGTGTAAAATGACGCAATCACTATCAAAGCACTGATTAAATTCAGAATGAATGGGCCGAGTGGATCTGCAAACGACATTTTCAATTGTGATTAGCAATAAGAAAGATATTTTCATGTCAAAGAATTGGGTACATTTGTTAAAACTAATCTACAGTACTTGGTTTCAGAACGACGCTTAGCGTAATTTAGAATTATGCGCCTGGAGTCACAAGCAGTACTTTTCTCATTTTGTTTATTTTGGTAACTATACAATCACAAAAAGATATTGCACTCTCATCACGAAAAGATATTGCACTCTCAATCTCATAATCTGGAATTTACTTTTTTGAATGGTGATCGAATAGCACATTCAGCGCTGAAACTGTCTTCGTCACACAAAAAAGCACTGGAAGGGCTTCATGGAACAATAAAACTATTGAGAGGAAATTATCAATTTTATTATCTGATAATTTTCGATAAACTTTACCAGTTATAACACGTTCAACAGCCACTGATAAACTAATTGCATTTGACACATGTATCAGTTTTATGACGATACGTATACGACTACAACATAATGCATAACGTTTCGCAAAACAATTGTTGGATATTGGAAATGATAAAATAGCAATTTATGAATCCATAAAATGGGCGCTTTCAGGTAGCCTATCATGATCAGTGAAATCATCGCCAATTTGATTTGAACATTTCATAGTTGTAAACATTTTCATAACGTTGGCTTTGATTTTACTCAACATGTTCCCAACTGTTGGATGCCCTGAAAGCGCCCAATGTATCACATTGCTAACAAACTTCTGTAAACTCACAGCACCTACAGCCGAATTGATTTGCAAAAATTTCCTAAATATCGCACAGAATTTTCGAAAATCATGTTTTACTCAGTGGCAGTGCACATTCTAAGTTAGCAGCCTGAAAATTGGCGTGCCTATCATTCTTCTCTTATATATCTATCTACCACTACCACGACTCTACCGTACCAGGTTTTTAATGAAAAAGATGATGAACATCGTCAAATAAAATCGTCACAGCTACAATTTTAAGTGAAAGATTTAAGCCAGAAGAAATACTGGTGCCACGAATCCCAATGATTCGGACAGATATATAAAAAAGATAATTTAACAAATATAAATTATTATTAAAAAAATGGGGGCCACAAAAAAAGCTGAATTATTTGGTGGGCCGCGAGTAAAAAAAGGTTAAGAACGACTGATATAGAGGAGTGAACGCCGAGCATGCTTTAAGACGGTTCTGGGAAATAAAGGAATTCACCAGCAGTAGTAGATTTTCACTTGAAGAGAACGAATGTGAGGACAATTTCAAAGCGAATGTCCGATGACACATTAATGACAAATACATTATAAAGTTGCCTTTTAAAAATAAGAGTTGAAAGGAGCAGCCCCATTAAAGTACTGCGAAATATATTCCTTAGTTTGGAATAAAAATTCAGCAGTAATTACAATTTGAAGAATGAATACACTGAAGTGATAAGCGATTTCCTCAGTTTAGGACAATCGCGCATATGAGAGATCAAATTTAGAACGAGAAAGAGGAGTCAGCATATCGAGAGCCTAACGAAAAAATTACGTGTGGTAGTCGATGGATCTAGTAAAACAACTAATGGCCACTCTATAAATGATCAACTCATGATCGGTCCCACGAATGGTATTAAGGTAAAAAGTGCATACACATTCATCATTAAACGTAGTTTAAAAACCCTGATGGCATGGATCTAAAAACAGTTTAGTTATGTCTAGGCTTAGGATTTATATGTACTAAAAAATCAAAAATATGTACCTAAAATATGTGCTTAAAAAGAAGAAATATGCAAGTAAAATGAAAAATATGTGGTCAAAAATAAAAAAATATTTAGAAAAAACCAACAAACACACTCTAGTATAAGATATCTATATAAATAAAACAAAGTCGTGTTAGTTACACCATTTATAACTCAAGAACGGCTGGACCGATTTTTATGATTTTTGTTTTGTTGGATTTGACTTCGTTCCGAATAGCATAATAACTATTAAAACATTGGAAAAATTCACCAAAAAAAAAGTTATCAAGAAAATTCATTTTCTCATATATTTAGTACATTTTGTTTTTTTTATTTTGTTCGTCTCAATACAGTGGTGGTTTAGGAAAAAAGAAAAGTCGGAAAAACTCAAAAGGGAAGCCCCAAAAATCTAATAAAAAAATCTTTTTTTTGTATGAATTTTGTAGGTGTAGTTTGTATGTGACGAGTGGTGCAGTGGTTAAAGCTTCGGCGCTTGGACTGCAAGGTACTGGATACGAATCCGACTGGAGGCTGCATGCACATTTACCATTTTATTTTTTATCCAATTTTTTTTTATTTCATCTTCTTATCTATATATATAAAACAAAGTCGGGTTAGTTACACCATTTATAACTGAAGAACGGCTGGACCGATTTTTATGATCTTTCTTTTGTTGGATTTGACTCCGTTCCGAATAGCATAATAACTATTAAAACATCGGAAAAATTCACCAAAAAAAAAGTTATCAAGAAAATTCATTTTCTCATATATTTAGTACATTTTGTTTTTTTTATTTTGTTCGTCTCAATACAGTGGTGGTTTAGGAAAAAAGAAAAGTCGGAAAAACTCAAAAGGGAAGCCCCAAAAATCTAATAAAAAAATCTTTTTTTTTATATGAATTTTGTAGCTGTAGTTTGTATGTGACGAGTGGTGCAGTGGTTAAAGCTTCGGCGCTTGGACTGCAAGGTACTGGTTACGAATCCGACTGGAGGCTGCATGCACATTTCTACTTTATTTTATTTTTATCGTTTTCTCTGAACTTTTGCAATTTTGTCTCAACGAAGGACGAGCTCATCAACAAAGTTTTCCCGAACAATATTACTAACCACAAAAATCACAATTGGGTGAGTGAACGAGTAATTCTTGCGGCAAAGAACAAAAATGGGGATCACTTAAATTTCACAATTCAAAATCTAATCGTCGGTCCACTTCATTGCTTCAAATCTATCGACTGTGTGACAAACAAAGACGAATCAACCAACTGTCCAACTGAATTTTTAAACTCATTGGATCTGGCTGGCTTGCCCCCGCACAATTTACAACTGAAAGTTGGTGTGTTGCCGGTAATCATCATGCTACGAAACCTGAATCGCTTTGTTCGTTCTCCCACCTGACAATAAAACAAAAAATGTCGTATATCACAAGATGTTTTACTGAAGGGAATCGACCCTATTGCAACCTACTCAGGAAATAGTTTAAAAGAAAGTAGTGCAACAATGCTACGCGAATCATTTCGAATCAATTCAATAAAACGAATTCCTTGCTGCCACGTGAATTACATTCATTTCAATGTAATTAAAATATATTTCATTTTGATTGAATTTAATTAATTTTTAGTATTCATTTTATCCGCCCCGGAGGTCTCGGGTTCAATTCCCGGTAGTGACAAGAAAAAAATTGGACGGCTGGTTTAGGATCAATGAATTAATCACTCATTAGTCATTATCCGAAATGAAAATATGATTATTAAACCTCATTTAAGACGGCCAAATCTCTTAATGGGGTATAGTGCCAGAGAGAGAGTGAGAGAGAAATTCATTTTATCTTAATAAAAAAACTCAATTTAATTAAGCTATAATAACTTTAGCAACATTTATTGATTTTGAGGCGGTACGAAGTTCGCCGGGTCAGCTAGTTTATTTAATAAATAATATTTTACAAAATCAAAATAACAAAAATTAATTGACTTCATTTAGTAGATGTGTAGTTTAAAATTACAGGAAAATCACCCGTATCACAAGAAAATTCATAATTGCAAAATTAAATGAGAAGCATCTAGTTTTCAGTCAGTGCTGTATTGCAATATACAACAAAGTACATCTTCAAATTTTCAAACAAAAATTTTTCCCAGTTAGGACGTAAAATATTTTTATACATGGAAAACGATCTTTCTACGTCAACTGATGTGATTGAGACATGTTTAAATGCTAATATTTCCGGTGCTGTGAATTGTTCAATTTGATTCGAATTTCCAGCATCTTCAAACGTAGTTTTAATGTTTCGTAAAATATTCAATCCATTATTTTTGGATACGACACTTTTCAATTTATTTTTAATAAGTTTCATGGACAGCTCCACTTATTGCTTCAACTTCCCTATTAACTTCCAGAAATAGGTTCATTTATTCTACTAAACTTTTATTTGAAGACTCGAGTCTTTCTATTTTCGTTGTTAGATGGCTATAATTGCTAGATATATAAGCCAAATCATTTTTTAAAGTGACCTTTTCTAATATTGTCTTAGCAATGTTAATGTACATAGATTCGTCTTCGTTTAGTTCGAAAATAATTTCTTTTATTTTTTCAAAATTTTCGTTATAATATGTCACTGCATTTAGCCAGGTTCCCCAGCGAGAAACTATTGGTTGAGGCGGCAGCGAAAGATTAGGAAATTTGTTTTTAAAAAGCGCTGTCTGAGATGGTGCTTTCAAAAAAATATTTTTAACCGTCGAAACCAGTTGATTAACATCGCTAAAATTTGATCGAAGTGTTTCACAAACTCTGTGTAATCCATGAACTACACAAGTCACATGCAAAATTTTGGGGTAAAATACCTGAATGGATTGTGCGGCTTTTATCATATAAGGCGCCGCATCGGAAATAAATAGTAAAAATTTTTCCCGCTCGAAGCTTTCTTCTAATAATTTTATAGAGTTGTCGAATAAACGGGCAATTGTTGAATGGTTAGTTTTGTCGAGGGCATCTATATTCAATAAGAATTTTTGCTTGGCTGTATTTTCGTCGACGTTTAATATTCCAACTATCACATTGGCAATATAATGTCCAGTACCATTAGTAGTTTCATCGATTGAAACCCATACATAATTATTTTGTGTTGCTATTTTATTTCGTTAATTTTTTTGTCGTAAAGCGCTTTAATATACCGTTTTCGTAAAGTTGATTTATCCGGTATAATGTGGTTGGTATATTTTTTTAGAAACGAAGAAAATACAGTGTTGTTCAATTTTGCCAAACGGATATCGGCAGCTACCATTGCCATACACAGCTCTTCGTTGAATATCGAATAACTCGAGCCAGCCACTGTTTCTTGAAAAAATGGCTGAGAATATTTTTTCGTTTGTTTTTCTTCCAGTTTTTTATGTTTTTTACTCTTCACGTGTTGGTCTACAAGAGATTTTTGGTTCATCGATACTGTCTTACATACATCACCGTATTCTTGTACTATATTTTTAGCTTTACCACTGAAACTTTGTTTAATTTTCGGCATTTTAAAAATATTCAAGGCTATTTTTAAAGAATAATTCGTAAATAAAACACAAGACCCCTGGATCATACAGCAAAATGAACTGTCAAAATTTCTAACTATGTATATACTTGAAGTGATCTGCGATGAAATACCAAAAATGAATACAAATTGTTATGGTGACATCTTCCGCAATAGAGGAAATAATAAAATATACCATAGAGGTGTCTGATTCGCAGTTAAATTTTTACTTCAAAGGAGTATTAGTGGCATCTAATAAAAATAATAGTAAAGCATAGACACATCGGAAATATACAGCTGTATTTCGTTTGTAAAACTTTCAATGATTTTCTGTGATCTGCATATAGGTAATTGTTAAAATATCATTTCAGTGGTAAATAAGTTGGTTGCCGAAAATCTACGTTATTATGCGGTTCATTTATATCGGTTCATATTACATTCTGTTTAAACCCACCCCAGGCTGAGCAGTCGGCAAACCGAACCCCGATCGTGTAATGTTATCGAAACGATAAATTTGTTAACAGCGTTAGGTAATCCAAAATGGAGGCCTTCCGCCTGTTACAGTGTACAATATGTATTTATGGAGAAAATATGTGCTACAATTGGAAAATATTTAAAAATATGTATTTATTCAGAAAAATGTGAAAATATGTGGTAACAAATATGGCTAACTGTGTTCGAATATTTATGATTCGCAAAACTATGTTACTTATTTTGTTTTATCTTAATCCAAAAAAAGATTTATTTACATAAAAATCCGAAGCCTAGACTTATGTCCCAAAATTTTTTCACAAATTAATTTAAAATTTAAATTTGGCCCCCCCCCCCCCCCCCCCCCCAAAATGTAGTAAAAGATAGATAAGTGGTTTTGTTAAATTGCCGCAGATTTATATAACCTAGTTTTGGTAGTGTTTGGGAAGCTTAACAAAATCATCAACCGTTTTATCAGGAATGTTATTGCCTATAGGTAAACCTATGATTACAAGTTATAAATCTTTAACTGATTGGAGTGTGAATTGGAGTCTTTAACACTTGGTATAAAAAAATTAACAACGTTAAAATAGTTTCACAGATAAATTATAGCTCTACTATTTTAAGTGAGATTTATTTCCGAACACCCTGCTGATAAAGGACCTTACTCAATTTACAACAAATTGGTCTGAAATAGAAAATAACGTCGAAAACGGTACAATGCTGCAGTGAGAGCTAGAATGCTTCTCCTCCATTGAATTTTAACGTTGAAGTTTCAAAAGTATTTTGTTCAAACAATAAAATTTACGTCTGAGTAAGGCAATTATACATATACATATTTAGCCTACGGTCGAAAGATTTATTTAAATCATAAGCCAACCACAACTTAGCGTGGCTGTTCATATTTTGACATCTGCTAATGAATTCAAAACACAGTTTTAAAAATCTCTTATTATTAGAACAAGGAAAATAACCAAAAATATACCACATTTCAAGGTAGTGATTTAAGGTGGATGGATTTCTCAGCCAATTGGAATTAAATTCAGTATTTTACAGCAGATTGATGTTAAACACAGTTCGTGTTCGTGGGATCCACATAGCCAATACCTACAGAGGAAGCGGCACCTGTATAACGACTAATAGGTTGATTGATAAGACGTTACCAAAGTCGTCTCGGTGTTGGCCATTTTCAAACTATAGCCAAATGAGGAGAGGATTTAGGTCGTATATATCTTATACAATTCGACCTTGTGATAAAGTAATTCTAATACCACAATACAAATAACGATGATGATAATGCAACCGCGACCGACCTTTAGGTTGGCAACAACAAAATCGGACTGGCAACAGGTTACATGAACCGAAATAGGAAGACTCTCCACTTTCTCGAGTTATCGGCTCGCATAGTTGGATCACAACACAGTGAAACACTCTTATTACTTTGCTTTACATAGTATAAAAAAGTGTTGTCATATAAAACTGTCAACTTCGAGTAAAGATTCGACCTATATTTGCAACAAAACAATTTTTCGGAAAATTTTAGTGGAAGTGGCGATTTTTACCAAAAACTTTTATTTCACAAGAAATTTGACCTCTCTACAGGCCAAACGTGTTGACCGACCAGGATGATCCCAATGAAGCTTTAAAGCAATAGGTGTCTTCCAGATGTTTTAATTATTAAAGATCTCAATGAAATCAGTGTATTGGAAATGCCAAATTTCAAAAGAGCTTTCCAGATGTTTGAAAATATTTGAAAATGTTCGAAATTTTCGAAAATTTAAGGAAAAATTTATAGGAAATCCGTCAACAACATATTTTCTATTTTTACACAAATTAGGTGTGAGGTTCCAAATATGGCCATCGCCTAAAACTCTCTTCTTTGTATGGTTAAGAATTGGAGCTTTTCTGATCGCAAAGATACCTGCCAGTGCCTTATAATCTCGACCATCACCATTATCTCCACAAATCCAACTACTCACAGTTACTTCATTAATCCGAACACCTTAAGACAGCGTCAAGTGTCGTACCCTTGAATTATTTTTATCAATCAACGAAGCTTTGAGGGCTAAATGACTTATCGAGAAAATCACCTGTTATACGCGGGAGGCATTGATAATAAAAGAGAACATTGTGGGCATTGCGTTATGGCAGAGTTAGCAATAGCCGCTCTTTCCTCTAAATTTTCGACAATTTTCATTCCTCTTTTGATTAGCAAGTCTACCGCTGTGTTTTATCTTGCATGCGGTTAGCTGAGTAGTAAGTCATGTCTCTACATAAAACTATGGGGAATATTAGAGAAAATTTTATAAATTAAAAATTATGGAGAAGATCTAAAGAATATGCTCTTTTAGCAAGCTCAATAATGATTGTAAGATCCAATTAGGCTTAGGTTGTTCTAAAACAACTGCAACTAAAACAAATTCGGTAGACACATTCCTACTTCCACAGCTACTACCGTAGATGAAAATTTGTGGAGAGATATAATACCGGAGATTGGGATCTTCCAATGCGTTAATTTGGCTGCAAAAACAAGAAGAGTCGGGGACTTAAACAAACAGTATTTGAATTACAATTCTTAAGTTTATAAACTCATGAATTATTGCTTTCATATAATGGTTTTCATTTGGGAGTATACGTCATTTTTTAATTGAAACCATTCTGCGCGCTTGTAGAGTCTTGTGACTGTTGGTAGGATTAGTATTTTTCAAATCGTTAGAGACATAAATAAGGTAAAAATGAACGAGATTATATGCATCTCTCTCTCGCTCTCACCATTAAAATTTATTACCTTTGATCTCGTCACTCTGCTGACACTTTTTTATAGAGCTCAGCAGTGTGGTATACATGAAGGTAAGGCTGAATATCCGGAAAATACTTCGATTGGCTTTCAGTATTTGGAATTGTTTTTTTGACAATTTGTAAGTTTTAATTTTAAATCTCATCGAACGCCCTGTCAAACCGGTTTTGTAATCAAGTAAATTACTATTGGTTCTAAATAGTCTAGTAATATCTCTTAAATCAACGCTGAATTACGGAAAAAATAAGCTTACTACCTTAAAGACAACTTTTCTTTTTTAATAAAAAATATATTTGCTTACTTTAAAAACCAAATTTCTATGTCCACACCAGATTTTCTAGTTATAAAAGTAGTTTTTTTATGAAGAGAATTATTTCACGACGGAAATTTTAATGTTAAGCTCCATCTTGAGCATTATTTTTCTTGCATTTATCGTTGCCATAAGTTCTTTATAACAACAGAAAAAAATTAGTTTGAAGAGAAATACTTTTAATTTAATCTTACTTACATTTCAAAATTGAAAACGTTTCTTGATAATAAAAAAGTAATTTTTCTTTCTCATAAATTAATGAATTCTAGAATTTCAAAAAAGTGGATAATTATCTTTAGTCCTTCTGAGTTTTCCTTAATCAAGATAAAAATTTCAAATACTGTATATTTTTTTAAATTTAAATATTTCACAGTCATAATTGAAAATACTTGCTGGAGAGATTTTTCCATCTGTAACTTCTATGGTTATCGTGAATAGATCTGCTGATATACTCGTACCATAGAATACTCAGAATGGCTGTTGAATGGATTTTTAACTACTTTTAAAAAAAATATTTTTTTATTTAATGAACCGCCTTGCCAGACACATTAGAAAATTATCTATTTTCTGAAAGTCTCTCCTTGGGATCTGAAAATTTGAAAACCTACATGAAAATTTATTTGATTTTTTAAATAGCGACACACATCACACTAACACCTAGCCTTAACATTGAAAAATTCGTACAAATTGCTGCTGATGCAAATGCGGTTGTTTGTTTGTCCCACGTGCCTGATTTAAAGGTAAAAAAAAATTTAATTCGACCGCCTAAGTTTATTCGTCTAACTGACAAACCAAATAGATGCTACGAATATAGTATTCTAGAGGTATAGGTGTTAATCGGATCAAAAGTATCCTAAAATCCCGATAACAATCAAACTATAAACTACTTCCTTGCTCGATAACACATTACGTACCTAAGTTACTCTTCACGACACGTGCCGAATACATTTGTTAAGCTTCAGGTTGGTTTTAATTGTCTCACCATTTTATGACCCTCTTATTGCTTATAATAACATAAAATATAAATACATCGACGTACCCTCACCCTCCCAAATTTTAATTATTTTGTGCATGGGAAATGTAAATTTTCTCAAAAATTATAAAACGAAAAATTATTACAAGTAAATCAAACGTAATTAAATTTATTTTACAAATAAAACGTAGAAATGTTATTTAATTACATGTATTAACCCTATCGGGCCCGGTATTAATAATTGAATCATCATTATATTATTATGTTGGATTCGATCCGCTCCCTTTGCGCACAAGCTTTGTATTTGTAACCATGCGATATGTAGATTTGATACACGTGCCAGAATCGCACCTATCAAAATATTGTGCATACGGCGGGATTGGTATAATATACGAGTAACAAGAACCCGAATGAAATTTATATTCAAACACTAAAACCTCACTATATTAGGACGAATAAAATTTTAATTAATTAAATCTTCAAAATGTGTTTTAGTTTTATGATCAGCACAAAGCAAACTTTTTTAATTTCTTAAGATTTCATCTTCGTTTAGTAAAATATTTTTACATCATCTCTCATATTATTTTGCCTCTTAAAATAATGAATTAAATTGTATCCTTCCTTACGTCGTTCGTCGTCCACTCGCCCTCAAAATTTATTACTTCTCACTTTATTTATTTACGTTTTGCTTCTTTTGTTTTTGTGTCAGCTTGAATTTTTTTTTTGTACAAAATCTTTAAGAAATACTTAGATAAATACAAATTTCTTGTATAATCCGGTAGAGAGAGAGATATAGACATTAATTTTAACTTGACCATAAGCTGACCGAATGGATAGACATACAA
The DNA here is from genome assembly GCA_947310385.1 of Nephrotoma appendiculata. Classification (NCBI taxonomy): domain Eukaryota; kingdom Metazoa; phylum Arthropoda; class Insecta; order Diptera; family Tipulidae; genus Nephrotoma; species Nephrotoma appendiculata. The sequence goes on from OX371225.1 coordinate 76,085,645, forward strand.
CAAAATCTGTTGTAATTTAATTTATTTTTAGTCTTTTGGTGTACATAAACCAAAGATTATCAGAGCATATTGTTTTTTATTTGGGGGTGGATGACCTTTCTATCTCTTGCTTTGGTCCGGGTCAAATATCGAAACGAATTTTTCTCGTCTTTTCATGTTGCGGGAATTTTTTTGTGTAATAAGGGAGATTAAATGATATAATTAGGATAATTAAATAAATGTTTTAACATAATTAAATTGAAAAGGAACTGGGGGCCATTGAACTGGAGGTAGAGAAATGTACTGGCTGTGCATTTTTGTAATATCAATTCAAACCTAATGGGGATTTAATTTGTATTCATTTGTTCTGTTATACTGGTAATGTCTGTAACTAAACTGTAAGCAACATGTCATTGATCCGGTTGTGTGATAATATACAATTTGTTGATAGTACCATAAGCCGATGCCGGTTGCTTCACAGCGAGTTCATACGAAGGATAACAATCTCGGATTTTTCTATCCCATCGTTTAAACCAATTACATCACGTAAATTATACAACAGACACGCCTCTTTTCATACAAGAAAGTTGAAAAAAATTAAACAAAAATCTCGGATAGAAAAATCCGAGATTTTTATCCGTCGTATGAACCGGCAGTCAGGCGCTCCTTTAATCATCTAGCATTAAAGTTTTTTTTTTCTAGTTCATTTCAATTGAGCATCGTTGGGCAACACTTTATTGCTAAAATTCCTTTAAAATTTATTATTTCTAAGCAATTTAGCCAGTTTGGATCAGAATTATTCGCCAATCGCAAAGGTTATTTTAAACCATGTGAGGGTTGGGTCATTTGCCCGCTTCTCAAAAACCCAAAATCAAAATTTCGAAATCAAAATCACGCTTTTCAAAATTCCGATTATAAAAAGCACGCTTTTTTAAATTATTTTTTATGAATTCAAACGAATTTTACGAAATTTATACCAGTGGCACTATTCTGGCTTTCGCTGGGAATAGAGAGATGGGAAAAATATTTTCATAGCTTGTTTGTCCAAATTGTATTTTTCTAGCCTACTGAAGGAATAAGTTTACTGTAAAAAATTTCAAAACAAAGTTAATAAGGAAACTTTTGTTCCACAAAATGTTTGTAGGGAATAACAGGGATCGCCACGGAAGCCCGAATTACAAAATCCCGAATTATCAAAATCCCGACGTTTTAAAAATCCCGCTTTTTAAAATCCCGATGTTGCTAAAATCTTAAAAAATTAGGACAGAAGGTTAGGAGTTCGGCTATTTCATGATTGATGAATTTTTCAACAATTTCCTGGCTGAAAGTAACTAGGCCATTTCTTAACAAATTGTGGTCAAACCTGGTATGAACATCTGGAATTGGGATTTTAACGAGAAATTAACATGAATTTCTGGAACTAAACCATTCTAAATTAAACTTAGCCATTTCTTATCCGATCATGGTCAAATTTAGGTTGTAGAGTATTCTTATATCAATTTTGGCTAGAGTTTTGGTTTTTGGGCATGTTCAAAGACGACCATAAAAATAAATTTTATTAAAATAAGAAATGTATAATCTACAATCCAATATAAACTGAAATAACGCCCTTACAAATTGTCAAATTAGCTTTACTTTTAAAAATACCATTTTCGGATTCACAACTTCTCGAGGTTTTAAAAAAGAACATGAGAGCTCGGTTACAAGTATACATCTAGCCGGAGGCAATTAATTTCACTTTTCAATCTTGCCAGCATCTGCATCGCTGAAGGCGAAACTGAGCATGTTTGGCGAAATGTTGGGGTAGTTCCTCAACAGACGATGAAACAAGTTATTCTGCCGATTTTTTCTGCCTACCCAACTCGACCATTATTACACGAATCATCAAAACTCCATTCGCCGTTGAAGAAAGTTGCTTTGCACAACAACTTACCCTAGAAGCTTTTAGTCTAACTCCACTATACCCATAAGGCCAAACAGCAGTTCCAACTAACAAACCAGTTTGTTGGAATTGTCGACAAGTAGGTCACATTTTCATGGACTGTGATGTTACACGAGGTAAAATATTCTGTTATAGTTGCGGGGAGCTAACGTGTTGAAGCCACATTGTACTTTTTGCAATAACAATACTGTTTCGGTAAACTCGCTGAAGGAGACAAATACATGAGTTCGGGTCGCCTTCAACCGAGGCTGATTTAAGGATCTCCAGCTCAGCAAAAAACGAATGTCGGCGAACCAAAAGCCAAAGCACTACTAGAATATTTAACAACTAAATCAAACCAAAAATGTATCGAAATATCGCTTAAACTAAGTTTCCACATCACTCGACACATTAATTAGAGACATAATTTGCCACTACAACCACTCCCAGCCGTAGTTCAAATTGCCAATAGCTGTCGCACTTCAAATAGATGGATTCGATATTGCTCAAATTTGTTATAACCACAAAACTCTTGACACGAAATTGTTCATTGTTCGAGCATTACAACAACAGACTATATTTATGTTGTGATTTTTGGTAGAAAAATTGGCAAGCTTCGAGCGTTATGGTTTGAGTCGTACTAATCTTCTACATCATACAATCGGCTTTGGGGATGCTAATCCAATTAAGCAACTTCACTATGCTGTTTCTCCTACGATACAACAAAAAATCTATCAAGAGGTATAGAACAAAATATTGGGCTTCACGTTATCGAAGAAAGCCATAGTGCTTAGAACCTCTCCAATGGCGAGAGTAACGAAATGAAATGGAGGAATTCGACTTTGTCTTGATGCTCGACAGTGTGACTAAGAAGGGTGCATACCCTTTGGCTTTGATTGATGATCTGCTGAGCCGGTTAAATCGTACTCGTTATATTTCGAGTGTGGATTTAAAGAATGCATGGCAGATACCTCTGGATCCAGCCTCGAAAGGAAAGACGACGTTTATCATCCCTGTACGTCCGTTACATCAATTCAAAGTAATACGTTTTTCGCTTTGTAATGCACCTCAGACTCCTCACCATCTTCATACCCAAGTATTCGTATATCTTGAAGATTTACTTATCACAACCAGCGATTTCGATGAACATTTATCACTACTCCATGATGTCGAATACTTGGGCTACATAGATGGTGATCGAGGATAGAGACCTAATCCAAACAAATTTGAGGCCAGTATGACGTTCCAAAGCTGAAAAATATACGGCAACTACGAAGGGTTCATGGCAGCACGGGTCGTTTCATTAACGGGTACTGCACGTTGCAAGATTCCCTTACTACCCTTTTAAAAACGAATCAGAAATTAGAGTGGTCGACGCCAGTTCTATGGACTTAGGCGTCGTTCTATTTCAACGAGATATTAAAGGGCGACCCATCGCCTATATGGCGAAAAAGTTGAACGTTATTACCCCGTGATGGAGAAAGAGTTTTTAGTGACCATCGAAGCCATTAAGAAATTCCGCTCTTACGTAGTTAGCTTGCCTTTTATGGTTATAACAGACCATGCCAGTTTAAAATGGCTTATATCTCTTAGAGATGTATCCGAAAGGCTGGCTCGCGGGAGTCTGAAGCTCCAGAGATTCAATTTCGAAACTGAGTACAGAAAAGGCTCACAAAATGCTGTCCCGGATGCCCGGTGTTGAGGAGAAATTGCATTTCTGGAAATGGTTCAACATATATTACCATGTTTCCATGTACTCGATTAACTTGGGTTTAGGATACTTACGTTTTTACGATACTTGCGTATCGTTTCCATGAGAAAGTATAGAGTAGAGTTAATTTGACTGCTGCGTTATAGTTTCTATCATTTCGTTTCTTGTCTTTCAATTAACCACAACGATTGTTTTACCAGTTTCTAATAATTCATAAAATTAAATTTGATTTGAGTGATTCAAGTTGCTTGTAATTTTTTTATGTTATTAAAATATTATTATTTAATAATTTCCATTATTATACAGATTTATCTAAGTTGATTAGTATTTGGTGGTATTAAGTAGTGATTTTAAAAATGGAGCTGGAAACAAAAATAAAAATTCTATGTGCTGCTCATGTACGAAACACTGAGATGATTTGTAAAATGCTGGTACAAAATTATGTTTTGAGCATGCAACGAAGGTGAAAAGTATTTATGAAACAATTTCGCAGGCGACACATATTTATGAGAAGGGCATTTGAACTATTTACGAAAAAAACATTTCGAATGCGTTACAAATTAAACAACGCTTAAGACGCAAGCCACCAAAAGTTTGGATGAAACCCCGAAGTAGTGATCGGTGGAACAATATAGTTTAAAGTTCAAATTTCGATGAGTGGATGGAAAATTTTCGAATCGATTGGAACACTTTTGAGTACTTATGTACTGAAATTGGAGATAAATTAAAACCCGATCCCTTTTGTGTACGTGAACCACTGCAAGTGGATAAAAAAATTGCTATATAAAGCGATAGCAATTTTTTTATAAACTTGCCTCTTGTGCGGAATACAGAATAGTTGGAAACCAGTTTGGCGCACATAAAACATCCGTTCATCGATGTTTAAAACAGTTTTCTGCAGCAGTTGTCAAATTATTGCTCCCTAAACATATTAAAATGCCAACGATAGAAGAAGCGAAAGCAATAATTAAATAATTTAAAGAAAGAAGCGGCATAAGTCCAATTCTCGCAGCAATTAATGGTACACGCATTCCTGTGAAACCACCAGAAGAGGGGTACAGAGATTTTATAAACCGAAAATGTTGGCCTTCAGTTGTACTTCAAGGGGTAGTTGAGGCAAATTATAGGTTTGTTAAAAGATTGCAGATTAAAAAATTCTTAATCCAAAATTTTCGTAATTTTGTTTTATAATTCCAGATTTATTGATATCACTGTCAAACATCCAGGTTGTACCCATGATGCTGTGGTGCTGAGGGAATCTTTATTGTATGCAAATATACACAATTACTCCATGGCATAGCAAAATTTTATCAAAATTTTAATAGTCAACATGTTAATACTTCTTTAAATTAATTACAGCCATCTGAAATAATTAACGGAAAGGAAATCAAAGCATTCCTTAGTGGTGACCCTGCATATCCGCTCTAAGACTGGTTAATGAAAGGATATACACCAGCAAGTACGCCGGAGGAGGAGTCGTTTGGTGTTTATTTAAACAATTAACTAGAATTATTGTGGAGATCGCCTTTGGACACCTAAAAAGCAGATGGCGCATCCTTAAAAAAAAAATAGACGCAGATATAGATTTTGTACCTCATATCGTAGCAACATGTTGTGTTCTACATAATATTGCAGAAAGCAGAAAATTACCTATTCTACAAAATTGGGACGCTCAATTAACACACAACAAGATTTTATATCTTCAACCTCCAACTTCAAATAGCTCACGGAATCCACTTTCTGCGAATGAAATTAGAGACCATATAAAGGATTTTATGGCACAGAGTCACCCACTTCTACAAAGTAGAATTCGTTGAGAAATAAAAATAAAAAATTAAGTAAGAAAAATATGAAACTGTATTTTTTTCAATACATAAATGGTTTTGATTTCATTCATTTATCAAATAGAATTCATTCTATCTTAACCTAAAATTGTATATTTCACAGAGGTCTCTCAGCCGTAAATCACGAAAAAAAATTATTTGTCGAAATCAATCAATTCAATTAATTCGCCGATTTTACTGTCGTGAGGTTCGGACGTAAAATAAAACAAGCGAAAAGTGCAGTGTTAGTGCTTTTTATTTTGTTATATCGATTTTTTCAATCAATGGTTTAATAATTAAATACACACGGTGTAAAAAAACTAATATAAAAGTGTAACTTGATAAGTGATTAAGTGATGATGTAAACATGAAGGGGCTATTTTCTCCAAAAAAGACTTCTTCGAACATCGGACGCCGAACACAATCTACAACAAACTTGAACCAGTCTCATGTAGAAAATATTGCAAGTGCAAGTGCATATCAAGTGGACAAAGTTCAACACAGCCCAAAGAAATCACCTATGCCTATGATTAAAAGTGCTTCTTCAACAGAATTAATTTTACCGCAGTTTAAAAATAAAAATAAAAACCGCGAAGAAATTAATGTATCAACGAATTTAACAATGCTAAATGAAAACAATAGCAATGAACTCAGTGCTACGAACTCTAGTGACCGTGGTCAGTGTGAAAATAATCTAGTGCAAACAGGATTGGATAGATATACGAAGGCAAATCAAAAAGTCTTGCAATATCATATGAAAAAAAAGAGTGAGTGAGACAGCAATATTTTTATTTTTCGACATAATCTCCTTTAAGGTTTATACATTTGTCACATCGATCAATTAACTTGCCTAAACTCTCTAAAAAGAAGATTTATTTTGCTCCATAAAATATTCATTTACAACAGACTGTACTTCATAGCCACTGGAAAATTTCCGGCCCTTTAGTGTTTTTTTCAAATTGGGAAACAGAAAGTAGTCACTGGGTGCCAAGTCTGGACTGTACGGTGGATGCGGAATTTCCACGAAGCCGCAGTCCTTTAATGCAGCTTGAGCAATATTAGCCTTGTGCACTCGTGCATTGTCGTGAAGAAGCAAGATTTTTTTCCTAACTTTCCTTGGCCGTTTATCCCGGATCGGTTTTTTCAATTTTCGCAAAACCTCTGCGTAATATATGCCTGTGATTGTGGTTTTCGGTGGCATATGATCGATTATCAAAATTCCTTCAGCATCCCAAAAAATCGTTGCCAAAACCTTACCAGCAGACGGTTGAGTTTTGAATTTCTTTGGTGGTGGTTCACTACGTTTAATCCATTGCATCGATTCTTGTTTGGATTCCGGATCCCAGTGATGAAGCCATGTTTCATCGCCTATTATTATGTTATCCAAGAAATTTTCTGGATCTTCTTTGTACATATCTAAAATCGCCTTTGAAGTTTGAACAAACATTTTTTTTTTGTTCTGCATTCAACAAACGGGGAACCCATCGCGCACTTACTTTCGACGTGTGAAGGTGGTCATGTAATATAGTATATGTGGTACCGTATGAAAAAGAAAGTCTCCACGCTAACCGCGGAACATAAATACGCCGGTCCTCCAATACAATAGATTCGGCCAAAATTACGTTTTCATGGCTAATAGCATCTGCTGGCCGACCCGAGCGGTTGTCGTCTTCTAGTGACTCCCGACCACTTTTGAATAATTTTACCCACCTTGTTACCGTGGCATATGATGGTGCAGATTCGCCGTAAACTTTTGATATATAGATTGCATTTCGTCCATCTTTACAGAAAAATTTAATAACGGCGCGATATTCAATTTCATTCATTTTAAGAAAAATTCAAAACACGTGTTACTAAATTGACAAAAACAAACGAACTGTAAAATTTACATCGAAATGTTCTTCTAGAAGTTTCATCGCGACAAAAAATGGTTTTGAAAAACATATTGTTGTCTCACTCACTCTTTTTTTTCATATGATATTGCAAGACTTTTTGATATACCCTCGTACCACTGTTCAATCTAAAAGAAAACGTAGCCCGAGATCTGCCCAGTTTGCTGGCAGGAGCAAAGTGACACGGTCTGAACAAGGTGTTAATCAAATACCTCTTAACAACCAATTCTCTAGTTTAGAGGTCGTTGACCCCAACGCAGCGCCAACTTTGAAAAATGAGAAACCGCTTCCGATTTATTTAAGGGAAGCATCTAATAATGATCTGGTTAATAACATCGCAACATTAACAGATTCTAAATTTTATATTGCTCCGCTCAAAAGAGGTAACATAAATGAAACAAAGATTCAAACACTCGAAATCGCTGGCTTCAGAGCCCTAGTTAAACATTTTGATGAAGTTGGTAAAAAATATTACACATACCAGCTAAAAAGTCAAAAAGGGCTGACTGTTGTGCTAAGAGGAATTGAAAGCTACGTAGATGTTAGCGACATACAAGCTGCGATTGTTGCGGAAGGTTTCCATGTCAAATCTATTGGTAATATAGTAAACCGTGAGAAGGTACTTCAACCAATGTTCCGTTTGGAACTAGAGCCAGAGGAAGAAAAGTCAAAAGGAGTTCACAAGATTTACAAATTAAAATATTTGTTACATCGTAAAATAGTAATTGAAGAACCTAAGAAGAGGTCTGAACCAGTCCAATGCATAAATTGCCAAGAATATGGACACACGAAAGTATGCTTAAATGAAGTTTGTGTTATTTGCGGTGAACTCCACGACTCCAAACAGTGTGACAAGTCTCGCAATGACCCATCTGTGTTACGTTGTAATAACTGCGGCGAAAATCATACTGCAAACTATAGGGGTTGCGCAGTGTATCTGGACTTAAAACGAAAAATAAACCATAAAATGAGAGCTGAGCAACGAATGCTCAACATGCAATTTAATCAGAGGGCCGTGTTTCCAAAAAATACAATAGTCACCAAACCAACGAATGCAAACACACAAAATGATAACTTGGAGACGTTTGCCAGCAGTTTTGCACAGCCAGGTGTTTCTTACGCAAGTATTCTAAAAGGTAACAAACCGAAACCAAAAGTTCATGTTAATGAGGAGCAACTAAACATTCATACCATGGTAAATAAATTAACCGAGACCATTCAAAGTTTCATGATGATGATGGAAAGACAAATGAGCATGATGATGCAAAATATGAATAGGCTTATGCAAATTATAGTCAAAAATCAAAAATGACATTTCTAAAAATAGCTATTTGGAATGCCAACGGGCTCTCGCAACATAAAGCTGAGGTACAAACCTTTCTTATCAAACAAAATATAGACCATGTTAATATCTGAAACACACTTCACAAAACAAAATTTTTTTAATATTACCGGCTATTCCGTTTATGACACCAAACATCCGGATGGAAAAGCCCACGGCGGCACTGCAGTCTTAATAAAAAGAAGATTAAAGCACTACGAGCTCCAGAAATATGCTAAAGATCACATTCAAGCTATAACTATCAGTTTAGAAGAATGGTCTGGGAAAACTTTAATATCGGCTGTCTACTGCCCACCGAAATACGCAATTAAAAAACAACAATTTATCGATTACTTCAATCAGTTGGGAATCAAATTTCTAGCAGGGGGTGATTACAACGCTAAACATGTGCAATGGGGTTCGAGGTTGACGTCACCCAAGGGCAAGCAATTTTACGAAGCAATAAACGAGAAAAACCTAGATTATTTATCATCTGGACATCCCACATATTGGCCTACAGATAGAAAGAAAATTCCTGATTTTATAGATTTCTGTGTAATACGAGGAATAGCACGCAACAGTGCTCAAGTCGTTGACTGTTATGATTTATCATCAGATCACTCACCAATAATAGTAACACTAAGTACCCAAGCATTAAAAACTGAACCACCCCAACGTTTAACACACAAACTAACGAAATGGGTTCTCTATAGAAACATAGTAAATGTGAATTGTCATCTCAATGTTCCACTTCGCACACCAGAAGACATTGATGCCGCGATAGAAAACTTAGGTCAAATAATGGAAATGGCTGCAAAAAAAGCTTCTCCGGTGAACAAAAATTCCGAAAATAATACAAGGCTTTCAAGTAACATTCAAAAGTTATTGGCAGAGAAGCGGGCAATTCGGCGGCTGTGGCAGCTTCACCGATCTCCTTTGCATAAATGGAAATTAAATAGAGCTATTAAAGCTCTGAGAGAAGCAATACGGGAAGAACAAAATTTAGGAATACCGAATTACCTAAGTGAGCTCACAGCAACAGAAAAAACCGATTACTCACTGTGGAAGGCAGCAAGAAATTTAAAAAGGCCAGAGATATCGAACCCACCGATAAGGAAACCAGATGGTCACTGGGACAGAAGTGACTTGGAAAAGGCCATTGCTTTCTCTAACCATCTACAAAAAGTGTTCACCCCAAACGAACAAAATAACGATTGCGTACTACCACAGTTTACGAGGGACGAGTCGAACCCAAACCCAGTAAAATTTAAATGGAAATGCATCAAAACGGTTATCAAAAACAGTATAAATCCTAAGAAAGCGCCAGGTCATGATCTAATAACTGGAAAAATGATCAAAGAATTACCAGATAGATACATAAAATATATAACATATATTTTTAATGCGATTATGAGATGTGGATACTTTCCCCAAAAATGGAAAATATCTCAAATTATCATGATTCGTAAGCCAGGTAAAGACGAAACCCAAGTCTCGTCGTACAGGCCAATAAGTCTACGTCCGATAATTTCAAAGCTTTTTGAAAAGATGCAACTACAACAACTAATACCTATATTATCTGAAGGTCGCAGTGTACCAGATCACCAATCTGGATTTAGAGAGCAACACGGCACAATAGAACAGGTGCACAGAATTGTAAATACAATTAAGTTTTCCTTAGAAGAAAAGAAATATTGCTCGGCAGTTTTCTTGGATATTGCGCAAGCTTTCGACAAAGTATGGCATTAAGGATTAAATTACAAAATTAAAACTCTTCTGCCTAGCCAATTTCATTCAATTCTTGAAAACTACTTAGCCCAAAGGATGTTCCAGGTGAAACAAAATACGGCCACTACTGATCTAGCCGGGATAAAGGCAGGAGTACCGCAAGGTAGTGTATTGGGACCTGTGCTATATTTGCTATTCATAGCTGACTTACCAATAACTGAAAAAATTGTCACTTCAACTTTTGCTGATGACACAGCTATATTATTTTCGCACAAAAATCCTCAAACAGCATCGAGAGAATTACAAGAACATCTACACAAAATAGAAGATTGGTTAAAAACTTGGCGGATAAGGACGAATGAATGTAAATCAACACATGTAACATTCACATTGAATAAACGTACATGTCCAGGAGTAAAATTAAACAATATCACAATTTCTCAACAAACAAACGTCAAATATCTCGGTCTTCATCGCGATAGAAGATTGACATGGAAAAAGCACATTGAAACAAAACGCAATCAATTAAAAATAAAATTTTCTAAAATTTACTGGATAATCGGTAGAAAATCGAAACTCTCTTTAGACTGCAAGGTTCTACTATACAAAGCGATCCTAATCCCCATATGGACATATGGTATCCAACTATGGGGCTCAACTAGTGCATCAAATATAGATATTGTACAAAGAACGCAAGCAAAGATACTTCGTAGCATTACAAATGCCCCTTGGTATATTCGAAACAGCAACATCCATAGAGATTTAGGAATCAAAACTGTTAAAGAGACAATTAAATCATGCAGTCTAAAGTACCAACTGAAACTGGAATCACACCCTAACGAATTAGCTAGAGAACTACTAAGGCAACCGAAATACAGACGGCTGCGCAGGGCAGATCCTCTAGATTTAAGGCGGATTCATTGTTGTAGCTCTTTGTGTTCATTCCGTTCGTTCCGTTCGTTATGCTTTTTTGTAAACCAGTAGGATTTGTTGCAAATGACGTTTTATTTCTTCGGTATTTTTTTTCATCAAGTTGATCTATCTTCAACTTTTTACCGAAGGAACACGGTAAGAAAGAGACGACATGATATATAGTATAATAGTAGAAACAAACAGACACATTTTCGATATTTTTATTTTGTAGTCAAGTACGTTGTTCATTTTGTGTTTTGATGTTTTGTTTTTTCATCAACAATAAACCCAAAAAATAACTCTGCAGAAAAAATACCGAACGAAAAGAACGGAACGAACACAACAAACTAAAACAATGAATCCGCCTTCACACTTCTTGTTAGTTTCGTATAAAGAAAGATTCAAAAATAAAGCCTCTGGCAATAGTTACAAAAAAAAAAATTTAACTCACCATATATTTTAAAGTTTTTGAAAGGAATTTTTCCTGAAATTCCTCTTCTTTTTGACAATATAAATTAAACTCGTAATCTATTAAATTTTTTTGTTCTTTTAAAAATTCTTCTTGATTTTTATTATTTTCTTTCATAATCGTGGACGCTACTTCATCCCGCCCATTATGTTTTCTCTTGTGATTGTTGGAAGAAGTGGAGGCACTTGAAGTTGGGGAACTCGAAATTGAGGCACTTGAAGTGGACGGTTCCGGTATTTCCTCTGCATGATTAAACATCTGCTGCTCACCACAAATGAGTTGAGGTTATCCGAATCTATAAAATTAATAATAAATCATTTAATAAATGGAAAAGATTCTTCAACAGTTTTTACCTAAATTTGGTGTGAACGAATCAATCGAATTTTGTAGACGAATGGTACTCGGACGCTCTCCCAAAATTTTATCCAGGTCGTCAAAATATTCACAAGAATTTCGCGATTCACCACTTATATTATTTTTTCTTTTCACACTCAAATACACTTTTTTTTAGGTTTTTCCATTTATTTTCGATGTTATCCAATTTTTTGTCTATGATACCCCGCTTCTTAAATTCTTCTTCAACGATTTTAAAAATATCCTTTTTTCTATACTTTTTGCCATCCATTAATTGTAAAATTTGCTTTTCTTCGAAAATAGAACTTTACAATCATTTTCACTTCAAAAAACTCTTGACAACATTTCCTTTTCAAGGGTTAATTAGCATTAACCCTTTTCCAAGTACTTAACTAAAAATGTTTGTGTTTATTAAAAGCAATTAGCAGATTAATTATAAGTAAAATATTTCGCATTACTTTATATTACCCAACGCGTAGTACTGATACACTCATGCCAAAATGAAAAAAAAATGAAAAAATGAAATGTCAAGCAAACCTAACTCAAACCAACTAGTTTCGTTGAGTTTTTTTGGGTTTAACGAAATTCTAACCTAATCTGCGTTTCCATGCACGTAAACCTGAGTTAACCCAGGTTAACTCTGTCATGGAAACATGGTATATGTCAAATTCTTCTTTGCATATTGACTACACCTCACTCGAATTTCTTGATCCGGCGTATGTTCAACTAGCCAAATCGTTTCAACGTCCAAACATAAACGTGAAGCCCGCTGTTAACCAACCGCTGCTCATCTGGGAATCAGCAAAACTGTAGAAATCATCCAGAGACTATTATTGGCAAAATTAATAAGCCTTCAAACCAAATTTCTACTTCACCCCTCGGCTCACTTCCAGTGGCATTCACGAGGTCCAACAGGTGGCAATGCATCTACAAAAAGTTACTGTTTGGTGCGTATTTTGGGCCGGCGACGTCATTAGTCCGTACTTTTTTGAAAATGATGTTGGTCCATCACCATCAACGGCGAGCGCTACAGAATGATGCTAACCGATTTCTTTTGCTAGACTTTTTCTTGTGGGGTTTTCTCAAGTCATCATAAACAATACCATCGTTCAAATTCAGCCGGATCTATGAGGCAGTCATTGAAAATTGGACCATACGGGTCCCTGTCGCCGTCAGAAGCCTTGGCGGACATTTGAACGATGTTATATTCCATTAATAATGGCATACATGGACCTTTCAAATAAAAAAAAGAATTTCGTTAATACCTCACACACACACATACCTTGTTTTTTCCATTTCAACATTGACAAGCCCAAATTGAAAAACCTTTTAATTAAAGGTGTGGATGGTACGCATTTTTTACTCTCTGTAGTTAATGATCGTCTAAATGACAAAAAACTACCAATATGTATATCCATAGAATAATTATCTTTATTTGTCACTTCGTCGGATATGAAAATTCTCCTGTTCAAAGTTTAGTGGATCTGTAAGGGTTAAAATTTAAAATACGATTGATAGTGAAACAAAATCAATTATTGCGAGACGCATTCGACTAAACATCTAATCAAAATTAATCAGCTACACTAAAAAATCATTTGAAAAATTTTAACAACAATAATAATAAACAATAAATTGTTTATTACAAAAATCAACAAAATCTAAATAAATAAACAAAATTTATATCGCGCCATTCATACACTAATACAGATACAGGTATATAGGCAAAGTAGACGAGACGCGATACTCTTAACGATATTTATATTTTATATAAAGACAATGTACATACCATCATCATCATCAACAGGTTAAAATTTCAATATTGTAACAAAAAAAAAATTTGTTTAATAATCATTATAAGACGATGATGATTTGTTTATATTTATTCAATTTCTTAAAAAAAAAAAAAATGTTGAATGAAATATATAAAATTTATAAACAATAATAAAATATTGGCTTCCTTACAAACTTTCTATTTTATACTTACGTATTATGTACTGTTGTCTCGCATAAAACACTTACCATATATACCTTTATTTATGCTGTATGTATGGGTGTGTATATTATATACTGATTCACTTGTTGTTTGATTTTCGAATTTTCGAACAACAAGATTATTTATTTATTTGTTTTGATTTGATTTATTTGTTTATTTGATTTAATTTTTTTTTCTGTTTTCTTTTTTTTTTCTTGTGATGATGTTGATATGTTGATGATAATAATATTTCGAATGTAATCAGATCATTATTACATTATGGTGTATGAGTTAATTAGGTACTCTTTTATATCGATTTTTAAATCATTCTTTACTCTTTTATGTGGAGGATGGTATACAAGTATGTACATTGTACATGTTGTGTGTACTCGTATGTAAGCAACATAAAATTTGAATGAATGCACTACCCGGTTGTATATACAGCATGTATGAATGAATGAATTTTTATGTTGATTCATTGTTCGTGATTTGAATATTAAATTATTTTTGGGTTGTTATAAAACAACAAAATAAATAAATCGATTGAAATATGTAATTTTGTTACCGTATTTCGTATTATGGGAAGAGTAAGAGTGGGCTCAATATATTTAAATATCTATATATGTATTCAGTAGTTTAAAGGTACAACGATATACATACATTTAAGATAAGTGGTCTTTTAGTAAATCCTAGTGAATTTTACTAATCAGGCAGTAAGGCAGTGTTGTGCGTCTACGCGAAATTCGGAATTGTCTACATGTTGGTGTCAATTCATTTTGGTGTGGACAATGTCAACAATTCGTAAAATATGTAGAATATTCGTATGTATAAGTAGATTATTGCTGGTTTGTTGTTTTCTCCATTATTTTTTAGGAAAAGTTTGCCACCTCACAGTTTTCCATTTCATATTGCGAATTTCAAATATTATAAAAGTTATAATTCAATTTGTTCAAAACAAATATGTGAGTTTAGTATACGTTTAATATTTCAAGATATTCTAACTCATTTTCCAAATTTTTATTTCAGCGGCATTTGTTTTTTCATTAATACTATTATTAAATGGGTACAACATTTTTTTCTTACTTACCATAAAGAAATTTATTTTTTACCACTTCGAAAACATAATAATATGGAAAAAAACGTAGAACTAAACTTAACTGTTAAAAAGTTTATATTAAGTTGTGAAAGTGTCAACAGCCACATGTCAAAAAATCCGAAATACTGGCAGACCAAAAACCACTATTTTACCTACCTCCGGTAATTCAATTAACAAACGATATTTTTAAAAATGTTCCTGAAGAACTGCATACTAAAATTTGTTTCTCCTCAGTGAAAACGATTATTGAACTAAAAAAGGCAGAGCTGTTCTTCACGTGCTCGATAAGTTATTTGAAACTACTGTGGCGTTTTAACATCTTGTATCATAAATTTATTATAAATTAACTAAAATTGACTAGCACCTGAATGGATAGTTGGGTATAAACTTTTTGTAAATAATTCAATCATAGAAGCCAACGAAAATAACAAAAATTACTTTCGTTTTTAGTTTTTGTTTTTAGAGATTTTTGTGATTTTTCGACATAACAAGAACATTATTATTAGTCTTGCATTATTTGGATGTATTTAAAAAGAAATTATAAATAAAATAAATATCCACATACAAACAACTGTTTAGTTCTTTTAATACTAAACTACTATGAGTAACTGCTGAGTCATATCTAAAATCAGTAAAATACCAGCGTGTGCCGATGAAATACGAGCAATAGAACTCAGGACAGCATTAGCCACAATCGTAAGAGCAGTTCCAAGTGTTTCCGAAATAACATTAGATGATTTTAATTTCACAATTCTTACCCTTCCAAAACTATATAGCCATTTTGTTAGCGCCAATCTCTTAGTTTGCCATAATCTGTATCGAGATCTGTATAGGAACCAAACGCACATTTTAGTGGAAAAAAATATTCGATATAATTTTTTCCGTTTAAATCAAAATGCATGTATGCAGCCAAACTGCTATACAAATTTTGGGCATGCAACCCACATAAAAACTAACTAAATTTAGACAAAATTTTATCAGTACATATGGAGGTACAGATAAATTTTTTTTTTGTTATTTTCAAAGCGAAATTATTTTTTATTTAGAAAGATACAATCAAATTTTTTTAAACATATTTATATTTTTATTGAAAAAATGAATGGATTCTTTGACCTACATATATAATTTGACTATATTTATTTTATAATACATGTATACATGGTCCAATTGTTTAAGCATTTTTATTTGGAATTAAATAAATCATTATTCGGAACCAGCTATAATTATGAACATATATGTAGATTTTTGATCATCTTTAAAATAAAAATTTTTGTCTGTTGAACTCAAAATTAAATATTTCATTCAAATTTAGAACACAAAAGGCGACAAATTAACACAAATCGAAACGTCAAATACCAATGCGAAATGTCCAGTTGTTTGTAAACATAATAAAATAAATCAAAGTTGGACATACGTCTGCTATGATTAAAAAAATATTAAAAGTTGGACGTACGTTTTTCTCGCATTTACAAGAAATTATATCGAATATTTTTTTCCACTAAAATGTGCGCTTGGTTCCTATACTGTATATGAACCATGCGTAGATTTTAGCTAGAAAAAAAAATAGATATAATTTTTTTTCGATTAAATAAAAATAAATGATTGCAACCAAACTGCTATACAATTTTTGTGCATGCAACCAACAAAAAAACTCAATAAATTAAGACAAAAATTTTATCAGTACATATGGAGGTACAGATAAATTTTTTTTGTTATTTTCGAAGCAAAAATTATTTTGGTTGATAAAAAAAATAAAAACTCGATATGTTAAGTAATAAATCATTTAAAAATACATAATGTTTTATACAATATTTAATTTTTTTTTTCAAGAAACGGAATGACATTTGAAAATCGTGTGCATGATAATATACGTTTTCAGTCACATTTGATTGAATGGATACGGTACCTCTCTTCAAAACTAATAAAAAATGGAAATCATATTCAGATAAATTTATTGAAATGAAAATTAAAATCATCTTACTTTTTATCAGTATACAGAAAGAGTTTAATCTAGCTCACATCCTTTCCCGTAAAATTACGCAATATATCATGCGATATATTTCAATATTTATGGCACTCGAAACGGATTACACTAATTTTGTTGATTAAATTAAAAGTATTGGCGATTTTCATCGAATGTAGATAGCGTTGGTTTCTACGTCTACAAGGGGGACAAGAATTGTCAAATTCATTGTTATGACAGTTTTAATCCCCCTTGCTTCATAGCAAACTATGATTTATATTTTGTTCACCAGATGTCAGCTACTTTGTTGAAAATCGCGAATAGGCTTTAAATATATTAGTTTATAAAATAATAACTTATATACTTTTTTAATTATTTAAATGTGTTAAGATAAATTAAATTTAAAACACTACAAAAAATTTAACCGCCAATGCGAAACGTCAAATTGAATTATGTAAACATAACTAAAATGAACATACGTTGCAACACACACGTCTGCTTCAAAAAATGAAATATTCAAAATTGAACGTGCATTTTTCTAGCAACTACAAGGAATTATATCTAGTTTTTTTTCGCTAAAATCTGCGCATCCTATACTGTTATAAATGTGTGAGAATGGATTTACACTCACTCTGTGAAACACTGAACTTAATTTTGTTATCAAAATAAAAAATTAAATTGTGGCGTATTATAATGTTGTGCCAATTGGAAAACTTATACTATAATAAAAGAGTTGTTCTTGACAACGCCTAGTATCAAGGCCAAAGAAATACAATCCTGCTGATTGTATACAAAAAAAAAGTAATCGAGCTTTTAATAAGGGTACCCAAATGTGTATTTTCTATGGAGAAAGCGTATTTTCCAACAATAAATTACTGCATAAAATAGAATTAATTTGATTACTTATGAGTTAATATACGTTACATATTTATTGAATTCCACCTAGTTTAAATTGCATTTCATAAATTTGGCGATAATATTAAAAAATTAGTTAAATACAAAATACATTTATTATAAATCTGGTAAAATTTTGAACTTTCGACGGGCTGACAGATGTACATTTATATCGTCTTAATACAGCAATTTGCTGAATAAAACGTCAAAAAAAGAAAATCGTGCGTTTTGTTTTTATTGTTTGGGGGTTTAATTTTGAATTTTTCGGTAACATTATAAAATATTAGTTTTAAAATTATGTTTAAAATTTAAAATAATTATGTATACATATGTTATCTTCTGTAAATTTGATGGGAATGGAGTTTTTGTATTCTGTGTTGTGATTTGATGATAATTAACGTAAAATTTGTAAATTTTAAATGTCAATCATTTTACTGAGAGCTGTCAATTTTATTACACAATCTAATGGAGATTTCAATAAAATATAATTGATACAGCTTTTAATATTGTAAAAAAATGTAATTTACAAATTTTTGGATTAGAAATTATCAATAAATATTTCTTTATAAGAATTGATGTGAGTAGTAATGTTGAATACGTGTATCATTTCGTTCAAACACTTTTAAAATAGATTAACTTCGTAACACATTGGCTATAATGTAGCGGACTATAATATTTAAAAATAATATACTCGTATATTGAAACATGTATGATAAATATATAACAATATAATACGTATAAAAATTTTGTAATCTGTATGTTCTTTGTGGTGTACAATAAACTGTTTTATTCTTAGGCCGTATATTCATATAATTTTAAAATTTGTTCAAAACACGTTGCTCACGGACTAACGGCAGCCCGATCGACATGAAATATCGTTTAAATAAATATGTGGAGATAATTTCATAATTTTTGCCATGTTCGGTTTAATTGCCTATGTAACCCGGCTTTGAACATTTTTAAATATCTAACTTTTTGATCACATATCGTTTTTATCTTATATTCTTTTTTATTAAACAATTTAAATTTACAATTTAATATTATAATAAATATTTAAATTCGCTTTTCTGAAATTAGAATCGAAGAAAATTCAACCGAAATTGCTTTCTGAAATATTCAAAAAATGAAAGCTTATTGTTGTGTGGCATCGTGCAAGTCGAACTGGAAGACTCACCATTTATTTAGTATATCAACTGAGGAAGATCAAAAAGTATTATGGCTGAATAACATCCGATGGTTGATAAACATACTCGCATTTGTGAAATCCATTTTAAACAAGAGTTCCTGCTTACTGTTAAAGCGAAAAGTACAAAGCAATGTAGCAGATCGCGTTTGCGTGTTGATGCTGTCCCAACAATTGTTCCAAGCCTGCCTCATTATTTAACCAAAGAAGCAGACTGCCGGCCTACTCCTCAGGCTAGGCAATACCACCAAGCAGTTCGTCGTATAGCTGAGGCGGATAAATTATTTAACTATTTAAGTATTTAACTTATTGATTTATTTAAGTTTCATAGATTTTAAAATGTTGCGGCAGATGTTCCAGAAGTAATACATGTTCTATGTTATATCCAGTTGTAACCCGGAAATTACATAAAAAACGATTTGTTTAGGGTTTAAACAAAAACAACACAGCATAAAAAATTAACTTTTAAATGTTGACGTGTTGAGATGACGATTCAGTACAACATTTTTTTACTGTTCTTGGAAGCAGTTTGAATTTGTTGTCTATTGTTATGATTTGTATACCAAAATTATAAAAATGATGAATCTGAAAATATACATAATTACTTCCAATTTTAATATGTTTAATTATGTTTTATTTGACAAAATAAAATAATTGGTTTTAACAATTTTTAATTGTTTTAATTAATATGGTTCGTAATTTTTGGTAATTTGGTTTATCATCGAGTTGTGCAGTATGTATATGGTATATTGAAACTAACTGAAATTAAAGTACAAGAAATTTACTTTTAGAATGTAGAGAATATTTCTTTTGTATTTATTTATTTATATATATTTCTTTTATATTTTCAAAGTTAGTAGTAGCAGTTTCGAAAATTAATTTCGATTAAGTGGTTCATCATGCGGTATGAAAATAGGGTAGTCCGCGTTGACCTGTGGCGTTTGTTAAATATTGAAAAACTATCGCACTCATTCATTACCGAACGTTTTTAATACGTATGCGGGTGAACCGTAGCCAAAATATCTTTTGCATTTAACCTTAAGATATACATTATTTAGCAACGTCACAATATGTTTAATCAAACGTTGCATCTATACCTCGCCAATAAATCGGTATATATTTCAAATTGATATTCTGCCTTCGCTTAAATTTGCCATTTGACAATTCCGATTCAGTTTAAAACACTCTTAAACATTTTGAATTAAACCGGGTCAGCCCCGCCTAATACTAAAATGATTTTAATGTCTTAGTATTTATATGGCAATCTGAATTTGAGAGAATAAAAACTGTTGTTTGTTTAGAATTTAGAACACAATTTCACGTATACATACTTACGAATTTTTATATCAAGATTTAAAAAATATTCATTCTGATTTGTATGAAAATCGCTTGGTCCATTGGAAAATTCTAAAAGTATATGTTTTCAATGATGCATTCATGTGTCGCATTCCATAATCGGGAATTTCATAATAAAACACAAGAAATCGCTTATTTATGATACAACACAACAATAAGGAAACAACTTTGACGACAATATAAACCAAACAAAAACAAGTCACAAAATTTTTGGCATTTTGCAAAAGTTATTCAGTAATTCAGCATTACTTCTGTGACTCTACATCTGGCAGCACAATTAAAGTTCACGATTGCCGTGAAAATAAAAAAAAGCTTGGGTAAACGTATTATTTATTTTATGATTTTATGTAATTTCTCGATATTTCTATGGTGTGAAATTAAAATCAAATGAACTTAAAGAAATATACTATATTTATGAATAATTAAATTGTAAAATGAACTTCATTTTATGTGATAGTTTAACATCCGAAAATGCCATTTTTCCATACAAAATAGCCATTTGGGTACCCTTATCGAAAGCTTTAATTTTCATACAAGCAGGCCCGTTAATATATGGCCCTGCTAGTATAAATCGTATTTTCCTTTTACGTAGATCTAGAGTGTTTTTTTTATTCATTCCAAAGGAGGAATAGAAAGAATAGAGTGCTGATCACGTGACTTTAAAATATTCCAGACAGAATGTAATAAAAAAAACGATTTGGAAGGAATGGAATACATTTTTGACAGTCATTTTTTTAGTTGTTTAATATTTTTATATATTTCCATAAATTATATATATTTTCATTGCTATAGTTATTATTATCCATATTTTATTTATTTTATTTTATTTTTTACCACAACTGTTTTTTTATGTACATGTACATTCAACAAAACAAATAATATGGCGACTAATATTAAAAATATTCCTTTCGTTCTACTTTTTCATCTAGTACGAAAAGAATACGTCCAGAACGTCTAGAATAAATAAAGAAATAGCAAAGAAAAGGAATAGAATGAATAAAAAAACATAATGAGTGTTTTTTTTATTCATTCCAAATATTCCGGATGTTCCGAACATGACATATTTTGTTTTTTTAGTCATTCCATTCCTTCTATTCCTTTTTTTTGTTATTTTTTATTAATTTTAGACGTTCGGAACGTATTCTTTTCATACTGGATGAAAAGCTAGAACGAAAGAAATATTTTCAATCTTGGTCGCCATATTCTTTGTTTTTGAAGGGTTGATTGTTTGTTTTTTAATGTAGTACATACACAACACTGTAAATAATAAACAACTAAAAAAAGGACTGTCAAATATCTATTCCATTCCTTCCAAATCGTTTTTTTATTACATTCTGTTTGGAATATTTTAAGGTCACGTGATCAGTATTCTTTCTATTCCTTCTGTGGAATGAATAAAAAAAACACTAAATATGTCATGTTCGCAACGTCCGGAATATTTGGAATGAATTTTAAAAAAAAACACTCCTAGTGTAAAATGGAAAAAGAATTAAAAAAGAATAAAAGGTATATTGTCTACTAGTAGACAATAGTAGTAGAAATACTAAAGTGGCGACTAGGTTATACAGACGTGGTTATAAAAGTTGTTGTTCGAGAACATTATTTTTTTTGTTTTGAAAAATAGTGATGGATGCCAAGCAATTTGGACAATTTTTGGAAATGCAAAAAGAAAGTATGAACAAGCTTCTTCAAAAACAAGTCGAATGTTTTTCCAAATTGAGTCTGAGGTCCAACTCTAGTTCAGATAATGTTTCCAGTTTTCGAGAATTCGACAAAACAAAAGAAAAGTTTTCCGATTATGTGGCGCAAATGGAGCAATATTTCCAAGGGAATAATGTTACGAAGGATGATAAAAAACGTTCATTGTTTTCGTCATGGATTAGGATTGGAACATTTACGGAGCTAATGAAGCTGTACAACGATGAAGATAAATACAAGACGAATACGTACAATGAAATCATCGACAAAATGAAGGGCTATTTTCAAGAGAGTGTGAGTTCGCATGCAATATATAAGACTGATTGTAAAGAGTCTTATGTGGATTGGGCAATTAGAGATATGATAGTGATGAATACGATACATGAGCGCGGTGAGAACCGCGTGTTTGCAAAAAAATAATCGAACCCTGCAGAAGGTTTTGATGATCGCAGAAGCTTTCGAATCGACAGTCTTCATTGCAAATTCTTTCTGGGAAGAAAGATAATGAATTCCCTGCGGTTTTTACAGTGTATGATCGTTTGAGCTTTTCAACAAATTGGTCACGTTCAAAATCGGGTGATAGTCGTTCACTTTCTGTCAGTCGTCCTAATCAAAGCCTAATACGATCTTGTCCAGGAAGTTTCAAACATCGTGAGCATTGCTATTGTAAGTTTGTGAATGATAAATGTCGAGGATGCAATGAAATTGGACATATCCAATCTGTGCGCATGACAAAAAAATTTCATCAGTCAATGCGAACGTCAAATCAACACACTAATTAAGGAATCATAAGACTCGTAGATGTTTTACAATGTGAAGAGGAACCAACAGTTGTGGAAGCTATGCAGTCTGTTGAACAATCATTTGTTAGTGCGTCACGGAAACTGTATGTCAACATCAAAGTTAACGGCGTTTTAATGGAATTTTTATTGAACCCAGGAGCAACAGCGTCCATGGTTGGTTTACCTGGATATGATGTTTTGGCAAAACCAAATTGTCAAACAACCAACAAAATTCTGAAAGCCTATATTGAAATACGTCAATTAAACTATATGGAGCATTAGAAGTCAAGATTGAATTTCTCGTGGCTGATAGTAAAGAGGGTACCAACATTTTCGGAATGGTTACAGAAAAGGTGTTGGCGGAGAAAGCAGAGAAATCATACAAATCAACAAATATCAGGTATGTGTATTTCCTATGAAAAATTTTTAGAAAAGAAACTATGGTGTGCTTCTCTTTTTATGGCTCATTTGACTATGGCAGAGAACGTAATTCCGAAATTTTTTAAACATCGTCCGATGCCTTTTTCACAAATGGGAGCAGTATAAAAACATCGAACGTCTGGTCGAGATTGGCGTCCTAGAGCCAGTGAAGTACAGTCCTTGGGTCACACCAATTGCCATTGTGCCGAAATCAAATTCTGAGGTCAGATTATGCGGGGATTTAAAAGTGACAATCAACCCACAATTGAAGATTGAACAATATCCGATACCTCGAGCAGAAGAACTTTTTCATCGTCTCAATAATAGAAAGTGATTTTACAAAATCGATGTTGCTGAGGCATACTTGTAAATTCCACTCGATGAGCAGTTGAAGCAGTACATGGTTATTAATACACACGTGGCGTTGTTCCAATTTAATAGAATGTCATTTGGGATAACAAGTGCACCCGCGGTTTTACAAAAATTATGGATCAGTTTTTGGCTGATTTACCCAACACAACCAGTTATTTGGATGACATCGTATAGTGTATGGTCAAACAGCTGAGAAACACCTGCGGACACTTGAACAATTATTCAAACGGTAATGCCAATTCTTTCAAACCAAGGTTGAATATTTGGGACATGTCATCTCAAAAGATGGCATCAAACCAACGTATAAATGCGTTGAGGCTATCGAAAAAATTCCACGACCGACAAAATTAAAGGATGTTGAAGCATTCCTGGGTAAAGTGAATTATTACAATAAGTTTTTGAGGAATTTACTATATACTATGTCACAATATTATTTTTAGAGCCCATGTTAACCACATGAAATTTTGAGAATGCGTCAATGCACAAGAGCCACATACTTTGGAATGGACCAGAAAAACCAATATGCACTGTTTCCATGCCTTAGTAGCTGCAGGCCAACTGGAAAACTCTTGCCGTGGGTTTGAAGAAACTGCCTGACAAGTTGGACAATCACGTACCATTCATTCAATATCTTTCTCAATCGTGGTGACCTTCATGGCAGAGCTTTAGCACCACTTTGCCAAGATTTGATGGTATCACAACTCTTACGTATGGTCAGTTTGCAGCAACAAGGTATTTTCGTTGCAAGTTAATGAACTTGGCTAGTGACTGTTGCTCATTTGGCAAATGTTCAGGATAACCATTCTCAATGTAGTTTAGTACTCGTTCCAACTTATGATCGGGTTTGGTGTGTTTTTTAGTTGGCAAAATCAACGCCGCTCGTGCTCTCCCTCAATAACTATGTTTGAAACCATTTCGCCGAACTTTTGATCTGCGCCCATGGGTAGACGTGACAATGCGTCAGCATTTCCGTGTTTCGCTGTTGGTTTATAAGGAATTGTGCAATTATAACTCGTAAGGGCTATTGTCCACCGTTGTAATCTTTGAATTGTCATTACAGCGACTTGTAGTACGTCACCAATTCAAATTTCCTATACCACATAGCTACTGGTGAAACTTAACAACTCCAAAAGTTATCTCCAATGCCTCTTTTTCGATCTGAGAGTATCGTCGTTGGTGTTCATACAAGGTCTTGGACGCGAAAGCGATTGGGTTTTCTCCTCCGTGTGGTGTGGAATGACAGCTCCAACTCCAATACTTGATGCATCTGTGGCAAGAATTAGTGGTTATTCACTCTAGAACTCTGGAAGTGAACTAATTTGGTTTCTTCCGCAATCATTCGTTTGATTTTTTTAAACGCGTGCACTCTTTTCCGTCCAAACGAATTCCACATCCTTTCATCGAAGTTCATTCAAGGGCTTTTCACACTTGTGAAAAATTCCTCAAAAACTTATTGTAATAATTCACTTTACCCAGGAATGCTTCAACATCCTTTAATTTTGTCGGTCGTGGAATTTTTTCGATAGCCTCAACGCATTTATTAAATCTGTTGGCGATGGCAGTCAGAATCCTAATTTATTAAACGACAACCCTGCATTAAGTGATGTGGTTATCATACTTCAAGGGATGAAAAACCAGTTAGATGCTCTTGAAGCATCAGTAAGTTTCTGCTGCAAAGTACTGGATGACATGAAAATGTCAATAGAGAAGTTAACTAAGGCTTCCGATAGTTGCACCCGTAGAATCTCTATTCTGGAAAACAAAGTGGATGTTCATGAAAATAAACTTAATTTAATTTAGGCACAGCTGGACATTAGTTACCAAGAATTAAACAGTTCCAACGTTGTGGTTTGCGGAATTCCAACAAACACTAATGATGTCCATAAACTAATTGTTAAGGTCATTAGTGCAGCCGACACTCCTATCGCCAGTGACGATATAATTTCTGTGAAACAAATGGCTCATAATAATGAATCGGCATCACAGCTGAAACATTCATACATTGTTAAATTAAATAACGTTGATTTAAAAAACACAATATTAAACGCATTTCGAAAAAGAAAGTATATTTACCTACATCAACTTGGTGCGGAGTTTTCAATGGTGCCTCCTAATCATAAAATCTGGATACTTCATCATCTCACAAGATTTCAGTCTCGCTTGTACAACGCAGCTAAAGAGATTAAAGTTAACTTTAAGTATCTGTTTCTATGGTGTAAAGACAACAAAGTTTACTTACGCAAATCACCGGATTCGAAAGTGTACCATATTTATTCTTTCAATGACATCAACCGTCTACTTACAGCCAACGACTCATCCGTTGCAGCAGCAGATACTCCAACAATCATACCAAAGGATGTCATCTAATTTCACCACTAGCATAGTAACTATTGTTTTATTATTCACTTTTTTATTTAGTTTTATTTTTGTAACTATTAATTTTAACACTTTTATTTCAATTTTTATTTTTAAAAATTCGTTTTCAAACATATTTGACAATTCACTCTTGAATTCTTATTACGTATTTGTTTACCTAAATGTTGACATTTTATATGCAATTCAGCAGTATCTATATATTATTTTGTTTTTTATAAATTCATTCTCTTACGGGTCTAGCTGTAAACGCTTATTTACTTTTTATTACCTATTTTTAGCCCTAGTTGTAATCAACCTTAATCATACTATACAGTTTTTGTTTATTTTTTATTCATTTTCATTATTTTGTAGTTGTAAACGCTTAATAAGAATTCAGCATACTTTAAAGTGCATAACACACTACATCATTTTATTGCTTAGTATTATTCACCGTATATTGATATATAATATAAATTTCTTCTGCGCAGTAAGTTATTGTACAGTAGTTATCATTATATTATTACATTATTCCTTTAAGATGCATTTTTTTCCTGTTAATAATTATTTGTGTAATGGTTTTATTAGTATTAATCTTCTGATAATGGTTCTGTTTTTTTATCATTACTTTCTTGTTAATACCTCTTACTTTTACTTGTCTTATGGTTGCAAGTTTAAATGTTTATTATTGTGGTTATGAGCTTTAAATCATTAAAATCTAAGTGCCACAATCTTTACTTAGAAACTGTTAATGATTATTCGGCAAATATTGATGTATCATGTTCAAATTATGTTAATCTAAATATACTTCAAATCAATATTTGGGGTATGAACGATCTAGCTAAGTTCGATAAGTTATTACTTTTTATAGAGAGTCTTAAAACTGATATACATATTGTAGTTGTTTCGGAAACATTTGTTCAAAGTTCTAATAAATTTTCTTATAACATTAGAGACTACGTAAGTATTTTCTCTTGTAGGGATGATAGAACTGGTGGTGGCATTGCTATGTTCATTAGGAATGACATTCCATACTCCATGATAAGTATAGATGACGGTTCTTTAACATTCCAATATATATGCATTCAACTTTTGCAGCTTAATCTAACGAAGATATGCGGAATATATAGGCCTCCGAATTCAGACAGTGCATCGTTTCTTGATTTTCTAGAACAACTTCTCCGAAACTATAAATCTACTCACGATTTTATTTTAGTTGGTGACATTAACATACTTGTTAATAAAAATTTTACCTTAATCTCAGAATATAACACAACTTTGCTCGCTCATGGAATGATTGTTACAAATACTTTCTTTACTAGACCTGTGAGCCGTAATATTTTAGACCACTCTGTAAGTAGCTTTCATAATATTGAGCAAGTTCGGAATTTTACCATTGAAGCCGACATAAGTGATCATAGTTTTGTACTCTCTAAATTTCGCTTCAAGCCTAAATATTTTACTCGGACACTAACGAAAAGACACGTTAATTACAAAAAGGTTAATCAGTCCTTTAAATATTTTTTAATGATTACCGTATATGACATCAGAAATCCTGAATCTACTCTTGAACGGATGTTTGATATGTATAATAAACTTGTTCTACAGTTTTCCGTATTGAAGGAATTAAATGTAAAAATTAAAAATGCAAATGTTTGTCCTTGGATGACTCTTGATCTCTGGGATTTAATTAAACTTAAAAACCGTACATTGAAACGTTTTAAAAGGAACAGTACTAATTTAGCACTGAAACATGAATTAGATTTGCTAAATAGGAAGATCAAAAATGGAAAATATTTTGCAAAGAAGCGTTATTTTAATAATTTATTTAATAATTTGAGCCAAAAAGAAATCTGGAAACAGTTAAATCATTTCATGGAAAATAACTCTAATGATAGGATCGACTCCGTTATTTCTAATGATGTTGAGTATCATGATCTTGTTGCTATTGTTAATATATTTAATCGCAGTTTTGTTAACTTTGTCGATTCTTCTGTACCAGCAAATAGTTCTGGCCCAGACTCAGATGATTTAAATAAATTTCACACTATGGAGCCTAGTATTAATTCATGTTTCTTTTCGCCCACTTCCAGCAGCGAAATATCGAATTTAATTTCAACTCTCAGTAATACAAAGGGTGGTGGTTACGATAGCATTCGTAATGTGGTTCTAAAGAATTATTCGCCAATCTTTTCACAATTACTATCTGATCTATTTAATGTAGTTTTGGAAACCGGTGTTTACCCTGATTGTCTTAAAATTGCTAAAGTGACGCCAATCTTTAAGTCTGGAAACTCCAAAATAGTTAACAATTATCGTCCAATTTCAGTTTTGTCTGTATTTGACAAAATTTTAGAAAAAATTATTGCTAATCGGATGATCGATTTTCTAAATAAATCAAATTTTTTCTATTCTCGTCAGTATGGTTTTCGACAAGGTTCTGGTACAGATTTGGCCCTAACAGACATTACTGATTTGATCTATCGTAATTTTGACAGGCAAAACTATATATCTGGCTTATTTCTTGATCTTCGTAAAGCTTTTGATTGTATAGAGTTTACTTCTACAGAAATTACAAATGTATGGCTTCCGTGGCCTATCACACAAACTTTTAGAAAGTTACCTTAGTAATCGAAAGCAGTTTGTGATTTTAAATGGTGTTAAAAGCTCCACTTTAGGTGTGAACTGTGGTGTTCCTCAAGAGAGTGTACTTGGTCCTTTGCTATTCTTAATCTACGTAAATGATATGGCCAAATTACCGCTCACGGGTGATATTAGAATGTTTGCTGACGATACGGCCCTCTTTTATGAATCCAGGGATTGTCAGGTAGCAATGTCACAAATGAGGGATGATATTATTTTACTTTTGGATTTTCTGAATCTGAACAAAATATCAGTAAATTTTAACAAAACGAAATATATAATTTTTCACTCCCCACGCCTACGGCACATTGATTTACCACCACTTCAAGTTGCAAATTGCACCATAGATTGAGTAGACAAATTCAAGTACCTTGGCGTAACACTCGACAAGCATATGACGTGGGATGACCATATTAATTCTATTTGTATTAAAGTTTGCCCTTTTATTTGCTTGATTAGAAAACTGGCTGATTTTGTTCCACAACATGTGTTAAAATCAATTTATTTCTCATTTATTCATACTCGATTCTCATACGCCTCTTCTACTTTTGGCTCAGCCGTTAAAGAAAAACTGTATAAATTGCAGATTTTACAAAATAGGTGCTGTAAAGCAATGTTTAAACTACCTCACCTGTTTCCTACTGTAGAGCTCTATCGAACTGTTGCTATAGGCATTCTTCCAATTAAAGCAATTTTTGAGATGTATGTGTCGATCTACATGTTTAAGTGTCTGCACATCCCATCTTTACTTGCGTCTATACAATTCGAATTTCGAGGTCATGGCTATTCAACCAGAGGTTCCTGTCAGTTGAAGTGCCCCCAAATTAAAACGGAATATGGCAGAAAATCATTAACATTTATTGGGCCATATATTTATAATAAATTACCTGAAAATATTAGGAATGCTGTACATATTTTTATGTTTAAACGAATGATAAAATCTCATCTGCTATCATCAGTTAAAGATTATTTGTGATTAATAAAACCAATCATCATTAATTAATTAAATTTAATCATATTGTTATTGTTATATATTTGTATTTTATTGTTTATTATGCGTAATGTAATTTTAGTCATTATGACACTATATGCTGTATATATGTTTTGTACCATTCATAAGTGCGAATGACGAGCTTTTAAAGGACATTAAATCCATTAGTTGTCATTTACACTTTTATGATTATTATTAATAATAAATAAATAAATTTAAGAAGAAGTATATGTGTATGTTATGTTATTTTATTTTTGTTTTTTCAATTCAAATTGCAATAGTAAACGGAGAAACAAAATAACATAACACCAATTTTATGTCACGAGAATCGGGCTCAATAGTGGTAGAAATACTAAACCATCCTTTCATATAAAAATCGTGGATGGGTGAATGATCAAAAATTCTCTGCTTATTTTGAAATGGCATTAGATATTTTCAATTCAACAATGTAGGTATGCCCGTTCAAACCCAATATAGCCAATATGGGAACCAATCTCTGAAATTCGTGTAATTCGCCATAAGCTACAACGACATCCTTTCCCATAAAAATCGTGGAGAGTGAAAATATCCAAAAATCTATACGAGAACCTACGGCTTATTTCGAAATGGCTCAATGTATTCCCCTAAAATCCTATATAGCCACTATGGGAGCCAATCTATGACATTCGTGAAATTTTCCATGAGATTCAACGACATCCTTTCATATTTTCATATAAAAATCGTAGATAACGTTAGTGTAAAAAATACCATGCGAGAGGCCTACAGCTTATTTTGAAATGACAGTTGATTTTAATTTAACAACATATGCTTGAAAGGGCTCTATAGCATATATAGCCACTATGACTATACAGCCAATCTCTGAGATTCGTGTAATTTGCCATAAGCTAGAACGACATCCTATCACAAAAAATTTGCATATATTCCTGATGATGAAAATTATTTGTGAATCGAAGAATATGAAATATAAAAATTTGATCTTTACAAACAAAATTAATTTCTATATTTTTACACTTTTCACTGGGCACGATCAATCCCTAACGGTTTTAAAGTAGGTGCATTGCTTAATAAGCTTATCATTCTTGATGTGTTATTTGTAGATCGTTACTGTACAGTAATCCAAGAAATCCACTTCATGTAATTATAAAGCAACCCGGAAAATAGGAGCATATCCATCGAAGTTTTCTGCATTCAGCTCTGCATTAAAGAAATTATAAATTTCAATTCAAGTCGGAATCGAATTCATCATAAGATGCATTTTACAAGACCTCAATAAATTGTCCTTACGTGTCGGTTTTATCGGTAATCTTAACGCCTGTCATGCCGCCTGTTATATGCAGATCTTCGAAATGAGTACTATTTCCACGATCATTACCCAAGTTTACCCACACCAAAGGGTTGTGTGTACAATCGAATCTTTTCGCTCGATGAATTTTCAAGCTTCATATAAATATTGTGGTATTTGAGTGGTTTTACCGGAATAAAATTTGTACAGGTCGATAGCTGCTTTAGATCCTTTCTAGCTGTTATAAATTATGAATCTTACCTCAAAGTTCATTGTTTTAACAACTCCGTATTTTGTTTTAAAATTTGATAGTGTATAAAGTTAGGTTACATAGATTTTGACTTTTGTGTTGTCGAATATTTTTTAAATTGATGTAACATAGCTAAATTATGTCCTAGAAATAACCATTATTTGTTATCATTGCGTAGTCCGAACATAATATACATCCCCATTTAAAAACTTGTGTTAAAATTTTTCAAATGCGATGTAGAAATGAAGCCAAAGTGGTTCCATTAACAAAGAAATCATAAAAATTTTCTTGATTGTTAGCAGAATCATTCATTTTCGATATTGTCCACATTTTCATACATTGTTGACCTAATATTTCTTAATTGACTACATACATTGTCTACACATGTAGAGTATTATTTATCCACGTGGTGTAGACAATACGGCACAGCACTGATGTAAGGGGGTCTCATGAAATTTAATTCTCGAAATCTCATCGACCGATAAATTAACTATTGGGCATATCTCGAATTGAATTAATTTGGTATTCATTGAAACTGTCATCAACATTGATATTTTCTGCAGACGTTACTTATCTGGAATACACTTCTATATAATCTTCAAATATTCTCATACTTAATATTCATAAAAAACGTCTTCCAAAGCTACTTAAAACAATTTTGAAGTATATTTAGAATAATCAACTTCTTAATTATAATGTCACTCATAAAAATGTGTGTACTCTTATGAGTATGTGTATGTCCGAATATACAGTGAGCTAAGAGACTAACTATTTCCATATTTTATTCATCGTCAATGTAAAACTAAATATCCAAAAATACTTGCATGATCATTACCAATTTGTAAATTTTTTATTTTTTATTTTTATTTCTTCAATGGTAAACTACTTATCTCTAAAGTAATACATACCTTGATTGTTAAATCACAAAAAATGTTAAAAATATTACACCAGGTATATGATAATTAGAAATTTAAAAGCAGCAAAAAATTAAAAATTCTGTGAATAAGACAAAATATTGTATAAGAGCGGTTATAGTTTTTCACCATAGGTATTAAACATTTGAAACGCGGACAAATTTTAGTTAGAACTCTCTTGTGCATATAAGTACACGGAGGAAGGAACGAGCAGGAATGTGTGTTAATGTTAAACTGTCAACTTATTTCAGAAGTTAAGAGTACCAAATAAAGGGCGGCCCATCTAACGTTTGCAATTAATTTACGTTATTTGTATAAGAAAGACTATATATTGCCATTAAGTATTGAGCACAATTTCATTCAAATGACTTCCAAGGCTGACTTTATAGTACTTCATTCTATGATCCCAATTTTTCAGAACATTTTCGATTCCTATCTCATAAATGGCAACTTCGATTTGATCGAAAAACTCATTTATCATGGCTCCTTTAACGATGCTCATTGACTGTAAAGGCAACTCCTTGCTCATTTTTGAAAAAAAAATGGACAAATGACGAGTGAGCCGATCCAAAATCCACCCCAAACCGCCACTCATTGTGGATACATCGGCTTCTGCATGGCTAGGAGTGTTTTTCTGAGTTCCAAATGCGACAATTTTGCTTGTTCACATAGCCTCCGACGTGAAAATGAGCTTCGTTGGAAAACATGGTTTTTCGGTAAAAATGTTCATTTTCTTCCAAGCGTTCCACAGCCCAATTAGCGAACCAAAAACGTTGCGGACAGTCGTTTTGCTTCAGCTCCTGCACTAATTGAACTTTGTACGCCTTTATACCAAGGTCCTTAAGCAAAATTTAGATCAGATTTATGCTCAGACACATTTTCATCAACAGCTGCAATGGTCTCGGCTGTACTTGCGGTAAATGCACGTGCACGTGTTGTTTTATCAATAACAATCCAGTTTCATGAAATTATTTCACAAATTGATCCACAAATTGCCTTGTAGAAATTTCATTTCCATTGAATTTTCCACGTACATGTTTTACAGTTTGGGTAGAAGTCTTACCACTTTGAAGTAAGTTTTCAATATTTTCCAATTTTGTCAAACATTAATCTAATTTTCTGTCACAACTCGAATGACGTAAGAGTTTCCATACTCGAAATAACCGGTAGTTTCAAGTTTTCATTTCAAACGCTAGATTTGTGTAATTAAACGATTTATTTTCAGATGTTGCCAACGATGCCCCGTCGTGAATAAGTTACAGAAAATTTCTGGGTGGTAATATATATTGGGATACGGCCATTTCCTTTCCGGCCGTTTTTAAACTACCTAATCATGCTGATTTCCAATATAGAAAACTTACAGTGCGTTCTTAAATCTTAAGCTGGTTACGTTTCCGATAATGTATAAATCGGTCGACTTCAAGGATTACCTTTACTATTACTCGCTTTTCGTTAGATTATCCCTAACTTATTTTCATTATTTCACAAATCCCTTGATGGGATAGAGTGCCAGAGAGAGATAGAGAGAGAGAGAGAGAGATAGAGAGAGATAGATAGAGAGAGAGAGAGAGAGAGAGAGAGAGAAAATAGTCGATTGTGTCCATGAAATGGTCTGAGCCGGATTTTACCTAATGAATGAGGTATTGAGGTTTAGTGTATGGTCCTTTGAAAATATGAAATGAATACACGATCAAAGGAATAATTAGAAATCACCACTGACGCAAGATTAGTTAGGAAGAGTAATTTCCCATGGTACCCAATCAATTCTTGGGATTGGTACATTCCTCTTTTATTGCACTCCGAAATTATTTTGGCCTTTACGTAATTCTGAGGAAGTTCCTCGATAATTAATCGGGTGCCATTACACAAACGTGTCCATGATAATTAAGCCTTTTTCGGAAGAAGTACATAAGGTGCTATACCAGATGAACTTCGATCGTTGAGAAATTCAGTGGAGAAATTAAGGATGCCATTGAGACCCTTGAGTCACGATAAACACAGCGCTGTAATATTTGTGCGCTTCACAGACCATCATATCAATGATTTTCGATTCATTTTAAGCGTGGGTGCAGTTGTTGATGCAATTATGACTCTTTTTGATAAATCCTCATCAGACATTTGAATGTTGACAAAAATGCTGATTCGAATTTTTAGAATTTTTGATTTTCTTAAACGCCAGATTACTTCAGGAGCGCTCACATAACGAAAATCAATAAAGTTGGAAATTTTATGTTACCGTTTGAAGTGATGGTGACATTCGCAATCGAATCCCTTAAATATATATGATGTAGTGACTTCCACATTTATGTGTGCGTTGTACTTCAGTAAATCACCGCTGACTAACGTCTGCTCATCAGCGCGACGCCTAGACAATTGATAACCACTGACATTTTAAGAAGGGTATCATCATTGAAGCATTTCGGAAATTATTTTGAGCATTCGCCGTCTTTCATTCAAGGTTCATTTGGATGCCTACATGCTGAGGGACCACGCGTCATAAATTTGAGCAATACTTTTAGAAGCCTTAGTCTCGTTTCTGATGGCATTTCAGTACTCATAAAATGATCGAATCTTTGGACTGTCGTGAATTTGTTTACAGCTCTTAAGGGCAGGAGGAAGGTCTCCCGTGTGCGGGAGGAAGGTCCTGCTTTTGAAATTCAATGGTGTAGACGTGAGCAAAGGAAATTCAAAAAATTTCATGTTTCGCGCGATATCATCAATCGCGCCACTTGTTGTGCCTTTACATCTCTCGGTCTCGGTCTAGCAAATTAACAATTTTCAAACCCGTCGAACCAGCACTTTTATACGATCTAAAGAGGATACGTCATCACGGGGATGATTCACATGTGAGAGTAGCTTTTCAAGGAGCTTTGAATAATTAAATTCGTTACCATCTACATCCTTCGTGTCAGGCAGCATAAGCTTAACTTTTCTGCAGCGATCTAATTTCTTATCAGTTAAGCGCGAAAATGTTTTACCCTACAAACATATGACATTAAAGGGGCCATAATATTGCTCTTCAGCTTTGGTCGAATAGCTTGACTTTGACGTGATTGTGTGAAACCAAGAAAAGCTGTTTCCTGGGCTATGAATAAATTATTTTTCTATCATCGCCTTTATAGGTCGTTGCTGAGTTTCCAAGTGTGATGCACGACAGCTTGATGCTGATGCACGATCGGATGTTTGGCAAACCTCGAATTAGAAGCAACATGAGCAGTGTGAAGAGATGCTACATTATTTTCATGAATGTTAGCTAAAGACTCTTGACTTTGCGTTACGACCCATCTCGCCTTTTATTCGTTAGCCTTTCGCCGTTTTCTCGTAATCGGATCTTCGTCTTGATCCATTGGTTTATTCTTGGTATCTCACCAATTTACACCGACTGGCTTCTACAAAATTGTTGCCGCTAATTCCAACACAGTTGACAGAATATGTATCGAAGACGATGTAAAATTAATTGGAAAATGACGGAAAATCCCGAAATAATAATTTACCACGACATTAGGTTTGAGTGCTAAAGTTTGAGTGTTCTGCGAGTTTATCCCTTTAATAATGCAATTTAAAGATGGGTCACATTTGATTTCGAAATTTCTTTTTTAGTATATTTATGTTGGCCCCTATATCAATGAGGAATTTGTAAGGGTTAAATTTAAGAATATCGAAAATCGGAATAGTGGGATATTTGCATGATTCTTGCTGTTGTTGATACGAATTGAACGAAAATTACAATAAGATTCCATAACATTTTGCAAATGAGTAAAAATTACTTGACAAAATTTAGTCATTATTGAGACTTGCTGTAAAGCATGAATTTATATAGGTGTTACCAGTACAAATGTGCTTGGTTGGTCGTGCATTTCGTGGTTTTCTGAACATCTGACTGTAACTTCTGGATTTAGTGCGTTTCCTTCTTAAGCTTCAGTAAGTAATCAAATAACCAGATTCACAACAATATTTACAGAATAAAGAAATTTGCATCGATTTTTTTAGGATTGAAATATACAACTGATTGAACGTTACTCGCTTGAGGTTCTTTTGCTTTAAATACATTATGCTTATTTTGGAGTAAATAAGTAAAATTGGCACTTCAAATTAACAGAAATATGCAATGAAGAATTATGACGAAGTCGAGCTTGATCATTAGAGATTTTAGTACTAGCGGTTGACTCTTCTGCTATCGCTCTATTGATAGCCTTACTTAAATCCTCAAACAAACCTTAATTATCAATTTTATCGGATCCCTTAGGCATTCTTCAAACGATTTCCGTGCGGAGAATGCGGATTCTTTTGGCAGCGATCTCGCCTTCTCTTGTAATGCAAGCGTCATTTAAGTCGGACAGAAAACGTCCAATTCAGCTGATTTAATAATTTAATGTTTATAATTCATTCTTTCACAAGATTCTCGACAGTAATTCAATAATTATGTTTAGTTTAGTAGACTCCAATTTTTTACTATTATCTTGAAAAGCTTTGAAAAAGAATTAAGGGGTTTTGTAACTTGTAATGACAGCCTTCGAAATTGGCTGTCGTTAGCAAAAAGAAATTATAAAAAAAAATATAATATATAATGTACAAAAAAAATCTGTGTACGCCAGAGCAAGGCCCGTATTTCCGCCGCTAGCTCAGAGGTGGAGATTAGTTTGGTCATGGGTGTAATTGTTGTGCACATGGCCGAATCAACACAATTATGGCATTATACTGCAATTGACGGAAGCTCACTCAGATCCAACTCACCTTCTCACTCACTCCCACTGGTCGATTAACAAACCACTCATGTTAAATCTAACGCTTGATTTGATTTGGAACATAATTCAATATTATACATTTATTAAAAACAAATTAATTAATTCTGTACAGTAAACATTTTAATATAAGGCAAACAAATTAAAGCAAAAAAAATCAAAAAAAAATAGCTAAATTTAATATTTATAAGACTCTAGTGAATTAAGTGAAGTGACTCGCCCGCGTACGTCCAGAACTTTCCCGGGTTCTTCATCGGCGTGGGAGGTTCCCGCGGACACTATCATCACTAGCATAGTTGCCGGACTTGACTTAACATTCACTTTTAACTACCTTGCAAAATCTTATCCAAATCACTTTTATCTTATCCATATTCACTTTTAAACTATAAAAATTTTTATTGATTATATGTAACAATATAAGGATAAAGTTTAAATAAAAATTTCATTTCTATAATTTTTTTTATTTAAGTGAAGAAAAAAACAGATAAATCCTAATTGCCCGTTTATAATAGAAAAAAAGAATTGCAGTATTAAATTCACTTACCCCAGGTCCCCAGCCGATCCACCTCAAAAGCTCTCGCAGTGTCGTTGGTTATTGGTGATTATATATTCATTATTGTTTCTAAAGGAATTTATAAAATTATGAACTTATTATAAGGAGGCATTTAAGAATTACAATATAATTTTTGTGGTAAATAACTGAAAACTAAGCTAAATACTTTACGTGTCTATCGACAACTGCATGCAAAAAAATGATGAATGTATATAGGTGATGAATCTTGTAGTAGCGGTTCTACCGCGCCTCGTGGATGTGTATATATGGTAGCGCTTGTACCGCGCTTCGGAAATAAGATGACGTAGTTATATCTATATGGTAACGATATACTGCGCCTCGTGGACGTAGGTGCGACACTGATATTTGTTACAACAATGTATACCGCGCCTCGTGGATATGTATGCAATGCTGGTATTTATCACACACACATTTATCACACACAAATTAGGTGAATTAGATTTATATCTATATGGTAACGATATACCAAGCCCGATGGTGTGCGACGCTGGTATTTGTGGCAGCAATGTCTACCGCGTTTTTTTTGCGTATGCTATCACAAAACCTTAAATTTTTTATTTTTAATTATAACCTAGATTACATTTTTTTTTTCTTTAGTTCGGTTGTTCACCAACCATACGCACGCCTCACCAGTTTTTTTTACTAATCTTCTTTCTTTTACGTCCAAAACAAAATTTTCTAAAAATTAAATATTTTTTTTTTTTGTTGTTGGCAACAATAGACAATTTAACGAACGAGAAAAAACAAAACCCATTAGACCAATCAATGTGGGTGCAATTATTACATAAGTAATTTTTAAGTTCATTATGGTCCGGAATATATCTGTGATCAATGGCATCAAAAAAAAATTACGGTATATAAAAATGAACTAAAGAATACTACCTTGACGGAGTATCCTCGGTGAAGAAAGCGTTCCCCACGACCTTGGTACTGCGTCGGTTCCCTGTAACAAATATTGCTAATTAAGAAACGAAAGAAAAGAAAAAACCTAATTAACTGGAAAATTAAATAATAAAATAAAATCCTATCTTGTATTATAGTAAAATTAATCGAAAAAAATTAATTATGGTAAACCAAGAAACTGAACCATAAAAGAAATTGAAACAAAAGTATAATGCTACAAAACAAAATCCCCCAGAACAAGGGAAAATTAAATTTAAAAAAAAAATATAAAAAAAAACTGAAAAAGAAAGCAAAAAACTTAACTAAATAATCCGCAGGATATCGCTACCGTCACGCTTTCATCACCAGCTGTAATTGGGCTACCGGTATTCTTGGTTAATCGGTTGGCACGGGATCTCGTTGTACCAAAATTGCTCTGGAGGACGATTTTTTCCACACATGAATTCGTATCTATATCCACCCACTTTGGTTAACTTCCCCGATCCTTTAACTTAACTATACAGCACGCTATACAGAGCTGACACCAATTTATATGCATAAAAAGTCAAGCACTCCAATAACACTTACAAGGAAGGGTCTCCAGGTGTCCGGTTCCGATTTCGATGAAACTTTAATATGTTGTAGAGGAGTGGAAAATAAGTGACACGTATTTTTTAAGTGCTCAATCTCCTTCTAGGGGGGTGAAAACCGCCCTTGAAGTTGGGGGTAAAAAAGTAACTTTCGATAATTTTCCTCAAAAAACATGAAAAAATCTGCAAGTTTTTTATTCCAAAATAGGTATTTCAGAAACTTACATTATATATTATTTTTTCAAGAATTTTGGTACTACCTTGGGGGTGAAACTATCCCTAGGAAGGGGTTGAAAAATCAAAAAATCTGTCTAAAAAATCCAAATTGATGCGAAAAATTCTGGAAAAAATTTATATTACTCCATAAAAAAAATAAGGTTGACGTGTTCGAGGGTTTTCCGAAACCACTCTTTCTCAGGGGGTTAACCACCCCTAGAGACGATTCTGGAAATTCGCTCAGGACATCTGATTTTTTCGACTGAAAGTTCTTTGTCCTCCTCAATTATGATCATTAACATAGATTCTTACCGATATCATTGATGTTTAGGGGTGAAACATCCCCTAACGGGGGTGAAATTTGTAAAAATTGTTAATAATTCCAAGAAAATTTCGAAATTTGGTGGAATAATTCTAGAAAAAATATATAAGATCGCGAAATTGGGATAAAGGTTTGCACGTTCAAAAATTTCATGAATCATCCGCTTTGAATGGTTTCAACCGCACTTGAATTTGGGGGTGTAAGAGCGACTCTCCATAATTTTCCCTACAAAACATGAAAAAATCCGAAAGTTTTTACTATGAAATATGTATCTCGGAAAGTCAAGATTTTTATTATTTGTTCAAAAGTTTTGGAAATCCCGGGATGAAACAACTCCTAGGAGGGGGTTGAAAATCAAAAAACTTGCATAAAATACCAATTTGATGCGGGAAATAGTGGAAAAAATAAATATCGCACAACAATGAAAAAGAAGTTTGAGGGATTTAAGGATTTCTTAGACTGGAAGTGTTTTTGCTATCCTCCAATATGATGATTACCATCGATTCTTATGACTATCAATGATGTGTGGGGGTTGTCACATACCCTATCGAGAATCTAAAATTTCATAAATTGTTAAGAATATTAAGAAATTTCTGAAATACGGCCAATTAATTCTAGAAAATATATAAGCTCAAAAATTTCATTCTACAACCTCTTTAAAGGGCCTAACTACCCCTGTTGAAATATCGATAACCCAACGAACTTTTAGGAACATCGTCCCATTGGAGGATAGCAAAACACTTCCAGTCTAAAAAATCATTAAATCCCTCAAACTTCTTTTTCATTGTTGTGTGATATTTATTTTTTCCACTATTTCCCGCATCAAATTGGTATTTTATGCAAGTTTTTTGATTTTCAACCCCCTCCTAGGAGTTGTTTCATCCCGGGATTTCCAAAATTTTTGAACAAATAAAAAAAATCTTGACTTTCCGAGATACGTATTTCATAGTAAAAAACTTTCGGATTTTTTCATGTTTTGTAGGGAAAATTATGGAAAGTCGCTCTTACACCCCCAAATTCAAGTAAGGTTGAAACCATTCAAAGCGGATGATTCATGAAATTTTTGAACGTGCAAACCTTTATCCCAATTTCGCGATCTTATATATTTTTTCTAGAATTATTCCACCAAATTTCGAAATTTTCTTGGAATTATTAACAATTTTTACAAATTTCACCCCCGTTAGGGGATGTTTCACCCCTAAACATCAATGATATCGGTAAGAATCTATGTTAATGATCATAATTGAGGAGGACAAAGAACTTTCAGTCGAAAAAATCAGATGTCCTGAGCGAATTTCCAGAATCGTCTCTAGGGGTGGTTAACCCCCTGAGAAAGAGTGGTTTCGAAAAACCCTCGAACACGTCAACCTTATTTTTTTTTATGGAGTAATATAAATTTTTCCCAGAATTTTTCGCATCAATTTGGATTTTTTAGACAGTCTTTTTGATTTTTCAACCCCTTCCTAGGGGTAGTTTCACCCCCTAGGTAGTACCAAAATTCTTGAAAAAATAATATATAATGTAAGTTTCTGAAATACCTATTTTGGAATAAAAAACTTGCAGATTTTTTCATGTTTTTTGAGGAGAATTATCGAAAGTCACTTTTTTACCCCCAACTTCAAGGGCGGTTTTCACCCCCTTAGAAGGGGATTGAGCACTTAAAAAAAAATACGTGTCACTTATTTTCCACTCCTCTACAACATATTAAAGTTTCATCGAAATCGGAGCCGGACACCTGGAGACCCTTCCATGTTAGTATATTTGTAACTGACTGCACCAAGAATCAGATTAACTTGTGATTGCCGAAAAAAACTCGGAGATACCATGAAACTATTTATTTAGTTTTAGTTCTTTATAACCTAAAATAGAATGCGAAATAGAATTGTGTTGCGTTTTCTTCTATATTCGTATGTGACTCGCCATATACCAAAGTGCCTTCAGCTTATTGGTATTTTTAACATTTTCACACAAACTCTCACTATATCACCATTTACAAAAAGTCTTTAGAACAAAATATGCGATATAATTCAGATGGATCTCTTTTCAAGGTCCCACTCCAAAACCGAACACAATCATATTCTATAAGCCGTACAATAATCGGTTATACACGCGGATAATGCCACTTTTTAACTCCTATTTGATAGTATTTAGATTTGAAGATCAAATATGTGTAGCCACGCCTCGTTCATGCATAAAAAGACTAAAACAATAATGAAAAATAGAAATTAAAAACAAAATCGTGATCGAAATGCACTTTTGAATTATATAATAACAAACAAAACACACCCCTAGTTTTTGTTTTTTCTAATTTTTCATTTAAACATTTTTTTTACGTAAATGTATTTCCGAAACATATGCACAACTTGGAGTAAATAGAGAATAAAATTTCATGTTCGTATACGCACAATACAATTAAACAGAAGTGAAAAATTACATGCGTGTCGCAACAGTACGGCTTATAGAATATGATTGTGTTCGGTTTTGTCCCACTCAATAAAATTTATATTTATTTAATTTTTACTTAGGGCACCGCACTGGTTTTGTTTGCATGCTACCAAGTGTATGCCTGAAACAAATATTATGGAATGAATAACAAAATTATTTCTTTTTGTATAGTACAATCACAACCAACAACAAAAATTCAAGCCGGTCTTGCCGTACAAAAAAATCCGCTAATGCAATAAAACTTATCGTGCGATTTCTTTTTCATGCGAAGTATGGTGTATACCCCAAATTGCAAGTCATTATTACATCAATAAATCGCCTAGAGTATTTGTACCATAACAACCCTACGCAGCAGTGCTGTAAACAGTGCTGTACACATCACGGAAGCTGTACGCAATATATTCGGAACGCACGTTACAAACTAAGGAACCCAAATTCAACCATTCAATATTAAATTTAAAAAAATAAAAATCTGTAGTATGAAGAGTCTAACGGGCACTAATATATCCACACTTTATTTTAAAGAACTGATCTGGACCGGTATTGTTGTGAAAATTATTTTAGAATTTTTTACTTAATAAAACACAAAATTGCGCCTATGGAAGCTGCCATTTCCGGTGGCCTCAGCGGAGGTCTATTCACCAGAAGCAGTGTACACAATGGAACATTCCCATCGACGACTAAGATCAATGTATTAATAAACACAACTACTTACTAATTTCAGACTCGAGTGAGTGCAGATTTGGCAGTGACTGCCGACCCCTCCATTTTCCATGCCACAACTTACGTAGTTCCCAGTTTGTAGAAATCCCTTTCCATCTCTTACGTAGATTCCAGAATTTAAAATTAATTCATAGTTTTCTTTGCAGTTGTTTTAATTACCAGCGATATCCAGCTACTACCAGCGAATCATAATATCTCTCCTTTACTTGTTCGATGCA
The DNA here is from genome assembly GCA_947310385.1 of Nephrotoma appendiculata. Classification (NCBI taxonomy): domain Eukaryota; kingdom Metazoa; phylum Arthropoda; class Insecta; order Diptera; family Tipulidae; genus Nephrotoma; species Nephrotoma appendiculata. The sequence goes on from OX371225.1 coordinate 76,128,635, forward strand.
AAACTTTTAAGCTTGAGTTAGTATCTGTATTGTTGTGCGTTGCGAAGTATTTAGATTCCATATATGAAGTAAATCCGGATTCGGGTTTAATTTTGCTGATTCCTTTTATCTGTCTTATAAACCCGACTTCGAACGACCTTCTGGTTTACCTATATCTAGAAACAATACGATCATTTAAACTTAAACTACGCCTGTTTCGGTAACATTGTTTCCAGAAATTTTTAAATGTTTTTCCAAGTAGTCCTCGAAAATTAAGTACCAAAACTATTTTCGTAGAATTCATCACTAATTTACCTTTTTGATGGTACCATATCCTATTCATCACCGTGACCGAAATTTACTCGTAATTTTCCCAAACATTTTCATTTTATAATTTGATTGAAGTTCAAAAATACGTATGATAATAATCGGAGCTGCTCGAAACGCGATATTTCAAAACGGGATATTTCGAAACGAGATATGACAAAACGAGAAATGGTACAAAACGCGATATTTCAAAATAAGATATTTCAAAACGTGATATAGTACAAAACACGATGTGGCACAAAACACGATATTTCAAAACGCGATATTTCAAAACGAGATCTGGTACAAAACGCGATATGGTACAAAACGCGATATTTTAAAACGCGATATTTCAAAACGCGATATGGTACAAAACGCGATATGGTACAAAACGCGATTTGGTACAAAACGCGATATTTCAACACGCGATATTTCAAAACGCGATATGGTACAAAACGCGATATTTCAAAACGCTATATTGTACAAAACGCGATATGGTACAGAAAAATGTGCATTGCGAAGCGACCCGCCTGATATAACAACGGGCTGTCCTCCCGTTTCTATCGATTTTTAAATTCGTATAAACTGAAGTTTTTTTTCCTAACTAAGGAGCGAAGTGCTTACCTGATATAACCCGATCCTATATTCCCGCTAATATCGGTTTTTAAATACCTATACTGAAACTAAATTTCCCCTTTTCCAGAATGTACATTGCGAAGCGACAGGGACCAACCCGCCTGATATAACCCGATCCTAAACTCCCTCTCCTATCGATTTTTAAATTCTTATAAACTGAAATTAAATTTCCCCTTTTCCAGAATGTACATTACGAAGCGACGGGAGCGCAGCGAATCACCTGATATAACCCGGTCCTATACTCCCGCTTTTATGAATTTTTAAATTCCTATAAACGAAATTTTTTCTAACTAAGGAGCGACGCGACTGGAGCGCAGTGACCCGCCTGGTATAATCCGTTGCTGTACTCCCGAACAGCTGAAGTTTTTCTTTCTAACTAAGGAGCGAAGTGCTCACCTGATATAACCCGATCCTATACTCCCGCTAATATCGGTTTTTAAATTCTTTAAACTGAAATTAAATTTCTCCTGATATAAACCGATCCTAAACTCCTACTCCTATCGATTTTTAAATTCTTATAAACTGAAATTATATTTCCTCTTCTCCAGAATGTACATTGCAAACCGAAGGGAGCACAGCCACATGCCTGATGTAACCCGATCCTATACTTCCGCTCCTATCCATTTTTAAATTCTTATAAACTGAAATTAAATTTTCCCTTCACCCTCCTAATATAACCCGATCTTAAACTCCCTCTTCTATCGATTTTTAAATTCCTTTAAACTAAAATTAAATGTCCCCTATGTGGATTATTAAAAAAAATTGAAATAAAATAATTGAAATAACAGTAAATTTTTTATTTGTATAAAATTTGGGATTTGGGGCGGTAGCCCTCAATCTTAAGGTATAAAATGATTTAAAATAATCATAAAAGCATTTGTGCTTTGAAAAAACACAATATTTTTCGCGTTTGGGTTGTCTTTTAAGACCATTTGGGGCATTTAGGGCCTTTTGGGATCATTGAGAGCTACTTGGGGTCGTTTCTGGATATTTTCATGGCCATATTCGTAATCAGCATACTAAAGTACCTTAGTATACCGATTTTCAGAATTTATGGAGGTATATGACCTATTCGGAAGTATAACCACACAGTTCAAATTTTCGGCCGTCAATTGATATCAGGTGCAAATTGAATGAAAAATTGAATTTTATTAAAACCTTCAATGTTGGGCACTTCTGGATCTTGGACACTTTCATTCAGTCCCTTGAAATTTCATATATTTATTTTTACAAAAATAGTATAAATATTCTGTATATTGACAACCTCTTTATATTGTAACTTGGACACTTTTAAAATTTTCGTCTAATCTTTAATAAATTACACTTTATATATTGGACACGAACACTTTTGTTCAATATCAGTAATTCGATTTAATGATAAAAAATATTACGTTTTGTACCATATCGCGTTTTGTGCCGTATCGCATTTTGAAATATCACGTTTCGAAATATCGCGTTTTGTACCCTATCGCGTTTTGTACCATCTCGCGTTTTGAAATATTGCGTTTTGAAATATTGCGTTTTGTACCATATCGCGTTTTGTACTTTATTGCATTTTGAAATATCACGTTTTGAAATATCGTGTTTTGTACCATATCGCGTTTTGTACCATATCACGTTTTGAAATATCTCGTTTTGAAATATCGCGTTTTGTACCATACCACATTTTGTACCATATCACGTTTTGAAATATCGCGTTTTGAAATATCGCGTTTTGTACCATATCGCGTTTTGTACCATATCGCGTTTTGAAATATCGCGTTTTGTACCATATCGCGTTTTGTACCATATCGCGTTTTGTACGATATCGCGTTTTGAAATATCGCGTTTTGAAATATCGCGTTTTGAAAAATCGTGTTTTAAAATATCGCGTTTCAAATGGGACCCGATAATAATACGTTTAACACCCCTGCATTACCAATATACGTATATATCCGTCTATCCATCTCTGGAGATCAAATTTTTTTACAAAAAAATTCTTGAAGACGTTTTTTTATTTTTATTATTATTTATAACAATAGGTCGTTTTGTTTATTTAAAAATCTATATTTTTTGTAATTTTAATTTTATAATAACTTGCCACTATATTACGCTGTCTCCTCGCGCCTCTCCAATGAATAAGAATTAATATATTTTATTATGATGATACACAGCATCTTATTTACACGCACGTTTCAATTTTTATTATTATTGTAATTTAATTTTTATTACAACTGAGTCTTTTGCCGCGCGGCCGATTTTTTTTTTCGTACCGACATTTAACAAATATTTGTTTATTTGTTTGTTGTATATTATTAATGTATATTAAAATAATAAAATTAATTGTTGTTATTTATAGATGTGTTTTACTGTATTATTTTTTTTTTATTGTGTGGATATTGTAAAGTGTCTCTGAAATTTTTAGTTATGAATCTATTACTTAATTTAAATATACATTTACACGTTTGTATAGACGAGACCACCTGACAACGACCGAATTTGTTGTATCATCCACTCATCAACCATAAAATATGAACGACGAATTATGCGAAGCAATTTTATACGGGTAGGTATTGGATGCCCCGGTAAATAATTTGATGGGGTATTTGGGTTAATTTAAGGTTTGGTTTCATTAAAATAAATACTCATATCTGAACGAATAGATCCTTGCCACGGATCTCAAAATGTTACTTCTTGGACCTTGTAACGGGTGATTTTTTAAGAGCTTGAGAACTTTTTTTTAAAAAAAAACGCATAAAATTTGCAAAATCTCATCGGTTCTTTATTTGAAACGTTAGATTGGTCCATGACATTTACTTTTTGAAGATAATTTCATTTAAATGTTGACCGCGGCTGCGTCTTAGGTGGTCCATTCGGAAAGTCCAATTTTGGGCAACTTTTTCGAGCATTTCGGCCGGAATAGCCCGAATTTCTTCGGAAATGTTGTCTTCCAAAACTGGAATAGTTGCTGGCTTATTTCTGTAGACTTTAGACTTGACGTAGCCCCACAAAAAATAGTCTAAAGGCGTCAAATCGCATGATCTTGGTGGCCAACTTACCGGGCCATTTCTTGAGATGAATTGTTCTCCGAAGTTTTCCCTCAAAATGGCCATAGAATCGCGAGCTGTGTGGCATGTAGCGCCATCTTGTTGAAACCACATGTCAACTAAGTTCAGTTCTTCCATTTTTGGCAACAAAAAGTTTGTTAGCATCGAACGATAGCGATCGCCATTCACCGTAACGTTGCGTCCAACAGCATCTTTGAAAAAATACGGTCCAATGATTCCACCAGCGTACAAACCACACCAAACAGTGCATTTTTCGGGATGCATGGGCAGTTCTTGAACGGCTTCTGGTTGCTCTTCACTCCAAATGCGGCAATTTTGCTTATTTACGTAGCCATTCAACCAGAAATGAGCCTCATCGCTGAACAAAATTTGTCGATAAAAAAGCGGATTTTCTGCCAACTTTTCTAGGGCCCATTCACTGAAAATTCGACGTTGTGGCAGATCGTTCGGCTTCAGTTCTTGCAGGAGCTGTATTTTATACGGTTTTACACCAAGATCTTTGCGTAAAATCTTCCATGTCGTCGAATAACACAAACCCAATTGCTGCGAACGGCGACGAATCGACATTTCACGGTCTTCAGCAACACTCTCAGAAACAGACGCAATATTCTCTTCTGTACGCACTGTACGCATTCGTGTGGTTGGTTTAATGTCCAATAAAGTAAACTGAGTGCGAAACTTGGTCACAATCGCATTAATTGTTTGCTCACTTGGTCGATTATGTAGACCATAAATCGGACGTAAATCGCGAAACACTTTTCGAACCGAACACTGATTTTTGTAATATAATTCAATTATTTGCAAGCGTTGCTCGTTAGTAAGTCTATTCATTATGAAATGTCAAAGCATACTGAGCATCTTTCTCTTTGACACCTTGTCTGAAATCCCGCGTGATCTGTCAAATACTAATGCATGAAAATCCTAACCACAAAAAAATCACCCTTTATTAGCCAGGTCAACTCTATTCAGGAGGTCTGGTGTAATAGATTATTAAATGTGGTAAAATCAACCTTTAAATTACAAATTTGAAGCCTTTCACTTTTGAAACTAATTCCGTATACTACTAATCTGACACCAAAATAATTTATAACACACATGGATAAGGTTGACCTGCTCTCTACGAGGTCCACGGAGTAACATTTGACTCAATATTTGGTGGCGGGCTGGTGCACTGAATTACTAAATGTGGTAAAATCGAACTTTCAATTACACATTTGAAGCCTTTACCGTTTGAAGCCAATTCCGTGTAACTGACAAAAAACAATTAATTACGCAACTGAAAAAGGTTGCTTACCCTCGACAAGACTTCTAGTGCAACATTTGGCTCAACACCTAGTAGCAGCCTGGGGTAATAAATTATTTAAGTTGTCGCCACTGTGCTTGAATCGCAAACTTTTTTTTGTTTAACGCGGGTTCACGTACGTGATCAAAAAAATTTGATCACAATATGAAGTTAGAAACAAAAGCTATTGCTGTAAATATTAAGCTATTTTACTTGACATTTCATTTGTCATTTTCAACCATTTTAATTTGTGTGTTGTGTGTGGCTGTGGTGACGACGGATAATTAAATAAAAAAAAATAAAAACATTCATTTCATTTTCATCAACATTCGTTCATGGTTGAGTTTGCTAAATCACAATAAATCGAATGAATGAGTGATAAATTGATGAAAAGGTTTGAAGATGCCCGTAACAATCCGTTTCGATTTCGGCATTTGCAGTTGTGTCACAATTTGGCGGATTTAAGTAAAGTTCCGAGCCCAAAGATCGTGTTAGCTTCTACGTCCGATATTGAATGTGGATAAGCACGTGATTTGTTTGTACAATGAGCTTCAAATTCTAACAACAGCATTATTAACGAATCGTACCTCGCCTGGGAGTTTTGCTCGCGATTTAATGAAAACGGTTTGAATGGGCGTAAAGTTATTATACGAACAATATGCGATAGTATAAATAGAAAATAAAATATGTATTTCATTTTTTATAAAATAAAGTCAAAAGTGGAAAAAAAATTGATTTAATTCAGTCTTAGACCGGAGTCTAGCCAATCTAATTATTTATTACTCTATCCTTCACTCTTCTGCTTATTGTGGTAAGGGATTACAATTGGCGCCGTGCATCGGTGTGATCATTTTATGGTGACTAGTTAAATTCATTTGTACCAGCTGGTCGCCTATATCTACACCTTTCGAATCCTTCGTAGTACGTCCAAATCGCTTAAATTATTGCTGTAATATTCATTCAAAAGTTAAATGGAGATAATTTAGAGATTTAAACAAACGATCTACTCACATGACTACAGCCGTCAAACGCTTATTTAAAATTAAGTTTTCAAGCACATCTAATTTACGTTTTTGATTATCCTGTTTTACTGTAATATTAGCGATGTGGCACAGAATCGCTTGAAGAAATGGTAAGTGATCGCATCGGCTGTCCTATTTCCGAATTTTATTCAATCTAATAATTCCGCAATTACACAACATTTTAGTACACAAGATATTTTGAAAATACGTCGCACAAAATTACAAATTGTTTTCACAATTTTAATACATCTATTAAATATTAAAATTTATTAATTATGTAAACGCACGACAAAATTAAAACACCAAATGCCGACAGTGAAAATGGCGCGTGTTTTGTTTGTTTTTGATATTGACGTGAGTCATATAGAAATGTCAGAAAAACAGCAAAATTATTTATCCCTTTCCCCACTTACCCACACAATTGTGTGAGTAAGACAAAATTATCATGTTTTGTATGTGTTTTGAACCAACTTACACATTTGTGCATTATATTCACACAATTGTGTTGATTGTACTTCAAATCAACCGAATTTTTTTATCAAAAAGCCATTACGTAGTTTTTTTAGTTACACATTTGTGTGGTTTGGACTTAAATCTAGCAATTTTTTTTTTTTTTTTGTAGAAAAAGGGATATAATGAGCGTCATTGTTGCTCATAATTTGTTTTTTGTTTTTTCTATGTTGGATGCTTGCGATCAAAAATTTGCCCAAAGATAAAAATATTTCATCTCAGGCGGGGAAATTCCAACGATTTGATTGGCTTGATTCGCGAATCATTTTTTGATCACGTACGTGAACCCGCGTTTAAAGTTAGTTTTAAAGTTAGTCCCCATTTTTGAGATATCGCTTTCGACATGTTTTGGCTCTGAGTCTAAAATTTGTCAAAATATATACTCATATTTACGTTGATAGCTCCTGAACCATTAAAATTTTCGTTAGCTTTTTGCCGTTGTACCATTGTTCGAGTCTTGCCGTCACTTGGCGAAAACGCTCGCCGTGCTCATCGAATTCGGCTGGTGATTGTTCAGCGAATTTTCACCACACGACAATGCATAAAATGTATTTTCAATGACATTCTAACGTTTATATTATGAAAAGCGGTCAGCATATTTTCAACATATCTGCGCCTATCATCGGATCGATTAATTCCGAGAACATTCTTAATAACTTCTTTTACACATTTGCATGCCACAAGCTCTCGTTCGCTGAGAGGAGAGCATTTTATTTTTTTGGTTTTAAAATCAAAATATTTGATTTTTTGGAATTAATTTTGATTTTGCGGCTTTCTCCTCTGTATTTTGGCTTTTAGGATTTATTCAATTGATAAGTATCGCTCCTCTTATATAGTTTTCTGTTACTTTTATTATTTTGCTTCTTTTTATTTGTTTCTTTTTAGATTTTAACCCTTGAAGTTCTGTGATCTTGGTTCTACCTTTAAAGAAGATAATATTTATGTATATGAAATTTTGTATGCATGTAAGTATTGTTATTGAAGTGCGCCACGACTCGCGATGCCCACCGAGAGCATTTATTTGCCCTCGGTTCTCTTAAAATGTATGCTTCGGACTAGGTCCAACATGTTTAACGTGGTTAGTTTGCATGTTCAGAGCCTTACTTTGAATATTGACGAGCTTCGTCAAACTTTTAATGGGGTCCCAATTGATGTTATTTGTTTATCGGAAACATTTTTGACATCCAATATTTCTAATTCTGCGTTGGCCATTAGTGGCTATAATTTGTTCAGGCGGGATAGGGTTAGTCCACCGGTTAATTATGGTGGGGTATGTATATATGTTAATGAGCTTATCAAATGTAGTGTTGTATCGGTACCCCCCTCAATTTCTCAAAGGCTCGTTTCTGACTTTGAGTTTCTTTTTTTAAATGTCTTCGTGAATAAGCGGAAATTTGTTTTAGGTGTAGTTTATAATCCTCCTAAAATGAACAAGAGGTCTTATGCTCGATTCAAAAAATCCTTTTTAGACATTGAGTGTCTTTTTAGTTATTTTTCCTGTACGGTATGATGAGGTTTTCATTTCGGGTGATTTTAATTTTGATATTTCTCGAGTCTTTATTTTCTCGTAGCTGTTTGAATATCTTAAATAGCATTAACCTTTCGGTTTATAATACTGTAGAGCCCACTTACTCTTGCGCTACTGCAAGTGGTGGTTCTTTTTCGCTCATTGATCACGTCGTTGCTTCTGCTGACAATTCCATTTGTTTTTTCAATCAATTGTCTCTTGGTATTGGTTCTCACCATGATCTTCTTGTTTTTTCTGTTAATTATTACTCTCGACCTAGACCTAAAAGTTTCAGCTTTAGGGATTTTTCTAAAATTGATGAATCTCACCTTTCATCAACTTGTGGCTCTATTTGTTGGGATAATATTTTTTCTCTCTCTACTTCTACTGACCAAATTGACCATTTTAATTCCTCTATTAACTATGTATTTTATAATTTCGTTCCTCTCACTACTATTTATTTTAGGCCTAGATCCCCCCTTTGGATGACTCAAGAGATTTTGAGTGCTACTTTTGTTCGTTTTTCCAAATATCGTCTTTGGAAAATTAGCCCTAATTCTTTGTCTTATCTAGCTTATAAGGAATCTCGAAAAAGAGTGGTAGGTTTAATTCGTATCGCTAAGCAAAATATTTTCAAGGTTAAGTTAGATCCCTCACTTCCCTCTAAGATATTTTGGCGCAACGTGCGCAACTTGGGCCTTGGTAGTTGCAAAGGGGCTGCTTCTGTAGATTTCAAAGCAAATGATTTTAACCTATATCTAATTAACTCTAGTCACACTCATGACATTTTCATTATTGATTTAGTGTCCGTCGAACCCCTTAATTCTTTTTCGTTTACAAATATATCTACTGTTGATTTGCATTCTGCTATTTGGGAAGTTAAATCGCAATCCACTGGCTTAGATATGGTTAGTTTGAAATTAGTTAAGCACATTTTTCCTATTGTATCAAGGTATTTGTTACATATTTTCAATTTTATTTTAACGACCTCTTCATATCCCGCTCAGTGGAAGATGAGTAAAATTATTCATATTCCTAAAATTAGCAATCCTTCTGAGCTTTCCCATTTCCGCCCTATTAGCATTTTAAGTTCTTTGTCCAAGGCGTTTGAATTGGTAGTAAAAAAACAAATTCAATCTCATATTGATAGCTTTAATTTGCTTAGCCTTTTTCAATCAGGTTTTAGAAGGTTTCACGGTACTACCACTGCTTTACTGAATGTTTGTGATGATATTCGTCGTAGTATGAGTAAAAGAGAAATGATTTGCCTTACACTGTTAGATTTTTCTAAAGCGTTTGATTCAATTAATCACCAAATTTTGTTTAATAAGCTTATTTCAAACTTTAATTTTTCTCTCTCTGCTGCTAAATTGATTTTAGACTATATTTCGGGTCGCTTTCAGGCAGTATTTTATGACAATTCTTTTTCTGACTTTTTACCTGTCTCTTCTGGTGTTCCTCAGGGGTCGGTTCTTGGCCCTTTACTATTCTCAATGTATATTAATGACATTGCATGTTCTATTCGTCATTCATCTTTTTTATATATTTGCTGATGATGTCCAAATATATAGGAGTAGTCCCTTAGATTATGATTCCATTCACTCTAATATTTCTTTAATTAACGATGATTTGGAAAGAATTTATAGTTGGTCATTATCTAACCGACTCGCTGTTAATGCTAGTAAATCCCAGTCTATTATAATCTATAAAAAATCTTTAAATACTTCCTCTTTTACTGGAATTTTTCTCGGTGATTGTTTAATTTCATTCTCTAATACAGTTAGAAATTTAGGGTTAATTTTTAATAAAACTCTTACTTGGGGTGATCATTTAGTTAAGGTTAGTAAAACGGTTTTTGGAATGCTTAGTTGTTTGTATAAGGTTGTAGGGCTCGCCGATAGTAGTTTTAAAAAGCGCATGTTCCTCTCGCATTTTCTTCCACATTTTCTTTATGGTGACGTTGTTTTGTTTGGAATGCTTCAGGATAATATGAATGTTCTCCAAAGATGTTTCAATGCTTGTACTCGTTTCATTTTTAGTATTAGGAAATATGATCACATTTCTCCCTTCTTAAATTTGACTCTTGGCTGTAGTTTGGTTAACTTCTATGAACTTCGTGTGTGTCTTTTAAGCTTCTCAGATCGAAGCAACCTCCCTATTTATTTAACAAGTTATTGTTCAGGAGGTCCCATTCTTCAAATTTACGTTTACTTCTCCCTATAAATCTGTGTAGGTCTTTAAATACATCCTTTACTGTTAGGGGTATTTCACTTTGGAATTCTTTTCCACTAGAAATTAAGAGGTCAGCGTCGCCTAAATCTTTTAAAGCGGATTATTTAGCGTGGCGCGCTTGAATGATAATACATGTAGTACTATTTTTGTAATAATTTTTTTCATTTGTATTATTTTTGTATGTAGTATGTAAGTATTCACTTCTTGCAGTGTTCTCTGTAACAAATGAGCTTGAGCTCAATACGGAGGGTACTAGCATGGAGTGGATTTGTTTTTTGAAAAAATCTGAGGTTTTTATGCCTAATGGAAGTATTTTTTTATTTTTTATTTTTGGTGGTTGTTGTTCTTCATTTATATTGCTTCCATATGTGCTTTTCCTTTACCAAAATTATAATGTCAATGAACAAATAAATAAATAAATTTTCAAATGCATCATCGTTCATCAAACGACGAATATCTGGTCCAATAAGTATTCGTGTAACAAAAAACAAGATGCGAGATAAAATTTCGTTTGATCAAAACTTAGATTCGAATAGATTCAAACACCAACCTTCTTTTATTTTCATTCCACTTAACCGTGGAAAAATGCGACGCGATTCAACACTTTTATAAAAATTTTAACTACTCCAAGCTTGATATGAAGTGGTGGTAGCACTACTTTTTTAATTGGCACAAGTGGAGCCTCACCGATGCTGTCGTATCGCAATCTCAAGGTTCTCACGTAAAGCCCCGTTCCGTTCGTTGTATTGGTCGCCTTTAAAACGTGTATTCCATAAGGACATAAAACACATGGTTTTAGTATAACCCAATTGCATGTCACTTAAAAGAGTTACCACTTTTAAATCTGCACAAACTTTCCATTGGTGAGCATTGTATTTAATTAAATCAATGATTTTTTTCACTGATGCATAGGTTTCCTTTATGTTTGTACTAAGTGTAATTGGAATGGAATTCTTTGAGTTGGTAACGTGAAGGAGAAGTGCCTTCAAGCTGCTTTTAGAGGAATCGATAAACATTCGCCAATCTTCGGGATATGCGTTGTGCATTGTGGATACCAAACTTCGGATATCAGTGCAAAAAGCCAGTGATTGCTCCATATATAAGAACATTTGGAGTCAAAATGTTCACTTGTTTTAAATCCTTTCACAAAAGAATGGTTTGCCGCTGCGATACTTTCAGGTGTCGTACCATAATATCCAAACGATTTTGCGAGATTTCAATGTGATTGCATGGTGCAGTGACATTTGATGGATGATATATTGATGCAGATGTTTCTCCGGTTTCACCTAATTCAAATTTTGTTGGTAAATATTTGAATTTTTCGGAACAGGAATTTCATGTGAATGCGGCATCAGTAGTTGAGCATTTGCCGTTGCAGTGTATGTCAAAGAATCAATTTCATTTCTGTTTGCACCGAGAATATAATTCATGCACCCATAACATTGAACTGCATCATGTCCTTGTGGATCGATCCATATCATCGGGTCACCAAATGGCATTGCGGCTCCAGTGTTTTGCCATCTATGCAGATGGAAAATGCATGCCGTACAAACATAAGACGGCGTCCAATTTACACCACTAATAACATTTTGTGAAAAGTATAGTCGATATAAATCAACGGTTCCATCATTTATTTTGTGGCGATTGCTCATAATTGTAAACTTTCCACACACATAAACAAAAGCACTTGAGCTTAAAACACCTATCCATATTATTTATTTCACCAGATTTCACAACCCGATTTTCACTTTATTTTTTGTGTTCTTTTGTCACTTTACATATTTAGATGAAAAACTTTTTATATTTAATTTTATATTACAGTTTTAAGTTCTTACTTATTATGCCAATTTTTAAACTTTTTTAGAAATATCGATTCCGAGAATAATCCTTTCTTAGGTTTATTTTTTACTACTGTTACATAATTTATTTTGAAGCTCTTTATATCTGTAGCTAGGCGCTGCTGTTTGGTACCTCCTTTGTTTTTAAGTTATGGATAATAGTTTGTAAATTTTATTGGTATTTGTGTTGATTTTGTCGCTAAGTAAATTGTTGGTGTTTTTGTTTTGTATTTTTTCAGGGTGTGAATTTTGGCCGTAATTTGACTCATGACTCATGAAAAATTTGTATACGTACAGTATACAAATGTCTCACGACTCATGAGTTAAATTGTACCTAAAATTTATACCCTTGGTATTGGTCTTCTAACCTGTCTAATTTCACTCCTTTTTTGATGCTGTGCAAAACGGTTACATTTTATTGAATTTAGTGTACCTATGATTTTCAGTTTTTTTGTATTATGCGAAACTTGATTTTATGTAACTTTTTTAAATTTGGTTATGTCATTGATGTGTTCTTTGTATCTTATATGAAATGAGCGCCCTGTTAAGTATGCCAACTTCCAGTTGTATTTAGCCGTACCTGTGTACCCATGTTTCTCTAGACGGCAAGGTAGGAGCCGGAGTCTTCTGTGAGAACTGACAAGACCCTGCCCTTTTTGGGGAACATGCGAGGAGACTGGGTCTACAGACGAATGACTTTGTAGAAGTTGTAAAGGGCAAATAGGTTCCTGTGGTATCACAACGGACCACTACTGGTCTAAGTGTGCGGAAGCAGCCACTCCAACCTAACCTTGGCCTAAATAAAACACACATTATGGTGGATGTGGTTTTTGGTCTTGATATGTTCGGCAAAGTTGTTGGTCTTGATTTGCGCAACAACTTTGCTGGAGGAAGCATTACGAAAATCTTAATGGTTCAGAAACTATCAACGTGAAAATGAGGGTATACTTTGTCTCAGAGCCAAACCATGGCGAAGGTGATATCTCAAAAATGGGGACTAACTTTGAAATGGGACTAGCACCATTGAATTCAGCTTACTCGAATTACGTTTACCCCTTGAGTGCCCAGCTTGTCACATTTTTCAACTAGCACAGTGAATTGTTTGGGGTAAAATTCGCCCTTAGTCGAGTTGTACGGATGGTCTTGAACTATCTAATCAATGTAATTAATTTGTAATAAATGTTGGTCCTTGAACCATCCAGATATCTTAGCTACACATCAAAAGTTACAATTTTGGCGGTGCTGGTTTAATTATAAGCTAAACCGACCTTACTCGTACCTCGAAAACGGTAGCTATAATAAAAGTGGTTGGTTGATTTGGTCTGTGCAGGTTTAAGCTCTAGTGTTGTTAGATAATTAACAAAAAGGTGCCAATGTAGAGAATGTAAACAATAGCTGTGTTCCAATGGGACAAATTTGCTACTCACAAGTACTTGCAAGTAGATAACCAATGGAACGAGCTAAAACTATGACAGAAGTAAAACATAACGTTTTTTGTGTACAAAGTTAGCTATGTGTATAATTTTGTTGTCGTCCTATTTTGGAAAATAAATTTTTTTTTTACTAAAATCCACAATCAAATCTCAAAAATGAGTAAAAACTGTTCTTATAATGAAGGCAACGCTTTCATTATGATATACGCCGGCCGAAAAGAAAAATATGTCAAAAATCTTTTGGTATTTCACAGAAGTAAACAAAAAATATTGTTTGTCCTGACATTTCAACATAGCCTACCCCTCACAAAGCCATCTATTAGAATTTTTTGAACCAAAATACCTACCGTTAATTTTATGCGTAACTACTTTCAACATCTACACCACCATTTGAGCATGGGTAGCTGCGAGTAGATACAAGTACTTGTGAGTAGTTTGCTTTCTCCATTGGAACACAGCTAATATGTCGAAAATTGAGCAGTGCCACCAGTAGATTATTTTTTTCAAAAGCATATCTCAAACCTCCTCCACGGTGTCAAATTGGGGAATTATTTTATATAAAGGGAACCATTTCATTTTACTTTTATTATCGCAAATACGAACTATTTTATTTGTTAATGCTTACGGTGGTACGAATGTAACTAACTAACTCTCGATTATTCTCTTTATGTTATTATTTGTCGTACGCGGTTGCCATGTTGTCGGTTTGTAACAGTTCAGCATTACCTGATACTGGTTCGTCCTCGATAAACTCGTCGTCGCTAGAACAATTTTCGATGAACAAACGAAGAACTGCAGGTCATTGATGACCTACACCACGTAGTGGTCGATTCCATGAACTTTTGACACTGCGTAAGGTCCACGGAATTTCGAATCTCTTTTTCGTGATTCGTCGGTTGAGGACTTTTCCTTTTCAATAACAGTTAAATCGCATACAATGTACTTATTTGTTTCGGAATGCTGTCGGTCGAATCTTTTTTCCACTTTTCTCTTCCTTTCATAATATTTTGTAGAGCATCTTCTCTCTATTCATAGATGTCGCATTCTGGCTTAAATTCGCGATTTTTGTTCAAAACGGCGACCAAGCTCTTGTGTATGATGTCGTTTAATCTAAAATCGAACACGAGTTCATTTGGACTGAATTCCGTCGTTGACTTCCTTTGAGAATTCATGGGTTCACTCTCTTTCCACTTGTCCGTTCACGCGAGGAGTTATACAATTGCAGTTTTGATTTGCTGAATATTGTTACACTCACTATATTTATCGAAGGCTTTAGATGTAAAAGACGTACCTCTATCACTGATGAAATTTGATTACTGGCACTGTTTTTACTAAAAGCGTCATGATTTGTGTGTTTCCATGCTTACTCTTTGCAAACGGTCCGAGATGGTCGATATGCATCACCCGAAATGGTAACGGTTCCATTGCTCTAAAGTGTAGGCGACCTTAGGGTTTTCCTCTTTTGCATTTCATATTACAACATTCGACACATGCAGCAATGTAAGATTTCAAAAATCGGCGCATTTTAGGAAACCACAAATGTTCTTTAATTCGTTAGATTGCCTTCTCGATACCAAAGTGACCCATCTTATCATGAACATTTTTTACCACTCGAAATCGACAAAACAAATGATTATATTTCAGTCTTCTCTCAAATGCTTTTCATCGTCGCACTTCTGATATACATTGAGTACTTCGATGATTCTCTTCAAATTTTCGTCCTGCGGATTTGCATGGTAGAAAACCAGTCGTTTAGATCAATTCCAATTTTCATTATGGATCCAGCAGTCTCCATTTCCAATTGTCGATGAATTGTTTCAAGATCACCATGTAATTTGTAAATTACGGAAAGAGAACTAATGTTGGGACACTATCGATTTTGCCAGCTTCATATACAGGTAGGCATTCAATGTCATGAGTACGCTCAAGATGCAATTGCGTATGTCCGTCACTAGGGGCGTCCAGACCTATTCATTATATTTACATGCAATCACCTGGGATCGCCGGTGGATAGGCTTGACATCACACCACGTGTTTTTTTTCAAACAGATGCTGAAATCGCTGATGTATTTCATGGTAAAACATGAAGGATTTGGGTCTGTACGCTGCAAAGGAGAGGATTTTCCACACGCACATATACTAATCTGGTGCTATAATTAAATCATTTCAAACAAAATCGACGTGTAATATGCGCGCTGAAATAAGTTGAAACGAAAGGAGCTTGCAGTTAACTGCATTAGCAACCATACAAGAGCGAAACGGTGATATAAACGTGGAACACTGTAACTCCGTTAAATCGATCAGGCTGCAAGATACATTCTTTTATTTCATATAAATGAACGAAGTTCAATTGTTGTTTGCTTAGTAGTACATCTAGGAAATGGACAATTCGTGTATTTCACAGCTGAAAATGTGCAACAAATAGCCCTAAATCCACTGGCTGCAACGTTAACTGCTTTTTTCACGTTATGTCAAAATGACGTGTTTGCGAAAAGACTGCGCTATATTCGAAAGTGTTTATACGTATTACACAGGCAATGCGAGTAGAACGGAATTTGAATGACACAAATGACGAGAGCGAGTCCGAAGATAAATATTCAAAGAAACTACGATGGCTAGATAGTACACCGTGCATCCCGATCAAGGTAAATGATTCTATCTTCAATGCTTCATACTGTCAGTAAATGTGCAGCAATTGAAAATTGTCAACTGTGTTTCACACGCCACTATCCGCAGTGCATCGAAGCTCCGAATTTATTGGAGAACGACCGACACTGGGATGTTAGCATTAATGACGCGTTACGGGACAAATATAAATATATAACATGGCTCAAATTTCAAATACATATGATCATGGGTTTCACAGCAGAAATGTATACCACGAAGAGTTGATAATGATTGAAGATTTGTGTTCTTAAGCTATAACGCTTGAGCAAAATGGCATTTACTATCAAATAATGCAAATTGTCAATAACGGGTTTCGAGAAACGTTCGATTCCAAAATGAAATAGCCTTAGCTCTTGCGTCGTCCGGAATAGCTGCGATATTGCTACCAATAGATGGAAAAACTGCTCATTTTTATTTCTAATCATTCTGCATTGAAAAAGTATTGTATTTGTTTTTATTGTTTGGGATGGCGCACAAAAAATCGCTCTACGTTCTTGATCGATCATTGCAAGATTTGCGTGAAATCATCAAATTGGGAACGCATTAATATTGCTTGTAGGAGATTTCAGACAAATACTATTTGTAATTCCTCAATCGACACCAGCGAACGAAATAAATTCTTACATGAAATGCTCTTTTTTGTAGTGATACGTAAAGACATTAAAACAAATAAGTAGACGTATGTGTAATATGTGTGACCGGCTGCAAAACGATCGAGCAGCTGAGATATTCTCCGAAACGTCCAAGTAAACTTCTGCAATTTAGTGACGACAAAAGAAGAATTGGTTGAGAAAGTACTTCCCAATACTCACACTAATTATAAGAATCACTATTAGCTGAGTGAATGAGTTATTCTTGCGTCCAGAAAAAAAGATGTCTACGAAATTAAAAATATTGTTCAGTCTAACATTCAAAGCGTGGCGGTCACATACAAGTCCGTCGACTCTGTTTTTGAAGAAACTTGAAGTTAAATATTCAAAAAAAAAAATTGAATACACTCGATCTGTCAGTAATGCCACTGTATGGACAGCAAATGAAAATCGGCAAGACAAGCAACAAACGTGACAGGACCTTTCAAAGGTGATGTCCTTATTTTTCGCATTCCTATGGTTCCAACGGATACGCCATTCCAATTTAAGAGCCATTTCAATTGAAATAATTATTAAAAAATAGAAAATTCTGTATAGTGTATAAATTAAGTTTAGCGAATTAAATTGTCCGCTAGAGCACGCCCATTATTCCATAATTATGTTTAACCATTAATGAACTTTTTGATATAAGCTTCCATAATATGGGCAAACATCAACTTGATAACTGGAAAACAAAAAGACGTTACCGTACTGAAAAAAATAACATGGAATTAACAAAAAATGAATATTCTACATTATCTATTAATTGTTTAGATTTTCCACACTTTCTTATGTAGACAATGCCGAAACACGTGCAACCGCACAACACTGCCAAGATATACGTCTTCTTGTGGATATTGTTAGTAGTAGACCTAACCTTATTATTACTTCCAACTTCTGAAATAAGCTGTTTCGTTGGTGAATTAATTCGTCTCATTACAGTCCAAGTCGTTTTCTTACATCTGGTGTTACAAAATAACATTGTCGGTCTACCATGCATTTGCCATTCCGTCAGTTGCACAATAGACGAAAGAATTGCGGATGCTCTAATTACGGCTGACTTTGTCTCTCGCGCTGTAATGTTTAATGAAACTACTTCGCAGGGCTCACGCAGAAATTGAACGAAGAGAATGGGATGATCTTAGGTATGTCATAATGGACGGTACTGAAAAATTTTATTATGGTTGTCGGTTGAGATAGAACACGTAAAATGATTGCATCATTTTCGGGAATATTATTTAGCAACTCTAATTCTGCCCCTCTTTCTTTGAATGTTGTTACTTGGATTTTACAAAACCCCCAGCTAATAGATTCGTAACATAAGAGTTCTTGTGATTTTTACGAGACGGTAAGGTTTTAGTTTTGGAAAATTCTCCTCTCATGTTAAATCTGCCCTTAATTTCACTTTTCGTTGATGGTGCTGTCCATTGAGCTAACGCAGGTGGTAACGTAACTTGCGATTCTTTACTTCTTATCTTATTGTCAATTACTTGACCCTAATTTTTTTTGACAGATGACGTTTCAACTTCCACCTCCGCCTTGCGCATAGACGGTGGTTCATTAAATGTTTTCGTCTCCAAATGTTCGCACTCACGTTGGTTTCGATCTAGTTTTTGAACTATCTGTGTATGCTCCTTACGAGTTCTTTCATCATTAAACAGGCTCCTCCGTGAGGTGTTCGATTGCGATGAGTTAAGGCTATGTTCGGTTTTCTCCAGATCTAATATAGCCTTTGATTCATCGGAAATGATTTTTAAGAAATGTATAATTTTCTCGCAGCTCTTTGTAACTTATCGGTTACTTCTATGGATTCCCCTAATTTCCACAAATCCCTTACAGCCAAAATCATCTCTTCAATTATCTCCTGTAAAGGGAGTGTAGATTGGATGCGAACCATAGTCTACCTTGAACGTGTAGCAACTTTGTTGACACAACTGGCAACTGCTCTTCCGCTGTAATAACCCCATATTTGTTATTTGGCGAAACAATTGCTTGACACCTTCCAGCTTGTGAAAACATGTCACCACTTCTTGTTTAAGGGATCTGATCGCAGCTTGATGTACAATAAGATCATTCGACTTAGAAATCAACTGTTCTTCCCTCAATTCATTACTCAAAGCGATGGCAGCTTTATGATAAAACACGACGGGAATCTTCCGACATTCACAATCGATTAAGATCTCGTCGCTGTCTAAATGTTTCACATTCATTTTGCGAAAAAAGTACTTAACTCAGATATCTTAAAACCTAAACTAAGCTAAAAATCGAAAAACTAAATAAAAAACATTAATTTTAAATTTACGCAAAATAAAAACAACCACGAATGATTCACCCCTCTCATGATGTACAAAATTCTACCAATTTGGGTCTAAAAAAGGATGGGAAAAGGAAATGGATTTAGAATTTTGATGAACCTGTTTCCTTGTTCTCCACCTCGCAGCCGTTGTCTTAACCTAACATACAAGGTGATCCTTGCAGCTATGGTGAACTTGGAAACAGATAACACTAACGGTACCCAATAGGCCATGGCAAAATTCATGCCCCCGTATCCGCAGTTGGCATTCTTACTCTGCTTCAGAGGAGCTCACCTACGTGGTTGACAAAAACGCCACCATGTAAATCAACTGATGTAGATAAGACCTATACAGGCTTCTAACAACAGCTGCTATTGCTGTCTATTGGGGATGATAACACGCCGGTTATCACCAAGGATTTCTGCAGTGTGTGGTATATAATAATGTTTAACTTATGTCCTTAAACCTCATCAATATCCGTTCACTGATAGAAAACCGGATTGGACAGCTAAACACATTATACCCTGAACGCGTCTTAAACTATCTATGGGAGGACTGGCAACCCCATCCCGGAGGATGAAAAATTTAAATAAAACGACGAAGTGGAATTTACGCAATAACCTAACTATACACTGCGACTTAGAAATCCATATTTTAAAATAAATAAATTTATCTTACGGCTCGTGGTAATTTCTTACCCATAGCCATAAGAATTTAACAAAGGAAAAAAAATTAAAATTTTGGGGCAGCTCGATTTTACTGACCCGGATACAGAATGATCGACCTGAGAAATGAGCAGCCCTTTATACCACCCGATGACTTCTCGGCAGGAAAGAGATATGCCCATTACTTCAGTTATCGCATCAGTCTTTCTTACCGGAAAAGCAAAGCCAAGACTGTGGTTTGTACATGGTATCGAAAACCGTACAAAATTTTTGTCAGTGCATGAAATGGACCAGTGTAAAAAGGATGGATCTCCGAGTTCCGTATACCACCACAAATACCAGTTCCCCCCGGAGTGCGGGTTGGGACTTGTCATAGGTGAACTGAATATTCGGAGATCCGGTACACCCATTATTAGGTCAGGCATACCGAAAAGGCATGACCGCTGCCGTACTCACACAAAAAGATAACTTCGTATTCTCTTTACTAGGCATTCGTTACACTATTTATCATTTAAAACACTTTTTTCACAAAAAATATTATTTGACCGATCTACGGCCACACTTAAAACTTCCCGAAATTGTGAAATTGAATTCAAACTTGGGAAATTGAATTCAAACTTGGGAAATTGAATTCAAACTTGAGAAATTGAATTCAAACTTGGGAAATTGAATTCTCAAGAATGAGTTAAAATTTTTTTAATTTATAAAAAATGAACAATTGAGCTATTGCCGAAAATTTGGGCGCCACTTGAAACAGTGGTGCCTACATATAAATAAATTAGACCTGATGTTATTAGGCCCGATTTGGGCGCCACTTGAAACGGATTAACTTTGCTAAAGCTAACCCGGCTTCATAGATTTTTGCCGCTATCCTCTGGTGCCCCATGCGGTGTTGGTTCCCGCAGCTCAGTCTAGTAGAGGGGAACGGTGTGGGTTTTGGGCACCCAAGACAACGACCTAGATTACCGCATTGAAAATCAATAAAAAGAAGAAAGTTGGAATTGTGTATCGGACCTGAAAAATGATGGTTTTATGCCACCATAAAAGATGGGCTTACACCCGTGGTTGCTTATTTAGGTTTTTAGGGTGCCATCATCCCTAAAGAGTAAAGACCTGCCATTACCGAACAAAACAATTTTACGAAAATACTAAGTCTTTAAAGTACTGCTTATGCATATATAAACCAACAATTTTATATTTCTGCACTAATCACTACAACATTTGTTAACTATACTATTTATTTTTTTTATACATAAAGGGTTATCCAATTCAAGCTTGATAAAGTAAACTTAAAAAAAACACACAAAATATTCGGAATGTATTGTAATTTTTATTTCATTTTACAGATTGATCCTTGCCATTTTTAGTTAAACAAGATATCATTCAAATGTCCTCCACGGGACTTCTTACAGGCCTTGATTCTTTTGAGGTAATTTTCAATGACTTTTCGGCACATTTCGGGCGGTATCGGCCATTACCTTGCGAATATTAGTTTTCAATTCGTCAAGAGTTTGAGGATTGTTTGCGTAAACACGATCTTTCGCGTAGCCCCACAAAAAGAAATCCAAAGGCGTTAAATCACAGGATCTTGGAGGCCAATTGACATCAGCCAATCGCGAAATCAAACGTCCAGGAAATTTCTCTTGCAAAAGATCTCGATTTGCTCGTGTTACGTGACTGGTTGCTCCATCCTGCTGGAACCACATATCGTCAAGATCATAATCTTCGATTTTCGTAAAAAAATAATCGGTTAACATGCGGCCATAGCGCTCAGAATTGACGGTAACGGTTCGTCCATGGTTGTTCTCAAAAAAATACGGCCCAATCACACCACCAGACCACAATGCGCACCAAACAGTGACTTTTTCCGGGTGTAATGGCTTCTCTACAATCAATTGTGGATTTTCTGAGCCCCAAATTCTACAGTTTTGCTTATTAACGTATCCACCAAGCGAAAAATGAGCTTCATCACTGAAGAAAATTTTGTTCGAAAAATCAGCATCAGCAGATTTAATAAATTTAACGCGTTGGTCGATTGTTAAATGCTCCATATTCTTAAATGGCAGAATGTCAACTAAATAAATGACAGCGTACTTGACATTTATCTTTGACAGATGTCGGTATACAGATTTCTACTTTATCAACCTCGAATTGGATAACCCTGTATAAGTACACTAATTAGGTTACATGCAATCACTTAATTCAAATTTACACTTAACAAATCTTATTGACACAAAAAAAATTGTAGGTTATATGAATTTATAAAAATTGTGTAATCACATAAAACCACACAAAATAATTAATTCAAAATGTACTAAATTAATGTTATTTAACGACACTACCATCTACTAAATTTTTAATATTTTTATTTTTATTTTACCTAACACAATCGACCAAAGTAAACCTTCCGAACAATTCAACTCTCACGACCACTCGTTGGTCTATCTCCAAAACTCGACTGCCTCCCAAACAAAAAGTTTGTACCTCTTTATTTCATTTCGCAGAAAATTTTTGTGGTCTCATCACAAAAATTCATAACGAAAAAGCAAAAAAAAAGTACAATAACGTGACATCGATTTTGATCGCGAAAAAGAAAATTTTGCATATTATGCAGAAAAAAAAATTGAATTGATCGATAATTGCAGTTTTTAATTATTATCCATAGCAGAGTTCATTTCACCCATGCCATTTACCTTAAAAACGTTTATCGATTCAAACATAGTGATCGTGTTACATTTATTTAAGGTATACGTTCATTCAACCACAGTACGAACATATACCGTAATTGGAGTAACGTATGCCCAAAAGCAATGTGAAATATCGGCATGGTACTTAATCATGAATTATGATATAATTTGAGGTGTTACCTCGAAGGTTATGCCGATAGGTAATTCTTAAATGTTTAGACTTGGGTTGATAATGGAATTGGATAGAATTCCGTTACATATTTTTTAAGGAAACTTGTCTTGAAATGAAAGTTTGAAAGTAACTTGATTCAAAAATCGAGAAATATAGTTCAAATTATACAAAGTAATAATGAAACCGTTAAAAAAATTAGAATTTTGATTAAAAACAATAACTTTGTATCTATAAAATTATCGAAGTAATTCAACAAAATTTTAGAAACCTTTCGGTATTCAGACAAATCAACCTCGGATATTGTACACGAACAACACTTAAAAAAATGACAATATTAGAAGTGCTTTATGTTTTACGACCTGGGAATCTCCAAAACTTTCGAACCAAGCATGATTGATAACCATTAGACATATTCACACTAAAGGAGCTTCTTTAGTCTGGATGTAGGATCTATGACATCACTAAGAATGGTTTCGCTGGACCTAACAAGAAAAAACGAGTCATTCTAATTTAATTTAGTTGATTCACTACAGACTTTTCCACATATGCTTGTCGTAAGTAAATATAAGGGCATTATATAATTCCGTCGGTAGAAGATCGTCGAGATCTTACAAAGTAAAGAAAAACTGTGTGATTAATGGTTTGCGAGCAGGCTGCGGAAGCGGTCCGGTTGAATACTCTTTTATTAGCTAAGCTAAGGCAAAGTAAGAGGTGAGAAGAGGATTGGTGTTCTCTCATTAAACTTACATCCAAATCAAATACATCGGACTAACGAAATGACGCCCACCATATTAGTAAATTTCTCAGCCGCACGTAGGAAAAAGTAGATATTATCCTCGCTTTTAGGAATTGCTGTCAGTTCTACGCACCATAAGGTGACTTGCGAAATCTACACAGTACAAAAAAAATTTAGTCAAATAACTAAAATCTGACTAGAATTTAGTAACCCAGGAGTCTAGTCAAATTCTCAAATTCTATTAGAAATAAAAATAAATCAACAAGAGCAATTTTTCAAGATACTTGTTAAAGCTATAACCAGCGAGTCTGTAAGAAATTTAAGTAACAAAGCGACATCTGAAAAATGTATGTTTATTGACATTACTGACCAGCGAAACTCAAAGTACTTTTCGTTCAGTTTCGTTAAATTTGAATTGTCATTTAGCAATCTGTAACAAGAGCGAAATTTATCGCCCAAACTGAAGGAAACGTCAAAATTGTATATTTGAAATGGCGGTATGTTGGTAAGTTTACATTTTACATAATTTATGTGTACAAATATTTAAAATAAATAAATTATGTACATATATCATTAAATACTCGTGTTCGAAAATCGTGGTGTTGTAATTTTGGGGTTAGTTTGTAATTTTGCAGATTGACATTTTAAAATTCAATTGACAATAATAATTGTGTTACAGATTCGCTGGTCAAACTGTCAAATATTCTATAACAAAAAGTTCTCGTTAAATTCTGTAAGATTTCGTTACTGACTCTTACACACTCGCTGGTTATAGCTTAAAACTTAACATCAATAATAAGTAAAATTGCCACAAATACCGTAATTTACGTATTACTCAAATACTATAGAGAACCATTTAAAACTACTAGAATTCTAAAGTTCAGTTTTTTTTAAATAATCACGCATCCCTAAGGGTCGCCTTACTTCCGTGCAAATTCATTAAATTACTCGTTTAACGCAGTTTTTCTGTAACTCACCCACTCTTATTTTTTTCACCGCACCTATATTAATATCACGGTTTTCCAAAATGTTCACTCTGGTGTATTATTTTCACTATAAATAAATTCTTCATTCTTAAAAAATTTAACATGAACTGATATGGTCAGAACCAAAATCTATTAGAAAAATCTCCCCACCGCCAATTGTTTTAAAACATTCACTCGATATTGTTTTACAAAAGGCCGCTAAAATAAATTGTGTTGTGCGAAAGGGAATGACTTAAAACCGTGGAGATACAATTATTTGATTGACATAACGAATTTTTGCAATAAATAATTAAGTATAGGGAAGACCAAACGAAAATAACTAGTGATTAATCCTCAACAACCAAATGATTTCAATGGTTGGATCTGATTGGTCATTTGTCCAGACCTGAACACGTCAAACCTTGTGGAGGTAGAGATAGGTAGAGTTGACCTGGCGAAAACAACTATAGTGACCAATACTCAACGACAGTCGACCAAACGATTCCGATGGTTGTATTTGTGATATTCCTGAAGAATCAAAAAATTGAATTGATTTTATCTTATGCCATTCACTTTAGATACAATTTTTTGAAATGAGATATATTTTTATCCAAATTGTCTATTTCAATTAAATTTATTAAATTTGTTATTAATTTTATAAAATGAAATTACCAAATAAATGACGAACCTGATTTTATTGAATTACATAATATACAGTTTTGATTTTATTTTCTCACAATCATAAGTTACCCATAGGTGACCAAACGCCATGTGTTGACTAATCCTGACCTAACGATTACCTAACGAAATTTGATAAAAAACGGTATGATTTTCTTGCAATAAGGTGCTACCCGGGAAATTTTTTATTTTTTGAATTTTTCATTGTTTATTTACCGTTTAATCCAGTTATTGGATCCGTTAATCCAATTATTTATTTACCGTTTAATACCAAAAAATCCAGAGAAATGAATTCAATCATCATTTTTGACAAAGCCTTTAAATGGGGTGTTTTAGAAGAAAATTTACTATCCATAATATATATTTTCCGAAAACGAAGAAATTATTTTTCAACAGGATAACGCTACTTGTCATAATAAGCTGCAGTGGTAAGTTTAAGTTTAGTTTTGTATATTGGTATCAACGATTCCAACAAAAGTACATATCGACTTCCAATAGGATTCCCTAACATTTTGCTAAATTTTTTCAGGTTCTAACCTTTTTTTAACAGTCTTCAACCACGGGATTGATGTATTACGGCCATCATCGAATCAATGCCAACGAGATGTACTACAGATATAAGGGCGAGAAGAGGACAAATTAATTACTAATTTATAGGTGTAACTCTGATAAAGTTAACTACCTGATTTTAGTGCTTTTTCAAAGAAATCATTAAATTTGCAGCTTTATCCTGTATACTTGTATATTTTCTGAGGATGGTTACCTGAAATTATCCAATTTGGCCTAGAAATGGTTCCGGTCATTGTGAATGCCATTATGAGGTAATAAAATAATTTCGGCAAATGATTTGTGTTATTTGCATTACTTAACTCTAGAATTAAGGAAATTTTGTCATTGTGCATTTTTTTGTCCACTAGTCTATACATTTTTTCCGACATTCCTGAGTACTTAAAAATTTTTCGAAATGCTCGTAACCTATATTTACTCTTAATGTATAAGACTGTATAAAGTACGTAGTCATTTAATAAAAATTTCCGATTGCACCACAACTCAAAATTCAAGTCATTTAAAGCTCAATTGTGCGGAAACATGTACGACGACTTTCTCATTTTTCTATGTTTCGTACATACATAAATACACAGACAAAAGATTTTTTTTTTTTAATTTATTATTTTGATCTCCTACTTATTTACATCTTATACATCTGTGATCGAAGATCTATTTATATTTTTTAATAAATTTAGGATAATCATCACTCTCAAACAACGAATCGTCAAGTGTGCACACCGTGTAAGGTCGACCCTATATATTATGTAGTATAGAAGAATGTAAAGTTATAGTGGAACATCAAAATTGAAAATTTAATATACAGAAGGCATATTTTAAATATTAATAATAAAAAAAATATTCAAAATCATTCCAGAACCAAATCAAATTTTTTGTTGTTCTCGAAAGTGGGTAACTCACAAGTACCATCCAAAAAAAAAAAAAAAAGAATATTGAAAATAACAATAAAGCTTCTCTCTATACACATACAGCGTATTCAGACATACGAGTACAATACATACTAAACGGTTTGTTGCTGTTGTACACCAACCAACCATTCATCCATCCATCCATCCATTCATGACGTCTAAGATGAGGATTTTTTTTTGTATTAATGGAAAAAAATAAGTTTCAATTGTTTTATTGTAATCAAAAAAAAAATAAAAGTGAGAGACGACCACCCAGATTGCAATTAAATGAATTTCATTGTTGTTCTAATATTTAGCTGGAGAGGGCTTCAAGAATATTTTTTTAATAAATATAGCATTAAGTAAAATGCTTTTGATGATGAAGCAATTTTCCGCTATAAAATTTCTTGTGCATAATTTCATATCAATTCTTAACCATGCGTTGATATATGACAAAATATTCGCCATAGTCAGTGTTGTGCCGTATTGTCCACGCTACATCAGTAATTAACTAACATTATACATGGGTAGACACTGGTGTTGACTATGTAGAGAATGTGGACAATTTCTCAAAAATTACCAATCCCGTTGTGCACTTTGAAATCTGCTTTTCCGCTTCATGGATTTGTACGCAGCCACATTAAATCACCTCTTTGAAAATCGGAAAATCTCCCCTCGTGTTGCACTTCTTCAGAACTCGCGTTCGTGTTGTTGCTCTCTATACTGGTGCTCGATTTTCACTGCTTTAAAGCATAATTATTCTCTTATAGATTTAAAATGATCGATTTTGAACAAATTATTATGATATTTTAAAATTTAAATCACAACAAAAATGTGATTGTTCCACAATGAGGTCTAGCGTTTCATTTGAGCATATAGGTTAAATATCGATAAGGGAGATTCACATAGCTTGTTATTTTTGGGATAATGAGGTATCCCATTTAAAATTGCTCTTAATTGCGATAAATTGAGCATCTCGTTTTTCAAAATTATCACCCCGTCAGAGTCCCTTGATGTTCGCTTTTCTCCTCTATTTCTATATTTCCCAAAACCCGATTCACTTCGATATTCATTTCTCTAGCAAAAGTTACTACTGTCAAGCCATTTTTCCATGATTTTTTTTCGATCTGGCCATTTTCACTAATTTAGGACCATTTGCACTAATTTATTTCATCTATTTATGTCGAACCCTAAATGGCAGCATTAATACTATATATTAAGATAATTATACTATTCCCTCGCTTTGCGTTTTCTTTAAAATTATGCAACTACGAGTTATGAGTAGCTCTTCGTGTTTAAATTATTATGTTTGGATTCCGCCAAGACCGGGTGCCTTTCCATTTTTAATTCTACTAATAGTTGCATCTGCTTCGTCTAACGTAGAATACGGGATGAACACCTCCCCGCCCGGTAGAGCAATAGCTCGAATAAGGTCATTACAGTTTAGTAAAGTTTAGAAGTAGGGTTGCCATACGACAGAACGTTAGCCACGCTTATTCTCAACTCTCAATTCGTGTCTTTGATGGCGTGTGTCTTGGATCTTCTTAGTAAGATTTCTGGTAAGATTTTCTCGCATCATTTCAGACGCGGAGATACTCTGTGTGAGTATTTTGAGTGTTTTGAAGTAACTGTTTTTCACACAGGTTTTGTTTTCAATCATACTGTGCTTTGCATGAGGAGAATTAATTCAGAAAAGAGTGATTGTGTACTGATGTGCAATAATTTCGAAATAGTGCATTGACAAGAATAATCTTGTTCAATAACATTGGAACGCTGAAGATGGAAAGGTCGTACGTTCCTTTCCCTGCTTTGATACTACAATATTTGGATTTGAATTATTTTATTTTGAATAAATTAAGTTCATTACATTTATTTTATTCAAATATAATTTAATTATGTCGAACATTGTTCTAAATTATGAAATTTTAACTCATAATAATGACGATTTATTTCATCATGTCCCTGATCCTTTCTGCATTCCAGCACATCTCCCCAACTTCAACAAATGCCACCTTTGCACGAATCTCCGTCACCACCGTCTGGTTTTCTTTCCCTTCTGCAACCAACTCTACTGCATTATTCATCCTTAACGATTGTACTTGAATCTTCTGCTGGGCCTCTCCCAAGGATCTTTGCTTCAAAAGACAAGACAATTCGTCCTTCCCTTTCTCTGGCCGTAAACTCTTTTTAAGCAGACTTGTACTATCCGTTCTAGAACCAAGCGTTTAGCTGTGGCCTTTGTTGTTTTTTGGACCCTCTGAGGTTTTCTTTATACCAGTTGCCTGATTCTCATCGTTGCACCGTTGCGTATACACTCTGATAGTATTTCTTTTATCTCCGTAATATCCTCGGCATTCAGCATATCAGCTTTGTTGAGTCAGTGGCTTAACTTGTTTTAGCTGTCTCATATTCTAAACAAAACACTTCATTCACGGTTTTACCGCTAGTATTGGTATTTAAATGGAGTTTCAGATGGTCGCCCATGCCAACTCTGATAACCACGTTCACTGTGATTCCGTTCAAGACATCTGCAGGTGCATTGCCGTAAGCTTGACTGATGCATCGTTAGGCGATTTGCAGCTTGGTAGGATTGTGTTTGAGATGTATGCTGAAGTAGTACCGGAGACAATGGGAAATGTCCGTCGCTTTGTACGGGTAACATATGGTTTGGGTAAAAACACCGGAAACCATTACATTACAAGAGATGTAATTTCCATCAAAGTCTTGGGTGTTCAAAGATTTTATGGTACAATCAGGAGATTTCTCAAATGGTAATGGAACTGGCAGAGAATCCATATACAGTGGGATATTTAACGATGAAAATTTCACCATATTTCACCAAAATACAAATGGGTCACAATTTTTTACGCAGCATAATTTCGTTAAAGGTAGGTCAGCTTGAGACAACTTTATTCGACCGAATCATAAAGATCCATGATCTTGTACGTCAAACAAATTACGAAAGCCGTCGATCGTTATTCACGACCGCTTGAAGATCTTGTGATTACAAGTTGTGGTGAACTCGTACGCAAATCAAATTGATACGTGGGAAGAAAAAGGAAAAGTTAACGAAAGTGAGCAAAAGAATTTGGAGGCCGAGGAAACACGAAGTAAAAAGAGAAAGAAGAAGAAAAAGGATAAGAAACAGGCTAAATTAGAAGAAAGAGAAGTAATTCTTGAAGGATGACGATTGAAGAAGTTGAAATTCATCCATTATAAAGTTGGTTGCAAAAATCAATAACAATGAAGTTCCAGAGGTCAAAAATAAATGTCTAATGCACCACGTGAAAGAATCAAGTGTTGACGAAGGGAAACAAACCAAAGACCAAAAAAAGTGATGATCGAGCAGAGATTGGCAAAAGATACGAGTATTAGAAAAAATAGCTTTGGTTGGTCAAAAACCCGATGGTGATCATGTTGTAAAAGGCCGAGGAGGATTTAGATACCGAAACTAACTGACATAGCTACACTTCTCCTCATTGGAAATAGGCCCAAAAGCATACCATCAAATTATCTGATTTTTTAAAAATTGAGGAAGAGAAGAGCCACCCATTTGCTGAGATTATGAGTGATAAAGTTGAACCTAAAAAGCGGCACGAGGAACAGGCTCATAATTTTTGGAGATAAAAATCGTAAACCACAGCAACTTGATTCAGAAAAGGAAGACGGTGAGTTGGATAATAGTGCAGTACGGCAGCCTCAAAATGGACGCCGTTGAAATTCGATGGATATGAATGCACTAGACTATAAAAATCATTCTAGTGATCACGACGATTATGAAATTATGAAGGAAATCGACATTAAAAACAAATCAGATAAATTCGAATCAATGGCCCTAGCACTGGGTGCCGAGGTCAAGGCGTATAAACGTCTAAACAAAGATGATCATCACATCATAGTCATAAAGAAAAATCACAATTACAAATGGATCAAATAGAAAAGCGTGATAACTTCTGTTCGTCGTATGTGATTGAGAAACGTATCGTGCCTCAGATAATCGAAAACGTTACAATCAGCGGTATTTGCCAGCGGCGCCGATCACATTCTCGTCAAAACCGTAGAGCATGATCTAGATTGAAATCACGTCCGAAACGTCACGAATCAATATCGCCAACCTCAAAAATGGCGAAACCACTTGAGAGGTTTGTATCGTAAGTAAAAGCAGAAGAGGCGCATCTTCAAAAGGAGAAAATGTACTTAAAAGCCATATGGAGAGAAGCCAGAAAACGATTGAGAAATACTCGGTCTTTTCAGATGTCGTGCTGCTCATCTTGAAAACCTCCGGGTAGTTGCTAAATGCATCAACGATGACCAGGTAGTAGCATCTAATGACTATAGGCTGGCATAATCGATATGAATACGTAACCAAGGTCCCTTCGGCATCAACCATGCTTGCAGCATGCATTTCCGAGGTAATTGTGAGTCTCGCAAATACCACATCTTTTTACATGAAACCCGATATCGTTATCAATTTCAGACCAGTATACTTTGCTTCGCACTAACAGCTTCATGCGTGCTGGTCCTGGATGACCCGAATTCAGTTCCTCGAGATAGCCTTGTGCAATTGCGCAATGGTTTCACGACTCGCTCGCCATAAAAAGTACACTCTTTAATCAATGAGAGCGATGTTCGGAGTTGAAATCGTCTCCCACCGCGTCATTCTTGATTTGCTTTCTCCTTTCAGGCTAACCCTGCTTGATGAAATATAAGCGACCTGCTTCAAGATTGTGCGGTTTCAGCTTAGATTGCTTCTAAACTAACCGGTAATGATTTCGTTGACTCGATGTCAAAGCATTCTGAATGACTGTCAATTCGAATGGTTGCAGAGATGGTATCTTAAATCAGCATACGCAAAACTCTTCGTGCTGATCTATTTGATGTCAAAATCGTAGGCGAGCATGACAAGTACGTAACGCTGTAAATGATTAGCAGAGTATTCAAGAACTCCTTGTTTTGATCCAAAAACTGCTAACAATGGTTAGCCGTAGATATAACGATGAAATTTCTACCATACCAATTAATGGCTCCCAGAAAAGCACGCAGCCTTGAAATGTCAGCTGGGACTGGTAATTGTTGAATTACCTCAACTATAGATTTATCCAGGCATACCCCGGGCAAAAGCGCCCTCCCTTCCCCCCAATTAACCAATCGACTTCTCACCGAAGCAACATTTTGCGAGGTTAAGGGTGAAACCGTAATCCTAAATACGGTTGAGATCATCGAATAGCTTCTATCGATGTTCCTGCTCGTTTTTTTCAGCGACAATGATATCGTCGAGATATGCTGCAACTGTACACATTTGGGGGTTGAATTGCTTGAACAGCTACATACGGTACAGGCCACTGACGACAGAAACCACACTTCGCCTCTGATTTAAATTTAATCGTTACCTTTATTTCTGTTACATAAACCCAGCTAACATCATTAGCGAACACAGAGGGGAATTTCATCCGGACCTCCTTCGTCAGCAACAGCTCTCCATTTGCGTTAACCCTGTTGCACACTGCTGATAATGATACGTCAAAAAGCAGCCCCAATATTTCCATCCAACCGCTGCTAAACATATTCAGGGCAGGATGACAGATTTGCATGTTCACTCTAATCTTGCCTGAACTCCGTCTTCCCTTATCGCTACCTCTATGTGTCCTTTTTCGCCTTAACGCGAGCCGCTGAGTGGCAATATTCGCTCTTGTGCACTTGTATCTTACATGTTCTATACTCTGTGTCCTTAAATGGGTAGTCCCGATAGAAAGGAATTTCCCGCACAACCAGAATTTGAATTTCGGTGTCTGATCCGTGCTGTAATTCGCTGCTTTTGTCTCGCAGATTTGCAGTTCTGGGTTCTGTTGCTTGTTCTGGTTCGATTCTGACTTTTTCCGTATTTACAGTACTTTACCATGCCTTTGTCTCTTCTGAGGTTGCTTAGGCGCGATGTTGGCTAGCTCCAGCAATTTCAATTTTTTCCCCATGTCTAACCTTATTTCCGTGTACTGTGCTACCAACTTTGACAGTAGCTTCTCCAAGCATGGAGTCCTGCGATTTGTTGAGACCCTGTACAAAGAGCAGGACCTTGAAATCTTCTGCCGAGCATTTTGCGAGATCAAAGTTTTCATACATCGAGTTGATGCGGGAAGCGTACGTTATGTAATAATACCTCATTCACGCTCTTCGAAAACAGCGATTCTTTCCGCCCATAAATACGTTTAAGTTCTTCGACGGCAGTTGCCAGAGTTAATTCCATAGGCTTGCGTGGCAGAATAGTGTTGGTAATCTTGATTAGTCAGATCCTGCAGCAGGTACTCAACTTTCGCCGTCTCTGTCAACGATGCCGCCTCTTCGGTGCAAATTGATTCATAGCGGGCGTACCACAATTCAAATGTTCCACTTTCTTCCCCATCATATATGAAATTTTCGCTGCTTGCGGGGCTTGCTTCTGCCTTGCAAGATGCTCTAACAGTTTGTTGCATCATTTCGTCTTCTAGCTGCATTTGTAACAGTAAATCTTCTATTAGCTTATTATCCATTTTAAAATACGCGAGTTCGTATTTTTCTCATCGCCACTGTTGTAATCTGGATAATTGATAACACGATTACTTATATTTGTATTTATATATTTAACTAATCTTTATTTCTTACCTTCGTTCTTACACATCTCTCTTCGAGATTTAAAAGAATAATGATCCACAAAACTACAATTTAAAAACACGTCCCTCCTTCGTGACGTTCAATAATTCCGGACACCGTCGCTTGGCGTCACCACAACGTGAATGTTCGTGAATACAACTATGTACATGCAAGTGATTTACAAGTTCAATACGCATATCGCCAGATGCAATATAAGGAATAATCTCGAACTGCGATAGAGAAAAGTATATCCCTTTTTCAACCAAGAAAACAAAAATATTTGGCTCAGTTTTAGTCCAACCCACACAAATGTGTGAGTCAAAAACCATAGTATGTAATTGCGTTGTTGATAAAAAAATTCGCTTGATTTGAAGTAAAACCAACACAATTGTGTGTATAGATATAGTGTTTTTTTTCGGACGAAAATAAGTGAAAAAGGAATTCACAAATGTGTAAGTTGGTTCAAAAAACATACAAAACTAAATTTTGACGTGGTACTTTTGCCCTATCCGCACAATTGTGTTAGTAAATCACAAAAGGGATATACTCGTATGCTTGAGCAAATTGACATGCCGAGATAGTTGTAATTTAACCAGTGAACAGTGTGCAAGTTAAGAAGTAAAAAGTAAGCAGTGTGAAAAGTATAAAGTGAAGAGTAAAAGTGAATTAGTGAATTGCCGAATTGGTGAATTAGTGAAGTGCGATATTTTAATAAACATTATATATGATATTTTGTATAGTTTCTTCAATTAAAAGAAACTTGTTGATTTCAAAACCTAAAACAATAAAATTATCTCCCTTTTCAATAAGGCCCAATTCCATGGCCAGATTACCCTTTGGATTAAAACTGATGTTACTAACTTAATTTTCGATGGAAAACGTGCATCATTTCAAAGATGCGACCGCCTAAACGTTAAAACTCATCATTGTGATAAAAATGATGAAGAAAACTAATTTTCTACGCAAATCCCACTTGCCGTGAGAAAATCAAAATTTTCCACAATGAAATCCACTTGTTTATTTGTTTATGAAGTCTTCCGTATCTGATTAAAAAAACAATCAAACTGTACATAATATCTTCCCGCAACACTGTGCCACTATTATTATACTCCTTTGTGTTACGTGGGAATCTGATATCGAAAAAATTACCTTTGGGACAAAACAATTTCCTCCCTATATGCATATTATTAATATGTTCTGGAAAACCAAACCAAAAATTTTGTAATTTTCTTATCAAAACAATAAAAAATATTCTTTTCGGTATACGCGCACACGACATTCGCCCAATATTTTCATAAGTCGTACAAAAATAACAATATGCACAATAAGGATATAATAACCCTATACACAATACTTAATCCTAAACGTTTATTAATTCGAAACAATTCGTGAGATATCGTCAGTGATTTCATTTATAAATACACAATATTATCTGAGGATTATCGTGCGCACCAACCAACTACAATGTACGAGTACATTAGAAATATCGTTACTGTATTATGAGGGGTGAACGATTTTTCCAGATCTGTTGATAAGCTGGATATTTTTCCGTATTATTCCCATTATTGTGTTGTTATCACAAAATTGAATAATCGGAATGGAAATATAATATATGATGGCAAATTATGAGGGTGGTATTGTATACGGTATATAGTGTGGCAGTGTTGTGCATCTACGCATATTTCGGAATTATCTATAATGTTGGTGTCAAAAATAACGTAGACAATTAATTTTAAGTAAACAACAATGTCTATAATTGATAAAGTATGTAAACAAATCGAAGAAATTGTAGGATAGTGCTTTTTGTTGCTGTTCTCATTATTTTTTCAGTATACCCGAGGTACGTGGCGGATTTAAATCCACCACTCCCAATAATTTGAGCCAAAACTATCGTAAACAATTTTTTATGGTCGCTTATTAAAAAGGATTAATTAGAATACAACAAATCGGGCCCGTATATTAATCTGTTGGTTCCGAACTGTTTAAAATTTTAACATTTTTCCAAATGTATTGTCCAACCCTCCAAATATTTTGGTTATAATTACTTTCGATATCGAGTACCAAGTAATTTCTACTAGACAATTTTATCACCGTTAACGTGATTAAAATCACCGATCTATATCCGTTGCACCAATTGTGACTATTTATTTAGAACATTTGTACTGGGTCGGATTCGTTTGCCCATTCTAGAAATCACGAAATCAATATCCCGCTCTTTAAAAGCACGAAATTCTAAATCCAGCTTTTCAAAATCCCGTTTTTCAAAATCCTGATTTTGGTAACAGAAAGCGGGATTTTAATAGTTTATCTCAAGACAGGACAATGCAGAAAATGCATAAAATATCTTCTTAACAAATTAAGGTCATATTTAGGGTGTATGTGGAAAAAGTGGTCGTCATGAAAAATCCGCCGATTAATAAAAATAGATGAAAAGCCAATTGATGAATTGCTGCAGAACTATTGTGGTTGATGATGGTGGCTAGAGTTGAATTTTAATGATGGAGAAAACAAGTTGCACTATTGAGTTAAACTGCACACACTGAATGAAAAAACTTAGAACCAAACTATTGTAAAAGTATTTTATTTAATAATGACACACTGTATTTTATTTGTATAAAATTATATCTTTTCGGTTCACCAGATTACAAAGGAATGAATATTTTTAATTGTTTTAAAACTAAATTGTCATTTTAATATGTAAACCAAGAAATGTAGAAAAAATAGATTTATAGTGAAAAAGCTTTCTTTAAACTTTAAGTAGAAAAACTTAAATTATAGCAATTTTAAAATTGTATTGCGTTTGCCTCCATGAACCGATTTGTACCGGAAACTTCTATTACTTTTTGATTTACATAGAAATTACATTTAATGACAGGTTTATTTATAATTTTTTTGTTGACATTTGTGTAAATATAGTGTTTAAGAAGGTAAGTACAAATTAACAGTTATAAATTCAGTTTGTACTATAACAAATTTTAATAATATTATTGTATTTTCAGGTATTTAAAACTATGAGCCTTAAGGGCGTAATAAATCGCAGTGGATTATGGTAAGTAACATTTTGGTTCATTAATTTATGATTTAATTTGGTTTTAGGTGAACGCGAGTGTTTTGGTGAGACATTTTCTATGAAAATCGGAAATGTCAATTAACTAAATAAAAAATTTTTTGGTTATTCTAATAAATGTTGTGAAACAAATGTGGTGTATGTGTTTTATTTGAAAATTCTCACCAACTCCCACACCTTAAGGAATTTTAATAATGAAATTACTTAAGAGGCAACTTAACTAGCCTATAGTAACTGGACGTTTCACCTCACTTCTTGATGTTTTAAGAGTTACTACTCATATAATGCCATCATGGCCTGGATGAACTGCTATTACTTTGTCAAGTAGCCATTGGCTTGGATATAAGTTGTCCTCCCTGATTAGAACAACATCATTGATTCCAAGTTGGTCGGTTTTTGATTTCCACTTGTATCTTTGCAGAAGAGACGTAAGATAGTCGCGATGTAATCGATTCCAAAAACCTTGAATCCGATAACTTATTTTGCGGTATATCATGTAGTGTTGGCTCGGGATGACAGTTAAAGATTCCCCAGCCAAAAAATGCGCTGGTGTAAGAATTTGTAGGTCATCAGCATCATCATTGATTCTACATAACGGCCTCGAATAAATTATTGATTTGATTTGAGTGATGACTGCTGTCGTTTCTTCAAAAGTCACATTGACATTTCCAACTTTCTTCAGGTGGTACTTGAACGATTTTACGGTTGATTTTCACAGTCCCCCAAAGTGTGGATCGCGAGGTGAGCTGAAGTGGAAATTAATACTTGTCTGTAAGTAAAAATCAGTGATTAGTTGATTTATGGTTTGATGTTTTATTTCTTTTTTCAGGTTTTGTAATTTTCGATTAACACCAATAAAGTTAGTCGCACCAAATTTGTTCTGGACTTCTACGTCTTGACACGAAACGTTTTAATGCTGCCAAGAATGAATCGGAATCCAGATTGCTCACTACTTCTAAGTGGACAGCTTTAACTACTAGGCACAAAAAAACTGCATATGACCTTTCAATTGGAGCGTTTTTATGTTTTGAGGTTTTAAAGTACATAGGCTCAGCATAATCTAGGCCAGTTTTAAAAAATGGTCGACTCTGCTAATGTCGTACTACTGTTACTGTTGCAAAGGATGGCTATTTGCCCATTTTTGTGGAACCGGTAACGAATGCATATAGTGCATTCCTTTATATAGCGATCGATGATGTAACTCGTTCCTACTATCCAGTGTTTATTTCGTAGAATGCTCAGTGTGAATGAGTTGCCTGCATGCATGTGATTAATATGTATGTCCTTGTGTTATGAGGTTGGAAACTAAATGATTTTTCGGCAAAATATTTGGATATTTGGCCAAATATGTTAAATATGCTCTGCATAGCCGCTCGCCTACTCGTAATAACCCATTAGAGTCTACAAATGGATTAAGTGAAGATAGAGTTGATGTTTTGTTGTTAAATTTGATTTGTTGCATAATATTGGAAACTCGATCGAAAATAGTCTGTGTTGGACATTCATTTCAGCTGGATCGATTGAAATATTTTTGGATTTCCTCTGCTTGATTTGAGTTGATCTGCAAAATCTAAAAATGTAGACTAATATTTTCCGGGGTTTAAACCACGACGAGCTTTTGTTTATTAGCTTTTGTATCATGTCATTGTCATCTGAGGTCTCGGCCAGAATGTGGCGATATTTCGGCCTTTCTTCTAGGTTTGCGTTGTCCGAGATTGTTGTACACTTCGATTTTGTCCAGTTGTTCTCTGGTTCACTTAACCATCGTGACTTTTGCCACCATAGATACGATTTTGTTAACTTTGATGGTTTACTTTCTCTCGATATCACGTCTGCGAGTTTAGATTTTTAATGAACATGACGCCACTTATTGCGCGGGCTAGTAATACTACTGCTTAACTTGAAGACAACTTGGTGAGGTCCGAGGTAGGTAGTTTTTGTCATTGTTTGCTGTAAGAATCATAATAGCTGGGGCATACATCATGTGTCCGAACTCGATATATTCATTGATAAATGACTTCCCTGCTTCATGCAATTCCTGTGATTTTGCAAATTTTCTTTTCATAGCGAAAAGACGTTGTTGTGCTGTTTGACGCGAACTACCTAGTAATTGTCTCGTTTTTTTATAAGGTAGCTTGACAATAAATTGACAGATGGCATCTTTCTTGGTTATCTGTTCATAAAATGTTTCACATTTATTCATACACAAAAGGGGATTAGTTATGGGTATCGTTTCTTCAATTTCCCAAAATTTCTTCAACTCATGGTGTAAGTCGTCGTATGCTGAATTAACTACTGACTCCAACGTAGTGTGCATATTGATGGCATATGGTAATTGGTCCGGAAAGTTGCCCGCAACTAACCAGCCAAATTTTGATGGTTGTAAAATTGGGAATCCCTTTACTGCTCGTCTTTCGGGATTTAATAGTTGGAAGAATATGTCCAGCTCCGAGTAGAACGTCAATTTTGTTTGGTTGGAAGAACTGTGAATCGGCTAACTCGAATCCTTAATTTGTGTGGGAAGTTTAATTCGCTTCGTTGGTAAGAAGTTAGTAATTTGATTTATAATATGAGCCGTAACGGTTTGCTTAAAGGTTGGTTCTATGCGTGAATAAATGGTCCTATTGATTGTTCCTTTGGTTTGTCCAGCCGATGCAGTTGCTAGGCCGTAAACAGATATGGATGCTTGGTTTCTTTTAAGGCCTAGGCTTTGTGCGCAGGATTCTGTTACAAAAGATATTTGTGAGCCTGAATCCAATAGCGCTCTAAATGGCTGAAGTATACCGGTACGTGATTTAATATAAATAATTGCTGTTGGTAGTACCGTGGTTTCTAGTGAATAGTGTGTGTGATGTACTTGTGTTTGAGTTTGGTTGTCAGTGGTTTGGTTTGATTCAATAGTGACTTCTGGCTTCGAAGTTCGTTGCTTTGCTGGCTCATCCGGCAGCTGATTAACTAGGATGTGATGAGTAGTGTGAGGAGTGTCTAGATCCTTGCCCTTTTAGATTTTCGTTTGAATCTTGATGGAGTAATGTATGATGGCACTTTTTACAGATGAGGCATGAACCTTTACTGAAAGATTTGGCACTAACATGACCTTTCTCGAGGCAATTATGGCATCAAGTCTTTTTCTATAGTTAATTTTGTTCTTGCTTCAATGTTTTTTTTTAATTCTGGACATTTGAACAGCGGGTGATCTTGTCTACAGACTACACAGTCATATATAGTGTTAGAATTAGCAGTTAGAAAGGTTTTGGTTTTAGGTTTAGGTGCAGGCTTCTTACTTGATGCATCGCAAATTTCTAACGCGTCACACCTCTTATTCAAAAACTCAATAACACTATTAAATGTTGGATAGGTCCTACCAACCGAATCATTTGCCCATAACTGTTTCGATTCATTGAATTCGTTCATTTCTGAACTGTTTCAGCCACGGTTCATGTAACTCAGCGTTTGGTCTCAATGCTCGTAGCCCGCGAGTTATCTCATCAGCTGTATCACAAATTCGTCGCAATACCTTCCCGATGGCAGAAACACATGACTTTTGGTCAAAATAGGTTTGGATTAGCAAGAAATAATAGGTGTTAATTTGTTATATCGGTTACATAATTTATCCCACGCTTTGATATAATTATTATCTGTTATAGGGATATGCCTGATTAAAGTAGCAGCTTCATCTTTTAGTAAGCCCTTTAACATTTGCAATTTATGTACCTTACTAATTTTTTGATTGTCGTGCACCGTAGTCTTGAACAAGTCATGAAATGAGGCCCAATTTGTCACCCGAGAATGGCTCTATATTAATTTTAGGCAAGCAAGCGTGCTGCGCCGTATTCGCTTCCTCATAGAAACTTTTCTGGTGTTCCATAAATTGTCCAAGGGTGGTATTCAAATCATGTGCATTATTGGATTCACTTCGCCCAAGTCTAGTACAAGCACAGCTTAATAATTCTCGCGCTTTAAAATATTTTTTTTTCCACTACATCAAGAATTGATTTATATGCTGGATTATCGAATAACTGTAGTTCAAGTTCATTGAAAATTTCATATCTGTTTACAAGAACTTCGTGCCAAGCTGTTATTGCTTCAAACGTTGTAGTCTCAATTATTCGGTGTGCACCCGATCACGCAACATCCATTCACACAATGTTATAACCACGAGGTTTTATAAAATAATTTTCACGCAATGGAGATTTCGACAATCAAATTTCTAGCGGTTTTTATTATTTTTCAAACGACACAGTAAGATATATAAAAAGTTTTACTTAGCTGAGTATCTGCTAATCCCGGGTTTCGGCACCAAAAAATGTATGTGGAAAAAGTGGTCGTAATGAAATGGTGCAGATTGATGAATTGGTGCAGAACTATTGTGGCTGATGATGGTGGCTAGAGTTGAATTTTAATGATGGAGAAAACAAGTTGCACTATTGAGTTAAATTGCACACACTGAATGAAAAAACTTAGAACCAAACTATTCTAAAAGTACTTTATTTAATAATGACACACTGTATGTTATTTGTATAAAATTCTATCTTTTCGGTTCACCAGATTACAAAGGAATGAATATTAATAATTTTTTAAAAACTAAATTGTCATTTTAATATGTAAACCAAGAAATGTAGAAAAAAATAGATTTATAGTGAAAAAGCTTTCTTTAAACTTTAAGTAGAAAAACTTAAATTTCCTTTTCAAAAACTTTTTGATTTCGCAAACTTCTATTACTTTGAGACATTTTCTATGAAAATTGGAAATGTCAATTAACTAAATAAAAAATGTTTTGATTAATCTAATGTTGTGAAACAAATGTGGTGTATGTGTTTTATTTGAAAATTCTCACCAACATAGGGTGCAAAGCACTCAGCTGTAGAATAAAATTTCGCCATTTTTCAACAGATAATTGTCAAATTTGAAAGAGTTTGTCGAGTTTAGTCAAATTATAAATGAGAACAGAGGTTTCTCCCGATTTTTTTATACATTTATTACAAGTTGGATTGAAATCAATAAAATAAAACGACTCCAGCTTTTTAAATATATCCACCCGATATCTGGTAAACATACTCGAAATTTTGAATTTTGTTTTTGTTAATACGAATTTTGTATCGATTATAAATGAATTCTTCCGATAAAACGTATTTTGTATATCCGTGTTGAAAAGAACGGCTATGTTTTTAATTAAATATGAAATTTAATGTTTACATCATTAATTAGTTTCAACATAGACAAAATTGATTTTAGAATTCAAATCCGCTTCTAAATACCAAATTCGACAATAATTGCTTAATAATTGGCCAAATTCCGTGCAGAAAAATGAATTCTAGAACTTTATTCAAAATTAATGTTAAAATCCCAATCTACTTCTACGTACACGGAAAAAAAAACTGGTTACAACGAAGAAAAAACTGAATGATTCAAGAAAAATGAGCACTTGATTTTCAGCTAAGATAACTATTTCATAATGCAAACTTTCAATTTCTTCATTTGATGTTTTTATTTAAATATTGAATTAATAATTTTTTTATTGTTGAAAGAAATTCAATTTCTTAAAGCAAGAAAATATTATTTGTAGAGCAAATCGCTTTTCTAAGTTTTTAATATCTATTTCTTCATTAAAGATAACAAATTCTTGTTTTAAGGTGACCGTATCTCAAAATACAATAAATTGAGGCTTGTATTAAGAAATTTTACATATCATTGTATGATCTACATTTCTTTAGTTAAGAGTCATTTTCTTATAATTAAAATGCATTTTCTGTCAGAAAACATTTTTTTTTCGTGATAGAAGAACCCATTTATAAATTGTAGAGAAGGAATTGCTTAAATACTTCAAACGCCTTTCTTGGAAAAGCTTTTGAATTTCTAGGTGGCGGAAAGTAACTTCTGAAAGCTGTAAAAGTATTTCTTGTTTCCAGCTATTTTTCCTGTTTATTGGATCAACATTAAATAAAATTT
This sequence comes from Nephrotoma appendiculata, assembly GCA_947310385.1. NCBI lineage: Eukaryota > Metazoa > Arthropoda > Insecta > Diptera > Tipulidae > Nephrotoma > Nephrotoma appendiculata. Next base: position 76,171,014 of record OX371225.1, read on the forward strand.
CCAAAATAATAACAATAGAATTTAATTATATATTTTTTATTTTAATTTATTATAAGAAATATAAAGATTCGATTTAATATTAATTAGCTATGTCATACAAATTACAATAATAAATACAATAATAAAATACAAATTTAATTAAACAGAAGACATAATTGACTTCAATATATTTACGCTATGATTTATCAAGAAAACTTTACAACTAGTTTTTACAATATCAACAATAATGAACAGTTTAATATTTTGATAGCTTAACTCACACATATTTTAACATGCAGCAACAAATAAACGTCGATAAGTTTTGAAAAAATTAACATTTAAATTAACAGCTAAACATTAGTTTTTTGTTTACAGTCGTACCTGTAGTTTCTGCAGTAATGATTTTTTTGTTGATTTGTTTGCATTAAGATTACTATTTTTAAATTTATTTTTCAAATAGCCTCTCTTCTGGAGCTTACATTAGTAATTTCTATGCTTGTTGTATAAAAAGCTTGCTGGCTTACACGCCCTATAATACAATTCCTGAAAATAAGACAATAAATAGCAACGATTTTTATATATAACTCATTGTTAGTTACCTTCTTTTCTCCAGGAATAAATACCCGATATCACTAGCAATTGTTTTTAATAAATCAGCTGATACCGGGTTTTTGACCAATATATCACCAACTGTAGATACTAGTAGATTGCGGGTCCTTCCATCGAGTTGTGGTGGAGTTGCTGCATTAAAATGTTTAAGATTTTAAACCCTTTGGTTGAGTCGAGAAACTGGTCAAAGCTGCTGATGACATTTTTCCACTTGAAAAAGAAGAAGGGGCTGGTTAATGCTGTGTCCTGATTCAGTCATACATCGATGAATTTACAGAACCAGTTACTGTTACTATTTAAATTTAGTATTTTCGTCAGCAATTTCTCTGATTAAAAAAATTTAAATAAAACCCTAAATTCATTATGCACAAATTACTCACACAAAACACACAAAAGAGAGCGATCACTTGTTAATTTAAATTATAAATATATGTAATATATATGTATATATAACTTACATTTAATTACTTAGCTTCACCTTAATTATTTTTCAACACCACTAAAAAATATTTTATTTGACAATCACAAAATACACGTTGTTTCTATTAAACTGTTCAAGAGATAATAAATATTACTTATTTGAGTTATATTTCTCAAATTTTTCAGCGTTTTCTTGATTTAAAAATTATAGAGTGTACATAAAAAAATCCTTTTGTATAATTAAAAGTATTCTCTCAGGATGAGACATACATATTAAACCAAGAAATATTATGTTAAAGTTTAAAAAATTACTTTTTTGTGATAAGAAAAACATTTCTCGAAGTAACATAGCAAATTGTATTGAAATTATTGAAATTTTTATCTTCATTAAAAAAAACTTGGAATGAGTAAAGATTCATTATTTCTTCAATCAAGATAACTTTTTTGAAATTCTAGAATTCACTAGTTTATCAGAAAGAGAAATAATTTTTTTATTATCAAGAAACGTTTTCAATTTTAAAATGTTGTATTTTAATAAAATTTATGTTTTTGATTTAAGAAAATATTAAATTTCTCGTTTTAAGAAAATGAAAGATTAAATTAAAAGTATTTCTCTTCAAACTAAATTTTTTCTCTTATTATAAAGAATTTATTGCAACGATAAATACAAGAAAAATAATTCTCAAGATGGAATTTAATTTTAAAACTTCAGTCAAGAAATAATTCTCTTCATAAGAAAACTATTTTTATAACTAGAAAAACTGGTATCGACATAGAAATTTGGTTTTTAAAGTAAGCAAAAATATTTTTTATTAAATAAAGAAAAATATTTCTTTAAGATAGTATGCTTATTTTTTTCCGTGTACCAAATTTAACCATAATTTGTTAAGAAATGGCACTAGTCACATTCATCGTGGTTGAACTCCAGAATGGGTTGGGTGCAATTCGGTAAATCCAGAATTCAAAATTCGAGATTCGTAAACCAAAATTCCAAAAAACAAAGTTTCAAAATTATAAAAGACCAAATTTTAAAATCCCTATATAAAAAATTCTAAAATAAATTCCATTTTATGTATTATAATTAAAAAATCTATTAGTAAGTTTTAATTTTATTGCAATTTCCAAAACTTAATTCAAAATTCAAATTAGAATCCCAATCCAATTCTGTAAACTCAATTGGACATTTATGGCCAAGTTCTATTGAGCAACGCAAAATTTCTAGCTTTTTTGAAAAATTCATCTTAAAATGCAAATGATATGCTATACTATTCCAAATTTGACAATGATCGGTCAAGAAATGACCGAGTTCTTATGGCAGAGACCGTTGTAATGTAACCAGTGAACAGTGCAAGTTAAGAAGTAAAAAGTAAACAGTGCGAAAAGTAAAGTGAATATTAAAAGTGAACAGTAAGAAGTGAATTAGTGAGCCCTGAACAAGTGAAATTAGTGAATTGCCGAAGCTATTAAATCGCTGCGTGTTTTATTTGCAAGATCGAGTACGAATCAATGTCGTAATCGGATAAATTCAAAAACATTGTGCAATCACGTGCTTACATTCCTTGTTGCGTTTTGAAGACTCACAAGCACTAATTCTGAAAATATCGTGTATCTAAGTCGATATTGTTTGCTGATCGGTTTCAAATTTTCTTGATTGAATTAAAAATTTTGTAAGAGTTTCTACCAAACTGCATTTATGTGGCAAGTGCGTCCGTCGGTTTGTTTGGAAAATTCTGTTTACATAAAAATATAGTTTGCATTTTAGGCTCATTAAAAAGCCAGAGCATGAATTCTCTATAATTTACAATCTACTTACCAATTATTTAAGGTGTGGTACGCTGCAACAACAACATATAAAATATTATATGAGACTATGAGAGGTACGTACTTCAAAGTAGTTCTTTTGAAAATTATTTTTTTCGCTTTTTTATGAATGAAGATGAGTTTTGATGTTTTCTTGTATACGTTTTATGCAAACTATGGGAACAACGGCGTAAACATGCGAGTATATAAGATCGAAATTTTTAAATATAAAAGTGAATCTCGAAATTCTATACAAAATTTTACTATTCTCAAGACAAACGAAAAATGAAGGTTAAAATTTGAATGATACTTGCTTATGGTAATTAGATTTATATTACAGCCGAGTTGACAGGTAATTTTGCGTTAAACATGGAGGAGCCCCAGCCTACGACATCATTTATAAATATTTCAACTCGATCGGAATATTTTCTGTTTTATTTTTTTTCTAACATGTATACAACACACATACGTCGTATATGGAGTCGGTAAAATTACGTTTGAAGTGTTTTTTATTGTTATAATTAAATAACTTGCCGCTATATAATACATTTTTCGATCGTCATAAAATTCTTATATAGATTATACAACTTTCTTAAGGTAAATACGAAAAAAAAAATGTTTTCTGGTTTACGAAAAATATCACACTTTCAAGTCTGCAATTAACACGTTCCCTTTTAAATATATTTTTTTGTAATTCGTGCGTATTCTGGACTATACCGTTTATTCTATTACAGGTTGTACAGATGGTTATTCCTATAGCGAATCCCATACATAGGTGGAATTTGGAAAATAATCAATTAATTCAAACGGGCATTGCCCAACATTGGGGTGGAATATGCATCTCATGTGTATTATCAGGACTTCTGGAGGTGGAAGACGAATTTAAGCAATCTCACTATTCACTATATGCAAGCTCGTTATATCACTAGTGTAATTAATGCCTTTTTTGCCAATATATCCTTTTTCCACTCACTTAGACACCCACTCAAACACTCAGATCTAATAACATAGTGACAGTAAACCATCTGCATGTTGCAAGCTATCAACCTGTTAGTCATGGATGGATCGACACTGGTTTCACCACACCAACTGGTGGGATTCCTTATTGAATTTTACCTCTTGGTGAGATTCAAACTAAGCCCCTCAACCTTATATAGACAGATCCAATGATAGATCTATCAGTCTATCTCATTCTACGGCGTTCCGTTCACCTCAGTGGTTTTCTTCTACCCATTACACGTCGTCGCTGTTCTTCTTAACAGCTATGTATGAATCATTGAATTATTCGATTTGATTGCAAACCTAGAGATTTCCCTTTTCGCTTCAAAGAATAGGAGGTTTAAAATCGTTAAACTTTCATCGAAAATCATTATTATTCCCATTCTTTAAAGTCATTATTGTTCCCAGTCTTGTGAAACTCTCTTCATTTAGCAATCAACTCCTTCCCCGGTCTCACTCCTAATAATCATGCAGAAATATTAAAATAAGCCTCCCAAAGATTTTTTCATTGTTTCGTTTTTCTCCCCTCACTTATTTTGTCTCCCTAAAGAAATAGTCTGTCTCGTAAAATGATCGTTTCGTGATTGTTGTGGACTTTTAAGCCATCCAAACTAATGCCAACATTTCATTCATTTCAAGTTTTAGATGGCCTTCTTTGACGATTGTTGAATGCGTTCACTGTAGCAAGTCTGTTAGACTCTCTCCAAGTAGCTGACTTTAGAATAGCGGTCTGACATATTACTGTCAATGCCTAAGTTCCAACTCAGTCGTGACCCGCTCATAATTCCTTTCCACTGAGAATGAAAATGTATTTACCTGGGAAAAATATAAGCGTACTGGCTGCTCCATGAGCCCTGCAAACTGATGTTGTATTTTACGAAGCGAGACAATCAGAGCGGCCTGTTTGATTAATTTGTAACCCACCGGTTACACGTTTCCAAATGATCATGGAGTGATTTTGCAAGTTCTAATTACATGACTAAGGGTTTGCGGTTTAACCTACGCTTTTCACTCTTCTGCCCTCTTAGAAATGCTGTAGGATAAACTCATTACGTTAAAATTTAAAATCTTAAAATATTTAAAATGAATTATTTCTGTTGGTTATAAACCTGACATTTACTCAAAAATCGGTATCGTGTCCGTCCGTCTGGTGCTTAAAATATTCACAGAATTTCTTAAAAGCAGAAACGTGAATGGTTAACATAAGTACGAGTTTGCTAGCTGGCCAGACTAAATTAGTTTCTCTACATAAATCACAATCGAATAGTATACGGTCAGCAGTTTCCGAGCCATTCACATTCGCGATTGTTATTCGGTTGCGTATCTTGGTAATAACATGTTTAATGTTGTCTTCCAATTCTGCAATTGTTTTTGGTTTATTGGCATAGACGAGAGACTTGACGTAGCCCCATAAAAAATAGTCAAATCGCACAGTCTAGGCGGCCAGTACATTGGACCGAAACGTGGGATAAACTGCTCAACCCATGTCTAAATATGGTTTCGTGTATTGTGTGGCGCCGTCTTGCTTAAAACCCGATTTTAACAAGATTCGGTTGAAACATTTTGGGCAACAAAAAGTCCAAAGTCATCGAACGATAGCGAGTGCCATTGACGGTATCGTTGTGGCCATCATCATCTTTGTAAAAATACGGACCGATAATCCACCGGCCCGTAAATCGTACCCAACAGTGGTTTTTTCTTGATGCATTTGCAGTTCTTGCATTACCTGTGGCTGTTCGTCACACCAAATTCGGCCAAATCTTATTAACCTAGAATCTACACTATGCAAATTCACTAATTTTTCTAACTGGGTATCAATGTATGTGTGAGTATCTTCAGCTGAGAACGGCTGAACCGATTTTTCTCAATCTTTTTTGTTGTGTTCGCAATTACCAGGAGATGATTCTTACGAAAGGATTTTTTGAAAAAATCCACTGGAAAAGGCGGAAAACCCGAAAAATCGGGTTGGGAGGTACTGGACTCGAATACCACCGAAGGCTACATCCAAACTACTACTTTATTTTTTATTCAAACTATTTATTTTATCTATTTATTTTCTTTATCTATCTATCTAAATAAAAATCAATTGCCGTGCGTTAGTCACGCAAAAACTGGAGAACGACATAGCCAATTTGAATGATTCTTTTTGTGCATTGTCCGTCTCAATACAGTGGCGGCTTAGAAAATAAGAAAATTCGGAAAAACTCAAAGGAAAGAAAAAATCGGAACCTAAAGGAAAACCGAAAAATGAAAAAGAAATCGGAAAATCGTACAAATTGCGTTTTATAGAGGAATTTTGTATGGAAATACACTTAACACCACCGATGAAAATAGTATTTCGACAATGATCATTCATTTAGATAGCCACTTCGGATTATTTTCAATAGATGGCGTTGGTTGCGGACTACAATAAATATAATTTGCGTAGAATTTTGGCAATCTTATCTTCTATATATATATATATAAAAACAAGTGCATTCAGTTCCTCGTTCTTTTGGCGTTCACCATGACGATTAACAAATCGCAAAGTCAATTTGCAAAAAACAACTAAATTTTCGATAGATGCCTAAGTTTGAATCGACCTTTTATTCACTTTTCAATAAATTATGCCGCCTTTATGGTTGGGTTCGTTCGTTCATTCTGACAATTTTTTCCACCAATCATATTGTTCAAAAATGACGATTCTGGATTTTTGTACAAAAGCTGATTGGTCGAACAAATGACCGAACGAACGAACGCAACCATAAACCTACCTTTAGTGTTGAATTCGATGAAAAAGTAAATGGAATGGCCACTCAATCGTCTAACTTAAACGTCTATTGCGAATTGAGTAGATTTGTTTTATCAGCACATTACCAGGAGGCTATTTCACGATAAAACATCATGAAATTATTACGAAATGTCATCCTTTTGAGGTTATGTTTCATCATTATAAATTTTATTTTCAGAGTGAAGACATACATTTTGGTTATAAATATATTTGTTTAACTCTGTATTCTCTGTTAACACGTTCGCAGACACTTCCAAAATGTGTTTAACACAAATTTGATAACTTTTGTAATTGCAATAATATTTCGTCACGGAAAGCAATGTATTGTTGAGAATTGATAAATATTAGTCTTATTTCTTAAAAAACGAAAAAATTGTATAACTCATTTGCGCGAAAGTGTTAAAAAACGAAAAGGTTGTATGAATGCTATAGCATTCACATCCGCGAACGTGTTAATACGTCGTGTGCAATATAATAGGCAATTCTATGAAATTTTTAAATAATACATTTTTTTTAACATAATCATCAATATCCAAAATTGAAACATGTTTTTTTTAATTGCTAGTCTCTTCTAGAAAACAAAACATTTATTACAATACATATAACTTCATTGGGATCACAGATCGAACTATCGAATTCATTTATAATTCATTTACGCCATTGTGCAAATTAAAAGGGAAATTTAAGCAAGCTTGTTAAAATAAAGAGTTATTCGTTGGACTTAATTGATTTTCGCATAAAAATTTAATATTTGGTGATGTATCCGTTATTTTTAAGCACCACATTACATCGCCGTCCCATAGAATCTACCAGTGATTGACATCTTTCAACGGCGATACTCCATCAACCGTTTTGAACGTTTTATCAAAACTCATTTATATTTTTTGGCCTCGGCACTTTACTTAAACCACGTTTTAACTCACTCCACATATTTTCTAATGGGTTTTGATCGGGAGATTGAGCTGGCCATTCCATTATATTAATTTTATTTGCAGCAAACCAGTATTTTACCACCTTCACCGTGCGTGCATCGGATCATTGTCCTGCTAAAACACCCAGCGAAGGGGCATGTTTTCAGCAGCATATTGAAGCATGATATCCCGTAAATATCCTCCATATAAATTTTTTCATCAAGATTTTTGTGGGCCCAGCATATAGGCCCTACAGCACTATACTAGAAACACCTCTATAGCATAATATTTCCTCCGCCATGTTTGACAGTTTTTACAGTACAGCGCGGGTCGAACTTTTTTAGTTTTGGATTTTCAACATATTGTTTGGTGCCGAAAAATTTAATTTTTGTTTCATCGGACCATAACACGTTCCGCCATTTTGTTATGGGCCAATCCAAATGGTATTGTATGGTGTTGTAGGGCCTATATGATGAGTCTATGGAAATCTTGGTAAACAAAATTATATGGAGGACATTTACGGGATACCATGCTTCCATATGCTGCTGAAAACATGCCCCTTCGCTGGGTGTTTTAGCAGAACAATGATCCGATGCACACGGTGAAGGTGGAAAAATACTGGTTTGCTGCAAATAAAATTAATATAATGGAATGGCCAGCTCAATGTTCCGATCAAAACCCATTAGAAAATATGTGGAGTGAAAACGTGGTTTAAGTAAATTGCCGAGGCCAAAAAATATAAATGAGTTTTGATAAAACGTTCAAAACCGTAACGGAGTATTAAAAGTAAAGTAAATATTAAATTTTTAAGTGAAAATCAATTAAGTCCAACGAATAACTATTTTTTTTAACAAGCTTGCTTAAACATGTTTCAATTTTTGTTATTGATGATTTTGTTAAAAAAAATGTATTATTTAAAAATTTCATAGAATTGCCTATTATATTGCACACGACGTATTAACACGTTCGCGGATGTGAATGCTATAGCATTCATACAACCTTTTCGTTTTTTAACACTTTCGCGCAAATGAGTTATACAATTTTTTCGTTTTTTAAGAAATAAGACTAATATTTATCAATTCTCAACAATACATTCCTTTCCGCGACGAAATATTATTGCAATTACAAAAATTATCAAATTTGTGTTAAACACATTTTGAAAGTGTCTGCGAACGTGTTAACTCAGAATACAGAGTCAAATAAATATATTTATAACCAAAATGTATGTCTTCACTCTGAAAATAAAATTTATAATGATGGAACATAACCTCAAAAGGATGACATTTCGTAATAATTTCATGATAATTTATCGTGAAATAGTCTCCTGATAATTTGCTGACATTGTCAAAATTTATATAAATTTCTTACACATACTGGGGCATTTACATGTAGAATTTGTTTTCTTCTACAAATTTTTTGCAGGTAATTAAGAAGGATCCCTCTATATAAAAATATTCAATGTGCCAGAAAGAAATAAACATATTAGTAATGGCGTAAATTTTTTTATAGGATCATTATTAATTTATTTTTGATGAATTCAAATGCGAAATTTACAATTTTATCTATGGCGTCTGTTTTTATTATGAATCCTCAACATTTATAAATGCGAAATAATTTTTTTTCTTGTTGATTTAAAAAATGTTGCCATAAAAATACTCGGATCGAATATATTTTATGGCAACATTTTATAGTGGTTTGTAGTGTAGTGGCTGAAGAATCTTCTGCAAAATTTTGTTGGAATATATTTCTTTTCTTGTCTCTCATGTGCAAAAAGCCAATGTTATATATTTTTCATTTTGCAGAAGAAAAATGTTGGTCGCATGTAAATGGGGCATACATTGATACCCTGTGGCCCTACTCTGGCTTTCCCTGGGAATAGGGAATTGGGAAAAACAGTTTCATAGCATTTTTGTCAAAATTATATTTTTGTGGCCTACTGCGGGAATAAGTTTAGTGTAAAATTTTTTAAAATAAAGTGAATTGGGAAACTTTTGTTCCACAAAATTTTTATAGGGAAAAATATTTTCCCATTTAACTTTGTTTTGAAAATATTAACACCAAACATGTTCCCTCAGTAGGCCAGAAAAATACAATTTAGATAAAAATGCTATGAAAATATTTTTCCCAATTCCCTATTCCCAGGGAAAGCCAGAATAGGGCCACTGATAGAAAATATTAGTGAATTTGCATAGTGTAGACGTACCCATTTAACCATTTAACGTGTAACGTACCCATTTAACGAAAAAATTAACTTCGTCGCTGAACACAATTTTTGGTGAAACACATTTTTCACTGAATCCAAATTTTGATAATAAAATTAAATAATTTGTAACCGTTGTTCGAGTGTAAGTCTGTCCACGGTGAAATGGTAATACTAACTGACAACAATTGACTTTGAAGGTTGATTTACATGTGTGACGTGTCACAAGTGGAAATAAACGTGTAGTATCTTGACAATAATTTACATTGTGACTAGTTCCGCCACGCACACATCATAAAATTTAAACTAATCAAAATGTACCAAAAATAAATTTTATGTCAAAAAGTTTACATACAAATTTGTATGTGTTTGTGCGACCGTGCGGAGGGAAAGATAAAATTAAACGGTAAGATATCAAAGGGCCGACTGTCGAAGGGCCGACTGTCGAAGGGCTGAATGTAGAAGGGCCGAATGTCTAAGGGCCGAATGTGTCGAAGGACTGAATGTTGAGGCGCCGAATGTTGAAGGACCGAATGTGTCGGAGGGCCGAATGAATCAAAGAGTTTAATGGGTCGAAGGGCCGACTTTTTTTATGTTATTTTTTTGTTTTTAGATTTATATTTTTTATTTAATTAAATTATTTTTTTTTTTTTTGTATCATATACCTATTATTAGAAGGCTGAGGGCCGAATGTCTCAGGTGGCGCATGACAAAATTTTCCTTCACCAAAATATATCGCTGACTGGATACGTAGAATTTCATGAATTTCCAAAGATGAAAAATCGTAAAATACATAAATTCATAAGAAATTCATTTATGTTAAATAAAAAAAAATACGAAATATTCCATAAAACAACAAATTTAAAAAATTATATTTCTAGAAACATAAAAAAATCGACCTTTCGACCCATTCGCTCTTCGACATTCGGCCCTTTGATACATTCGACCTATCGACACATTTGGCCCTTTCACATTCGGCCCTTCGACACATACGGCCCTTCGACACATTCATCCCTTCGACATTCGGCCCTTTGTACCCATTCCGTGAGACGAATGTCAAAATATTCGTCTCTGGTTGGCTAGAACCTCCCGTCACACGTCGCACGTTGCATTATGTAAATCAATCTTGATAGATGAAATGGATATATACATGAAAAACCCAAAAATGAAAAAAATCACTCTATTAGGTAGACCAAATCTACGAACTTTCCGTGCCCGATAGCATTTACGGAGAGCGTAGTCCTAGATTCATACCTTCTCGCGGTGGCTCTCTGGGTAACTCTAAATGACTCTCTGGATAACTCTAAACCATTACCAAATTCTCTTCTGTTCTCCAGAAAAGCTCTATTGAACACTGCCTATATGCAAAGTATTGGCTAACAATGTACTTGCCGGACCCATCCCACTAACCGTTGACGGTTACTTACACCGACCCTTGTATCAAAATCAAGACACAATATATCGTTAAAGAACCTCTGATGACTGCAATCAAGAAAGTCGAGTATCTTAACCATTTAAAGTTTGAGAATAATCAAGTTCTAACCACCTTACCGATGAAACCATCAGTATTCTTCTTCCACTAAGAGCCACCAAAGGTGGTCTCCTATAATGTCAAGTGAACCTTTGAGTTGGATCATAACGGAAAAGGATAGCCCCATTTTGTTGCAATTGTACCAATTAATCATCCTATCTACGGCGTACTGCGCTTTCTCCTGAATACTCAATCTTGAGTTACTGGTAAAGAACATAACTTGCCGTCCGCGAATGCTATTTCTTGGACATCATCCTGCATACTTCCGTTGAAAACTATATTCCAGAGGTACGGGCCCAATATTGAGCCTTGTGAATTTACGCTTTTGAAAAGCGTGCCATTGTTTGACACAACGATAGTTGATCCGCCAGAGAAGTTTTCAACTTTTTCATTATAGTAAATACAACCACATATTATCGATAATCAAAAGCTTCAGATACATCCAGGAATACTCCTAAGACAAACTTTTGCTCTGGCTCATTTACTATGTGAACCATTTTCACCATATCATCCTCTATGGACCTATTTTCTCTGAACCCGACCTGTTTATCGCTGAATCTTGCTCAACATTTTGCCGGTAATCAATTTCTCAAAAAATTTGCCTAAGACCGGCAGCGCAGCATGATGTGCCCGTATGCTTTGGGGGTCGGCGTGGTTTCTATCACCGTCCTTTTTGATGATTATTATTTTAACATTTTTCCAGCATTTTTGAAAATTTCCTTTTTTCCAGACAAGTCTTCAGGAAACTAATAATACTTGGTCCAATTATTAGCGAAGATCTTTACCTTGTTGTTGTTTAGGACTCGCGCTTACACATTTTCATGAACATGACGGAAAACGTGGCTTCTTCACTGATAAATTATTTCACTCGATTCGTGTTTGGTGCTAAGTAACAATCATCAGGCAAGAGAATGTTCATTAGACATTAAATAGTGTCTTCCCAACATGGTGTGGCCTGACCACCGTCGTCTACCAATGTACTAAGTACATCAACGTTTTTAAGTTTTCCTGTCCTGAATTTGTACACGAAGCGGCTGCTTTGGCATGATAATTAAAGTAATGTATTCATTACGACACGACACATAGTGTCGTTTCTTTCATGCACGCCAGAAAGGGTTTGATTCTAATAAAATTTTCGGAGCTTATGAAGTCTAGTACGTTTGATGATAAGATCGTTGATATATGTTCAAGAGGTTACTTCGTGCAGTAAATTTTTCAATGACGGTTTCCCTAACATTTGTGTCGCTTTTGAAACTCCTTATATTTGTTTCTGGGATTAAATTACCATCTCATCATATGGCTTCGCCTGACTCAATAGTTCATATTTCTAGAGGGGTGGTCTTCTTCAATTAGGAAAGTTAGGGGTTTACTGCTTTCGGTTTCTTTTCTTGAAGGCGTCTTCCATACAAAGCATTTTACATCCTACACAAAGTGTCAGTACACGGCACTCGCAGTAGTTTTCCTTTATAGAAACTACTGGCTCTGCTGCTTGTCGACCGTTGTGGATTGGTGCATGGAACACCCTCCAAATGTTCAGAAGTTTGACCATGCTAAACGTATACTTCCGATCACAACCCCTTTTGCTAAATTTACATTTTATGTTGTTATTGTAATTATTTATTATGTTTGTTTGACGGGAAAGAACTGAAATTATACTCGTACCAATCAGAATGAAACCAGCCATTTTTACCTAAAAATATTCTAATTAATTTTTATAGAATAGATTGAAATTCTAAGATAGGTAGGTAATTGTTTCTGAAAAGTTCTAAAATTTAGCAATCCCGCGTGGAACTAACCAGTTTGATAATTTTTTTTTATTTTAGTCCGTATAAATGAAATTCGACCGTTGGTCCACCATATAATGTGTCCCTTATTTTATATCGCTCAAATACAGTAATTTGATTTTGATCCCTCTTATTTGATGGAGATTTTAACACGAATTTTGAAATTTGCGAACAACTCGGTTATATCTTTGATATCGATAATATTCATAATACATATACTGAGGATGCATGTATTATTATTCAAACAAAAGTTTTAGAATGGTCAAGTTCTAGACCTACGACTTAACTTAATAATCACTCTAACAGTAACTGAAAACGTCTTCATTGCGTTTTAGATTGAACCGCAACAAATTTAATTTGGTCATAATTCGCTAAAAATTTTAAACCCCAACGTAGAAACCACACTTAATAGTACATAATCGATTACGTAAGAAGCAAAGCGAAGTTCCTAATTCTTATTACAACCAAGTAAAAAATCGAATTTTATCATGACCAGTTACTAAACGGTTAAATTCAATTCAGTTCCAAAACTTCACTAAAAATGTCTGTTATAACAGCAATCCCATCCCACAATTGAAATTGAATCATAATGAATTTTTAACCATGTTTGATCGTAATCGGCTAAGGCATGACTGATATGAGGTTCATGAATTTTGGAATCGTGCTTTCATAATATAAATAATTAATTTGAGAACAAAATTTGTTCTAGTTGGACTCATAACCCTTTTATAGTACCCTCCCGAATTCTAAAACTTTACCAAAAAATCTCGATAGAAACAAACTTTTATATATTTTAAAAATTAAATTTATTTGAGCATAACCGGTCGAGAATCGGATGAGTTCCACTCAACAAAGGTAAGTTCCGAAAATTATCTAAATATCTGTAGGGATCCCAATCCTATTCTGCAAATCAAATTTGATGAATGGTTAAAATTTAAACGGGATCCAACCAACATTTGGTTAAATTGCAGAAATTCATTAGGTGCGTTTAACATCAAATAGAAGAACTTTCCAAAAAAAAAAAAAATATACTTCCAATTTCTTGTACGAATCCCAATCGTTTTATTACACATCGGAATTTTTCATGATCTAATGTAACATCTATAAACAGAAATTGAGCATCTTATAACAATGCCGATCCAATCCTAGTATTTGAAGTATACGGTCAAGCGACTGTTTCGTAAAGGGCACTTAATTTTGGAGTGCAGTCTAATTACCAATAATTAAAAACCGTTTATAATTTATTAATTTTATTAGATCATTCAAATTTCAATCGCTCGCTTTGAATCTGCCGGTGGTTTAAAAAACATCTCAAACACGTTACGACTAATTTGTAGTATGCGGACCGATTTGGTTTCATCATTAATAATTGGTTGACAGCCTTCCTTACGCCGAAGCACCTGTATATTCATATTTTGATTATCCAGGTATTTAATCATAATTTTGTATTCACAATTCGATTTCAAGCGAAGTGAATCGCCCAGATTAATGGTTAAATCCCAGAACATAAGTCCACCAAGTTGAAATGTGAATCTGTCCAAACTATTTGTAGAAATTTCAACTTCTATTGTCTTCTCGCAGATCATAGGATTAGCCCCGATTCGTATGCCATATAAAATTATATCATTCTTAACGGAAACGCGTGTTTCGTATCTATTGTCACGGTTAAATGTTCCATATTCGTACGGCCACTTAAATTCTGCTCTCCGCTTTGAGGCCCATAAACAATTTTCGGCATCACTACCACCGAATATGGTTTGCTCCGCAATTGATAAACAATCCATTTTACTGAGTAGGCCCGGAAATTGCTTACAACATTCATTTATTTTTTTATTCGTCATTGCGGGAAATCGAATTTGCCGAATTAATTTATCACATAACTCACGTCCTTCCGATATCGGGATTCTTTGAGCCTTCGAATACGATGTAATCCAATTTCCTAAAGCGGTGAATACTTCACTTTCCGTTACATCACTGGGAACTCGATCGAATTGTAACAGAGCATCAACCGCTTCCGGATGAAGGGTTAGAAATTGTTTAGTCGCCAAACAGCGCCCAAAAGAGCGAGCCACTTGAAAATTCATCGTATTGCGTACCAGCTCATATTTATTAATAACGCAGAACTCGAACAATTTTAGCAACCACTCCTTTGAATAATTCAAATTCATGCAATTAATCAATTTATTTTCAAGCATAACCACTTTGTATTTGATGGCCAATTTTAAGATGTCGATCGCATTCTCAACCGTGATTTCACATTCATCGGTGTAAATGAATCGCATAAATTCGAGAAAGCTCTCGTATTTACAATCAACCACCGGAATCAATTTATTGTCACTTAGCAACGCTTCCAAGCGCTCTTCAAATACAACACTCCGTTTCATCAGCTCCAGCGAGTGGGCGTAAATTATTTTGTTCTCGACACAGAATTGGATATCCGAATGAAAATTTCGATTGAACAGCCCCTTAGTGATATCGGAGCAAATTAAATGCGGTGAGCAATTTATTTTAAATTCCCAATTTTTAACTTTCGACATTTTGCCAAGCAGCAAGCACAATCTTAAGCATTTGGGATTCACAAAATTTTAAAAAATTGAAGATTTTGACATCGAAATTTTGTTTTCTTTTCTTGTACTAAAAAAATGAGTGAGTTTAATGATTAATCAAACAATAAATTTGTACGAAAAAAGCCTTTAAATTTCTCTTTGTTTTTGACCATCAAAAGTCTTTAATTCAAATCATTTTGCGTTGTCGATATTGCGATTTTTTGTTGTTTTTTTACTCGTACCCCTGCAAAATTTAGTAATACAACTTGTAATTTATATTTTTATATGTCTAGAAAACTTGCCAAAATTATTGTGGCTCGAAAGTCATAATCTGTAACCGTGAGGCTTAACATAATTGATTACGAAAATTTGGTAAAATTAGTTTGTTTTAAAGCGTTGTGTGTTTCAACTGGCTCAAACGCCGCTTAAAATTAGAAACTTATTTGTGTTATTTTTAAAATATTCGAGTTTGTTAGTTTTTTGCAGTTCACTTTGTGTTTTCTCAAGTTAAATACATATATCCTTTTTCATGCACGATTTTTTTTTGCTTCAATTTAAGTCCACCACGCACAGATGTGTGTGAAAAAATGACTTGTTGTAAAGTATTTTAGGTTTTAACGGAACTTAGTTAAATCGGAATTCTTTTTGAAAAACGCATTATAATTTTATAAAATATAAATTATATAACCTATTAATTATAATAACTTAATTATTTTATTATTATTATAGTTATAGCGCTATTTTTCGGACGAAAACGATTTCAGGAATATGCACAAATGTGTATGTTGGTCCAAAAATATACAAAAATATTTTTTTTACATGATTCTCTTGCGTTACCCACACAAATGTGATTGCAGGCCGTAAACGGGATATGACATATCTGTGGTCTTTCTTTGGTGCAAGAACTTACCATTCTGAATAGGAATAAATATTGTTCTCAAAGTATTAACGAAAGATTTTTTTTAAATTTATTTTTATTAGTTGGTAACAACTACATTTTGAATTTAAAACAACGTAAAAATGCAACTAAAAATGTTCTTTTAAATAGTAATGTGCTAGAACATTATTGAATATTATTACAGTTCGTAACTAATTTCTTGTCTTGTTTAGAAAAATGCGATGTCAAAATAACAAAAATCACATTTATAAAGGGTTATCCAATTCAAGCTTGATAAAGTAAACTTAAAAAAAACACAAAATATTCGGAATGTATTGTAATTTTTATTTCATTTTACAGATTGATCCTTGCCATTTTAAGTTAAACAAGATATCATTCAAATGTCCTCCACAGGACTTCTTACAGGCCTTGATTCTTTTGAGGTAATTTTCAATGACTTTTCGGCACATTTCGGGCGGTATCTCGGCCATTACCTTACGAATATTAGTTTTCAATTCGTCAAGAGTTTGAGGATTGTTTGCGTAAACACGATCTTTCGCGTAGCCCCACAAAAAGAAATCCAAAGGCGTTAAATCACAGGATCTTGGAGGCCAATTGTCATCAGCCAATCGCGAAATCAAACGTCCAGGAAATTTCTCTTGCAAAAGATCTCGATTTGCTCGTGTTACGTGACTGTTTGCTCCATCCTGCTGGAACCACATATCGTCAAGATCATAATCTTCGATTTTCGTAAAAAAATAATCGGTTAAAATGCGGCCATAGCGCTCAGAATTGACGGTATCGGTTCGTCCATGGTTGTTCTCAAAAAAATACGGCCCAATCACACCACCAGACCACAATGCGCACCAAACAGTGACTTTTTCCGGGTGTAATGGCTTCTCTACAATCAATTGTGGATTTTCTGAGCCCCAAATTCTACAGTTTTGCTTATTAACGTATCCACCAAGCGAAAAATGAGCTTCATCACTGAAGAAAATTTTGTTCGAAAAATCAGCATCGACGGCCCGTTTTTCCGCATTTAATTTTAACGCGTTGGTCGATTGTTAAATGCTCCATATTCTTAAATGGCAGAATGTCAACTAAATAAATGACAGCGTACTTGACGTTTATCTTTGACAGATGTCGGTATACAGATTTCTACTTTATCAACCTCGAATTGGATAACCCTGTATTTCTATTGCCAACAATTTAAAATATAATTATTTACTAAAGTTGCTCTTGTGGTGAACATTAAAACTTAACAGGTAGAATAGAATTATACCCCCAAGCACCCGCTATATAAAAATATTTAATGTGTGAGAAAGAAAGAAATATATATAGTAATGCCATAATTTTTTTATAGCATTATTATTAGTTTTATTTTAATTAATTCAAATGCGAAATATACATTTTTATCTATGGCATCTGTTTTTATTATGAATCTTTAACATTTATGAATACGAAATTATTTTTTTTTTGTGTAATTTTAAAAATGTTGTCACAAAAATACTCGAATCGAATATATTTCATGGCAACATTTATTTTTATGGCAACATTTTGTAGTGGTTTTTGCGGTGTAGCTGCTTAAAAATCTAAAGTTTTGTTGGAATGGAATGCATTTCTTTTCTTGTCTCGTGCAAAAAGTCAATGTTATATCTCTTTCATTTTGTAGAAGAAACATGTTCGCAAGTAAATGGGCCATTTTTCTATACCAGCAAATAAGTTGCTTTAAAACATAGAATTAGATTATATAGATCGAATAAAAGCAACTGTCAAGTGCGTCAAATTCGGAGGGTAAAAGAGAAAGCATATAAATTAAAGAACCGTATTTAGAATCTGTTCGACCGAAATTAAAAACTACACCAATTCAAAATCATTGTTATTCCAATATAGTATGCATTAGTTGTTTTTATTTTGGGTAAAAAACTGTGCTTATAGTATTCCAAAATAAAAACTAATTATTTAAAGTAAAGCACGTAATAATATGGACATAGTAAGCACGTAGTAATAAGACAAATGCGACACTGGTAATATAACATATGTTTACAAAAATAAATTTTCCAACAACAACAACATCCAAAATTAGTTTCTTAAGTTTTTCTGATTTATGTATAACTTAAATAGAGAATAATTTTATCACAAATCACTTTCTACTTAAGATAATTTACATAATTTACATTTTATTTCATAAAAACACTTGGTAAACGTACTGATCGTTCTATAATTTTTTAGGTGTGTTTTGGCAGCTTTTCACAGGACACTGTATTTTAATAAGAAGCTTTCAATTTTTATTACTAAATGATGAACTACTACACTATATGCACTAACCATTTGATTAACTAATTTAATCATTTTAATTAATAATTACGAGATTTTTTAAGAGCGCAAAATTAAGTCGTCATTTTTTACAAAAATCGAAAAAATGGTTTGTTGGTGGTTTCTTTGACATATATATGAGACCGCCATATGCAATTTTTATATAACCATTCTGCTCTGGCTTGTGACACATGAAATAGCAAATATTATATGGGAAACAACTTTACAGTCATTCTATAGTATATAGTTCTATGATTTAAAACTATTTCAATTTTTGGAATAACATTTATGGGATTGTGTTTTTAAATTTACGAAAGAAAGTCCATAAACTATAAACTACTGAGTAAGTTAACATCTGAGTAACAGAGCATACCCAATAGAATTCCTTATGACTTTTTACTTACAGAAAAGTATAAAAAAAACTTGAGAATTTTTTTTTTCTTAAGTTAGGAAGTTACCTTAAGGAAAAAGTTAGCCAACTCTAAACTTTTGCCTTAAGAAAAGACAAATGAAGTTAGCTAAATTTCAAAATCAGGGTTTTTGTTGTCATTTTCCAACCAAAACATGTTAAAATGCAAATAAGTTCTAATTTATCGGTTTAATATATCTTAACATTATAATTAATAATATAAAATACAATTTTAAAAATTATTATTAGTATGAAGATAAATAAAACGAAGTTGGTTTCAATTAATTTTTTTTTCCTCATTGTGAGAGATACTCTTAAGGTAAAAGTTTAAGGCAAAAGGTAAAGGCAAATTATTTTCTATTGTGAGAGCTCTGTAAAAAGTCATAAGGAATTCTATTGGGTATGTTCTTTTTTACTTACAGAAAAGTATGAAAAAAAACTTGAGAATTTTTTTTTTCTTAATTTTTTTTTCATACTTTTCTGTAAGTAAAAAGTCATCAGGAATTCTATTGGGTATGTTCTTTTTTAGTTACAGAAAAGTATGAAAAAAAAACTTGAGAATTTTTTTTTTCTCAAGTTTTTTTTTTTCATACTTTTCTGTAAGTAAAAAGTCATAAGAAATTCTATTGGGTATGCGCTGTAATACTTCACAATCAGCCCCAGTTTTCGGTATGACTATTCCGCCACAATGTTAAAATTTAAACACCATTAGCCTCGCGTTAGGCTATTAACTAATTTTGAACGAAAATAATTTCCTTTAAGGTCTGTTTAAGGTTTTTGTCTTACTTTTATGGGTTTTTTTTATTTTGTATCTCCAGTTTCATGTGACATGTTAGCGGATAAATAGGCACTCAGCTGTGTGTGCAAATTTTTGTATTTTTAATTTCTTAGCTAGTGGAATCGGTTCAAACCCGGTTTTTAATT
Organism: Nephrotoma appendiculata; assembly: GCA_947310385.1. Taxonomy (NCBI): domain Eukaryota; kingdom Metazoa; phylum Arthropoda; class Insecta; order Diptera; family Tipulidae; genus Nephrotoma; species Nephrotoma appendiculata. Next base: position 76,191,089 of record OX371225.1, read on the forward strand.
TAAAAAGAAAACATTTTTTGTTATTGTTACGCCTATTGGTTTGATGGGTAAACAATTTAGCATGAGCGGGACATTTATTCAGAGGAAATTGCTCGTTTGAAAAAAGGTTATACTTTTGTGAGATTAGTGACATCTAGGTTTAAGGAGTTGCATTAGAGGTAGTTTTGTGACGTTTTTGTTTGGTTACAGTTTATAGTAGTTTAAAATAGAACCTATTACTTCAAATCCAGACGGCGTCTAGAATTCTAGAATATTCGGGTTGTATATAAAAACGAGTGCAACGAACACTGCGTCAGTCATTCAGGAGATACGGTTCGCGAAAGATTAAAGCGAAAGTGAACATTACGAATAATTATGTGAAATAAGTTGTATGATTTATTACAAATTGTGGAAAGTGAATTAATATTAAATAACACTGAAAATGTTGTTGTGTTTTTAAGTGTTAAGTAAGTACATATTTAGAAAATTATTTTCAGAAATATTCCGGGAGCGGTGTAAATCACGCACAATTTTATAACGTTATTCACAATCCAGTGATACGAACAGGATTTGACAGAGCAAGTTCGTGAGGATATTGTCTAATTTGTTCAGCCTGATTCATTTAAAGTTACGCAGAGAGCACCGCGAGGAGGTATGGATCTCTGACTTCGGCCCCGATATACTGATTAAAGAAATCCTTGTTTACGGGCTGAAGCAGTCACCAGAGTGCTGGAATGACGGTTTTCATTCATTCATAATTATACTGAATTTTGAACTATCAAATGATGACTGCGGTTTGTAAATGCGATAAATACTGTGGACTGGTCCTCAGATCACTGATATTAAAACAAATTTGTTCGATGAATTCGATATGACGGATCTGGGTATTGCTAAGCTGTTCATGGGACCGAATATTGAGGTTTATGTGAATGGAAATCTTTCAATTCCAATGATTAAAAACTTGAAAATCATCAAGGGTACTTACCAACAATTAACAAATCGGCCTTATTGTCAAATATTGTTCCATCTGATGTACGTAATGTTGAAAAGTCCACCCGTCCGATATTTGCTTTCCACTTAGCTGCCGAAGTCGTTACCAAGATTGTGCAATCGATGAACATTACGATTTTAAGTAATGAAAATGTTTTGATTGGGTTTGCCAATCATTACTTTGCTGACTGGGCCAATGATAGTTCCGATCGAAGGTCAACTAGTGGATAGATAGGTACCGAAAGTTCTTGGTGAGGTAGCTAATAGTGGAATCACAAAACAAGGTTTAGTAAAATTAGAAAACCTGTGAGGCGGAATTTAAGGCTACTTGTGTAGTAGTGAACATTGCGGATTAAAAATGTAATTTTTGATATGCAAATAGAGATGTCTATCGCAATTAAAATATTCAAAGGCAATTTGGGAACAATAATGATGCCAAGAATCCTGAAACACTTTTCTTTTAACATATCGACATCAAATTCCACTTCCTTCGACTTGACATGGAATAGAATTATCAGATTGGAACATTCCAGTTCGAAAAATAGTTGGCTGATATTTTCACAATCGCAATGGGCATGCAGCTGCATTGGAAATTTCTGAGGATGATGTGTCTTCATTGCGGGTGGATGTTAGCAGGTAATGTCAACACCTGACGCACGTTGCGTAACGTCAGTGGTCTTTCGAGAGACTTGCTCGTTATTAGTTAAAGTAGCATTCAATTCTCAGTATATATTTCAGCTCTAATATTAAGAGTACGGACGTTTTATAGCAGATGTTGATGCACTAGGACTTCAAATGGGTTGTCCAACTGAAGATTGTTGACATAGGCTTAGCCTAATAATAAACCGTTGTTGTTGTGCCTCTCCTGTTAAAATTTCTTATTCTGCGTCGCTTTTCCCACAATTGTTGGCAGATGGATGATCCATGGCGAGGCTCCATTTTGAGTATAAGCCTGCTAAACATATTATCGTTGATTGTAGACCAACTCGCGTATTCAGGGTAAAACGTAGTATTTCGAGCTTTGACATCTTCAAGGGCAATTTGAATTAAGGATTTATATTGATGTTCATCCTCGACTGTTTTCAGGTAGAAGATTATTGTTTTTTTCACAAAGTTTAGTTGTCCCTATTTTACATTGAAGTATACTCTTCCGAGTAATCTTCTGCTGCTACAGATCTCCTGAAACGAGATGCTGTATATTTGATTGTCATCTTTTGTTGTTGCTTAACATCGTTAATGTTTACTACTATACTCAGAATAGCTGCTAAAACTTGAAGGACTTTAAGACTAGATTATGCCCACAGACGATAACCGTGATTTAACAACCTTTCAACTTCGGGCGTCGATTTGAGTCAAAGATACATATTACTGTGTGCGTAAGACGCAAAGTTTCTGTAATATCTGTCGAATTTTGCCTACATTATGCGCTGTATATTATTCCAACACATTGGCCGCAGTCTCCAATTATCAGTGGATTGTCCACCCTGATTATCACGACTTGACCCACTTGCATATTTCCCTCATGCCTCCACTTGATCCTTTGTTGTATGCTGCGAATATGTTGTTGGTACTATAGTTTTCATATTGTTTGTACCATTTTCGACCATTTTATAACATCTGGGTAGACTAGCGACACCCACTGTGTCCTTATCAAATAAAGTGCCGGAGTAAGCACGTCTTCAATCTCTGCACCACTAGACGGCCGAATATTTTACTTCGATTATATCTGCGCCTAGCCAAGAGAAAACGAAGCTGATCATTTCATAGAATTGCTGTGCATTCACCGGAAGTGCCAATTGGTTTGATGCTTCCTCAACACCTGAGACGCTATTTAATCTTGTTTTTCGATTACAAATTGGACCAAACTGTCGAGTACATGCTTAACTCCATTGCCTTAATAGCCATTTTTAGAAAACACATTCTTACATGCTCCATGTCTTGCAATAAATCAATCAATTGATGACTTAAGTGTGCAAAAATGGTTTCGTCAACTCCATTCTTTCCATAAGTAGCACCCATCTTCTGACCGAACGTTTGTGGGATTTGTTCCATTACACAGTTCCAAAAAAAAACTCTTATATTGTACATCGAATCCTCAATATCGAGTATTTTCTCGTAACTAGATGTAGTAGGTATAAGATGAACCACAATTAGGTACAATGCTGTTCGGTTATCAATATCTTTACAATTGGATCATGCTTTGGTTGCACAATCGGATGCGCCTGATCATAAGAAATTGGGGCATTTCCAATTCGAACTCCTAGAGCTATACCAAGATCATCGAAAAATGATCCCAGTGAAATTAATTTGCTGGGGGAAAAGAAGTCCATTATTTTTACGTTTATTTCGAGGCTTTATTTGACACGGCTAAAATCACTCATTTTCGTTCAAATATGTGCCGCCTTTTTTGATAACTCGTTGCCATTTAGAAAGCAATGCCATTCTGCCACTTTTCCAAAATGCCTTGTTCCTATTAGCGAAAAACTGAGATAGCCAGTTTTCACAAGCCTCTCTTGCCATGGACAAAAAGAGATGATAGTCGTTTGGTGCCGTTCGGTTCTTTCGCATTTGCCACGCGACATCTCAATCGATATTTTGACATAAAATTATTATAGTGAAGAATGTAATTTTCACTTAGTATACTTAGGCTGCGGGCCAATAGTCGGGTAAATCATTTACTATGGTAAAAACCGGATTAAGAATAGATTATTTGATCAGTTTGCCATAGAGTTTTTGAAAAATAAATGAATTTACCGAAAAATTTACTTAAAATTGACTTTTACTCGACTATTGGCCCGCAGCCTTAGGCTGCGTACCAATCCAAGGGTAAAAGTCAATTTTAAATAAAATTTGCGGTAAATTCAATTATTTTTGAAAAACTCTATGGTAAACTTATAGAAAAATCTGTACTAACACGAATTTTACCGTAGTAAACGATTTACCCTTGGATTGGTACGCAGCCTTAGTGTCGTAAAAAACAATTTTAAATAAATTCACAGCTGTCCAAAAAACGCTGATTATTTTTAATCTGGTACCACCTGTATACGATGTTGAACAATTTTATAAGCGGCTAGTAACCATCGGTATACCACTCAGAAAAATACCACCGTTAAAAAAAACCACCAGTACACCACACAGAATAATTCACCGAGCATGCAGTGACCAGCGGTATACAACGATTATTATCAGCACCGGTTATTGTACCCTGGTATGCCACGCAATAAAATTAGCCCACCGCCAGTGTAACACCGTATGCTAAATTACTGCCAAACGCCAATATGTACTCGCATTATACGATTTTTGAATCTAATCAAAGCAGCCAATATACCATCGGTATACCACGATAAATATTCTTTTCAATGGCCGTTGTACTACCGGCAAACCCCGGCAACAATTTGAGAGAATTTTTTTTATTTAGTAGTTCTAAAAAAATATTTTTTCGTTTTATCGAATCAATTCAACAAAAGCTTTATGAATTATTTATGCGCAGGTATGGCTTTTTAGGACCCTGCTTGTAACACGGGTAACTCTTTTGGCTCTATTTCGAGCTTGGTCCACTATTCCGGGCAATTTTTTTGTAACATGTATGGCTTCGCTTTCTGTTTAATCTAGATTTTTGGTTTATTACCGTAAGCGTATGTGTAGAGCCCGCCACTTCTTCATTCAGTTCAACACTGGGTTCCTTACTGAAAATTGGTGAAGATTGAGTTAAGGTTTTTATAAGGTTAACTCGATATTTAGCCATTGTTAACTGTTTCTGTAATGGATTTTGTATTTTATGTCAAATGAATGAGTTCACCTCACTTTTATTTAAAAGTAGCTCTACAGCTAATTTGTGATACCAGCGTATTGTTTTCTTAAAGGATTAAATGAGCTCATTAGTTGATTCGAGACATCAACCCCTCGTTTGCTATTGTTGTAGCTTTGAATTACAATTGGGTTTTTTCATTGTTGCGTTTCTCTTTCTCGAAATAACAGCAACTAGCGTGTCGTCGTGTTTTGTTGTGAGGAAATGAACATCCCTCTTATCTCTCCATTTCCCTACAACAATTCCATCACGTTCTTATTATTTTACAAAATTCTGTACCTACTACAATTTAGGAAATTGTGGTATTCCTTTTCATTTTTTTCGAAGAGTTTCTTGAACATAAGTCTCTCTTTCTAGACAAAAAATTGCCAGCTCCAACGAAATGTAGATAACCACGGTCAAAGTGCTACCTGCGTGAAAATATTCCCAATTTTGAATAATTTTATTCTGTAGTTACTGGCTCTGCCTGGAATATACTGTTTAAAGGTTAATCGGCCTTAGATGCCAATGGCTTTCTCATCTATTACCAGGTCTCCGTCTGCACTTAAGTGCTTCTTATATAGTGATGACTAAGGTCGTTGTTATCCGCGGCTCATAACTTTTGCTGCAAATGGTTGTCGTAAAACATAATCCTTGGCGGATTTCACGGCAGCTTTGTATAGTCCCCAAAAATTAGGAGAATAGGGTGGAGCAAAGTGCCACGTAATTTTGTCCTCCACGCACAGCTTCGATACCTCTTCTTTATGGGCTTGGCTGCAAAATAGCAGCTAAAATTTATGAAACTCATTATTGGCACCTACAAAGTTAGTTGCGTTGTCGGACCATATTTGCTTGTAAATGCCTCTTGTTGCAAAAAAGTCAACGCTCCTATAAAGGCTGATGTCGTATTTCAACGCTCCTATAAAGACTGATGTCGTAAGATCGGTCGCTAATTCGAAGTGTACAGCCTTGGTTACAAAACATACAAATATACATAAATATGCCTTGGCCGGCCGCTACGAGGAAAGACGTAGCTTGTAATGAATATGAAAAGGCCCGCAGTAGTCAATTCCAATATTGGTGAATGGCGGTGATATGGATATTCGGCTAGCTGGTAGCTGTCCCATTAGTTGAGCAGTACTCTTGGGATGAACTCGTCGACATTTGAAGCATTGATTACCAACCTTCTGTGTAAGGCATCGTCACTTAATGGCCAGAACTGTTGACGTGTAGCTGCTATAAAACCTTGTGGGCCTGCGTGTAGAAATTTGACTTGTAAATGTTTGATTAATAGTAAAGTAAATGGATGAGAGGATGGGAGAAGGATAGGGTGTTTAATTGAGTAGGAAAGAGTGGCATGGGATAAACGGCCTCCTACCCGATTAATACTGTTTTGGTCGAGGAACGGGAGCATTGATTTCAGTCAAAAAATTTTGTTGATTGGTTTGTTTCGGCTAAGCTGCTTATATTCTTCCATGAACGATTCTCGTTGACTCATTTTCACGAAGGTTAATAGACCACAATCTCTTTCTTTATTGAATAATTCAGGCTTGAGGTATCACTTTTTCTTTGATACCCTCGCATTGTTAGCAAAGCGTAGCATAAAGCCAATCACGTTACACAACGATCAATAATTATGCCTGTATATAATTGCACTATATATGTCGTCAAACTCCGAAGCAATGGCAAGTGTAACCAGACAAGACTTTGTAACCTTTAGTTTGAGAAGCTCCCTTCCTCCGTGGAAATGTGGTGTCAGTCTTGACCATGAGCCCTCATTACAAACTAAGAAATCGGCTGTTTTACTGGATAGTTGTATATTTGAAACGCGGTTTGCCACAAATGTTTTCAGATGAGATGACTCCGAAGCAATCCAATGGAGTACTGTTGTGGAGCTGTTAAATAAAACATTGTTGGGTTCTGAATTTTCATAGCTGGTATGACGCGTTTCATTAAATTGACTAGTAAATCAGCGGCACATATAGTTCAAGCCTGGAAAATGATATCTTCTTGATGGGAGCAATGCGAGATTTTGAACACAATAGATGGCTTGATAGTTTTCCATCATTACCCTTGCAGCGGACATATATCGATGCTCCTTATGCAAATTCGCTTGCATCTGAGAATCCGTGAATTTGAACTTCAGAATGTTGGTTATATTGAAGAAATCGCGGTATCCGTATGTTGTTCAGTTCAATTAATTGTGATCTGAAGTCCTGACATTTTGTATTCATGCTTTGCGGTAACGCAACGTCCCAATCTATTTTCATCTTCCACAGGTCTTGAAAAAGTAGCTTTCCTATCGTTATTACGGGTCTTGTATATCCCAGAGGATCGAAAATGCGTGCAACTTCCGATATGATTGTTCTCTTCATTGTTCTCTTGGCTTCCTTCATTTTCGTGAAGGATAAAAGTATTTGCTCGGAACGAAGTAGTTTGGGGCGGAACGAGGTTCGCCGGGCCAGCTAGTAATATAATAATATAAACGTTCTGAAGTGACTGCAGATTCCCAGTTCCAAAAATTCTCTAATATAAGTCGTCTAATGCTGGACCTTCAGTTGATGTTGCCGTGGGTGAATATGACGGAGGAGGCGCTAGATTAGTTATTTTCCCATCTAAGATCCAACCAACTGTGTATTTTGTAAATGTGGCAAATTTGTAGCAAGCTTGATTTGACCGATCGATAATAGAGTTAAATACAACTCGGCTCCGATGAATAAATCAATTTTTTGTGGTTTGGCAAAGTTCGGATCGGCTAAACGAATATTTTTAGGAATTTGCAAATTTGATGTATTGATTTCGATTGCGGGTTGCGAGCCTGTGATGATCGGTTAAATTTGAGCTTCTAAAACAGTGCTAAACTCAGAAATGCAGGAGCGAATCCTAGAATTGATGTAGAACATGCTTGGTATGGCTTTATTTTTAATTCCTTTAATGGATGATGTAAATTGCTTACGCTGCACACCAAGCTTAGCAGCAAAAGGATCTGTGATAATATGAGCCTGAGATGCTGAATCAAGTAAAGCTCTGCCAATAACAGGTACACAATTTATGCAGTAAACTTTAACCAATACTGATAACAGATAAACATACGACGAATTTAACGAGGCATTGGGCGATTGATTTGACTGTTGATACTGCGTTGACTTTATTTCACCTGGATTATGAAGCAACATAAGATGTTGTTGTTTGTACTGAAAATAGATAAATTAAGAAGTACACGATGCTAGCAGATGATTAGCAGATGATGCAAAGAGCGTGATGATTGACTGCAGCCTTGCGTTCATCAATTGGTAGCTTAATAAATTTTCTGCACTTGTAAGTTAAATGACCATATCCGTTACAATAATTACAGATCGCATTCGATTGAATGGTCATTGAGACTTGCACTCGAGGAATATTTGTTGAGTGACCTTTGGTAGGTTTGTGTATGTGAGTATGCATATTAGTGGAATTGAGTTTATTTGAACGAGGATTTTGACCTTCCAGCACATGACAACCTTTGCTAAGAAAACTTATTAGGGCGTTGAAGCGAATATAAAGCACGTAAATTGGAGTAAACCGTATCGAGCAGATGTCGAATATTTTCAGATGATGGTTTTATGATCGATTTAAGTGATAATATTTCCCGAATGTGATCTTTGCAAATTAATTTTTTATTTTGATTTCATGGTTGCTGTGTATTAATTTATGAAACGACTCGTAAAAAGTGAACCATTTTTTGCGATCCCCTGTGAAAGAAGTGATCTCACACTTAGAGATTTCCACCAAAAATTTATTGTTATCCGTATGATAAGGTGTCCCTGTTGAGTTTATGTGTAATTTTTTTATAAGTACCTGAAGTGATGGCTTCACTGACAAACAGGATTCCTCAAAGTTCGACCTCACATTTGTTTCCAGGTCGTGGTCATTAATTAACTCAAGGTCGAGTTGGGCATCATCAAAAATGCGATACGCTTTCTCAACTACCGCTAATCGCGCTTCCAATTCTGGCAAAGAAGCGTTTTGTCCCTTTTCTGCTACGAATTATTCAGCACGTTTTAATTGATTGATTGAAACTGCACGTAGGGCCATTGCCTTTGTTTTAACAGCTTGCAATTTTTTATCTCGGATTTCTTGACTGGTTTTAGCCATGCTTACTTTTGATGCACAATTCACTGATTTTGTCACTCCTTTTACTCAATAAGAAAATTAACACGCCAACCCCCAGAACCAAATACCAAAATTCGCTCACCTAATCCGCTATATACATACAACCTTTGGGCGTGTGTGGAGATGATTATAAGTGCCGCTATAATCTGTTGATCTCGTTCCGTCGTAACATAAATTTCACTCATTCGCCTTTACCACGTGTATCCAGATTAAATGACGTCTTGATTCCGCTATAAAGATGTAATAAAGTTGTAATTCGCTTTGAGACTACCTCGATGTAATGCTCAGTATGTAGCTATTTATGCGTCTTGTGGCCGCAGAAACAAATCACAGAACTTGGCACTTCTGATTGCATATTCTTCTCAGATATACTCATTGCCAACCGAGCAACATAGTGGCTGAATTTGTGCTAATATCCATAATTAGTCCAGTTCCATTGAACACCAAAGACTGCTGAATTTAAGATTTTCCGACATAAAGTGTTCTAAACACCAAAAAACCTGGCACTTCTGATTGCGTATTCTGGCCCAATTTCATTAAACATCAAAGACCGGCGAATGAACAATTTTCTGACATAAAGTATTCTGGAAACCAATGAAGTTGGCAGTTCTAATTAGTGTATTCTTATCAGGTTTGTTCATTGCCATCAGAAAAAGATTGTGGCTGAATTTGTGCTAATCCAGAATTGGCTCAATTCCATTGAACATCAAAGACCGTTGAATGAACGGTTTTCTGACATAAAGTGTTTTTTAAAGCATAAGGTACTTCTGATTGGACAGTCCTATAAGTATATTTATTGCCATCCGAAAAAGCATAGCGGCATATTTTTCGGATGGCAATGGACTTATTCTGTAAAAATTTTTAGTCAGAAGTGCCCACTGCATTTGTCTCAATAACACTTTATATTAGAATATCGTTCATTCAACGGTCTTTGCTCTTCAATGGAATTGGGCAAATTCTGGATTAGCACAAATTTAACTATTACGTTTTTCGGATGGTAATAAACATGCCTAACAAGAACATGCTATCTGAATTGCATATTCTTGGATTTTAGAACATTTTATTTGTATTTTTTAATTTGTTGTTCAACACAAATATTATCTGTATTTTTGTTTACATCTGTATTTTGTTTATTTAATATAGTCTCTTTTAGGGGCAGTTTGTTTTCCTTCAATTTATGAATGAAAATCTATGAAAATTATATTTCTGTGATAAGCACAAATTTTGTCAGTTTAGCCACCTTTGGAAAGTGTTAAAATTATGCTTAAATTGTTTCTGATTTTTTCTATAAATCAGGTTTTATTTGTGTGAAATTTTCTTTTCCTTTTTTTCGGCTCCTGGACCAGCACTAATTTTTTCCCCGTGAGCACTAATTACCACAAATTGGTCTTAATGCAAAATGGTATGCCAAGTTTCATTTTGAAATTCGTAAGATTAATTTAAAATTTGACTAATAATGGGAAAAACAATAATGGAACAAGTTTTTTTAAAATGCCGGTCAAATGAAATCCCTATGAGCGAGTCACTCCGTAACCATATACGCCACGTGTCCGGCAAGAAAATTGACTATTACATCCACATCCAAAACACTAATCGGTGATGGTATCGCGCCCTACATAATTTTAGTGCTCCAGTTTCGTAAATTTTTTAAATCACCTGCTTTATAAACCTCCCTTTATTTAATTTACAAATCCGCAATTAACCTATGATTAATGACCTAAATATTTGCCTATAAACAAATTACTTACACAAAAAAAAACTGTCGCATACCAAATATTTGCCATTGTTATTGTCATTTATTTTCATACAGCAAACAAACTATATGTATAGTAAGCAAATTTCACAAACCAAATACACTACTTATTATAAAGTAGTAAGTAAGTAAGTAGTTCTATCAAATCTCGTTTACCTACATATACACACACAAACCTACTCATCGTCGTCGTTGTACATAAATATATTTAAATTAATAATTATTCACACATTTAAAAGGTAAACAAATAAACAAATAAACGAATAAATACAAATAATAAATAAATAAAACACAATTAAATATATTTACAACAACAACCAAATTATATTTATCTATTTATTTAAATAATTTGTTTAAAAAAAAATTATTCGATATTAATTTGTAACACAAAATTTTAGCTGTTTCTCCTCTGGTTCGGTTTAATCCTTTTTTATTTGTTGGTTCTTACCTTTTTATTCGCGCCGGTAAATCCGTTTTCTCTACACAAAACTATATTATACTATTGATCCTTTTTTATATAGGATAGAGGATATAAAATTGGTTTATTTATTTAGTGCTTAACAAACTAGTTATATATAACATAAATTCAAGGAGATAGAGTCGTGAAATAGCGGATGTGCTGTAAAACACCGGAATATTTTTTTTATAAAATTTGGCGCCTTTTTGTTTTGGTGTGATCCCTGATGTATTCTGCTGCAATATATCCATATAACTCGGTTGTCGTCTCCAACTCGAAATTCAGATTCTGGAAATAAAGCAAATAGTGCTAATTAGATTATATTCGTTATGTATACAGAAAGATGCACAAAACTAATCTAGATAATCTAATTATTTACTTCATATGAGTATATACGAGTATATACAGAAAAAACTGCTGTCGAACTTTATGGGTAATTTATTAACACTGTAATTTATTCGTGCTAAGCAAAAAATTATTTTCCTATATATAGCAAGATGTTTTTTGTGTGTTGCCAAATCAGCATAAAACTATCAACAGCATAAAACAACAACAATAACAAAAAAGTTTATCTACGAAATTACTAAAGTACCACCCGTACATTAGGCGGATTATTACCAATACATATATACAACAAATTTTTAATTGATATAATTCTCAAGAACTAATGCTTTTTATATACTCTGTACACCATATATTTACATTAAAGTTGAAGAAAACCTAGAATACATAAAATATGTATATATGCTCGTTATGTACATATAACCTTTAAAAAATCGATTCTTTTTTTTTATGTGTGTACACAGAAAGTAAGCATATCTAGCTCTTCCATACATAATATTTATGCTTGGCTGAAATACACGCAGGCGCCATACATAACGAAGAGTTCATATAACAATTTTTAATGGTTTGAAATTTATATTGAGAAAGCATAAAAAACATAAAAAAAAAATTTTACTGCTCGTTCGTTTCTTTCATCTCTGTTCCATTTTTATTTTTTGTGGTTCTTTCTCTAAGACGATACGGGGTTTTTGTTGTTGTATAATGTATTATTATACATCTTATGGCGCATCCAATAGAAGTGAATCGTGTATAGAGCTTTAGCGGAAATGTATTTTATAGGGGAAATTTAAATTTTTTTATACATAGAGTTGTGTTTGTGTATAAATATGGGTAGATGTGAGAACAGGAGGGTAGTATGGGCACGTCTTAAAGAATTGAATTATTAAAGTTATATTGTGTACAGTGAAAAGGGTTGATTTGTATATTTTACTATATATGCCCTAATCTCATGTTAAGTCTCTAATGTGAGGGGTATTCTTTTTTTATCATTGGAGTGGCCCAAATATCTCTTTGTATAGGCTTTACTTTAATATTAACAAATGTAGCGCGAAACTAGTACCGGCGGTTATTCCTTACATGGACTCTCCACCTGCTATTGCTATCTAGTTATGCTAGAAAATTTCGATCAAATGGCAAGTGGAGACACGCAATAATATTTATATGCTATCTGTATGCTATGAATACATGCTATGTCGGCATAACTCGATAGCATAAAGATAGCATGCATATTTTGACGTTTCAATATGGCGATATATCAATATTAAATTTCAATATTGCGTCTACTACATTTTTTCGCTTTCATACTGGTGATACATACATATTTCAATAAATAAAAAATAAATAACTACATAGATTTTAAAAAATTATTTTAATAAAATTATAAAAATATTTTATAAATATTTTTTAAGAATGTTTTTTAAACGTCAAATTATAGCAAGTTTACCACACCAGACTCCATCTTGGCAAATTTTTATAGAAAGAGAAAGTAGATTGCAATAGCATTCAGATAGCAGGTGGAGAAGCCGTGTTACCGACGGTACTATAGTTAAAAGTACTATGTATACCCTAATATCTTAATGTCGAGTTTTTCTTTTAATAATATTGATGCCTAGTCAGTCCCTCAGTAACACGGCTCCAGCGAACTAACAGGTTAAAGAAAATTGGAAAACAAAAAAATCGTAAATTTTAAAATTGAAACAACTGTTTTATCCGAGATTATGTTCTATATCCCTGCCTATAATATTCGTAGTAACCAACTTTTCCTGCCTAGAAGATCTAGAACTAATTTAGGTCTAGCTAATCCTATAACCAGAATTCAGCTATTTCACAATGAGTTCTTCAGTTCTTTGGATTTGTTCTTACTGTCACTTCGTCAATACAGATTACATCTCCGCGGCATGTTGATTTGAATTAGTGCCTTATTTTACAGCTAGTTCAAGTAACTCAATGTTTAATTGCTGGGTACCTTGACAGTTTCCGCTAGTTTTTGTTTCCTAGGTTGTTACTTCAGTCTGTTTTTTTTTTTTTTTTTTTGCTAGTAAATATTTTATTTTTTATATTGTTGAATATTTCTGCTATGTATAAAAATATATTAAAACTTGTTATTTTTTTCTGTAATATTGTGGGACACATAAATGGATTTTTTTCTGTGTGTTTCCCTATGATAGAATAAATAAATAAATAAATAAATAAACATTCCATAGACTTATACTTTTTTCAATTAAAATATTTTTGCTAGTGCTTTATTACAGTAATTCTTGAAAAGTTGACTGCGGTGCTTACACACGTACGTCTTTTAATCCAGTATTCTATGTCATAAAATAGGCTCCTCGAAAATTCTGCTATAAACAATAATGCGACAAACAATTTTGAAAACAACAATTTATCAAAAACAAAATTTATCGAAAAAAAATGTCATCTACAAATTTCTGTTGAACATCAGTACTTGCAGGCAGAGATTTACTATGGAAATTTTGCAATTAATCGAAATAAAATTGTATCGATATTAAATAGATTTTGAAACGGATTATAATAATTATATAATATAATAATTCGAACATTTCAGTAATTTAGGGTGCAATTAGTTGGTCCCAAGCACTAAAATATATGAAAACGAGAATATTATTGCAGACAATTTGACGATTGGGGGATCAATTACTAAAAATTTATTTCCGTGATTACGATTGCTACTTTTATATAAACATGTTATTTAACCTATAGGTAGGTTATGGCTTACTCCATCTAAGCCGTTTGATGATATCTTACCTAAGAGCCTAAATATCCTTACCTGTATAAAGATTTCTGCACAGACCGATATTCTTGGAACTATATAATGGAAAATAAATATTTAAACTTAATAAAGGCGAAAGCATCGGCATCCACCAAAGGCCGGAGCACTGCTTGTAACTGGCAAAAGTAAGCCAAACGTGGTGTTAGTTTGTGTTTGTAGTAGCGTTACAGGATATGGCACTTAACCTTAAGAATGCGATGTAGGTTTAGTGTAACCTCGGTGGGACAGCTAATTCATAAGCAGAATGAGTCGGTGGTCAGGAATTCTTTGACACCGGAAATAACCCGGATTCAGATGTTCCACAATCAGAGTTGGGAATTAAACTCTGAGACATGCTACACTTAAATTGGATCATACCGCATCCACACCAAATGCGATTAGGAACTTCTCCCTCTCAGATTAGCAAAATCGTGAAAAACCTTAGTTCTTATTAAAGAACCGCCGCTAAATATTAACAGAGATTATGACCAGAGCGAACGGGAACTATCTTGAATTATACTCTCAGATAAGCCAAAGAATTTTAAATGCAGCATTCTTCTGAAAAATAATATGAAAAGGAAAGCCTTCAATAAAGTTAAAATTGCAGAAATTCACTTGGACAAAGGAATTAATTTGTAATTAGTAATATTCCGGGAAATTTGTTAGTTGTTCGGCATAAATAAGGCTAGAACAATGCCTTTGCATCCTCAATTAGATGAAATGGCAGAAAGGATTAATAGTACACTGGAGAAATGTTTAGCCAAGGTTGTGAATAAAAATCAGTGCAACTGGGATCGACATATACAATTGTCCCTGAACGTTTATCGATCAGCACCGGGGTTGCACCAGCCAGAACAATTTTTGGAAGTTACACTAAAAGCTTAAAGTTTTAATCCAAACCCATTTTCCGCTTCTATTAAAAAAATCTGTTATTGCGATTTATGTTCTACCAAGTTATAAATGGTAATGGAACCATAAACTAGTAGAAGCGGACAATTGAAATTGTCCGACAAGCGCTCGATAAAATAGGAAAAATGCAACAGACGGACGGACAGATGTGTAAAACCTCTGAAACAGCTAAGGTGCTAATACAACAAATTAGCCCAATAGACAAAAATGAATAGAATCTTAAGCAAATCAAAAAAAAATTACAGAAACTACCTAGTTTTGAAATAACACTCTTTTTATTATAGAAAAGAATAAAAATTGAATAAGTAGCCTAGAATAATAATCGAAATTTTTAAAAAAAGTAGACGGCCGCATCTGTGTGATCTCTATTTTTAGAAAAAGTTGAATACCTCGAAAACTACTTGACCTAGAGTTCCCAAATTTTAAATGTGACCTTTTAAGAGTAGTATCTAATTTTGAGCTCTCTGGTATGTATAGTTTTTGCTGTGATAGTGCCAACAAACAGACGGCCTAAGTCTTTCTATAAGCTTGCTCGCAAGAGCGAGCGCTAAAAAACAGTAGCGTAAAAAGCAGTAACTTAATAAAAAACAAATATTCTCATTTCGGGAAGCTACACACGGTTTCAGCTTCTGGTTTCAAACTAATTGTCGTAATAGATTTTTGTTGTTAATTTAAACCCTTTTTTTATTAAAACAAATGGCCTTAAATTTTTTTATTTTCATTTCTATTTTTTCTTTTGGGATTCACCGAAAAATTTAATGTCGCAGTTAAAACAGATTTTGTAGGTAAAAGGGGAAGGAAAGAAAGATGAAGGGCCGGTCTTATGAAACCGCGTGTAGCATGGATCATTAGGTACAAAACATAAGAGACTTATTGCGTTTCCACAATTCATGTAATAGTGGTATATTTGAAGTGAAACAATTTTGTCGCTTTATTCGAAGTTTAAATAATTTCGCTGGATATCAGTTCACCTAAGTATGTATTTTAATGTTGAGTTAAAAGTTTCGGAAGTAGTGTTACCGCAAATATTTTTAAAGCACGGTTTCCTATTGAAATGTTTTGCCTATTTTTTAGAAAAAAAAACAAAAGAAAATGGGAAAAGTCACCGAAACTTCCAACGAGACAAGAGCTGTGATGATCTCTTTAGCAAATGAAGGATATATATATAAAGCTATTGCACTCAAAGTGTGTGTATCACGACCAACCGTGAGCAACACTCTTCGTCGGTTCCGTGCTACAGGATTATATGAGAACAAACAAAGATCTGGCCGACCCAAATGCGCGACACAACGTTAAGACAATTTTATTGTCACCATTAGTAAGCGAAATACACACTTTACCGCGAAGAAAAGACACTTGACACTTTACTACTCGCGAAGAAGGGTTCAGTAAATGACAGTAAAAACTCGATTGCGAGCTAGTGGGCTTCATGCCCGTAAGCCTCTATTACCAGAGCCATCTATGATTTTGAAGAGCCGTAATATTAAAAAGAGAGCTTTCAGTAGAGGGGTAGCTTTTATTGAATTACTTTAAGAAACCGTGGTAATTGGAAAATTTTTGAACATGAATTTATGAATAAAAATTAAACAAATCATCTAAATTTTAATTTTATATTTTTAATAAACTATTCAAAGAACACACATTTGAAAATCAGCCATCATAATGTAGTATTTATTTGGCAAATTTAAACTAAACGGAGCATAAATTTATTAATTTTCTATAAAAATGAGCTTTCCGTTTAGTTGTGTAGGTTTATAAAGTAAGATAATAAAGGGTGGTGCCGCGGATTCCTTTTACATCCGATTTAAAATTTAGTTTTATAAAAATGTAACTTATTTGGTAAATTCTGGTCACATGCACCTCAGAATTTTTGAGATGAACGATGCACTTAATAGCAATCTAAACATTCACCATTTATAACAAAATTAAAGAGAAAAAGTGAGCTGAAACGAAATTTTATGAATCACCATGTAGAAACAATAATATTATTCATATAATAAAATTTTTACATCAAAATCTATTATTATTTTTGTATACAAAAAATCAACGTTGTCATGGTTTTCTTAATTAAATATTATTACAAAACAGAACAAAACGTAAAAAACTTCAATTTTATTCGATTGCAAAACCGAGCTTTCTGTAATTTGAAAATCCGTTTACAGATGTCTCTGTAATAAATTTACTTGAAATTACAGAAAAGTGTAAAATAATTAAATAACTATTTACGAAAATAAACCATTATTATTGTAAATTAAATGCGAAATCTTTAATACAATAATTTAACATAATTAATAAAACTCAAAACAATTATAAATTTTATTTATTATTCGATTGGCGTAAATAAAACTTTTCGTCGTAAAATATTCACCATCATAGTTGCTGCGCGCTGTAAAACAATAATAGAAAAATGTCACAATTTTTCCAAATTTTTGTTTTTTTTTATTTCGATCCAATCGGTCAATTCATGTTCCGTGAAATAATGAAAATGGAAAGTTTTTTTCATTGACAATCTAGTAGTTTGAATTATTCACACGTAATTTTTTATTTTACTGTGTAACATCAAAATTTCTTATGGGGAATGCAAACCTATTCGATTGCTAATGAAAAAAACTTTTCATTTTCATTATTTCACGGAGCGCGAATTGACCCCCAGGCGGGAATTCTTATAATTCTTACACGAATTTGTTAATACAAGGATTTATTGAGGATTTTTGATGCTAAAGGCCCTCGGCTAAGTTGTATGACAGACAGTTCGTATACATTGTAGTAATTCACGGCTGGTTCAATAGATTATGCAGATCTACTGGTCTTGAAAGGCTATGCATGTTTCATGTTTCATTTTTATAGCTTCGTTCGTGCACGTTTTCTGGGATCGTTGTTGTGTGGAATTCAATAAAATAACCCAAGGCCTTTGTATACTGTTAATAACTTAATGGTTTTTGTGAGTATATAAATGGCCCGTGGCTCTACCCATTTTTTGCATGGTTGGCTCATATGCGGATACAAAATCTTAAAGCACAAGTCGTACTTTGAACTCGTTTATACAACGAGCTGCCTGCTATAAGACACGCCCGTTACAACCGTCCTAACCTGGAGACCCCCTTTCAATTTGTGTAACAATTTCTATACGGGTAATTTGAATTAATTTATTAATTTGAAAGTGACATCTTTTAACAGGTTTAGTAATTGCGAAAAGCTTTATCAAATTATAATATTTTTATTTGGTGAAGCTCTGTTTTGTTTATACTACAGGATGAAACAATATAGGCTGCGAATTTGTTGCGATGAAAAATCAAATTTTTAACAAGTAACGAAAAAACAGTTTTCGAAGTCTGTCATCAACAATGTTGAAATAGAACCCAAAACACAATAATCCCCATATTACATTGCTACTCCAAAAGCATTTTTTAAGGAACGTTTATTTTGGAAAAATAATGCTGACTTTTTTATGGAACACTCTATACTAATTTCTAATTTTCTGTACATACACATAAACAAATTCTTGTTTCTACAAAAAAAAAAAAAAAAAATTGTGTTAAACTAATTTAAATGTTTTTGCGTTAACTCAACATAATATGACTCAATATTAAAATATGCTTTTCCTGATAATTGAATTAACCATTCACATTGAAAATTCAAACAAAGAATTTATGTTTTTATATACAAAAAATCTTCTAAAAAAATTCTAAAATACACTGGTTGGTATGAAAAAGTACAAACAGCTTCCCCTCTATGGAAAGCACATGGAAAAAAATGGCGGAATCTTACGGCTCTTACATTAAGGAGGCTCTGCTATTACACATACAAAACAAATGGAAACGCTTACTATGTGCGAAAACTCATATTTCTTGGTCGCTTAACGATTGGAAAAAGGTGCTTTGGACAGACGAATCAAAGTTTGAGGTCTTTGGTTCGAAAAGAAAAATATTTGTTCGAAGAAATGTCGGCGAACGTGTGAAAGAAGTCTGTGTTGTACATTCCATTAAACATGGAGGAAGATCAGTGATGATGTGGGGTTTCTTCGGTAATAATAAAGTTGGAGATCTAGTTAGAGTGAAAGGAATATTAGATCGTTTCTGGTATAAGGAGATATTGGAGAAGAACAATATTCCATCTGTAAGTCGTTGCATCGGTAAAGGTTTTATACTACAGTAGGACAACGATCCGAAGCACAAGTCTAGGTTATATACAGATTTCTTAACCGAAAAATATCGACGTCGGCAACTAAATATCATGAAATGGCCGCCTCAATCACCCGATCTTAGCTCCCCGATCTACCCCAGGTCACCCCATCGAGCTACTTTGGGATGAATTAGACCGTGCAGTACGGAAGTACTGTCCCACATCAGAAAATGATTTAGAACACCAACTACAAATTGCATACATGAATTTAAAAAAATATAAAATAAAACCAAACTGTTTTCAATTCTCCAAAATGAATAAAAATGTGTTTGGATTAAAACTTTCCGCCTGATCCATTATCAGCGTTAAGGTGGGCATTATATCAATAAAATGAAAGAAGAAATTATTAAAGTGGTTTAGCTCTACAATTCGCAACTACCTAAATTATGTTTTAAAATAATTTCAAAAACATTGGTTTCATGGTTCTAGTAATTCAAGTAGTCTATTTAATTGGATTACTGTAACTAGGCCTAAGTGCTAAACCGATTGGATCAAACAAGGTTAAGTTCCAATGGAAACTTAAAAGATGCCTTCTGGCAAATACAATTAAATCAGGGTTCCAGGGATAAGGCCGCTTTCATCATTCTCTGGTGCCCACTCTACCAGTTGATCGTCATGCTATGTGGGTTGTGCAATGTTGCCTAAAGTGTCGTCCTCTGCATATGGCTATTCTTCACCATTTACATACATGACTGGGTTTTCTCTGAAGTAGCCAAAATGGAACCATATTAGTCAATCCTGATTTTATCGAGCACTTTTATGTTCAATGTGATGGTCTACGTCGATTTTATGGGCCCTTATCCATGTAACACCAATGGTTTTACATATATCCTCATTATCTTGGACCATTTTCAAGGTCCCGATTTTACAACCTCTACGCACTGCTTCCGCTGCTAAAGTTTATGAATTTTTAGAAAAGAAAGTATTTCAAATGTTTGGTGTATCGGAGGCTCTATTCTCAGACACTGGCATGCAATTTAAGTCTGTTTTGCTAAGCAATCTACTACAAAAATATAGAGCATATCATGAATTCGCTGATATACACGCACCTCAGTCAAACGCGTCAGGAATAGTAAACAGATCTATATTTGCGGGATATAGACGAAATAACCGATGCTCTAAAGAATGTCGTTCACTGTTCCACTTGATACTCTCTACATTATTTGGCGTTCGGTTATCACAGTGGCAAATGTACCAATTATTCTTCAAAATAAACTCATTGGATGATAATAACGTTCAAATTCTCTCTGGACCACTAAATTTTCAGAAATTCGTTAAAAATTCATGCTAGAATTTCCCATCGAATTTAATCTAAATTTGCCATAATTTCTTATGACGTCACCAATATAGCCTTTCGGTTACAAAAGTGAATGACAATACGGGTGATTCAGCGAACACGGTCCATAATGTAGCACAGAGTGCCAACCTTATTATATTGGAATATAAAAAATTGCAATTCAATGATCCTATAAAAGAATGTGTCATGGTTTTGCAAAGCAACAGATAAATTGGGAAAGACTTCAATTGACACCAGTTATGGGTTTTTCGGACTAAACATAATTAAGGAGAGCCTTCAATAAAGCTAAAGTTTGTTGAAAGTCTCTGATTTGGTATTCTTACAAGGAGAATACACAAATCATAGTTATTATGTGATAAAATGGGAGGGGTTTCCTAGCCATAACGCCCCAGGAAGATTATTTCTACTAATCCAACCACTTCGTTGATGCATCCATGACTTCTATAATGCTGGCTCACTGAAATAGGAGTTCGTATGGTCTGCATTTGGTTTGTTTACGTTAGAGTACAAACGGGAGCCTCAGACTATCTGGATATTGAAATTTCTCCCCATCTCAATGAGAGTCAACCGATAATTCAACGCGACTTCGGCCTGTCCACATAATTTATAATATCAGTAGACGATATTATGTTATGCCTCAACCAAATTAAGATCTCCTCAATCTCTAAAATATCAGCTTGTAATCAGGAAACAGAGCCATCTTTTAGAGGCTGGTTGTTTTAAATGGATAAAGGAGAGCTCGATTATAAAGTTAAACAATTATTAAAAGTGATTCCCAAAAATAGAGATGACATAAATATTCGTCAAAAATTGTATTTTTCAGGATATAGATAGGCGGTAGTGGAGTGGTGTCAAAAATGTGATCTACAGCAGTGGTAGGACCTGCATGAAAAAGGTAATGGTTAATGCAATAGCACAACGTCAACACATCATTCCAATGCATTGCTGTGACCGGAAATTCACTCGGACAAGGAAATTAATTTTGAATTGGTAATATTTGGCGAAATTTGTTGGTTGTTCGGTATACATAAGGCAAGAACAATGCCTTTGCATCCTCAATTAGTTGGAATGGCGGAAAGGTTTAATTGTGGATAAAAACCAGTGCAACTGGGATCGACATATATAATTGTCCCTGATGCTTTATCGATCAGCAATGCTCGAGTCTACCGTGGTTACACCAGCCAGAACAATTTTCGGGAGCTGCTGTTCCATTACCAACGCTAAGGTGAAAATTATATCGATAAAATAAAAGAAAAAATTATTGAGATGGTTTGGCTCTATTCATTGGTTTCATGGTTCTAGTAATTCAAGTGATCTGTTTAATTGGAATTTTACATGTTTTTCAATACTCATGTAACTAGGCCTAAACAGGGTTATAATTTGGGATCCAGATGTGATTCTTAAAAAGGTTTAATTTGAATGTAAATAATCAATTTCTCAACGGATTTCAAAGAAACACAGTTGACGAGTTCCAAATATGATTTTATCCAATTGAGGTTTAGCTCAATCTGTAAGACAGAACTTCAATGGAACTATGTTGTTATAAATAAAATGGAATATGGGACAATGTTTTAAAAATTGCCTATTTTTAAATAATGATACATTTATTTTAAATCACAAATCACCCCTAAAACTTGAATTTCATCTTAGTTGGTTTAGAAATTTGTTATGGTGGACAAGTTATGGTAGAATAAACCAACACTATAAGGATAGGTAAATAGTATGGGAAAGTTTTACATAATATGTTGACGACGTGCTGAACGCCTAAATTCATCATCCTTGCCATCAACACAAACCCCAGATGAATCATCAAAATTCAACTTCGCCCAACCTGAAGAGTAAAATAACAAAAACCAAGAAAATGAGCAAATCTGCTAAATAATACGAATCATCAAGAATCAAATTAGACACTGAATATCAGTAAAATCAACTTATTATTCTTTAATGCTGCTCCAATTATGGATCTGTTAAAAAGGTGCCAAACCACTATGAAACCACCAAACACAAGATGTACTCAATCAATTGAAGTAATCTCTAATTTCAGCCCACGTATTAGTCAACTCTGATTTTAGCAACCAATTTTATGTTCAATGTATCGCGAGGACCACCTATTCGTAGTATGCTGTACCAGCAAAAATGAAGATGAGGAGCACCTCATTGCCTACGTCCGCGAAGTTGAATAAAGCACAGCGGAATTATACGATCACTGAGTTGGAGTGCTTGGCTGCTGTGATAAGTGTAAACAAATTTAGACCGCACCTCGATGGAAACTCATTCCCCATGGTCATTTTGGGCCCTTATCTACGTAACACCAATGGTTTGACATAAACTCTTAATATTTTGGACCATTTTCAAGGTTTCCGATTTTACAGCCGCATTTTATAATGCGTAGAGCACTGCTCCCGCTACTGAAGTTTGTGAATTTTTAGAAAAGAAAGCGTTTCAAATGTTTGGTGTACCGAAAGTTCTATTATTTGGATCTGGCCTGCATCTTAAGTCTGTTTTGCTAAGCAATCTACTCCAAACTAAGGAGTACATCATGAGCTCGCTGCTATTATACGCACCCCAGTCAAATAGCCGGAGCGCTAAAGAATGCCGTTCACTCTTCCACTTGATTATCTCCAGTTTGGCGTTTGGCCATCACACAGTCAACCATGTGTCAATGTACTAACCAAACGTGCACATTCTCTTTGAACCACTAAAATTTCAGATATTCGTTAAAATTCATGCTAGAATTTCAATCCTATACTGGCATGGAAGATGGGTCGGCCCGTGTGTTGTGCACTCCAACAGGGGGTGATAGATGTGTTTCATTTCATCACAGATCATAATCTGTAGAGAAAAATTCCCTTTGTATACTGCCTCTACTGGGATTCGAATCCGGTACCTCCTGATCCAAATGCTGAAATTTGAAATTTGCTTTGTAAAGATTTAATGTTTATTCTAAAATACATGTATTTTAGATGAAGTTTTAAAGTCTCTACATGACGAACAAAAATCTGCATTTCATAACGTGTGATTATATTTAGGTCCAATATTTGAGTTTGAATTCTAACATACTTTTTCTAACAAGTTTTGGCAAATGTTGATGTGATACGCTTCCCGGCCATCTCTTAACTAAATATAATGAAACTTGGTTTATTAGATTGAATTGGGGTTCTAACATGTTCTGGATCAAGTTCAGGAATCAGTCCATGCTGGCGCTATTGATTCAATTCTTGAACTTGAGAGTGCTTCGGCCCCACAACAGAAGGCACAGATTAAATACTAAAAAAGGCATGGTAGGTAGCATGGCCTGCTTACGGTGTTCAACGGGACAAAAACGTTTCATTCCAAGAATATCGAAATTCGATCAGAAATAAATATTTAGAAAAATTTAGAAAATTAGTTAACCATAAAACATTTCTACGAAAACTAATTTTCGGGAAAAGAAGTGGTAACAATTTAAACAAAATAATTTTTAAGAAGTATCCAAAATTTTATTAAAATCAACCTAAAAAAATCGATTTCCAAGGAAGTGTGATCTTTATAGTGGCAAAAATTTTCTCAATTCATCGTGTTTCGAAAATATTTCAAAACCAATTTTTTCACTAAATTTTACAATTCATCCCCCGGTAATTAGTATATTATTTCTTCGTTCACCACAACCACAAATATATTTGAGCAGTTTTACCCCATCTTCGTTCCAATTTAAATTTGACTATATTTCTGAATTTTTTAATTGTTTCCTATTTGGGCTGAGGAGTATCTCAGTTTAAGAAAATACTCACTCTTCCATGCTATGGCAACTTTTCAAAATATATGGTTACACTGATAAATTAAATGTAATTTTTGGGCTGGATGGCGTTTAGTTATGAGTTTATTTGCATCAGTAGCGGATATTTGGTGTTATTTGTTTTGTGATTTTTACATAGAACCATACCGTGTTCAGCTACCACGTATATACTAGGAAACCATTGATTAAAGAAGAAACATGGAAGTAATTTAAATAACCCCACAAACAAAAGAAACAACTTTGTCATGAAACTAATCAATGAAATAAGGGAAAATTGGCAGATAAAGTGTTTTTATCGCTAAATCCATCAAAGCGAAGAATTGGATTAAGTCCAGGAAGAAACTGTACCGATCAAAACAATCCAATTTGTATCACACTGGAATAATCCACACTCATGGACAAATTTAACGCATATTTTTTATTGCAATAAAAAAAATCCTGCTGGCTAATTTCAATCGAACTGTAAACAAAACTTCAAAACGAATAGTGTTGAAACGTCGCAGAAACGGATATATCGAACTCTTTTTTTATTGTTTTACTCTTTTCTTTATTTTCATTTTTTTTTCTATGTTGTCAACATATCAACGCCAGTATATCGGACGGCCTACTTTGCATGCGCTCGTGCGCGGTCGATTTATGCAAGTTGATATTTATGTCGATTAATTAATTCCGGATTAATTGTGTGTCGCACGGTTGTGTGTTGCATATTATGTGTCGTATTCGTCAAAGCTTGTAGGATCAAATATTTTGCGAATAATTGAGTTGCTACAAATTTTTTTGAAAACTTTAATTGATTGGCTTGCAGTAGACTTTATTCTAGGTCGTTTCTGATAAAAATATAAATGTGTTATCATTTGACACTTGCAGTCTTAAAGTTGATCAGCGGGATTTTTTTTTATTCCAAAAAAAACAACTGCGTTAATTTTAATTCGATTCATTCAATCTGAATGGAAAATAAATCTCAATAAAAAGTGATGCAGGGTGACAAATCCAGGTCGCAAATGCACTGGGAGTCGGACAAGAGCGTGTACTATTTCCATCTCTTCTTTTCTAGTGACTTAACTATTGGCATTCGCCGGCCGTCGGGTTGCTATAGGACTCGTGGGTGCTAAGAACCCTCGTTTGGTTTATTAATTTGTAGGTGTAGGTTGATCAACTAGTATGGCAACCTGTTTTAAAAGCAATATTTGATTTGAAGCGATATTTGAATTATCAATAACACCTAGAAAGAATAAGCATTTATATCTAAAATTATTCGTTCTCAAATCCCAATTAGTCATAAATTAAATGATGTCAAAAATTTATCAACTGAGAACAAACTTGGATGATGCTCGCTTAGTGCGACAAGCCTACTGCTAAAATGTGCTAATTGGAAAGACAAAGTGAATCCCGTTAGAGCAATTGTTCCGCCAGGCGAGGAGCCTTTTGTCGAATATACCACAGTAGAGGAAGAAAAAGCAGCCATTAGTAGATTGAAAATTGTATTTTAGTGTTAGATAATGTTGTGCTTGCCAGACTCATCCCTATCGTCGAAAATATCATTGGTGACTGACTATCAATGTAGTTTTTGTTCCAACCGATCGACTATCCTCACCATGAGGATGATTTTGAAAAAATAAGAAGGCCGTGAAAGCGTTGAAGATGATGAGTGTCTGGACGCCCCAGCACATGAACAACCGATTTTCAACCGATGAAAACGAAAATGATTTTGAACGATTTTTACAAGTTCTACGTGAAATAAACATTTTAAGAATTTTGCACCACGATAATACACCTGCTCATACTTCATTGCTTGTTCGTGAACTTTTGGCCAAAAATGAAACTGTAATGAGGTCCACCTTCCATATTCGCTAAACATTACCCCATGTGATATTTTTCTGTTAACACAAATAAAGAGGACCTTGAAGGGCTGACGTATTACAAGCGTAGATGAGATTAAAACCACATCGGTGTAGTAAAAATGAAAATCACCCTTTTGAAGACACCTCTTATAGATATGTATATCCGGAAACAAGAATCGATCGGCATGCAAATTTATAGCATGTCTAACTGTTTGACACGTAATTATGTCTGCCAGATTCCACAAGACTGCCGAAAGGTGGAAAAGGATCTCGGTCTTCTATCCAATGGAGATAAAGCAGTCGATTTTAAAAGTACAGTGCGGTTAAAGTAAATATTGATTCAGATAATTGCTTACAAATAAAATATTTAATATAGCAGTAGGAAAATATCTGACCGGTTTGTCTATAACAAGCACCAATCTGTAAAAGGTGGTTGAAAGGGTTAATTAAATTATGGGCTATAGAAATATTTATCTTTTCTAACTTAAACTTGAAGAAAACACCTTTTTAGAACTAAGCGATATAAATTACAAATGCCAAATATTTTTGATAAGGGAAAGCTATTTGAATTATTTAAACAAATAAATTTTTAATGCCTTGAATTCTGTATATTGTGCATGTATACAAAAGGACATCCTAAAGCAGATATGAATACCGTGCATTACAAATTATTTTCCCGCTACTGTAAATCCCCTTATTATTCTAACTATTATTAGTTTTTATATTCCTTAATATACAATCGTTTCTATTATTATTTGATTGCAAAATAACAAACCGACTTGTACTATAAATGTACATGGAGAGCATATAGGGAATATAGATAAATATGTAAAGGGGGTTAAAACTATTTTATAAAATAAACTGTACAACTATTAAACGATATATGTATATGCGATATATACACAGTAAAAAGAAAATAATAATAAAAAAGGCAGGCATTAAGTAAATAAAAATTACGGATATTTACGTTTATAAAATCATTCGAATTTTTATCAGGGAGTGTGATGACGGGTCTGGTTGTAGAACGTATATAATATATATATGGATATTTATGTCAGTAATTTTCATTCATGAATTAAAGCGTAGAGGCGCCCGAGAACTGAAAATCAAATTTTTCTATAAGTCAAAGCATAAAAGTTCTAGTTTGAGTTGAGAATGAGTTCCGAGAGGTTGTACATTATGCATTTACCTACGTGTTTAGATTTTCTGTATTCTATTGCCTTACACTAGTAGAGAAAGTTAGAGTTCTTACAAGATCCTAATGCTCGCCTTAGAATACACGCCGCGTCGAATAATGAAGTGCGCTCTCTCTCTCTCTCTCTCTCTTTTCGCTTAGGAGATATTTATTCACTGTTTCTTTTCACGCTTCAACTTTTGGTGCAATTTTAACTCCATACGGAATAGAGCGTTCGAAAACTCAACCACTTTTCGTCTCAAGAATTCGATTAGATGAATACTTTTTATCGAGATTTCGAGAAAATTTTTAAATAAAAATAAAATAAAAATAGTATGTACAATATTTGAAAATATAAAATAAAATATGAAAATAGCTTTTCAAGAAAAAGAAGCTGTTTAAATTCTGAACGCGTAACTTATTTACTTGTGTCTTCGTTGACTGGCATTTCAATTAAACAAGATTTTATTGTAGCGTCCAATTTTTCAGAAAACGACATACTCGTAGTAACTATTTCCAGTTGTTATATTACTGAAGTATGTTCTGTTCAATTTTTCAGTGCTTTTATAGTGCGTTCATGACATCGTGAGTACCCTAGTGGAAAAATTGAAATTTTTTATACTAAAAATAAACTTACGATTTCATAGAAATTTAATAATATTTTTTGTAATTTTAGTAGGTTATGGCAATATAATTTTAGTATAATTTTAAAAATTAAACACAAATTATACTTTCGAACATTATCTTACTAAAAGTATAATTTTTATATATTTTGTGTTATACAAAATTATACCAATATATGTGCATTTAAGGTGTTAATTATGATAAAAAAACAACCAAATTAAGAATTGTTTAAGTATAATTTTAGTGGGTTATGGCAATATAATTTTAGTATAGTTTTTAAATTTAAACGAAAATTATACTTGAGATAGAATTAGAATATAATGAAAATATTCCATTCATTGTGACTGCCGAATGTATGCGTATTATAATTTTAAATCATTTTTTCATGTGGTTGTTTGTATTCGCGGTCGGACATCCCACGTCATTAGTTCCTCTCCATTGATTATTTCACGCCGTTGTTAATTCTAGTATTTTCAAGTCAATTTTCAAATCAGTGTAGTGAATACTTGATCCGATAGCATGGTTGCCTAATTAGAATAAATTTTGGACTCCGACTGGACTCGAACCGGCTACTTTTGCGTTAATAAACACTTAGCGGTTTACACCTTAACCACTGCACCACCAAAGCAATAACTATGTAGAGTTTAATTCTTAACAATATAAATCAATATATTTAAATACACAATTAAACTTAAAATATAATTAATTTGGTTTATTTCATTTGGTGCAAACTACACCAGCACACCAACATACAAAAGACCGTGAAATACGATTACTACTAAATATATTTTTTCAGCACGATAGTATTGATGCGCATCAGTGTTGCCAGTTCGTGGGAAAATTTCCTTTTTGCGGGAATTTCATCTCTCGTACGGGATGAAAAGTGACGATTAAAATTATTTTTTTAAAATGTGTAATACACAATTTTCGATTCCAATAATTCGCTTAAAAGAATTTTTTAAATTTATATTTAATTTTGACTAAATTTAAATATTTGTTAAAAATGATGTTAAAATTAATATTTAAATTTGTATAAAATATGTAACCATAATTAAACTTTTAAACTGCCGTATTTAGTATTTATCTCAAATATACTTAATTTAGTTTAAAATTTGAATTTAAGAGTTAATTTTAGGTTAAAATTAACACTTATATGTGTATAATATTTAAAATCATATTTTATGTATATTTATGTTTAATTTTGACTTAATTTATTATTTAGTATATACAAAATTCATACTTAAATTTGTATAATTTTTGAGATGTATAATTTAAGTAGTATTTTGGTTTAGAAATGTATTAAACTTTAACCAATTTAAAGTATATTTTGTATTTAAATTAATCATTTATACAAAAATAAATTGATTTTGGTATTCCTCAGTATAATTTTTTGGTATAAATATTTGATTTTTCCACTAGGGTAAGCTTGGAAAAAATACTATGGAAACACACAAAATGTATTAAAACAACAACAAAGATAAAACAATTTCAACTCGAGTTCGGAACTACTAGGCGTGGTACAAAGCAT
Source organism: Nephrotoma appendiculata (assembly GCA_947310385.1). Lineage (NCBI taxonomy): Eukaryota > Metazoa > Arthropoda > Insecta > Diptera > Tipulidae > Nephrotoma > Nephrotoma appendiculata. The sequence goes on from OX371225.1 coordinate 76,220,649, forward strand.
TTCAAATAATTTGATTGGTTATGAGTTCGTTAGCGAGTATGGAAATATTTATTTCCGATGTCATGTACGCGACCAAAACCTGCACCGACCAAATTAGCCCGCCTCAATGAAACCTATACTGCGATTTGTTACACATTTATTACAATTTAATACAACAAATCCCGTTTTTATTACAGTTATCGTTATCGAAGAACGAGTGGTCGGTTTAGCTTATGATTAAACCTACACCGCCAACATTGATACTTTTGATGTTCTGTGATATCTGGGTGGTTCTTGGACCAGAATTTATTACAAATTAATTACATTGATTAATGAGTTCAAGATCAACCCTTTATCTTGACTATGGGTAAATTTCGTTCCAAACGATTATTTATAACAAAAACATCCATTTTACCAACTTTAAATTATTACACCAGACCCCCACCAGGTATTGAGTCAAATGTTATTCCTTGGACCTTGAGGAGGGCAGATCGCCTTGAGGAGGGTGCGCATTTTTTAAATTAAGTTTTCTTTTAAGAAAACTGTGACAATGTATATAGTTAAGATTTTGGGCTCATTTTCCAACGAGTAGATATTATTAGTGCTTCGCTGATTGGAAATATGGCTTTTAACATTTTCACCTGATGGAGTTAATTAGGTAACCCAGTACGACAAAAATACCCAAAATAAATCATTTTGACGGATCCAGAGCCATAATGAAGTGTTTTATCACTAAATGAATCAGGTTGCTCAATCATATAGGACAGGGTTCGCAAGTACTTCTCTTTAGTGTACCAAAACACAATTTTTTTTAAAATCGCCTATTTTGCAACCAATTTCAAAATAACATAAAATAATTTTGTTTTAAATAAAATAACAATAGTTTTAATTTTAATTTAATTCATATATGTGTTATTTCATAACTGTCTTAATCATAAAATTAAGAACCAAGAATAACCTTAAATAAAATTAATAGGTACCAAAATTTAAATCTATAATATTATAAATGAATCAGTAATTAAATTGTAAATTATTTTAAATTTATCGTTGCAATAGAAAGTGAAAATGGATTGCATTAATTCTCAGTAAAATATTTAAGTATTTGGTCCAGCGGTAGATATTTTTTGTATATGTTTCAATGCTAAGTGGTCTACGTTTGGAGTATATTTTGTTACTTTTAATGCAACAAAATGATCCAGAGTTGTTTTTGGTCATTCTATTCCTTGGTTTTGTTATAACGACGTTCATTTGTGAAAATGAATTCGCAGTAATAAGTAGATGGATATGTTGTAATACATCATCATCTCATTCAACGATTTATTATCGTTGCTTATACCATTTTCAATTCAATTTTCAAATGTTTCGCTACCAAATTAGGCTACAATGAAATTCATGCAATTCAGTATCCAACACACAAAATCTTGTAAATTTAAAAAAATATTGTTAGATTTTATTAAAAATACATTTTAATTTGTTTTAGTTTATTTTTTGTATACTTTTTGGTATGGATAGAAAAGCTATGGTTTATCCTTAATGCTAAATAAATAGTCAAATAAATAATATCACCATCATAATGAACTTGTCAGGGTAACGAGTAAATTTAATAAAGTTTTTAATTATTTTTACGTCTTTGAACCGAGTTGCAAAAGATTCCTGTGTTTGTATTAAACATCTCGCTAAATTGTGCAAATACTTCTTGTGAGTCTCTTTTTTCAAACACGTCAATATCTGCCACAATCTTATTTAAATTGAGAAAATATATATTTAAGAAGTGAGTAATTTCCAAACGAACATTCCATGTATTGTTAAGTAACTGCAGGTTCATCTCAAAAGCGGTAATACGACCGAATAATATATCTAATGATTTTCCGTTTCGCTGCATTTTTGGATTTAATTCATTTACATGAATGCTGAAGTCGGTCAGAAGCGCATTAACCAATTGGTATTGTTAACTCCGGAAATACCGTTTTCTTATCTAGCAGAACGAATTTCTTCCAAACAGAGAATAAACCTTTCCAATGATAAAGCTCGACTATGCCAACGAACGTGATTATACCTCAGTAGACAGTAGGGTTTCATATGGTGCATTCATATCCGTCATTAAATTTTAAAATGTCTGTTCGATAAATCACTATAGCAACGACTTTTTATAACTTCATTTTGCTCATAAAACATCCAGATGGATCATACAATGGAACCCATTACTGGATGACCTATTTTCCCCAACAAAGGTTTAAATTCAGACTCTTTGCCGATCATGCATGTCTGTGAAGTTAGCCCAGGGATTTCATCCCAGAAAGAAAAATACCATCAGGCAATACTAAAACTGCATTATCATCCCAGCCCAGGATTTGTTTATAATTTCTGTTAAATATGATTAAATATGTAAAGCATCGCAAAAAAGTATAATGTAAATACTTATCCCAGAAAACAAAAAAAAAATTTACAGAAAATTGTACGTTAAAAAAATAATAAAAAACTATAATATACGTGTTCAACTTTACAATATTCGCACCGTTATAGCGCTAATCTCAACATACGGATCGACTTGGGATTTTTATTTTAAATAGTGGTCATCATTACGAATCGATACGGCTTGCTTTAGTTTCCAGAACTCGTGGTTGGAACCACAAATTAAATTCTGTCATACTTGGGCCATACAGATAAGAGCCTATAGCGCCAATCTCAACATGCAAATCAACTCGGGATTTTTAGGGTAAGCAACAGTCATTATCAGGTCTTCAGTTTCCGGAACTCGTGGTTCCTGGGAACTATTAATTAGTGGTATTAGTAGTCATCACTTCAAGTCGATACCGCTTGGTTTGGTTTCCGGAACTCGTAGTTTTAATTTGTTAAATAATAATTTACTTTTTTGATTATAAATATTTTTAAATGAAATTTGTTTAATACTTTTAGAATCACAAATATCAAAAGTGCTTAAAACAAATATTTTCATTCGTTCATTTAATATTATATGTTGTTTTTGAATTTTCATGGTTACAACAATTTTCTGTAATTTTTTTTGTTTTGTGGGATAAGTATTCACATTATACTTGTTTTTGCGGTGCTTTACATATTTAATCATATTTAACAGAAATTATAAACAAATCCTGGGCTGGGATGATAATGCAGTTTTAGTGTTGCCTGATGACATTTTTTTTATTTTTCTGGGATGAAATCCTGGGCTAATTTCAGAGACATCGATCATGCTTGGACATCAACCAGTAGAAATTGAACATTTTTTTTCAATACTAACATTCGAATCTATGAAGGCGTTTTCGGCAACTTCCACAATATTAACACCTCTTGTTCTTTCTGCTCATGTTCTCAGTTTTATCAATTCCTCCCGTATCATTCCACCTGCACGTAGATCCGATATTAACATCAGACATTTTCGTTCATTTTTAAAATCCGGTCCTTTACCGTATGTGCAAAACATATTGATCAAAATCCTCGAAAAGCGATTCTACGCAGTTTATAAGAGCGGTTTTAAAAAAATCCACGTCACCAAATGTCTTTCCATATTTACACGGCTTCTCCACTTGCTATCTGAACACTATTGCAATGTATTTTCTCTTTCTATCAAAAATTGCCAAGATGGAGTCTGGTGTGGTAAACTTGCTATATTTGGCGTTAAGAAATCATTCTTTTGTCATCATTTTTTGTATGAAAGCGATTAAACAATTTAGTAGACGCCATATTGAAATAGAAGAAACGTCAAAATATGCATGCTATATAACTACATGCTTTCTAGTTCTGTCGACATAGAATGTATTCATAGCATACAGATAGCGTATAAATATTATTGCGAGTCTCCAATTGCCATTTGATTAAAATTTTCTATCATAACTAGATAGCAATAGCAGGTGGAGAGTCCATGTTTGCTATTTCACTGCGGTTATATACAAGCGTCATAATTACAATAACAACATAATCTAGAGGTTTGAAGGTCGAGTTTTTTCATTTGTTGTTTTATTTGGCTATTTTTCTTTTTTTTTAATAATTTTGTGACGTGGTGGGTGAATTTTTAAACGTGCCAAGTTTGGCACGCGTGCCACGCATTTGCTATCAGTGATACAGGAGCTAGTATCAACCAATTTCTTCCTCTATGTGTACCAATTTCCAAGGTTTTTGTAATATTTTTTCAAGTCAAACTTGAATAAAAAAGTACCACAACCCGAAATCAGACCTGTTTTATCTTTTTTGCTATTAAATTAGATTGTGTACGTGGACTATATTTTACCAAGCTTCGCAAAAGGGAAAGTAAACGATTTGTTAAGGGCATAGTTTCATAACTGATCTCAAAATGTAAATTAAATATTTAATAATTGTAAATACTACGACCCTTATAATAGTAATTTATCCCAAACACGAATTTGAATTTAGTTAGAATGTAGGTTGGAGACCTAGTACATAGCTAAAAGTGATTTTGATCAACAGATTTCGATCTGTGATTAAAAGGAACAAAAAAATAACCCCTTGTCGGAGTGCAATTTGGGCCGACCCATCTTCCATGCCCAGTACTACAGGTTGGCATTTGGCTATGAAATGTGCAAATGGTTCATCGAAAATTAGACCTATAGCCATAAGTCCTCGAATTGGCTGGCAACGGCGTAAACTTAAGTACGGGAAAAGCGCGCCAAAATCAACACTTTTCCATGCGTGTGAAATATGTCCCAAAAAACCCAAATTTGTTGCATGCAACAAATGTTGCACATAAATCTCAGCAATATGAGGATCGGTTTGAAATAAAAAGAAATGATAGATATACAGCGCGAAGCCATTTCCAAAGAATTTATTGACAATTTTTTTTTATTGTTCTTGTTACATTAGTGTATGCAGGTAAATTTTCGCAATATTAGTAAATGTTCTAAATGCTAATAAACAAAACTTCTACAAGACACAGCGTATATTCCCACAAGATTCAAATTAGGAATTTGTTCAACAAATTTCAAAAGATTTACATGTGCGACAAATGAGTAGAACGATTACCGGGGCTGACAATATAAATAACGGGTCTTTTAAAGAGGGGATGTTGCAACAAATTTCAAAAGATTAAAGACCATATCATGGTCATTCCAAAATACTAGATGGAACGCGGATGGTTTGTCATATTGCACCATGCTGCGTAATGGTAGGCACTAATCCGCGTTTTCTTTAAACATTGGTTTTTATCAGTTCACATCAGTTGATCCCTCTTTTACATTTTGTTCCGCATCAAACGATTTTGATTCGTCTGGTGCGGCCCGCTTTATTTAATTTTTTATCGGCTAGCATGATTTTGATACAAATTAGTAAACGGAATGCCAAGGAATCAGATGCCAGGAATCGCTTTCGATGGGTATTATAATTTCGGAAAAAGGAGAGGTTCTTCGGTGGGATTCGGACTCTTTTTCAAATTGTTTTGGCTTGAACGATTTCTGAACGGAACACAAAGGTTTTCTGAACGATTGAGATAAAAATTGCCGTGATAAAGGTTTTCTAATGCCTGGAAAGGATTCGATGATTTCTATTTTTTAAGAAAAGTGGGAGATATGGAGGTTTCATTCAAGTGCCAAGAATCGATTGTGATACGTTCTAAATCCGGTGTTCATGGGGTTTTCAAATGGGTTCCGGTTTCCTTTTCACAAAAAAGGTCAGTTCGAACGATTATGATAAAAATTTGAAAGCGGTTATTTTCGAATGTCAGAAAATTTGTAAAAAGTTACTCTGGTTTAGCCGCCAATCGAAGATGCTAGAACTTCGAATAATGGTGTAATGGAAACCAAACATAAATTTTGGACATGCCTCTGGATATAGGATAGGATTACAAAACAAGTACCGGATTTGAGTTTGAAAAATAAGTAAATTTGGTGGAAGGAATACCTTTCCCAAATGATAGAAAATGTTCAATTTGATAAGGCTAAGGCATTGATTAAAGTTTTTTCTCCATACGTATAGCTAAAGAAAACAAAGAAAATGACGAAATTTCAAAAATATGACAACTTCGATACCGATTAGAAGTTTAACGGTAAGGTTTAACCATAACATATAAAATAATTGGACATATATACCCCATTCCATACGAGATCGCCATCGCCCATCGAAACAAATTAGAATAATTTTAACTATAGTTTTAACTTCTAAGTCAGCGGTTCCCCTGCTGCTGCTGATGAGAGTGTCATCATCATATCCAAAATAAAGTTAGAGCAGTTTGTGGCTGTAACAGAATTTACGTTCTGTTATTGAAAGTAACAAATCTCGAGCTTTGGGTTTAATTTTTGAGAAAGCTTTTTCTATTGGATTTAACATTGGGGAGTAAGGCGGAAGAAACTGTATAGAGTTTTGGAATTTCTGACGTTTTGTGCATCTGGGCATTATCCATTATAAAATAATAAATGGTATTATCCAATTATGAAATTAACTCTGAGAGGAAACCACAAAACTTACTTCCATTATGCATGTCGAATTATACTATAAAAGTTAGCCGAAAGTTTCCAGCCGAAAGATAAAAAAATCGATAATGCAGATAGTGTCTTCGATTTCTCAGCCGAAAGTGTATAAATACGTCACCGTTGATCAACATTCTTCAGCCGAAAGTCATCAGACGAAAAATTTATTTCAACAATTCAAAAACTGAAACCAATTTGAAAGTATTATTAAGTTTGTTGTAAAACCTAATTCTATTTAAAATTATGAAACACAAATGTTTAAATCAATCAATCATAATTTGAAAAGCATTATGTTAACCTTGTTTCAAATAAACATATAGTAAAATATGGTGGGCATGCCACTATGGCCATTTGATATGTCATAATGTTGGTCAACTTCCGCCGAATTGTGAAAAAATTCTGAAGGGGATACAGGGGTGTAATTTAGGAAAATTTCTCTAATTCAATATATCGAAAATGCATTGAATGGCTTATCATTCTAGGTAAAGATGCTGTGTCATTGATGTTACTATGGTCATTTGATAGGCCACCATGTTGGTCAACTTCGGCATAATTGTGGAAAAATTCTGAAGGGAATACAGGGGTGTAAATTACGAAAGTTTCGCTAATTCAATATATCGAAAATTCATTGAATGGCCTGTCGTTCTAGATTAGCATGCCGTGTCATTGATGCTACTATGGTCATTTGATAGGCCACCATGTTGGTAAACTTTGGCATAATTGTGGAAAAGTCCTGAAGGGGATACAGGGGTGTAATTTAGGAAAATTTTTCTAATTCAATATATCGAGCAATGAATGGCCTGTCGTTCTAGGTTAACCTGCCGTGTTATTGATGCCGCTATGGTCATTTGATAGGCCACCATGTTGGTCAACTTCGGCATAATTGTGGAAAAATTCTGAAGGGGATACAGGTGTGTAATTTAGGAAAATTTGGCTAATTCAATATATCGAAAATGCATTGAACGGCCTGTCATTCTAGGTACAGATGCCGTGTCATTGATGCCGCTTAGTCATTTGATAGGTCACCATGTTGGTCAACTTCAGCATAACATTGGAAAAATTCTGAAGGTTATCAGAACTCAGTAATACATATATCGTATTAGTAAAATTTTGCCACCTGACACTTAAGAAGACGTATCAGAAGTTCTACTCCATTAAACATACTGAGTAAACGAAATTTTGTTAAACTACACCCCTGTATCCCCTTCAGAATTTTTCCACAATTATGCCGAAGTTGACCAACATGGTGGCCTATCAAATGACCATAGTGACATCAATGACACGGCATCTTTACCTAGAATGATAAGCCATTCAATGCATTTTCAATATATTGAATTAGCGAAATTTTCATCAATTACAGCCCTGTATCCCCTTCAGAATTTTTCCACAATTATACCGAAGTTGACCAACATGGTAGCCTATCAAATGACCATAGTGACATCAATGACACGGCATCTTTACCTAGAATGATAAGCCATTCAATGCATTTTCAATATATTGAATTAGCGAAATTTTCATCAATTACACCCCTGTATCCCCTTCAGAATTTTTCCACAATTATGCCGAAGTTGACCAACATGGTGGCCTATCAAATGACCATAGCGGCATCAATGACACGGCATCTTTATCTAGAATGATAAGCCATTCAATGCATTTTCGATATATTGAATTAGAGAAATTTTCCTAAATTACAGCCCTGTATCCCCTTCAAAATTATTCCACAATTATGCCGAAGTTGACCAACATGGTGGCCTATCAAATGACCATAGTGACATCAATGACACGGCATCTTTACCTAGAATGATAAGCCATTCAATGCATTTTCAATATATTGAATTAGCGAAATTTTCATCAATTACACCCCTGTATCCCCTTCAGAATTTTTCCACAATTATGCCGAAGTTGACCAACATGGTGGCCTATCAAATGACCATAGCGGCATCAATGACACGGCATCTTTATCTAGAATGATAAGCCATTCAATGCATTTTCGATATATTGAATTAGAGAAATTTTCCTAAATTACAGCCCTGTATCCCCTTCAAAATTATTCCACAATTATGCCGAAGTTGACCAACATGGTGGCCTATCAAATGACCATAGTGACATCAATGACACGGCATCTTTACCTAGAATGATAAGCCATTCAATGCATTTTCGATATATTGAATTAGAGAAATTTTCCTAAATTACACATCTGTATCCCCTTCAGAATTTTTCCACAATTATGCCGAAGTTGACCAACATAGTGGCCAATCCAATGACCATAGTGACATCAATGACACGGCATCTTTACCTAGAATGATAAGCCATTCAATGCATTTTCAATATATTGAATTAGCGAAATTTTCATCAATTACACCCCTGTATCCCCTTCAGAATTTTTCCACAATTATGCCGAAGTTGACCAACATGGTGGCCTATCAAATGACCATAGCGGCATCAATGACACGGCATCTTTACCTAGAATGATAAGCCATTCAATGCATTTTCGATATATTGAATTAGAGAAATTTTCCTAAATTACAGCCCTGTATCCCCTTCAAAATTATTCCACAATTATGCCGAAGTTGACCAACATGGTGGCCTATCAAATGACCATAGTGACATCAATGACACGGCATCTTTACCTAGAATGATAAGCCATTCAATGCATTTTCGATATATTGAATTAGAAGAATTTTCCTCAATTACACCCCTGTTTCCCCTTCAGAATTATTCCACAATTATGCCGAAGTTGACCAACATGGTGGCCTATCAAATGACCATAGCGGCATCAATGACACGGCATCTTTATCTAGAATGATAAGCCATTCAATTCATTTTCGATATATTGAATTAGAGAAATTTTCCTAAATTACACCCCTGTATCCCCTTCAGAATTTTTCCACAATTATGCCGAAGTTGACCAACATGGTGGCCTATCAAATGACCATAGTGACATCAATGACACGGCATCTTTACCTAGAATGATAAGCCATGCAATGCATTTTCGATATATTGAATTAGCGAAATTTTCCTAAATTACAGCCCTGTATACCCTTCAGAATTTTTCCACAATTATGCCGAAGTTGACCAACATGGTGGCCTATCAAATGACCATAGCGGCATCAATGACACGGCATCTTTATCTAGAATGATAAGCCATTCAATTCATTTTCGATATATTGAATTAGAGAAATTTTCCTAAATTACAGCCCTGTATCCCCTTCAGAATTTTTCCACAATTATGCCGAAGTTGACCAACATGGTGGCCTATCAAATGATCATAGTGACATCAATGACACGGCATCTTTACTTAGAATGATAAGCCATTCAATGCATTTTCGATATATTGAATTAGAGAAATTTTCCTAAATTAGAGCCCTGTATCCCCTTCAGAATTTTTCCACAATTATGCCAAAGTTGACCAACATGGTGGCCTATCAAATGACCATAGTGACATCAATGACAAGGCATCTTTACTTAGAATGATAAGCCATTCAATGCATTTTCGATATATTGAATTAGCGAAATTTTCCTAAATTACAGCCCTGTATCCCCTTCAGAATTTTTCCACAATTATGCCGAAGTTGACCAACATGGTGGCCTATCAAATGACCATAGTGACATCAATGACACGGCATCTTTACCTAGAATGATAAGCCATGCAATGCATTTTCGATATATTGAATTAGCGAAATTTTCCTAAATTACACCCCTGTATCCCCTTCAGAATTTTTCCACAATTATGCCGAAGTTGACCAACATGGTGGCCTATCAAATGACCATAGCGGCATCAATGACACGGCATCTTTATCTAGAATGATAAGCCATTCAATGCATTTTCTTTATATTGAATTAGAGAATTTTTCCTAAATTACAGCAATGTATCCCCTTCAGAATTTTTCCACAATTATGCCGAAGTTGACCAATATTATGATATATTACATGGCCATAGTGGCATTCTCACCATATTTAATGTTCATTTGAAGCAAGGTTAAGAATATTGCTTTTCGAATTGTGCTTGATTGATTTAAATATTTGTATTTCGCAAGTTTGAATAGATTTAGGTTTTACAACAAACTTCGCATAATAATACACTCAAATTGGTTTTTATTCATGTATTGTTGAAATAAATTTTTCGGCTAAGTTTCGGCTGAAGAATGTTGATCAACTGTGACGTATTTATATACTTTCGGCTGAGAAAGCGAAGACACTATCTGCATTATTGACGTTTTATCTTTCGGCTGAAAACTTTCGGCTAACTTTAATAAGGTTGTCGAATTTGATATTATTTTATGATGTATTGATGTATAATACCCTAATCGGTTAAACCCACTATAAGCGTGATATTTCTACCTCTCACTGTAGCACTATTCTGGTGATTTCGCGGGAATAGGGAACTGGGGAAAGAATTTATATGTAATTTCTTTCCAAATATTTATTTTCTGGCATACTGGAAGGTGGCATACTAGATATGGAAAAATTATTCCCAATTTATAAATATTTATATCAAGCTTTTTTCCTCAGTAGGCCGTAAGGTATATTCCAAAAATATGAAAGTTGTTTTAGAAAGTAAAAATTCCGATCACTACCAAATTAATCCAATAATGTCTAGTAATTATCGCAGCACTTGCTAATTTATCTTTAGATGTACTAGGTTCGTAAACATACCGCCAAACCAATGAACAATTTACATACATAAAACAACAAATTCACAATAATCCAATTAATCATTTAATTAACATATAATGTTATTTATTGTACATAAAAAAGCGTAAATAAATCAAATTAAATATTTAATCAGGTAAATATTTTATTTATGTTTTGTATAAATTTATAATAATTATTTAAACTTTGATTTATTTTCTATTTTAATTCATTAAGTTGTATTATTAATAATTTTGTATTTCCATGTTTTTGTTTATTTATTTGCTTGTTCTACTATTTGGTGGTTTGGATTAAAATGCCCATCTTTTTGATACTCGCGCGCTTATCACAATCTATACAATGTTATGCGCGATATAAAAATAGTTCTATGTACGTGTAATGTAAAAAATTGATTTTTATTAATAACAAAAATTATTTATTTCTTGTACTAGAGTTAGATTTCAATATTATTGATTTTAACGTACGTATGTGAAAATTTGTATGCGATAACAGCGATAATCTGGCATATAAACGTATATACGTGAGACAGTTTATGTTCAATGTGCTTATCACAATCATAAAAAATATTTTTTTTATCACTACGGTTATCTTTTTGGAAAATCAAATAAACATCTCCCTTATATATGTAGTTATACACATATATATATACAGAGAATATCGGGGAAGGGGTTGTAAGTAATGCATTAACAATCGCGACATTAATTATATTACATTGCGATATATAATTAAATAGCCGCAGTACAGCGAGACTATATAAAAAAAAAAATATGTCACTGACTTTTGCCGCATCGTACATCGTACGCGGTAATATATTAATCAACACACAAATTACTGATCTGTATCAATACAATCCATTCATTACAATATACATTGTCGTATTTTTTCATAAATATGAACAAACAATGAACAAAATACAAAAGTTGCAAGTCATATTACATATATTTAGAGGTAACAAACATTGACGCGAGCGCCGAGCATTGTTGAATACATTTATATTTAAATTAAAGTGGCCACGTGTATTATTAACTCTCTATGTCAATAAAATAGTAAACCAAATATTATAAATATATTTGAGTTGGGAAGATGCGGTTCTTCTGTATATTATGTATATAATGAATTAGATGATTAAATTCAACGAATCATCAAAAATAATAAAATTTTTGGGTGATATATTGGTCTAGTGTTCAATCAATTATTAAACTAACCAGGTGAAAAAAAAATATATATATATATATATATATATATATATATATATATATATTAAAATTTCTCCTAGTCATTTGGACGTATTTGACCATAACGGAAGAATATAAGGGCGAGTCTCTGTGCATTAACGCGCTAACTGAAAAAATATTGTGCAGATGAAAGTAATTTTTTTTGCGCTAAATTTGTAGGACAGTTTACCGTACTATCGCTTCTATAAATCAATTATCCATATCTTATAAAATTAATGTCCATACCGAAAAATATGTACTTTCTTTAAACATTTTTATTTTCTACATTTGTGTACCGCGAGCACTATAACTTCTTCAGAAGCAATATTCCATCAATTTACGAAATAAAAAAAAATATTATTATTATTATTAAATTAAGAAGACGTCGATGAAAGAAAACTGTTTATTCACCTCAATTAACAGAAGCTGAGACGACGCGATGACAACAACAACAACAACAGCACACTGTGGCAACAGGCACCACAAAGAACTAAAATTGAAATTTACTGTAAATGAATATTTTAACACCTTTTAATATATTTTATTATTTTAAGAAATATTTCTTTTTATTTTATGCTATATGTGGTATAATTTTTGATTAACATTTTGATATAAAACAGAACCATTAGAATATTGTACAACGTATAATGTTTCAATGAAGCGGTAAAGCACTGGCACCATCGTCTGGTTAATATCACTTCGATAGAATTAGTAATACCTTGTCATTATTTGTAAGCAATTAGGTAGATTTAATTAATATATATAAACTAGCTTTACCTACCCTGCCCGCTTTGCCGTTCGTGTGATTTTAGATGAAATATTATTTTTATTTTTTGGACTTTATTAAATTTAAATGAAATTAAAAATATTTTAATTATATAAAAATTGATTTTTTTTGTGGTTTTCAATGCTCTTTGGTACATTTTTTGTTGGTCCTTAATTGACCGTATGTGAAAAGCATTCCTAAATTAAACCACAAACTTGAAGTGACTGACCTGGTGATTTGTTAATGGTCATAGCAAATGCTAGACGTATGTAAATTGTATATTCTTTTAAAATTAAAGGTCATATCTGACGGAATTGATTGGGAAATAGAAACGGAAAATGATTGGTACCCCAATTTTTAGTTGATGAATATGTCTAATGAATTTACAAATCCTGTGGGATAATTCACCACTGCGTCGTGATTATAACACAATCAATTGATTTGTATGCAACAAAATTTTTATTTTTAATGACAATATTTATATCATTAACGTTTTTTTATGCCAATATTGCTCGTCCACTTAACCAATAGTGATTTTTCAATTGTTGTACCATCTTTGGGTATACACTTTCAATTAATTCTTCTTTTCATACTTTTAAAATACAAAAATTTTGTGGAAATGTAATTAAACCAATATCAATTTTTCCATTTTCAATGATTAATAATTGTTACAGTAAACGTTACAGCTGATCCATCGTTTTATTTATTTCTAAAGAAATCTATTCTGAGAGTATACATGTAAGGTAACGACCAGGCACCTGGCTTAGTTATAAAAATGCTGACTCTTTACAACGTGCCTTTAGATTTGCAACGTGCCACTTAATTGTCATCAGCGCGGTATGAAGTTGCACGAGGACCCCAACATAATTACAAAAAATTAGATTATATTATTTTGTTTACTGTAAATTTGTTAACATAAAAAATTTGCTTACTGCAAATTTTTGAATATGGAAATTTTTGTTAAAATTTAGTTTAAAATAAAGATTAAATTAAAAGAAAAAAAAAATTTTAAAAATTCAAAAAAAACTTTAGACAAATTTTAATTAAAAATAATTTTTGCAGGATTTTTTTTTTTTGAAGTTATCCTGTAGATTTAGAACGAGCCATATCGATTAGTAGAGCCTTCCTTTCGACCTTTTTTCCACCAAACTTAAAATATTGGTACATCATTTTTTATTGTAATGGTTTTGTTGCTCTCGAATTAAATACACAATCGTAGGAAATTCTCCCATTTAGCGTCAACTTGCGTGACAACGACTATGATAATCGACACTTACTTATACACAATCAACTTTCCAACCACCCCATACTTTTTCTTTCCATTAACGCTGGATCGCGGATAAATTTAAATTTTTGTAAATTTAATATCGTTATTACAGCGCCATCTATCATGAATCGAAAAAATGTTGTATAAAAATCCTACTTTTTTTAAGCTGTAGAATCCGAATCTTCAATAAAAAATAAGGGTTCCTATTTTAAATTCAAGGTTACCCCCGTCCCATTTACTAGGAGGGGAGGAGGGGTACCAACTTTAGCATTAATATGTGTCCCCTCCGGAATGATTAAATTTGGATAATGGACATTTTTTTCGTAGAGTGCTTATTTTCCGAGATATTTGAAAGTTTTAGCTTAAAAAAATCACCCAGTATAGAACAATATCATGTAGTTGTAGTACTAGCGAATTACTGTTTAGCCTCCGAAATTCGATTCTTTCATATTTTTCATCTATATTTCATTCTCAGAACTAACTTTTCGTGTTAACGAATTTTTTTATATTTTTACGTTGTTTTCTATTGTAATGGTTTTATTGTGATTGCTGTGACCGTACATTGGTCTATTTTCGGTACTCTCGAATTAAATACACAATCGTAGGAAATTCTCTGATGTAAAAAATTCATTCGGAAATCCATTGTTTTATTTATTTGTTTATTTCTAAAGAAATCTATTTTGGGAGTACAAGCATGATTACAAATTAATATCGGACATTCAATTTAAAACAAAGATTAAATTAAAAAAAAAAATTTAAACATAAAAAGTTAAACAAAATTGGACAGAGCCATCAAGATTAAAAGAGCCTTCCTATTCGAGTTTTTTTCCACTAAACATTTGAACCATGAGCTTTTTTAATGTTTTTCTACAGAAAAATAAAGAAAAGTTCAAACTGTTCAAAATAGGATCCAAGAAAACCCTTAAAACTGTGTGAAAATCGACTTGGGAGAAATTAATAAATAATGAGTTTTTTTAAACGTTGTTGTTGTATTATGTCATGGTTTGAAATCAAAATATGGGTCTCTTTCCATTCTCTTTCTAAAAACACGATTGCACCGGAGGATATTTTTATTTTTATTATTTATAAATGTTGCTTAGTCAGTCACCACCTAAATGTGGTGTAAAGGCACGCGGGATGCAATCATTTTGAGTCACAGATATGTATAATTAAGTGATTAACGCTAATATGAGTGACGAGTAACCCGGGTATCTTTTGCACTTTTGAACGTTTATTTTTAAATGTTTCAGTCACAATAAAAACTTTAAATATTATGAGAACTTCTAGTTCAATTGACAGATTACGACCACACTTAAAAATGAGAAATTTGACAACTTGAACAGACGTGGAAAAAATTAATTTCCATACAAAATGCATCTAGGTACTAATCAATCAAATCAAGATATTTTTTCTTCACTCACACAAGGATTAAAAAATTATAGAACCAAGATTTTGTAATTGCAACATTTTGTAGTTGCAAAATTAATAAAAAACGCTATATTTTGTTAATGCAACATTTTGAAATGGAATATTTTATATTGATCTCAGAAAAATTATTTCACGTATCGAATTTCAACAAAATCTGTTAAAAAATGGAAAATTCCATCCCTATTAGCCATTTTCTAGAACTGTATCGGAAACTCATTTTTGAATTTTGTCAAAAAATCATTTTTTTTTTTTTTTATTTTTTTTTAAGAAATCTTTATTTCTGTATAATATTACAACTAATCATATGGATTATCTAGTAATTGTTTTATAAGTTAGGCTCAAGGAACCACGAATTCTAAACGCTTTGTTCTTTTTAGGCTTTGGTCCATTGGTGCGATCGCACCAGGTTCCGCAGCTCCTCGTTGTCATGCTGCTGCAGTCGTAGTTCATGACTCCTTGCAAATTTTTTATTTCATCGCTGACGTATTCCATGTTTAAGTCTCGATGGAGATTGTCATTTGTAATGTACCAAGGAGCATTCACAATGCTACATAGTACTTTGTTTTGAAATGTTTGAATGATCTTCACTGTAGTTTTTCTTGCGCAGCCCCAAAGCTGAATGCCATACGTCCAGATAGGTTTAAGGATTTGTTTATATAATAGCAGTTTGTTGTGCGTTGTCAGTTTGGAGTTTCTTCCAATAAACCAATGCATTTTTCTGAATTTTAAATTCAGTTCTTGCCTTTTCTTTTTAACATGCGCTTTCATACTGTTAAAGTTAGCCGAAAGTTTCCAGCCGAAAGATAATGCAGATAGTGTCTTGAATACAGCAAAAAACAGTCATAAACTAGAATTTAGGATGAATTTAGGATCGGGTTATATCCTTCGGGTGAAGGAGAAATTATTTCAGTTTATAGAAATTTAAAAACCGATAGGAGCGAGAGTATAAAGAGAGTTTAACTTTCTGTTGAATCAGTCAAGACACTATCTGCATTATCTTTCGGCTGGCAAATGTCGGCTAACTTTAACAAGGTTGCACTTTCCACCTGAGTTTAGAGTCTAGCATCATGCCGAGGTACTTAGCATTATCAGAATATGGAATTTGTTGTGAATTCAGTCTAATCGGAATATATTCTAATTTCGTATTTGTAAAGTTGGCATGTGTTGATTTCGATTCGTTAAGTATTATTCTCCATTGTTTTGTCCAGTTATTTACTATATCAACAGCATTTTGTACTTTTCTTGTGAACTCAACGAAACTAGCATTGGAGGTCACAACACCTGTGTCATCAGCAAACATTCCTATTGTAGCTTCTTCTATATTTGGTAGATCATTTGTATACATAATACGGGGCTTAAATCATTGCCTTGTGGAAGCCTTGCCAATATTTTCTTCAGTTTAGAGTATTCCCCTTCCTGTCTCACCTGGAAGTAACGGTCGTTGATGTAAGACTTTAGCAATCCAAAATGTTGTTTTGGCAAATCTCGTTGGAGCTTAAATTCTAGACCACGGCCAAACCTTATGAAATGCTTGGTCTGCGTCTAAGGATATTGCTGAACATTATACTTCCTTTTTTTCCAGCGCCTTCTCAATAGTATCAGTAATCGTATGTACCTGTTCTATCGTTGAGTGCCTTTCTCGAAACCCGATTTGATGTTCTGGTGTAAGATTTCTGCTCTCTATAATTGGCTTTAATCTCTTGAGAAACAATCTCTCGAAAAGTTTTGATGTTGTTGTTAACAAAGAAATAGTCCTATACGATGTTTTGTCATTTAGTGATTTATTAGAATTTGGAATCATTATGATTTCCGCTACTTTCCACTGTCTTGGAACATAACATAATCTAACGATAGCATTGATTATGTGCTGTAGTTTCCTTTGTGCTTTTTCTGGTAAAGCTTTGATTATTTGCCCCGTTATCAAGTCGTATCCAGGGGCTCTTTTATTTTTGAGATTTTTTATTTCTTGTTTGATTTCTTTCAGAGTAACTGCTAGCACAGATTCCTCTACTTTGCTTATAGGTGTTTGATATTCATTATACGCTTGTCCTGTTGGTGGTTTGAAGGTATTTTCTAGGTATTCGGTAACCATTCTAATGGGTGGCACTTGCATTTTAGGCCTTTTTAAACCTTTGGTGGCTTTCCACAGGGAATAGTCTGTGTCAAGTTTACCTGTCAGATTACTTAGGAAGCTTGCAACTGACTCATTCTGAATCTCCTTTAAGTAGTTTAAGTTTGTTGCAGAAGCTTGTTTCGACTCCATGGTCTTAACATTCATTTTCCTTCCCTGTGAGTATTTTTCATTGTTTTTGTTCCATGGTAACGTATTATTTCATCTGATCGCAATGCCACCTGTATACGAACACGCGTCATTTGTTGTACTAAAATATTTTCCACCGTGTGGATGTGGTTTTTTAAATTCTCGTGTTTCTCTCTACCATAAGGCCGCGTGATCGTCAATTAAATGAGTGTGTGGTTATTAAATATATGATACATTACCCACAATAAACAAGAAAATTGAATTGTTAAACAAAGAAAATTAGCTGTGTGTTTGCATAATTTATGCTTCCTATGTATTAATACTCTAAGAATTGAAAAATCATTTTATAGAAATAGATTTCCAATCTTTTATCATGATATGCCACAGGAGGTAGAAAACATAAATAAAATAGCTAAGTTTAGCGATTATTCTCTTTTTGATAAATTCCTTAACGTCAAAGATTTTGTATTTAAATTTAAGATGACGATGCCCAATTCATTTACGTTTAAAGAAATCCACTGGGAAACTTTTCAAGAAAAATTTCATTTCGTTGTTTTCTGATCCCGGTTGAATATAAGAGAGATGCTCATATTACAGCAAAGACAAGAAGGAATTGCACCTATTAATGATTTTGCGTTGGAAATGGATTCAAGAAACAATCGATTGACTGAGTACCAATATTATGTCACACAAGTTCAGAAATATAGAAAAATTATGGAAAGCGTGCTCTAAGCTCGAGTGTCGCTGGATAAAGTTTGAGTGCAGGACCCAAGGAAGCATGACAGTTTTAATTTTTTTTCCTTGGAATGAAAAGGTTTAGGACATACACATCCGTTACACATGCGGTTCACATCGAGAATTCGAACCTATAAAGTTGTGGTATTACCCTATTTATTCCGCAAAGCAAAAGTTAATGGATATAATCATCGCAGATATGCTCGAAAAGGATGTAATAGTAGAAAGCAATAGTCCATTGAGCTACCCCGCAATTCCGGTAAAAAGTCCAACAGTCTAATTTCTAGTGACGAAAAAGCATGCATATTCTGCACCACATATACGAGTATAGGGTATACTTGGAAGTCTAAGCGACACAAAGTTTATTACTAGCTTACACTTTAACGATGCCTTTTGGCAAATTCTTTTGGCAAAAGGGTCTAAAGTGAAAACATCATTTAATATTCTGAGTATTAATCTTTATCACTTTAAAGTTATGTCTTTCGTCTTTGACAAGGCAGTTGCTGTTATTTGTCGGTTAATGAGTATAGTTATTCAACATGGCAAGAGGCATGTATTAATGAGGCTGTGTATTAATTTATCTTGACGATTCATTAATCGTACGAGTACCACCATCTTTTTCGCAACATATTTCTTTCTACGTGCAGTAGTCCAAAAATTGACGGATGCCGGTCTTACAATAAACCTGCAGAAAAGTTTCTTTGCAATGAAACAGATTATTTGGGTTCCAGGAGAATAATAGGAGAAAACGGTTTGCAAATAGATCCTTCTAAGATCGAAACAATAGTGAAGTTCCCTTCACTATCCTCCATAAGGCAAGTACTCTGTTTTCTGGGCAAGGCTGGGTGGTACCGGATATTTATTTGTAACTTTTCCGAAGTAGCTTCTCTTATCTCATCTTTGCTGAAAAAGAACATCAAATTTGAATGAAATGAGGAAGCACAACATTCGTTTGAAGATATAAACCATTTGTTAATTATACCGCGTTAGAATTGGAATGCTGGGCCGCTTAAGCTGTGATACGATTTTCAGATCAAACATGAAAAAGGGGAAAATAATGTTGTTCTGGATACCTTATCGAGGATTTGCTGCGATATCCAGACTGAATTGATCAAACATACTAATTCTACTCCTCGCTTCTTGAGTATTGATGAAGCAGAAGTTAGTTTCCACGATCAATTTAATTAAAATTAATAATTTTACTTACTTACTTTACTTTTTACTTTTAATTTTACATAATTCTATTTCAATAAAAATTTAAATCCATGTCCGACAAATGCTTGCTTGAAAGAGGCCAGCTCGGACCATTATTACTATCGTCTGACCCATACAATTGCTTTAAAATTTGTCTAAGAAGTTTACCGTGGATTTCTCTACAATAAAAAACTCAATTTATGTCCGATAAATGTTTGTAAGAAGCCAGCTCGAAACTTTAGTACTTCTATCATCTGTCCCATACGAGTTTTTTCAAATTTTTTAATAAGTTATATAAAGGATCCAAACGATTGTTTTTAAATTGGCCTTTAAACTATGTTAAGGATTATACTTCACTTGGAATATGCTTGTTTGGACCATTAGCTTGATAACATATTCAATTTGAAAATTGTATTTTAAGTTTTACCAATTTTTTTTTTTTTTTGTATGCATATTTAGGCATATGAGAAGGTATATTTAAAGCACGAGAATCGGAAACTTAAGGGCAAATTTTACTTAACCCAGAAACGACCATTGTTCTATAAATGGTACACCAACTTTGTGGGTTTTTCCTTTAAAATGTTTTCCTTACAAACACAAACAGTAAAAAGTTCATTGCGCAAGTTATTTAGTTGTGCTTGACAATGTAACACGTGTAGATCTAAAAATCATCATCATCATTAGTCTATCAATTTTAGTCCAATTTTCACAATATTTTATGTTGCAAACTATTCTAACAGATTATTTTTGATCATTTCAAATATCAGCGAACGAAATTATTTCACCACGTTGAATTCGATCTTCAAGGTCTTTAAATTAAACGGGCCTTATAACACTACACAATTTTCGTTAATTTTACTTAAACTAGGCAAGAACATTATTATTTTGTGTAACTTTTAAAATATGTAGTTTTTAGTTTAATAATTATAAAAAGTAAAAAAAAATTTAATATTTTAATATTACTTTAACCGGCTAACTTGGCAAATTTCACGTTAACTTTAATCTTACATATTTGAAATTGGTTAAATTTAGTTTCAATGTATTTATACAATTTTATACTTTATCACACATAATTTTTAATCTTTTCCTATATATTTCAATCATTAAAATTAAAACTTTTTTGCTAATTATTTTACGATTGAGTTATATTTTAAATAGGTCCCGTTTTAAGAATTAGCGACCGAATTTTTTCACAACATCAACTTGACTAATCATCCTCTCCAAAAAAAAAATAATAATTTCCAATGTTATAAATCTATAAAATCCCGTTGATCTCAAGTCAATAGAATTTCGTTCGTAGTACAACAATTTAAATTTTCAGGGGTGAACAATCGAATTTTGTATGATGCCGTAAACACCGAAACTGAATATCATCACTGTAACGATAAATCGTAACAGCGCCTACATTTCAAATTATTTTCATATAGCTTTCGTCGCAATGTCATCGTTGATATCTTTATCCCTTCTTCACTAAGGTACCTTTGTAGCTCGCTCGTCGTTGCTCTGGGCTTTTCTAAGGCCGATTAAATAATTTTCCAGTCTGTTCTGGGCTTTGCCTTTTAGATCCCCTTACAGTTTCTTCTCTTGGTATCATATAAAATGTACCCCCAGATTGAAGAATTTTTGCCAAATTACTACTGATGAGCAAGAAACTTTTTCTATTTTGGCAATCTCGCGGTATGAATGGTTTTTTGTTTTTAATAATGCTAATAAACCCAAGTTTTTAACCAAATGATAAAATTCACTCAACGTAGATTATTTCTTACTTAAGCTCAGTCACAAAATTTATAAAAACACCTTGTCAAACCGCGCGTCAAATATAAAATGAGAGGGTAAACTAAAAGTAAAATATGCATGCTATTTATCTTTTTAGTCCTTTTCCCTTGGTAAGTCCATGGTAATAATTTAATTGCGACCTTTTAAGAATGTCGTAAAATAATCTTAAACCAATAACAGATGTGATCCTAAATGCATTTTATTATTTTGAAATATTTTAAAATATAAAACAATAGCAGAAATTAGGAGTTTCTATGTTATTTTTCCTAGGCCATTAACACTCAATGAAATTATTAGTATTCTATAGGAAGATTCAGATGACGAGAACAACGATGCAGTAGATATCACTATTTCTCCTCCGACTTTCATCCATAATTGTTGAACTGATGAGGATTCAGGAGAGGAAAATTAGGCCAATTTAGACAATTTGCTGGGATCATTATTAAATACCCAGGCTGAAATGCATCATAGGTGCGATGAATCCGATTGGTCTGAGTCTGATGATATACCATTATCAAATTTGAAATCGATGGTCCAAGAACTATCCATATCAAAGAAAAAAGACGGAACAGAAATTATACATAGAAGAAAATAGATTAACCTTCGAAATGTAACAATTTTAGACCAAGTGCCGCTCATGAAAATTTATCGTCTCTTGAAATATTTAATTTGTTCTTTAAAACTAAAAATACCGACATTTCATGTATACCTAATCCTACCATGAGCGGTCAAATGACCGCTTTAAAAAACATGTATTTTAGTAAAGTAGACTAGATATAATATAATTTGTTTTCGGAAATTAAACAATAAAAAAAGTTGTAAACATTGTAAAATATTTTGTTTGTATATTTTAGGAAAAGATAATAAGCCACATGATGATAAAGTAACTTTGTATGCGAGAAATTTTAAACGAAATTTTTAAAACGGTCATTTGACCCGTGCATGGTCTTTTTAGTGTTAATGATGAACTTTATAACCTAATATTAGTCAACACCAATAAATACATAAATTCAAAAAATACGCCAGCCAATGGCTGGTGCTACACGAGATTTTAATTTGTGGTTTCAAACTAAGGCGCAATAGATTTTTTATTGTTAATTTAAACCTTTATATTAAATAAAAACACCAAATTTTTTGTATTGTTTTATTCTATTCTCTCGAAAATAAAATTTAAACAAAAATCTACATCTCAAAAATGCCCTTAAATTTTTTTATTTTCATTTCTATTTTTGTCATTTCGGATTCACGGACAAAAATTTTATATCGCACAATTTTTGTCCGTGAATCCGAAATGACAAAAATAGAAATGAAAATAAAAAAATTTAAGGGCATTTTTGAGATGTAGATTTTTGTTTAAATTTTATTTTCGAGAGAACAGAATAAAATAATACAAAAAATTAGGTGTTTTCATTTAATATAAAGGTTTAAATTAACAATAAAAAATCTATTACGACTTAGTTTGAAACCAGAAATTAAAATCTCGTGTAGCACCAGCCAATGTCAGCCTAGAGGAAATAAAAGCGTCTTTGGGATTCTAGTTTTGAGTGGATATAATATTCTACCTCGGCGACACTTGTATTGTGGCACAGAGAGTGAGGTACATTGTGAAATGGTTGCTAAAACAATGCCTCGAAACAGATTCTCCTTTCTAATAAGTAATTTACACGTATGTGATAACTCAAATTTAGACCCAAATGATAAATTTGCTATAGTTCGTCCACTATTTAGCCACCTTAGCAGAAAGTTTTTAGAGCATGCACCCGTGAAGGACAGTTAGAGCATCGACGAGGCAATGGTCCCGTATTATGAGCGGGACGGCGCGAAGCATTTTATTAGAGGAAAACCGATTAGATGGGATTATAAATTATGGGTTGAAGCGACGATCCGAGGATACATAGTCTGGTTCGACCCTTATCAAGGAGCAGATAAATAAAAGACGGGATACGAAGATATGAATTTAGGCACTAAAGTTGTATTGCAATTTTGTGACACATTACAATTCCGGAATCTAAATATTTGCTATTCATTGTTTTTCGCCAATATTTTCTCCAGTATCGAGTTATTTGAAGAGCTAAATAAAAGAAATTTGAACGGAACATAAACATTCAGAGAAAATCGTTTATTCAACTGCCCTCTTCGTAATATTAAAATTTTTAACAAGGCGGATCGCGGATCTTTTGAATACAGCTTCTATATAGAAGAAAACATGGTAGTCTGTAAATGGAATGAAAACAGTGTGGTGATAATTGGATAAAATTCCATCCCGGTGTATCATACAAATTTGGTGAAAATATATTCCAGTAAAGAAAAAGAAAAGATGCAATTGTTGCAACCGGGACTGATACATAAGTATAATAAAGGTGTTGATTGGTCCGATCAAACCATGAGCTTATACCGAACTTCCATTAGAGGGAAAAGTGGTACTTTCCTTTGATCGCCCACAGCGTCAATAGGACGGTGACAAATGCTTGGCAGTTACATAGGAAAATGGGCGGAACATTAAATATCTTAACTTTTCGTCGTATGATAGCCATTTCAATTGTGAAGTAACAGCAGAAGTGCCACACTTTAGGTAAGCAGTGACATTCTATCATTGAAAGCAATGATTCCAGATACGATAGGTGTGATCATTGGATTCACCCTTAGCTTTCTAGAATAAGATGCCGGTTGTGCCATAAGCAGGTAATTCTTTCAGCCGTTCGGTTAGCACGTAATACTAAATGGGGTTGCACCATTTTGGCATCGAATAAAATCCGATAAAACTTGTATAAATCAACAACAAACGGGATCGAAACTGTTGATGATAAATCCCATACTTGTAACAAGCTTTACTGCAAAGACTTCGTTAAAATCTGCATTAAGAAATACTTTACGTATTTACCACTTTGGAGCACAATATTTTTAAGATATTATGGAAAGTAACAGAGGCAATGCTATTGCCGAAAATTGGTTCAATATTCTTAAAAATAATTTAATTAAGTGTCCCAACCAAAAGATTGGTCGATTTTTCGCCAATATTAAGAAAAAAACGTAAATGCTTTTCAATCCTATTGAAATAATGCCAGATTTTTCACCGAGAAAACGAAAAGCAACATCAAAATACAAGGCGTCAACTGCAGCAATACTAAATTCGGAAGTTTCGACTCAAGAAAAAGGAAATCGTAAATCTAAAACGAGTCTGGAGGAAAAAGATCCTTCTGTATCTTGTTCAGAAACATCTTTAACAAAAATAACAACCCAAGACGAGGTAGATCCTAAAAAATTTAATCTACAAGAGCGTTGGAAGAAAAAACAACCACGACAAAGCAAATATTCTGGCAGAGTAGCATTGAGTCGATACATAACACCAAAACATGTGACAAGTGTAAATAATTCGTACATAAACAATATGGTGCAAAATGGGTTTAATGTAAAATTATTTCGATTTAACTTTCACAATTTATGGGAAACTACTTTAACAAGTGATTGCTACAGTAGCCTTAACGGATCCTCATTTCAGACGGCGGAACTAGTTTATGATGCGTATAATTAAAAATTATGGCTAGTGAAATGCGATACCAAATTATGAACAAAAGAAAACACCGCGAAGTAATAAAATGTCACAATAAAAGTAAAGTTTATATTCCAACAATAGTAAATGGATCTCATTTTGTCTTAACTATTATTGATTTTGAGGTTGAAACAGTAACAACTTACGACCCATGTGTTTATAAAAAGAACCCAAAACTTTATCAACGAGCTACGACGAGCTTGGGGTGATACTGTTCAGACTAAATTTAAAACTGAACCATCGTACAATTTCGCAGCACAGAGGGACGGATATAATTGTGGTGCTCTGGTTTTGTATGCCGTAGACTGCATACGCAATAATGTGTTCTGGGATGATATTCACTATTCCGATGATGAATTGTATATAAAAGGAATGGATGAATATCGACTGAATTTAAAATTTGTTCTAGCTCAAAACTCAGAGTCAATTTCCGAAAATTGTTTGCTTCGTTTTGAATAGGGAATCCAAGTCGGTTCTACCCGACTTCGTGTAGTTGTGCAATTACTCACCCCAGAGACACCCGAAACCGTCGGGCAGTGCCGCAAACAACCGAAACCGACAACCCTCCCATGCATCTGAACGAAAATGGAAAAAAACATAAACGTATGTACTAGGGAATCCAATTACCCGACTAGGGAATCCAATTACCCGAATTTCGGTTACCCGATTTTCGGTTTCGTTTTTTTACCATTACTCCGCCGGTTTCTACAAACCTACGTTGTATGTTTTTTCCATTTTCGTTAAGATGCATAGGAGGGTTGTCGGTTTCGGTTGTTTGCGGCATTGCCCGAAGTTTTCGGGTGTCTCTGGGGGGTAAGTAATTGCCCAACTACACGAAATCGGGTAGAACCGACTTGGATTCCCTAGTCTTGAAGTTATAAAAAAAGAAGAAATTATAGTACAATGCCAAAAATGCAAGCGAAAGATTCACAATAAGTGTAATAACGTTAACCAAGAGTGAAAAATTAACCTTAAAAATAAAAATGTAATATTTCTGAAAAAATGTCTTAATTATTATTAAAATAACCAATTCCAGATACTCCAGACATATTATGGTAAGTAGAATTTATTAGAACTTTATTAAACTTGCTGAGTAGATAAACTTAAGATAGACACGCTTCCATTATCAAAGAAACCGATGCCAAAATCCTGCAACCCCGTTTAGTATTTCGTGCAAACCGAACGGCTTAAAAATTATGGGGTGGTATGCATTCCAAGCACCATTAGGGTAGGTAGAATTCATTAGGACTTTTTGAAACTTATAAGTATACTTAACATATAACATTATGGTCTGTTAGTTTTTGTTTGTATTTAAGAAAATCAATTTGGAATCAATATATTTGAAATATGGTTAAATTTCATTTGTAGGCAAACTTTTTTGTGGGATCTGTTCAATATCCCGAATCGCAAAATCCCGAATTATCAAAATCCAAAACACCACCGACAAAAGTCGGGATTTTTTTAATATTATTAAATTTTAAATTCCGTTTTTTATCTTCATTTTTATTAAGAACTCGGTCGTTTTTTGGTCGATTTTAGTTAAATTTATGTTATCGGATATAATTTGCATTTTAATGTGAATTATTCTAGAATTTTTGGAATTGGGCTTGCTTAATTGAACTTGGCTATTCCACAACCAATAATTGTAAAATTTAATTTACAAAATTGAATTTGT
This sequence comes from Nephrotoma appendiculata, assembly GCA_947310385.1. Classification (NCBI taxonomy): domain Eukaryota; kingdom Metazoa; phylum Arthropoda; class Insecta; order Diptera; family Tipulidae; genus Nephrotoma; species Nephrotoma appendiculata. The sequence continues at coordinate 76,247,577 of OX371225.1, forward strand.
ATCTGTCTTTAAATAAAATATATTTTTGGTCGTGCTGAAAAGAACGTTTGGGTTTTTGATGAAATATTTAATGATAAAATAAATAAAATTAAGCGCTATTTATGTAACTTAATAGTATGAACAATATTTTTTAAATAATTAACCTTTTCAGTATTGTTTCTATTTACAATACCATTTAAAATTCTGCTGTTTTTTCACATGTTTTAAATAGTGGGACGCGTTCATCAGCTTTCCATTTTCAATGCGTGTTTTGCATATCATCATCTCTTGTGTCAATTCTTCGATTAACTTATAGACCCCAACATGAGGTCTTCCGATTACTACTTTTTAGTTGGTTGTGCCAAGCCTCAACTGAATTTTGTGTTCTAGGAAAATTATCACCATGGTTCTGGGAAATAGTCCAGAACTTTGGACTGTATTGGGGTCTTCCTTGGTATCCATGAACACATCCTATATAATTTGTTTGGAACCATTTGGCAATTCGCTTGGCATCTGGAAAAAAAAATTATTTTATAATCGCTTAAAAATACTTGGAAACTTCTTCAGAAAGTACGAAGGCTAAGCTTTTCAACATTAGAATTTGCATGTTAAAAGATTTATCGTTTCCAGATTTATTCTGAAGTGTTCAGATTGTACTTTTCTCCATAATATTTGCCCGAAATGGAAATGGCATCCTTTGTATTCAGCTAATGGAAGATATATTTTAGCTGCAGCATAAGCCAGCATTCAGCCTCTGCTAGCAATTTCAAAGATGTTTTTGTTCCTCTTCGTCAATAAAGTTTAGCGTTTCCGGAATGGAAATTTTATTTAAACATTCCGGCTCTTTCAGTGTTGTGGTCTTCACTCGAGCAATGTTTAGTTTTGGTGCTCTGTTTGAAGGTAAATGTAATCTACAATCGGGGTCGCATTCAACAATACTTTCTTTTATTATTTGTGAAGGTCGTAGCCCTGGTACTTCTGTCAACTTTTTTTACTGTTTCATTTGCCTTAAAAACATCTTTTTCAAAAGCTTCCGGAGCGTGATTATGATCTGATGATCCCTTTTTTAGTTCATGTTTTCCTTCTTTTAGTGTTGTTGTGGTTCTTCCTTTATACAATAGGTTTTTCCGTTGATCGCAACACCATCGATAAATTTGATTCTTGTTCATCTTTTCGAGATGGTATTAAGCGTAACCATCAATAATCGTTTTGACCAATGAGATATTCATTTTGCTCCTTTAATTTTTTATTTTTTTGCTTTATTTTTATTTGTTATAGGCGTCTTATTTAATATTTTTTTATAATTTTAAAAATTAAAATATTTCACACAAATTTTTTTACTAAACTAAAACAACACTTATTCACTGATTTAATAAAATTTATTTTCTCACAATTGGAACTCCATAGGCCGTATCGATAATACGGTTTTCAAAATGCTAATGTCAGAAAACCAAAAGCACTCCATATTTATAAAAAAAGCCCCCAGAGGGCTAAGCGGGGGGGGGGGGGGAGGAGATCGCAGCGACGAGTTACCGAAGCCGTTAGCCTCTACAATTCTTGCATTTCAAAATGTTACATTAACAATATATTACTTTTTTTATTAAACTAATAGAGAAAGTATTGTTGAATGCGGCAAAATATGAATTCAGGCGCCCGCGAGTTGGCCGGCCGGCTCGCAAATTGGGCTTTTGAAAATAGGGCTTTTGAAAATCGGGATTTTGAAAGTCGGGATTTTGAAAGACGGATTTTTGAGCGTCGAGATTTTGTGATTCGGGATTTTGAAATTTGGGCAAAAGAGCCCAACCCTATTTTTATACTATATGATTACATTACACATACCACCAACACAAAAAAAAATATTTTGAATTTTAGGATAAATTTAGTATAAACTTCACATCGGTCGTCTGAAATTGATTTCGATAGAAATAAAGCTCATCTAAAAATAAGTCATTTTTACAAGAGCTACATAATTTATTTAAAGAAATCTTTATAGTGAAGTTTAAATGTCATGCGGAGAAAAGAAACGAATTAAGAATTTCGGATGTCATAATCAAAGACTAAATAGATTCGTGTTTAGTTTATTACCAATTTAACTAACTACAAAATGATAGATATCAGTTTATGTAAGACCTACGCAATAATTAAGGTTGGTTGTCAATTAGTGATGTGACATACATTATAATGCACAGGCGAACAGTGACTTACGTCGTGCGACAAATACAATCATATCTTCTTTCCCTTTCTCTCTAATCACCAATAATCATCATATAATCAAAATCATTATCATATACGCTGTTGATTGATCAATAAACTTCATAAATTTGTGTACCCAATTGATTAACCACCATTATCTTATTAAAAACTAAAACAAATTTTTTTTTTAAATATATTTATTTATTTATTATATATTTCTGTGCTTTGAATAATAATTATTATATAAATAATAAAAATATCTATTTGTTTTAAATTTTAGACAATAAATTATTTATATTAAATAAACCTTAAAGCTTAATGTTGTGTATAGTGTAAAGATGTTGGCTTATAAAATTAGCAGTTTTGTTTCAATTTTTATTTAAAAGATGATTATTCCAATTATGACGATATGGCAATTATATAAGGTGACCACAATACATACGTAACATTGTAACATAATGAGATTCGTATGGGGCCGACCCCCTTAACAAATCGTACACAAAATATTCAGATGACCTACGTGTAACGTTAAATGCAATTTTGAAAAGCATACGTGAATATTTAAGATATTAAATGAGGTAATATGCAAATATATATATATATATATAAATATTATATTTTGGAAAGTTTGCCGCATATACAACAGGCACGCAGATAACAATAGGGTTTGAGTCATTTTTATCATTTACCACTAAATATATATATTTTTTATGACCATCTATATAATAAGACGGTGACATCATTTTGCAAGAAATTATTATTTATCCTCAATTTATATCCAACAGCAATGTATGACACGTGATTTTTCTGTAATCTGTGTTATATTAAATATTATATATGCCAGTTGTGCGCGAGAGGCAGAGAGACATTTTTAAGATAGCACCAAAGTGCTAATTATACAAAGTTGCTGTTAAGTATATTTTGTGCGAACGCTGCTAACAAAATTAGTTTAACCCCCGTTGATTGACTACAAATTGTATACACACATATATACTGAGATGCGGTGCTCGCCGAGCGTTTTAGACCCGGCTGCGTACTTAGTCACAACAAATTATAAGTATTTCCGGAACTTGTACCGCTTATCAAAAAACAATTCGATTAATAAGAAATTTATTATTAATAACTGATTGCTAATTTTGATAATCCCGATTTTTATTGTTCTGCGTGGCTTAATTGGCTTTAGGTAGAAATTGTGTATCTTATCGGTGATATGTGATAAGGCGATGATGAATAAATTTCGGAACCAAACCAATTCTTATAATATATGATCTAATCTCTAATTCGTATAAATAGTACCACCCGCACATTTTATATTTCGACCGAATTGCCTGACAAATCGTTAATTACACCACCATCAGTTTATATATTTTACAACGATTATGATTATTTAACGATTAACCAGCAGTCAAACATATTTGAATGTTTTTTTTTGTTCGGTTCTTCGGCAACGTATAATAATTAAAAAATTAAACAACCAAATCAATATTTAATACGATTTGTTGTTGTGCCTCTCTATAATAATTATATATTTATTTGGTTAATAATTATTACATATTTTTGTTTATTTATTTATTTATTTGGTTTATATTCACATATTTATGTTGCATATTGGCAACAGCGCTATTTTCGTATTGTAGACTAATTCCGAAAGAAAATTTATTTAGCGAAGACAACTTTCCATTCATAACGTTCGATGTCCACATGCTAACATATAATATTGTATATTGTAATGTATGTCGGATTTAATGTTAATAATATTTTAAGAGATCCGTCCATAAATTAGAGTTAATTTTGTTTGAAATTTTAATCTAATTTAGGTTTAATGTATCCAAAAAATTAACACCTATCGAGACGAAATTTAGAGAACTGTGAAAAACGATTAGAATACACAATCATTTGTGTGAGATCACGCTAATGTATATTTTAGAATTGAACAAATTAGAGCTAAAATTCTTGATTCGGTTGACGCAATTTAGCACAAATTTTCACAATACGGAAATTTTATTAAAATCCGTTAATAAAAGGGTTAAAACCACAAATAGCGTAGATAACGTGCTTACATTGAAATGAATTGCGTTCGATTATGATGATATTTACTTGGCCATACATGCTACTTACAAGTTCCATAAAATTGAAGAAATTTTCCAATTTCATTTAATAGATTCTAGAGGTGTTTAGGGTCGGATAGCTCAGCCAAAATCGTATATGTGTATTGAACGGCGACATTTTTACGTTTACGGCTAGCTATCCGAGACATTTTCATGGGTTCTCGTAGTGAGGATGTGTAGTAAAGACCTTTTCTTAGATGATAATTTTCACCAAGGTTTACAAAATTAAAAATTTCTTCATTACTTGTTTTTATCTCAATTAATTGGAAATTTTGGCATTTTCACTAATTGGTATTTACTCTGAACTCTAAAGACGTTTCCATATTTTTAAAATTTTAAGTATATATTTTAACCCTTTTGGACCTGTTGTACATGAGTATGTACAAACTTTTCAAAGAGACGTGGTATTCACGATTGATAGATTACGATCACACTTAAAAATGAGACATTTTACAACTTGGACGCACGTGAGAGCAAAAAGTAGTTTAGTTGTATGAATTAGAGTAACAAAGGGTACCTTTATATATTTTACACTATATTTGCAAGAAATAGTATGCAAATATTTTATAATTTAGTGTTATATGTCGTTATATTTCATTGTTTGTATTTCTGTTTATTTATTTCATTTAATTTATGTCTATATTTTTATTTATTTCAAAAAAAAATAACCAAAATTTTTTTTATTACTATCGATCATCATTTTTTTCACTGATGTGATATGTTGGATTATTTACGTTTTTTTACAGAATGTTCTTCGAAAACTGACATGTTGCAGCTAGTGCAAACTTGTTTTCAACTTATGTAATTTTAGCAAAATCCATTTTACATTTCATAATTGCAAAAAAAAAAATGTAAAAAAATTAAGTAGTGTTGCTTTCGCTAATCCGCTTAGCTTAGCTAAGAAATGTGAAAGCAACAACTTTTGGATTTAATTTTTTAATGCGTTTTAATTTTTCTGTGTTGGTTCATTTTCTTAATATTTATTTTATTTTTTTTTATTTTAAGAAATAGAATAAATTAAATTCGGTATTTTGCTATCAAATAACAAATGCTAAATTATTATTCAATATAAATTTTTCTAGTAAAATAGAAAAAATATCGCCTTGCGGTAAACACCATAACCATAAAATGATTTTATTTCCCCTAATCCTAAAAATTTTTTTCTTAACATTCTAAAACAATCGGCTTGAATACAATGCAATTGTTGTTGTAATATTTTGAAAGCAACACAGCTTTAGTTTCCAGAAAAATTGCATGTAGGGTACCCGGGTACCTTAGTCACTCAAATTAAGGTATTTTTTTTCACTCGGGGTTAAATAAAATATCAAGGTACAATCGTGTATTTTTTAGTAGTGGAAATCCTTTATTTTTAGCCCAATTTTAGTGCAAATAAAAAACACATTTTGTAACATCACATTTTCGATACTTTATCGGGTTTCGGTACTGTTTTTGAGTTAAGAGTTATTTTGAATGTATAGTGAGATTTTATTTTATACAATTGCATTATATTATATTTTCAACTTTAACTTCGATATTGAAAAGTACCTATAATGTATATGTGAAATGGTTTGGTTCTTTAGTCGGTTTGAGTACCAAATTTTGTATAATTTTTTTACTGGACCTTACTTACATTATGTGTAAGTTAATTACTAATTGTTTTAATTTTCATTACTATAATGAATTAATGATCACTTATTTGGTACACCTTAATTATAAAATATTTGCTAGGGTCAGTTAAAATTGCCGAATTTAATTGTCATTGTGGCGTAAAACAAACTCTTTGCTGTATTTCTTTCTTCATTGATTAAAATTAAATTTTATTAATTTTAACTAAATTTTAATTTTCTGTCATTTTGCGCGTGAAAATAATGTTTTAGTATCTTGTTTTTATGTTTCTTAATAACTTTAACTGTGAAGAGTAAACAATAAGGTTGAATATATTGAACACAATTAAGTAGTTATACAGTAAGTCAATTAAGTAAGCATACAGTTTGTTTTTAGGTTTAATAATTAATATATGTTTACAGATAACAGCAAGTTTGCAGTGGTAATATTACTTGCAGTGGTAATATTATTATTAATAATTTAATATTACTTATTAATATAATTCAATTTATTATTAATATAATTCAAATAACTATGGTTTCAAGAAATTATATTGTAAGTTGTGGAATGATAAAGGATCAAATTAATAAATAATTATATTATTTAGGAAATAGCAGATTAAGTAAAAACTCATTTCAGGAATCTTTAGATGTTATGAAGTAATATTTCTTTGATATCTTAATTGCTGGTTGTGTAGATTAGAATTGTGCTTTCATTATGTTACTAATTATTGGCTTTACCTTGGTCTTTGTAACCGGGCTGAGCTAATTAATTAATTTTGTTTAGGTAGCTGAAAAGTATTAATGTATAATTATATTACAGGAAATTTCCAGATGCATGTGAAATAATATTATTTTTTCTCAGGTTGTTGATTTAGTGAGGCAATTGTTGAAGATCAAAACAAGACCATCGTTATCCATTAAACCTATTAAGCCTTTATCCTTCCTCTAGTAGATTAGAAGTAGATTAGAATTGTGTTGTGCCGTACGATCGCTAGGTGTCTGCAACCGGATCGTTCCGTCCCAAAAAAAAAAAAAAAAAAAAAAAACCTTTCCTATCCTTCCTATTGTTATATGTAAACAGGCTGTAGGAATAGGCCCGGCGTTATCCGGGACTCTTGGCTAGCACTTGGTTCTACAGTCCAATCAATCAATCAATCAATCACATTTTCGATACTTTATCGAAGTTTATTTCTCGTTTTCATAAACTAAAATGGACAACTGTTTCATTTATGAATTATTTCTTTTCTATTGCTATCACAACCTACTAGTACAAATGGGAACAAATTGTTTTTCTCTAATTTCGTAGTAGAATATCACAATTTTTCAATCTAGCATCCTGAGTGAAGAAAAAAATATCTTAAAATGAGTGACTAAGGTACCCGGGTCTCTACATGCAATTTTTCTGGAAACTAATTTTTTTACATTTTTTTTTGCAATTATGAAATGTATAGCTGATTTTGCTAAAATTACTTTAATTGAAAACAGTTTTGCAACAATGTACATTCTAAAAACAAATTGTAGTTTAAGTCATATTCAAATATGGTTTTTCTCAATTTAATATGATGTACATGTAGATGTAATATAACCAACGGTCATGCACATCCTCATGTACATTGTATAACATCATGAACTTTGGGACTTTGTAACAATACAAGTACCAATAAAAGACGTCCAACAAGAGTCGAAGTAGAAGTAGAACAGGTGGTTGGTGAAGATGACGAAAACGCAAACACCGATCCGAAAACAGTGGGTGCAACTATTATTGCATGAGTATTAAACGAAGGAACTTTAACTGAAATTTCAAGAACAAGAACTGATATTTTTGATTTTCCTCAACAACAATTTGGACTTGGTTAATTCGAAGAATTAAAATGCCGGGACACAAACTGTATTTCGGTTACCTTTTACAACTTACAATTTATTGGAAATATTAGAAAATAGAGAGATTATAGCAATTGGGACCACTCAAATTAACCGATTTCACAAGCCAGATTTTTCGGAACACCGCCAATTTACAAAAAAAGGACTGCGGTTATTTAGAGCAATGTGTCAGCAAGTATGATAAAATAATCGTGGTCAAATGGCTTGATAAAAAACTTATTTATCTAGCAACCAATTTTATGGGAAAGGGTGATATAAACACAATACAAAAGATGGAGCGCATCCCTAATGCAATATGTTGACGTTTCACGACCGGAAATTGTACATTTATATAACAGCGGTATGGGAGGAGTTGATCTTTCAGATCAACTAATCCAATATTATAGGTCGTTTATCAGATCCAAAAAATGGCCATTGCGAGTAATGGCGCATTTTAGATTTTGCGATCAGCGCAAGTTGGATTGAGTATAAACTACGTATATGCAAAAACAAAATATGCCAGCTAAAGACATACTAGATTTGTTGGTATTCCGGTTACATGTGTCATTCTTTCTGATGAATTCTTTCACCAATCCACGAAAACGAGGGTGCCCTCCAGCATATGTTACCAACACCGGATTTCCATCTCATTCAAAAAGAACTCGCAGGACAAAATTCGTTCAATCTCGGATAATCGGTATGTTTATTGATCATTTTCCTGAATTTAGTGGAAATAGAGAGACAACTAGATGCAAGTTCGAAAGCTGTGCGTTTCGCACGTACGTTTTCTGTAGAAAATGTTCTATACATCTTTATCTATTAAAAGAGAGGTCCTGTTTTTTAAAATTTCGTAAAAAATGAACGTGATTTTAAAAACTGTGAGACTGAAATATTTAAATTTTTATTTATTGGATGTTATACTTTATTTATATAATTTTTTTATATTATTAGTTACTTTTGCTAGAAGCAATTTACGAGTATGTATATTTGTAATTATTTTTTAATTGTAAATACACATTTTTAAGTTTGAATTTGAAATAATAAGTTTATAAACTTTCCTTAATACAAAAATAGTTACTCTTGGCTCGTATGTACATGTGCGTGTACATTAGGTAAAACCGGCTCCCTGAATTAAAAAAGGCTGAAATGGTGTTTTTATATGAAAAAATAGGACCTTTTTTGTTTTGCAAATTTAAGTTTGTTTTATATTTTCTTTAATGAAAGCATTAGTTGCAATAATTGAATGGTTTGGACTTATATGTTCAATAGGGAGTATACCATTAGCCAATTTTGAAATCAATTTTAAGTCAGCCTTTTTTAATTCGGGGAGCCGTAAAACCTACCCTGACTTATTTTTTAATTTTTTTCTTAGTTTTACTTAAAATGGTACCCAAGCAACCCAAAACATGTCACAAGAAAAATCTATTTGGCCCCGTTAATAATTAATAGGTTAATAATTTTATACATTTTCGGATGTTTTTGTTGTAACGAAATAAAATTTTCTTGTTTTACTTCTAAAGAAGAACGGTATGTTTGGGAATTAATAATGTGAAAAAAGAACGATTGACTTTCAAACGCTCCTTTTTATGCTCTGGTATGCCCCTTAAAGGCTTCTAAGCAAACTAATATGTTTCAGTTTACTACCACATCTACTAATAAAACTACTTATATTCTCCATTAAAAATACATATCTTAAAAATATGTCAAATAATGTTCAAATTCCTTTCGATTGCAACTTGAAGTACCTGCCTTTTTGTAATTAGCGCCCCCAAAAAAACTATGCGTGTATGCGGGAATTTATTACATGTTTATTACTCTATTTTCGTTTTTTTTCTTCAATTTTTCATTTTCGATGGCCATTTTCATCATATAAAATGAGTTAATAACCTGTTTATAAATTGCTTAGTTCCATCCAGAAGGTCCATTTCCAGAAGAACAATTGAAAATCATTTTTCGTAATTCCATTATCATCATTAAAACCAAATTCCATCATAATGGGTGAGAGGTGGTTTACCCATTCAAAAAGGAAATTGTCGAGAGCCTCATCCAGAACTTATATAAAAGGTATAACATGACATAATCTGGCTCATCATGATAGCCCTACCCAAGGTTTTATTTTTTAATAGCGAATTTTTTTACCTTTTCGATGTTAATCAAACTACCGATAGTTAAAAGAATACGAAAAACATTTGATGTGTTTTTATCGTATCTAAACCCGAAAGGGATGCCGAAAACTATAACAAACCATTTTGAAAAAATTTCAAATGACGCGTTTGACGTATTTGACAATATTTTCGATTGACGTAGTATATGTATATAAATATGTGTATGTAGTAGTAAAATGGAAGTAAAAATCTACATTTCCATTTTTTGATGTACATCAATTTTTTTTGCTATTTTTTCCGCTAAAAGAACGTGAAAATGTGATTTACATCAAAAAATTTTCCCAGTTTTTTGTAAAAAGAAATAAACGCCATAATTTTTACAAAATCTTTCTAGCCAAAAAAGCTATGATATTATGATTTCGTAACCACTACCTAATACTTGGAAACCCATCTAACTAATTTTCCAAATCTGGTTTCAGCCGAAAAAAGTTTTTAAAGAGGACCTTAGATAATGTTTTACCGAAATTCGACCTCATTTCAACCGATTCAAAATATTCGTATTCAAAAATCGTATTCAAAAATCGTATTCAAAATACCCCCCATAAAATTTTAACAAAATAATTGTAGCAGAATTTCTTTATATTTTCTTTAGAAATCCGGGTCCCAATGGAGTACTATATAAATAAATTTTTACGAAAATCCGGATTCATAGCAATTCCGGGCACTAGGAAAAAATCCCTCACTAATTTTTATTAAATTATTGCGATTTGATTTTCTTTCGAGATTAAATAAAATGTCAGTATGTAATGTACTTTCAAGAGGCAATGCTATGCCAGTCTAAATCCGGCTATAGGTTTAAAAAAAATTCCCTGGCATGAACATTTTCGGAACGAAAACTTCTTTGTCAATTTTAACGTCCGTTCCTTGTGCAATACAACATAGTTCGGCCCATATTAAATAAAAGTCCAAAGAAAATTGCGGCGTAGAGATATGGCGGCCATCCTACAAGTTTGTACACAACTGACACTTTTGTGTGTTTTTATTATTATGAATTTCTTCGATGATGGTGGTTTATCCGAAAAATGGTTTGTCCGATTAATCACAACATTAACCTTTTCATTTAAAAATTTAACGGTGGAGATTTTTAATGTAAGCGATTTTCATTTTGGTTAGGTCAGGTGAAATGTACATTTGATCCGAGATTTATTAATTTATTATGGGCCTTGTAAACTGTACGTGTATTGCTTGAACTCTCCAGTGAGTTTTCGATCATATTTTGGTATTTATTAGGATGAACTTGTATATGATCATTATTTGTCTGAGTTTTTTTAAATGCAGGTTTAATTTTTCAATACTACGGGTATTTAGGCAAAGGGATCGCCAAATCGATTTTTGATCGTGGGAATGTTTTGAAATTTTTTTAATTCCGCACAGTTACCGATTTGGAACTTTAACCGCAATACGTTTATACACTGCGTTTCACTTAGTTAGACGCAAATTTTACTATAATTTGTACTGAGAATTATAGTACGCTGTAAAACTAATATATAAACTGAGTTTATAAATACTGTGAAAATCCACTAAACTAGAACCAGTCAGTAAAGGAAATGTGCGCGTCTTTTAGGAGGCTCCGTCTTCCACAACTTTCGATAAATCAAATGTTTATTGTAATTGTTTGAGCCAGGGTCTTAAGCTAAACGATCACAGACAATGCCGTGTGTTCGCTAATTTAGCTCTGGAGCAGTTGGTCGATTGGCTTGAATGATTTTAATAAAAATTGAAGTAGGGGGGGGATTGCATTGAGTGCTGTCTTCGGCGACATTTGGGTCCTTGGTAAGCCTTCAATACCCATTTTTAAAACATTGTTACGAATTGTCACGAATTTATATATTTTGGTGCGGATCACATTGAACAAGTAAAAATTAATTTGTGTTCCAAAGAAACTTTTCCAAATTAATTATATTGATATATTTGGACACAAGTAATTATCCTGGATTCTATAAGTTTGTTTTGTACAGGTGTAATTTTTAGCTGAAATTTGTAAAACACAGGAAATTTGTAAACTTGTTCATGGAGCTGGATGATAAGCCTTTCATGCTATCTAATAATTTGAGGAGTTTTTGCTATTGCTTCATGGCTACACATGATTTCGTCAAAATATTTAAGACGCCTGTATTAGCTTTTAGCCCAGAAGACAGTATTCTGGATGCAACCAACACCCCGAATTCCAATTATCTTTGGATTCATTGTAATGTTATTTGGGAATTCAGAAATATGAAAAGGAAGTGTTTAGACCAATCACAACTTAATTTACCTATTTTCTTGCTAAAGTTATATCATACGGCACTCTTAAAAAAAGTACGGTTATTTCTGCCTGCGGTTATGTGTATTTAAATTTAGTATTTATTTTCCTATAAACTTAATTTGAACAGTCACTTGTAAGAAAAGGATTGTAATTCCAAAAAGATTCGCTGTCTAAAATATATTAGCCCATTCCAAAATCGCAGCTCCTGGGTCCGCTAGATCAGATTTAATCACATATCGGCCAGCTAAAATTGTATTAACCTAAATATCGGTTACTATTTGTGAGCCCTCAGAAGAACAAAATTTTGTCAAATTCTAGCCATTCAAGCAGAATCTGCAAACCACTTAAGAACGGTAAGGAGGAAACACCGATTCTTGAAATGCGATGCTAATAAAAATGTTAAACTTTCAAAAATCACACATACACTGCAAATCGTTAGGAGTGCTATTCAGAGAAAATAACGAATCAAAAAAGAGATGTGCATCAGCAATCTGCTCTAGTTAGCAGGCCAATAATCATTAAAAATGCGGGTGTTAGAATAAAAAATAATCAACCAGCAAGGGAATATATTTTCGTCATTGCATTGGTGTTGCTTGCCTTCAAAGTGCAGAAATCCTTGTTTTAAAGTTGTGATTTATGTAAAGGTGCTGATCAGAACTTTGCAACGACAATGTCATGGATATTGTTAAAACTCTGACATTGGTAAACCTAGCTATACAGTAAGGACAAACGAGGAAACATAATTGCATCTTGTTAGGAATTGGTTTGGTAAAAGCATCTTCTAACATTATCGATGATCTCCTTCGCATTTTAATTGACCCTGGGTTACAGACAACATTCATAACAAAACGGGCTTGCAACAAAATGAAATTAAAAAATTGTAAAGCGCATGCAAACGTAAAAAAAAATTAAAAATTTTAAAAATAATACTTCTGGAAGTTCTGATGAGTTGACAATAAGCCCACAGTTTACATCAAAAAGTTCAAGACAAACATCAAAACACTAGAACTCAAAAATTTGACCCGGAACTGGCATGTCTGAACCGCCTTTAGTTCTGAGATTGAAGTGAAAACACACTAAACATTTTTTATAGGGGGATCCTACGTTCCACGCTACGTTCCATGCTGCCAATTAAAATGGAGACATTCTGCTGAATAATATATTAAAGTCTTCATTCAAAGAGCCAATGGCACCATAATCTAAATTGGGCTGGACATTTACAAGACGTACTACAGTTGATTGTAATAATATCTCTGAAATACAAGCAGTGATGGCGGAATCAGAGGATATAGATATTGTCGAACGAAATTTCGCCAAAAAAAATTATCTTTAGCGACGAGGTTTATATTTGGAGAAATACAAATGTGAACAAGCAAAATGGTTGGATTTGGAGCGATACGCAAACACACGAAATACACCAGCACCAAATGCATCCCGAGGTATTCACTGTTCGGTGCGGATTACGGTCTAGCTGAATCATTTGGTCTGTTGATTACCATATAACTTTTGATTACCACGCACATCTCCAGATTTTGCAATATTTACATGTAGCGCAGTACTCCCGCCGATTTTTGCCGAAATTTATATTTGATTAAAGTGATTAAATTTAAATTTGAAAAACATTTTTTACTTCAAGTATTAGTAGTTCAAGTATTGTTGTATAATTTATTGTGAATTGTTGTTTGATGTAAATTGTTTCTAACCTGCACTTTTTAACGTCAGGATCGTACAACCATTTACACTTTGATGTTGTCACATTTTATTTGTGTATATACCTACACTTTTTTAAAGTTAGGAACTTCACACCGTTGGCGCTATCTTAAATCACAGCTCTAAAAGATTAATTGCACCTCACCAAGAGTGCGGATACCCCACGAGTAATGAAATCCAATTTAAGGAAAAAATGTTGAGGTTGTATTCCGAGACAATGATCGTTGAGTATAAAACCAAGAAAGAAAATGCGGGAAAAGAAAATTAGTCGGGAAGTGTTGCAAAGTGGTGGCATTGTTCCCTGGACTTCCTAATTCTACTGTGTATTTTTCGATATTAAACCCAGCTCATTTTCCATTTTCATTCGATAACAATTTAAAAAGGATTTTATGTCCTTTACAAATGGGGAACGTATACGTATAGTTGCGAAAGTCGAGTAGTAATTTTTAGACACTATTCTCTGTGACCCTATATTTTAGTTAATTTTGAATGCAGACAACTAAAATTTGTGCAACGGGTTTAACAACTGTAATTTGAGGGTTAGTGTCTCAGAAGATTTAATAGGGTCCCATTTAGATTTCGCGTTTCGAGCGTATCCGTTATAATTTTTATTAGATTTTTTTCGACTTTTCGGACAAAATATTATTTTTAATGATATCTTACAATGTTTTATAAAAACAAAGAAACCATTTACTCACAATATCTACCACAAAAAGTAGAAACGTACACTCCTTCCCATTTTCAACCCCAAGGGAATGTGTAAAATACACAAACCCATACAAAAATGAGAACTTTCTTAGGTCTCTTTTTGGCAGCTTGGTTTAGTACTGATAAAAAGTTGGTCTGTCTTTTCATCAGGTTGCAACGACCAAACTGCAAAAATTCAACTCTTGCTTTGTACCGATAATACAAAAGAAGAACTTATCGATTTAGCGAATTATGTCATCAAATTAGAAACCTCTAAAAATAAGAAGTTTTTAAAATCGCTCGTGATATTAAATATATTTTTAATTAGATTTTTTTCGGCTTACAATGTTTTATGACTATTTTAGTCACAGAAAACTAAGAAACCATCGCACAATATCTACACGTTCCCTTGGGTTAAAAATCGGGGGGGGGGGGGGGGGGGGGAGGAGAAGAGGAGTGAACTTTTCTACTTTTTGTGGTAGATATTGTGGTGCTACTTCGCATTTAGAATGCTCAAATTCCAAATACATATTTTCCTTAGGAATTAAGCAAGTTGCATTTAAGGTTTTCTTATTTTATCGTTTCATTTCCAGTAGTCCGCAATTATGTACTAGCCCGTAATTTGGTACATTTACCTTAGTGGAAATCTGGTAAAAAAAAAACTAGAAAATTACCAGATCATTTTTATATCGTTCCAAACTGGAGTGCTTAGTTAATTTCAACAGAAATCACGTTAATTTTGTTACTAGAATTCCATTATAAATTTAATTTACATGAATTCTTGCAAAATTCTATTAAACTCTAATTCCGCAATATTATTTTGAATAAAATAAGATTTCTATTACATTTTACGGGAATTCTATTAAATGTATACCCATAACTAAAATGAAAAAAACTCGATAACACTTTACATTACTTGAATTCCACAATTGGTATTTTATTATATTTCGATTGAAAGGTTAGTATTCTTCACTTTTATTAAACTACTTTTATTATTCTTAATACAAATCTTAAAAAGAATGTTTCGATTTATAGATGAAGCCAATCTCAAGGGAAGCTGCTAATTTAGTAGAAAAACCCCTATGGGACGGCCACTCCCACCGTGAGGCCGTACCTAGGGTTGGTTGTTTTACCTCCAAAATTAGTATGGTTCGAAAAGAACTAGATAATTTGCCAGAGAAATGCTTACCAGGACAAAACTCTGCGCTCTCTAATTCGTTGAAACGGAAGATAGTCAGGCAAATAAAAGTTGGCGCGTGCGATAATGCAGTGGAAATCAATAAACAACTTAGAGCAATTGATAATGTTAAAGTTTGTGATGAAACAATTCGGAATCTTCTCCGAGAAAATGCTTTAAGAGGTCGCTCTAAGGCTAAGACGCTTCTTTTGACAAAGCACCATAGAAAACTGAGGCTCCAATTCGCGAGGGCGCATAAAAAATTATTCAATTGAAGAAGGTAATATGGTCGGACGAAACCAAAATAAACATATTTGGTTCAGAGGGTAGGCAGTGAGTTTGGCGGTGGATGGAGTTAGAGTTAGGATGGAATGGAGTTGAAAAATGTCACAGGATTGAGGGACGAATGACTGCAAAGGGCTACATAGACATTTTGAATCACAATCATCTTGAGAGCTTGAATAGCCAGGCCCCGGACTTCTCCACACCCTTGATGAATTATGGCAAAAAGTAGAAATGCAGTGTTATAAAATTGCGCCAGAAATTTGTCAAAAACTAATAAGCAGCATGTCCTCCAGAATAAATGAAGTTTTGAGAGCAACTTCTTTTTAGTTTTTAAAAATGTTAACAATTGCTCTTGTGAATTAAACATCTGTTTAATTTGGTTTAGCTATTATTTTTGATTTAAAATGAAGACATGTTTGCGCATCGCCAATATTCGATCAATATTTTGAGGAACTGTATATCTTCAAGCAAAATTTCAATAAGTGACATCGAAATAAAACAAAATTATGGTTCAAGAAAAATAAAAACTCATGCCTAGTTCAAAATAATTAAAGTAACGTTAAGTAAAAAATAATTAAATTAATATTCCATAAAGCTATTCGTGGATTTTATTAAAGTTATTATTATTAAGGAATGTGACTATATTGTGAATAATAAAATACCTAATAAGAAAAATAAAAACGGAATTAGGAAATAAATATTTTGAAAGTGCATTATATAATAAATTTAATTTAATGATTTTGGATTGTTTTTTTTTAAATAAAATGTTTGAACCAAATTTCAGTTGTTTTAATTTTCGATATATTAAAAATTGTTTTCGATTTGTTCTTACTGCAATAGGATTTCGTTTGGAACAAGCATGGCATACTATACCTCTTAGTGTTTTATAGTGATGGTAAGTTATTGGTAACATCTGGTAATTTATTAGATAAATTAATTTCTATCGCTTTGGATTTACTCCAATATTTTTCTAACTGAAATTTGCCGTCAATATAAAGGAGTGCTTAATGGAAAATACCAGATATTTCCGATTTTCCAATAATAAAACAAATAGCTTCAAATTAAAACTACTATAGGCTGAATCAGTTTTAAAATTGGTATTGTCTAACAATACATGCTAGAAATCTTTTGATTTTTCTAGAAAATTGATAAAATTCTAGGAATTCTACAAGGCAATCAACATCACACACTACAGTGTATACTTGATATCAGGTTAAAAAATTGATTTCTCTATTAATTTTATTTCTGTTGGAAAAATGTTGATTTTACTAGAAAATAAAAAATTCTGATACTTTTACTGGAATATGTCTTGGTTTTACTAGAAAAACAGTTATTACACAGTTATATTACAAACAGTTATATTACACTAGAAATCCGGTTTTTACATTATAAAATTTTACTTGAAATGTTAACTACCAGAAATCTAGTAACATACATTTTACTTGACTCAACTAGATCGTGTAGTTTGCTCACATCTAGTGAATTTTTATTACCGTGTAGAATCTAAATGACCCGAAATTATGAAATATATTTGCAAGATTTTTTCACATTTCATGCTGAAATTATAAATATTGCTTTAACTTGAGTCCCATTAAACTTAATTCAATGTGCCTTGACTTATAAAGTTGCTGAAAGTTGGTAGAGTCGGTAGAGGTAGAGAGAGTACTTTGAACCAGGATTCAGTTCTCTGTTCCTCAAAAATTCAGTGCTGGTATTTTTTTGCCAATATCATCCATGGTTTTAACTTTCAAAAATCTCATTCTGAACTGGAAAACTATACACAAAAATTAATTTTCTATACTATTTTTGACACCGAATGTCAGGCAAAATATATATGTATCAGAATAACTATTCTCACGCCGACGGATTAATAAATGGGAAAATCCGCACAAACACAATTTTTATTATCCACAAAAAATTTAGTCATCACGCATCATAAGAATATGACCAAAACACGAAACATAAAATTATTACTATTATTGTTTTCTCATTTTTAAAGGTAAATTATTATTGTCAACAAATTTCTACGATAACCCTTATCACAACTTCCGAAATTGTTTTAAACTTATCCAAAAAATTAGTCAGTTTTTTTTATATATAGCTAGAAGCGTTATATTTATGAAAAAGTACTTACATTTTTACATTTTGTTGCCCCCATATAAAAGACCTTTACGGTTTTATTAAGGGTCTGTCGCAATTTACCCGTTCCAACAAAAAAGGGGTGTTTACCAATTTAACAATATTATTTTTTTTCTGACCATTTATATTATTAAAACAGACCTCCTTTTTCTCAATTTATTAAGGTCATAATATTTTTATCACTTTAATAATTTTTTGAATCACAATTTTTTTTTTTTTTTTGGTGAAGTTAAACACTTTTTGCGGTAAATTTTGATCTGAGCTCTGGACATCTGCCACAATATTCTTAGAATATGTGTGCAATAAATGCGTCACCTTCGTATAAAAACGATTTTATATAATTAAATTTTTAATATTATATTTTTTTTTTTTTAATATATCACCACAATATTTTTTTTTACATATATATAAACCAACGATCTCTGGAGATGTCACTATGAATTTTAGACAAGTGTCAAAAATTTTATTTTTACCGGTTATTTAATTTTTTTTTTTCGTATTTTATTAGAAAAAGAAAAAAGTTAGAAATTACATTCGAAAAAAATAAAAAATAAAATAAAATAAAAATGAAGAGAAGTGAAGAAGGTTCAAATGTAGCCGCGATGTCTGAAATCATTTGTCAGCTGCCAAGTGTTACGTACAAAAAAAAAAACTTGTATTATAATTTTTTATTTTTTAAACAGATATTGCGCATCGTTTAGGGCGGGCACAATAACATAAACACACCCCTTAGTAACCAATATTTGCCTATCTGATTGGATCGGTATATACCAATATTTATTTAAACCAATTACATTATCGTGTTCCCCACTTATACTTACAGAAAACGAGGTGTACAAAAGAAACATAACAAGAGAAACGACCGGAAAATATACAGTACGTCGTTTAACACACAGACACAATGATATCTATCTCATCTTTTCTGTGTTAATATAGAAGATAGACAGCCTCATAATTCGTTTGTTGTATATTTTTTTTTTTTAATTTTATTTGACAAGACCAAACTATACAAAAGTTTTTTTGAGGCACTTCAGTACGAATAACGAGTTTGTAAAGCTAAAATAGAAGTGATTCCCCTCTGTAAACAGTGTGTTGTTTCGGATCTTAATAAAATAAAATAATATTTAGTTTTATTATAAAAATAATTTTTTTTTTGTATTAAAAAACTTTTTTTTTTTAACAATAATTTTTTTAAAAAATTCGATTGTGATATTTTCCCGTGTGTGCGTTCGGTCGTTGTGGCAAAAATCTTGGATATTTCGGAAAATTGTGTTGCAACAAAAAATGTTTTGGTTTTGTTTTTGTATTCCAACTGTGTGCGGACAGTGAAAATTAAAAAAAAAAATTGTTATATTAAACATACACAGTTTGTTATGATAAAGTCGCGCGGCGGTTAATCGTGAACTAAGAGCACAAATCGACTCCACACAAAAAAGAAAAAAAATAATCAGGATATCTCCAAAGTGATTAAGTGTTTGAACTAAAAATTAAATATTATACATGTTTATCCTTCCGAGTGTACACGGACAAATGTTATATTGTGTTTATTTTAACTAACATTTTTATTTAATTTTTATACGGATTGTGCATTGCTGAACCTGTTGCAAATTAATATAAACTTTTATAATTTTATAAATTTTTTTTAAACAATAATGTGAATTTAGTGAAATTAAAATAGTGATTTTAAATGTGAGACAAAATGAATTTAGAATATTAAAATATTGCTTCTTAAAAAAAAAGAATTTTAGTTTAAAGAGAAAATTGTTAAAATTAAAGATCCGGTTGTTTAAAATTATATATAGTCATGCAAAAATTATATCCGGAAACGTCGAGTGCTACGTCCCTTTCGGCGGGTAATATGAGCCCGATGGCTAGTACCTACAGTATGAACACAATGGGTATGACTGTTGGTGGTATGTCTTCTGTATCGCCACAAGGCAATGGATTTAATTCGTCTGTGCTCGGTTCAGCGGGCATGGGCTCAATGGGCGCGGCCATAAATTCAATGAGCGCCGCTAATTGTATGACAAGTACACCGCTAGGATATAGTTCGATGGGTTCACCATTAAGTAATATGGGTTCGTGCATGGGATCCGGCATGACAACAATGGCTTCGATGGGCGGTTACACCCCGGTGAGTGCAATGAGCGGTGGTAATCGGGATGCCCTCGATGGTGGTGCATCGCCTAATTCTAGTGTGCTACAGAGGTCTCGAGTTGAGAAACCAACATCGTATCGTCGAAGTTATACACACGCTAAACCACCATACTCGTATATATCACTCATTACGATGGCAATACAAAATAATCCGCAAAAAATGCTTACACTATCGGAGATATACCAATTCATAATGGATTTATTCCCATTCTATCGACAAAATCAGCAACGATGGCAAAATTCTATAAGACACTCATTAAGCTTTAACGATTGTTTTGTTAAGGTACCGCGCACACCAGAAAAACCGGGAAAAGGTTCGTTCTGGACATTACATCCCGACTCGGGTAATATGTTCGAAAATGGTTGCTACCTGCGACGGCAAAAACGCTTTAAAGATGAGAAAAAAGAGCAAATGCGACAAATTCATAAAAGTCCATCACAATCGCTAGGTTCAAATAGTCCCGGTAAAAAAGACCATCATCATGACGATCGATTACATCATAAACCGGATCCGGATAGTCATGTCGGTATGCTAGGCCATGGGCCTGGTGGCCACGGTAAAGATCCAGACACACTAGCAATGTTACAGGGTGCTGAACTATGCCATTTACAGCAATCGCATTCGCATCATGCCGCCGCCCAGCAGCATTTGCACCAAGAGGAATTATCGGCTATGGTGAATCGATGTCATCCCTCGCTGCTTGGCGAATACCATACGATGCATCTTAAGCAGGAGGCGACCGGTTATACACCATCTAGTCATCCATTTTCAATAAATCGTTTACTGCCGACGGAATCAAAAGCTGATATTAAAATGTATGAAATGAGCCAGTATGCAGGATATAATACGCTAAGCCCGTTACCAAATTCTCATACAGCATTGGGACAGGACTCATATTATCAAGGTTTAAGTTATCATACGCCAGCGGGTACGACGAGTTTGTGACATCAGTATCCATTAGCGTAAGCTATTTTTTAATTAATTTTAATTATCATTAATTAATTCTTAAAGTGACTATTTTTTATTAATTAATTAATTAAAAGAAAAAACATTTTAATTATTAATATTAAGGGACTGCTGTGCAGTGAATACAAAACATATATATTCTTGTAAATACTATATATTTTAATTAATTATGATCAATTATTATTATTTTATAATCTAACTATATATAAATTGTGAATTGATTTTTAATTATCTGCAGCTGTATGTGTGTATATATATATGTGTGTGTATACTATTTTAAAATACCGGCTAATGATAAGATACGGATCTAATTAAATGGAACTTAAACTTGATTTTATATATGTTTGACCACACTTAAAGTGATAGCGAATCAGTTGTAAATTTAATTAGTAAAACAAATGACTCGTTCGAACACTTAAACCGAATCTTGATTATAGTGTGATGGGAAAAAATGTTAGTAAAATGATGTTTAAGTGCCGAATATTAGTAACTTTAATTTATACCACGGTTTATTCCTTCGAAATAGTCACGAGCAACTTACCAATATGGCTTTTATCCTATAATATGAATCTCAGGCATCACAAAAATCGGCCATTTTATTTTTGAAATTTGAATCTCAATCTATATATTTATAAATATATTTAATCGGTCATAAACTTCTTTATAAAAATTTCCATTAAATTGATAAAAGTTTACTCACCTTTCTCAGAATTACAATGAAAAAAAAAACTTTCTAAAACAACAACAATTTATATATATAAATATATTTATTTATTGATTAACGGAAATTATATACATATTTCATAATTCATTTATTTACTGTATATGCGTATAATAAATCCAAAAATTTGTATAAATGTTAACCACCCCAGTAATTCCTGATTGGATAAATCTTTCCTTGCCGATAATTTTTTCCCGAAAATATAATACATCTGCTTGTGAAAATTATTACAAAGGATGAACCCCTTTTTATTATTAAAATATTCGTCTATCCCAAATTTTAATTTATATTATGTGTATATATATATGCATACAGCAACAAAAATATATTATCTGGAATTTATTAACAACAAATTATTTAATAAAATAAAATAAAAAAACTAATTGCCTTAAAAGTAATAAAATAAATTTATTTATTTAATAAAAAAAAATCTCGAATAAAAATAATTAAATTAATAATTAAATTTTGTAATCTCTTTTTTACGTTATTTTATTTTCCAAAAGAATAATTTTTTATTATTTTCGAATATTATTTATTATTATTGGACATTTTATTATATTGATCATAAAAAACAATTATTAAACATTATAAATAAATTAAACATTAAAAAAATGTAGGAAAATCTAATTATTAAAAAATATATATATAAAAAAATTAATCTCATTTTTAATTTTGTACATAAATAATTGTAAATATTAAATTTTAATAATTAAAAATGTCGAATATTTTGCAATTTAATTAAGTTTATAATTTTTATTTCCCCCCGTTTTGAATTTATAAAATAAAATAAAAATGAAATTAATTATAAGTTATAAAAGAACTATATAAATACATAATAAAAAAACACTATAAATATTGTGAATTTTAATTAATTTTAAATAAAAATAAAATTTAAATAATATTATTGAATAAAAAAATATTATATATAAATGTATAATTATATTATATTATATAAAAAAAATTATTACAATATTATATTAAAAAAAATATACTTTTTAATTAAAAAATTTAGCATTATATATAAATATATATATACATATAAATATAATTAAATTAATTTAATTAAAAAAAAAAAAAAACAACAAAACTATAAAATATTTAAAAATACAATTAAAGTTTATTGTTTTGCCACGAAAGAAAAATTACAAAAAATAAAAAAAGAAAAAAACCAATTAAAAATTAAAATTAAATAAAAATATAAATTAAAAATCCGAAAAATTATTTATTATTTTGTGTACATGATTTAATTAAATTATTTCAGAGAAAGCTCGTTTTCGATTCCACCATAATATTTTAAAGAATTTTGTCTACAAAATCCAAAACAAAAATATTTTTGTTTGTTTCGCAGTGTTTTTAATTAAAAGTAATTTTGCTAATTAAATTAAATATTTTTTTTTTTATTATAGACAGTGTGGTTTTGTTTGTGAAGTGATTTATATTTTGCAAGAAAAAGGCAAAAAAAAAAAATATTGAATTGTGCGTGCGCGGTGTTGTTTTTAATATTAAGATTCTGGTATGTGTGAATTGATTTGGCATATAGAATTATTAAATTGTTGTTTAATGAATTTGATTTGAATGATATTTTTTTTTTGGAGGCTTGTGAACATCAATGACCTAGACGTATTATTTTGGTGGTAAATATAAAATGAATAATAGGTGAGTTTTGAAAGAAGATGCAATGAAACTGGAATCGATTGACGTACGTTCCGCGTCACATTTTAATTTGTCCCACAAAAACAATATATATAGAATATATGAGATATTGAAAAGAATTTAAGCTAAATAAAAATTGGCAATAAACAATCAATCTTATAAATGATTGAGAATGACACAACTTTCCACAATTTTTAAATAAGCAAGTATGATTAATTAAATCAAATTATTTTTCTTCTGATCTCGGCGGTTGCGGAAAGAGCTTTGCGCCTATTTTCAGAGAAACAGGTTCTAAAATTACTGGCGATGTGAATCTGTCGCGCTAATTAACAAGTTGAATGTAGCAACAATTTCATGGCCCCCGAAGAAAGAAATTTAAGCGTTGAATAGCTTTATTCTATGTAATTTTTAAATACCATATTTTGTCAGATCTTGACAACATAATACTGGTATTGTTATTGTTACCATGATGGTGAGCTTTATATTATTATTGATGACGAATGGTTTTAGTTTTTTAATTGATATTTTTATTTTAAATTTAATGAAATTAGAAGATCATAGGGTTTTGAGAATCATTTAAGATGAACATTTAAGATAAAATCTGTAGACTATTTTATAAAATAGTTTAAAATCAAGATAATAAGCCCAGTTATTTATCCCTAGTTATTTTCTTAAAATCCCTTTCTCGAAGGAAGTAGCCCTTGAACGAAGGTTATAGTATCTTGAATACTTATATGCTGTTACTAGACTTTTACGAACGTATCTTCAAAAACATATTTAATATTTCGATAAAACTTATGTTCATGTATTCGAATGAGGCATAGTGAGATGGACCAAATGTGGATTCTTGTAAACAATTCCTAAATAATAATATTCACTTCGTGCATGTAATATTTGCATGTATTAATAATTAGTCTAATAGATATTTAGATGGTCACATAAGCAGGATAATTTAGTTTTATTTTGATCGCGCTGGCTATTTACCTACTACAATGAATATATTTACTTCCTGCATGTAATTAATTTTGTAAAATATTAATTAATTAAATAAATGAAATAGTGAAACGAAATGAAATGCACTCAACTTATATGAACTTAGTTTACTATTTTTTAGGAAATACACATTAATATTCACTTCCTGCAGGTAATTTGTAATACCCTGATTAGTTTCTCAAATTATTTTTATTCTGATCTCGATAGGTTGCGGAAAGTGCTTTGTGCCTATTTTCAGAGAAATTGTTTCTAAAATTTACGCAACTTCCGAAAACTTTTATTTTTATATTATTTTTAAATACAGTTTTTTGACTCTTAAAGTTTATGCTTATTTAAAATTTAACAGCCAGCGATGTAAATCTGTTGCTCATAATTAACGATTTAAATATAGCAACAATTTCTAGATGTAGATGTGTTTTTTCCAAAATCACTGGCTAGGTATTAACCTAAAAAATATTTGTTGAAATCTGCGTTAGTCAGTACTGGACCCGATTAGAGATACGACTTTAAAGCTTCAAAAGCAGATTGTGCTTCGAGATTTCATTCAAATTGCTGGCGCTTCTAGAGCAAGTCGTGGTACTTTGTTTAATACTTTGTGAAGCTCGGAAGTTATCAATTGCGCGGCGTTTATCGGGGTCGATCCAGAGATTTCTACTCTCCCATCAGATATCCAAGATATATATTTTGAACTATCAGGAACCCTCACTTTTTTAGATTCATTGTTAAATAATCATTTTACTCCAACAACGTGGTCTTCCCAAGACCAGGTGCCTCACCAGTAGGAACCAAATTTTAAATGTTTTCTAGTTTTAGCATATTAAGAATGTGCTGCACTGAGTTAATTTCGTTAGAGAGCAATTCACTTATTAATCTTGAAGCTATTACAATACGCCGTCTAGGCTAAGTACAATAAAATAAAATAAAATATTTTCAAATATCCGAGGATTGGAGTTCCGTCGGCCTTTTTTATGACTGATCTCATCTTCTATAGTTTAAAATTTTCCAACCAAATTAATTCAAAGGATTTTTGCCCATAATATTAGTAGAAGTGCTACTGTCTAGAAGCCAAATTACATTATTGCCTCTAATACTAATTTTCAATCTGTCAACTTCACAACTGTATAGTGATATAAATCTTGCGGATTCGGTTTCGCTCCTCCCAGTAATTAATTCGTATTTTATAATTGGGCTTTCAGCAATCATACGAGTAAAGTAAAATTTGCTTAATTTCTTCTGAACAATCTTGATAGCGATGTCTGATAACCTGACAATTCCAACAAATCAGGTCTCCAGGTATTTTCTATCGATTGGAGGTTGTGCCAGTTTCTTTGGAAACTAAACTATTTTCGTAATCAAATAGTTTTAAATTCAACTCATTACTATCCCTTTATAATTCCTTCAATTTCGAAGGTCAAACCTAGAGTTCGCCCATACTTGTTCATAACTTTGGCAAATTTGTTTCAACTGCTCTGTAGCGCTTGAAATTCTCTACCCAATGTGATAGTATCGAGTGGTGAATTGATATCTTTTTGATTGTTATCCATTAACTTAGTTTTGAAGTACCGATTAGCGTTTCGTATAACTGAAATATCTCTATGTGAATTGACGGTTCATTATAAGTTACGAGGTTATTGGCTAGTGTTGGCAACTTCTGAATACCAAGTACCAACTCTTTTAGTGATGTGTTCATTGATGTTTCCTCGACTTCGAACTCTTCGAAAATAATGTTCTATAGTGAATGCCCTATAGTATTAGTGTTCTATAGGGGTTGTATAACTGACATTCGTTGTAATAGGCAACTTCTCTGCGAAAGTAGCCAACACAGTATCTGAGTTGTTGTGTCCATCAACCTCCAGCGTGGGAACCGCATCTGCTTTGGATATGTGGCGTTTATCTTCTGCTTTTTCATGACCGAATCTGATGTTTTTCCAACAAAATCTTTTGAAAACTGTAGAATCTATAATATTT
Organism: Nephrotoma appendiculata; assembly: GCA_947310385.1. NCBI lineage: Eukaryota > Metazoa > Arthropoda > Insecta > Diptera > Tipulidae > Nephrotoma > Nephrotoma appendiculata. The sequence goes on from OX371225.1 coordinate 76,274,191, forward strand.
TGTGTTTGGATTTAAACTCTAATATATATTTGGCAACAACAATGGATGGATTCACTTCCGGCATGTAATAATTTTAGTCAAACTTAATTTTGGTAAATATCGTAACAAGTGCTTAAGAGGAACTTCATAAAACATGCTCATATTGTTTGAGGTTATTTTACCAAATCTTGGTAAATTAATATTAGTTTTTTCTTCGTGCATGTAATAATTTTGATTATTAACTAAGCCATCAAATATTGAAATTTCTCACAATAAGCAAGGTAGTTTATTTTTCTTTTAAGTTTATATTCGCAACTCAGCCATTTTGTGTTTAGAGCGGCACTATTTTAACATGCTTGCTCTTGACTTTTCGTGAGTGTTTCAAGGTTGCAAAATCATGAAATAAACCAGACAAACCAGCCGAGCAAATGGGATCATACATGCCGATCTCTTTGTTACTTAAATTTTGATAAGGAGAGGAAATTAGGAAATTTCGTTATTTTAATATTCTTCAATGATAAATTTATATTTATATGGTGGAATATAGTTTACTGGATGGGTGGGTTTGGGATGCCAATCCGTTTCGGGGAGCTAATCCGTTATTAACCCGTTAGAGGGGTTTAGGTTGTCGTTAGGTTTTGATATGAACGAGTAACAAAAATGGATACTCTGTCATGCGATTTTTTAGAGATTGTTGACAAAATTTTGCTCCTAGAAGAGGCAAACGATTATTGGGGAAGAATTTTCAAGTTGCTAGTTGATTTAATTTACGTCCAAGTGCTTCTTTCGAATCTCTTAATTTTGAGAACTAAGATACTTTACAAAAAAAAGAAAACAAATTACGAAAAAAATCCTTACAATATTAATACTAAAAAATTCTTTAATTATATTGCATAAATGTGGTATACACAGGGCCTTGCAGAGGAAATGTGAAGCCTGGGACAGTAGATATTGTGAGGCCTTTTTTTATAGAATAAAATATTTGCATTTCAAAAATTTCACATATACAAATATGTATATATATTTAACATTAGTTAAAAATCAATCAAATAATCACAATAATAAAGTTTGGTTTTTGTTATATTGGTGCTTTTCTTGCTTTTTTGGAAGCAAATTCAGATATTATCTCAGTGTAATCTAATTTACGCACTAAATCAACATTAATGTTGCAAAGTCATTTAATCGGACTTGACTCATTGTAGATCTTAAACAATTTTTAATAAATTTTAGAACACTGAAACATGTGTCGCCTTCCGCTACACTTACTGGCAGAGTTAAAAAAATCCGAAGAGCAATTACAACATTCGGTAAAATATTTATTAGTCCTAAATGGATAATTTCTTTCAGCATTTCGGCTGGTTTCGTGCTCAGTTTGAAGTTGGTTTTATAAACCCGTTTGAGTAATAACATTTCTTCAGCAATATCCTTATTAATTTCTTTTTCGTATTTTTTTTTAAATAATTTAACCGATAGTAAAATGGCATTTTCATTCATTTAATTAAAATTCCAAAAAACCTCGAACAGATTACATAAGGAGTTAATGGATTGAAATCGACGCGTTAGTCCATCTATTATTGAATCGGTCATCTTGTTAAATATTTCGTGAAAGTATGATTCAACTGCTGCTTGACACTTTAAATGACGATTTTCTGCAAATTCTGAAGTAATATCATTTGCAGCCGCAGTAGATTTGCATTCTTGAAGGATCGATCTCCATTGTTTTTTGATGTCTTGTATGGCTCGAACTAAGTCATCTATATTACCTTTCTCTACATTTAAAGTTACTTTTCGAGCTTGGATAATGAGATTAGTTTTATGATTAAATCCAGTAACTTCATCCATTCAAACTTTGATAAATATTTTTGAAAAGATCTTATTTGAATTTGTGCTTCTGCCGAAAGACTATTCAATTCAAATTCATTTATAGCTGATAATAATGATTTCATGTGCAATGCGACTGGTTTAACAGCGTCTATCCGTGCAGACCATCGAGTTCTCGATATATTGTGTAACGAGGCGGTGCCGAAATGCTTTTTTAAAACTTCCCATCTCTTTGGACTACCACTAAAGAAATTAAAAATTTGTTGAATAGTTCCAAAAAATAATACCGCTTCTTTATAAGATTCAACTGCATTTACTCATAGGTTTAATGTATGATTTGCACAAGGGCAAAACACACAATTGAAATTTTTGGCCAAAAGAATCGATTGAACCCCGTTATATTTTCCGCCATATTAGATCCATTGTCGTAACCTTGCCCAACACAATTTTCAAAATTCAAATTTAATTCCATTAAAAGGCTCAAAATTCGTTTGGAAATTTCATTCCCGGTTTTATTTGAAAAATTATCAAAGCAAATAAAGCGTTCTTCAATTGAAAAATCTGTTTCAACCATTTTAACATATCGAATAATTATTGCAGTTTGCTCTTTGTTAGATGAATCTGGAATAGCATCGGCTATAATTGAAAAATATTTGGTTTCTTTGATTTCTTCGATGATTTTGTATTGAACAAACGAACCACAGATTTCGATAAACTCGTTTTGAATTCTATTGGAAGATAATGAACCTGCATCCTTTCACCGTTTTCTTGTGATGTTCGAACTTTCGAAACATGCTCTGCCAAGACTGGATCATATTTGCTTAGCAATTCTACTAAACCCAAGAAATTACCATTTTGTGGACTTCCGATACGATAATCTGATCCAAAAAAAGCAAGTCCTCTTTCTGATAAAAATAATATTACGTCTAGAAATCTTTCCAATAGTTTTGTCCACTTTTTCTGTTCGCTTTCAATCCCTCCGTAAAGCATATTAACTATGCTTGTATTAGTTAAGGCCGCGTTTTGCGAGTTCTTCCATTGGATATAATTTTCGTTATGTAAATTTGAGCTTTCGTGTGACGGTATACGATCATACAACATTTTCCAACCGTATTTGGAATTATATCCAAATTTATCTGTTAAGTGTGATGCATTACATTTGCTGGTCTTCAAAATGTAGCGAGGAGCACAATAAATAGCTTTATATTTATTACTCCAACACAACCAGTCTCTATTACATGATTCTCCATTTGTCAACATTTTTGATAATAAAGTGTAAGGAAATCGACGATTTGTATCATCGTTTGGAATATTTAATGGAATTTTAAACCGAATAATTTTAAAAAATGAATTTAATTGATCGGAGTTATGTTTATCAAAAAGTCCTATATCTAGTTTATGAATTTGGGGTATTATAAAGTATCAAATTTGTAGTGTCTCGATCATCATTAAAATTAACAGCATCTTATATTTTAACACCAACATCGGTATTAAGGTTATTGTTTTCCGTCCCTAAATTTATATTTTGCTCGCTTTCACCAATATCATGTTCACACTGTGTCAAAAAAGCTCGCAATTAATTAAAATTAAAGGAACTTCATTTTCTAAAATCACAAAATATTAATTAAAATAACATACTAAATTATTTACTGTATTTATTAATAATTTCCTTGGACGGAATCCATTGACTGGATGTCATTCCATTTAGCATCTCTTTAGCCATCAGGATTGCGTTGACGGTTGTCGCCAACAATTCATTTCTATTTTTGTTTTTAATTAAATTGACTTGCGAAAATATGCGCTCGGCTGTTGCGCTGCTGTGCGGAAAACTAAGAATAGCTCCAATAAAAATTCGCAAATTGGGAAACATAATTTCGTTTAATGCATTTTTTTTTATTAAAAATAGAATTCCAAAATTCGTCCAAACTTAAATTGGTGTCGGCCTCCGCTTTAGGTTGATTAATAACACTGCGCCACTCATCATTTAAATCTTCAACTTCAATATTGTTGTCGTGGATCAAATTGGGAAATAGCCGGATAAGTGGACCAAGACTGCCAGCTTTTTCGCTTAGATTTAGAATTTGTACTGCAACTAATGTCTCATCCTCAAATTCTATACGACTTCGTATTTGCTTGCACAGTTCTGCATAGTAAGCACAACAAGCTATCTTTATAGATTTAATCGCATTTTCCGAGACAGATCCGCTCTTGATAATCATATCAGCTTTTGCACCAATATAAATTTGATCATATTCTAAAAAATTATCACTATTCGAAAAAATTGTTTTATCTAATGCGCTATCATTAATGTGTTCAGGTTTAATGAAGTTTGATAAAATGGTTTTGAAATAAGTTTTAATAGTTGGCAGCAATATATGAAACCGAGGACTTTCTGACTGGTACTCAATGTTAATTTTATTTGTTAATTTTAAAATATAACTAAGAAAATTAAAATAAATTTTGGTTTCGTCTGTCATTTCGGCGCTAATGTTTTGGATGAAATCTGCGTTTGAATCCAACTCATATAATATAAAATAGTGACGATGGGCAATCCACTGTTCAAGAATTCTGGTTACGACCGCCTCCAACGATAACCATCTTGTGGATGCTGTTTTTAATATTTTATGTGTATTTATGTTAAAAAATTCCTGAAATTCGCAATATTCAGTTTGGCGTTTGGAACTGTGCGAAAAAAATAAATAATTATTACGGGCCAATCTCTCTATGTTTTGCGGAATTTTTTTAGCAGCTGCAGATGAAAATAAATGCAACGAATGACAAGTGCACCCATCACATATAAGTTAGGCTGTAATTTCGTAAGAAGTGTTTTTACACCACCTTTGTTGCCCATCATAACCGATGCGTTGTCCGATGCAAACCCAATTAAATTGCTTATAGGTACATTGACTTCTTCGAAGTATTTTACTATGGCGTTTGTAATTGAAATAGCATCGCAATTACTCAACTGCAAAAGTCCAAAAAATCGATCACACACTTTCCCTATAGAAAAATTAAAATATCTAACCACTAATACTAAACATTTATTAAAACTAATGTCCGTGGTTTCATCTATAATGAGTGAAAATTTTTGCTCGCTCAAATATTTAGCAATGTTACTTCGACCTTCTGCTAAAAGTAGTCCATTTGTGGTTTCGGTAGCCTAGTTTTACCACATTTAAGTTCACTCGCTATAGCCGAATCTGGGGCAATGGATTTTAGTAAAAGAATTAATGGGGTGACTAAAACAAAAGGCAAATTATGTTCCAAAATAAACATAATTATGCGGAGCTCTGCTATTTTAATTAGCGTAACTTTTTTCGTAAACGTTGCACTTTGATCTTTCTGAAATATCGCAGGTCGATTTTGTAGTGTTCTTACAATATCTTTGTGGTAATCAGAATCACCATGCCGTGAGATATGAACAATATTATTTGATAATAATTTATTGCACAACTTACATTGTGGTTTTTCCAAACCATCGGATCCGACATATTTTTGTAGCCATTTGAATTTTTGTAACCAAACTGGTCGGAATTTTTTTTTATTTACATTTGTTGATGGAATTTTATTTGCTTCATCACCCGTAGCATTATCATTTTGCGATGGTTCGAATGTTAAAATTAATTGCTCGCCATCAAATTCGTCAATTTTTCTCTTTCGAGCTGGTAATGCCGATGAAGTTGATTTATTTAATTTTCCCGTAACTACTGCATTAGAGGTAGATTCAGTTCGTAAATTGCTATTAGTTGATTGAACATCTATGTTATCATTATATTTAATTAGAAATTTATCCATTATTTAATATAATTATAAGAAGTATAGACTCAAATACTCTCAGTTGCCACCAAAAAACACGCGTTAACAATAAATGTCAAAAAAGAAACAAAACAACTTCACTGAAAAAGACAACATCTTAAATTTACACATGCATTTGAAAGGGAAAACAAGAACATTTATTTATTTATTTGCTTTTCAGATGAGATGAAACAACATGTATACATATAAATCTACATAATGTACTTTCATTTGTCGCTAAATTGTTATATACCTACTTCTTTCTATAGGATTTTATAGTTTTGTTGTACGTATATGTTTATGTACATGAAATAGAGATATAAATATGTAGCATAAAAGCAGTGTTCCATATAATATATTCCATGTAGTAGTACGAGAAGGAAGTTTTATTATGCCAAAATCAAAAAACCAAACAGGGGAGTATAAACTTGAATTGGCCAAACACAGAGGAGTATAAACTTGATTTGCGTAGTAAAGTAGTATGATATAGATAAAAGTAGCAAAAAACTCCGATAGTAGTAACTTCGACAGCGCTCTGCTTAATTAACTTTTATAATATTCACTTGCAGTTTATTTTATTATTTCTTCAACGCGACAGAGGCACTAATTTTGCTTTTATAAATGTTTTTTTTTGTTAATTTTTTTACTTGAGAAAAGTTTAAAAGATAGAGGTCCCGATAAGGGTGAGGCCCGGGGATTTTGCCCCCCCCTCTTCTGATATGGCCTGGGTATACATATGGATTTTAAAAGTCACAATAAAAAATGTTTTAAAATAATGTATGAGATTTGTTGTGAATATAATAGAACTAAGAATTTTAGTTAAACTTTAGAAACAAAATATTTTTTGCTATTTTCAAGAAAAATTGAATTTAACCACTTCCTTGGTTGGCCCTGAGGAACAAGCCGCCTAAAACGCGGTCGATTTACTGAATTCGGATCAAAATTTTGTTCAGAAGAAATAGGCACACAACTACTAAAGTATAACCCTCAAATCATTTAAAGGAGCAAACGTGTTCTCAACCAACTGGTAATCGCTTATGCTTCATTTTACGTCCAAGGGGTTAAATCAAATTTTTCTTGAAAATGACAAAATATTTTGTTTCTAATGTTTCATCCCGACAACCTATATATTATGAATAAATATGTTACTATAATAATGTTAAATTAGGTTTTTATTTATTATTTTTATAATCAGGCAGTTGTTATTTTAGTATAGAAAAGACGAAAAATATTAATTCCTTAAACGTGGTTTCCTCACCACTCGGTATTTTTTTTATTAAAATACAATTTTAATTACCATTATACACTAATAGAAAAACTACATAACGGAGTATGTACACAATTTATTTATCTCGTTCTAATGCAACAAACAAAAATGCAAAATAATTTATTTAATAATATATATACGGGTGTACTTCGAAATCTCCGTTTTCAAAATCCCGGTTTTCAAAATCACGGATTTAGAAGTCCCGGTTTTCTTTTCGGGTGCCATACTAAATCCTGGTTTTCAAAAGACTGGTACTATCAAAAGCCTAGTTTTTCATTAAGCCTGGTTTATGAATTGCCTGGTTTCAAAATGACTTTTTCTCAAAAGTCTGGTTTTTTTAAATCTTGGTTTTAAAAGCCTGGCTTTTAAAAATGCCTGCCTTTTTTGTAATTTTTTTTAGTTTGTTGTTAATTAAAAATTTGTTTTTTCAGATTTTTGAAGTTAAATATTTAAAAATTATCCTTTTAATAAAATTATTTTGTGGTCATTCTGAAAAAAATGTTTAACAATTCAAAATGTAAAATAAATAATAATTAAATAATAATCAATGAGCCCAACGTTATGGGCAATATTTTTCAGATAATCTATTTTGCTCATGCTACTCCGTTGATCCATTACTTTCATTATTTTGCAACTTTTTTCAATGGATTTATTTTTTAATTTGGAAGAAACTCCATTTCGCATTTGCATATTCTTGCCCCAGTTCGCAAATTAAACGATATAGACCAATATGAGGTTTATCAGCCACAACTTGCAATCTTCTGTGTCGTGGCAAATTGTTTGTCGTATTTTCCCACACCGACCAAAAGTTTGGATGATTTTTGGGTTTTGATGGCATTTTTGTTTTATTTGGTGCCTTACCAATCAGATAATTCTGCTTAAACCATTTCCCTATCCTCCTAGCGTCGGGATCCAATATTTGCTTTAGTTCGTCATAGTATGGTATAATATCATCTGACGGAAGAAATGCTAAACTTTTTAGCATTCTAATTTGTATGATAAAATTCTCATCGTTACCGTATTTCACAGCACAGTCTTGGGCCTACACCTTTCCCCAAATAATTTGTCCCAAATGGAACAAACAACCTTTGTACGTAGCTGCAGGAAATAGTTGCTTTAAAGATGATACACTCGCCATCTGAAAACCGTGATAATTGATTTTGTTTGGCTTTGTTTACTCCGAAGACCAGTGGAACAATCTCGTTGCCGATTTTACCGTGGATGGTATAGAGTTGGCGCATGAATCCTGGAACCACTTCGAAAGTGCCGTCTATTAGCCAGCCAACAGAGCTTCAGCTAATTACGAGAGGGTTGAATGTGTTGCTAACACTATGACGCATTGATTCGAAAAATATTTTTCAGAAAGAACAAATTGTTCGCCTTCGATTAATCTTAGGCTTTCCGGTATATTTATATCATTGATGTTGTCGGACTCTTTCATACAAGCTGTGCGTCTTACACATGTTATTTTTTGTTATTGCGCATTCGAAGTTGGCAAATAAATGCAAAGGTTTGGTACACAATCATCAACAGCATTACGAATTATTTGTGATGGTTTCATTGAGGTTGTTTTTGCCACTCACTTTAAATTACAATTGGCTCCACTTATTGCCTTACTATGGGCCGATGGCTCGTGGCAATGTTCCGAAGGACCCTTTTTCGGTACGTGTACTCCTCCAATCACCTTAGATACAACCCGTCATTTGCAAAAAAGGGAGGAGGCGCACGCACATTGAAATGTATTCCCACCTCTCTCTAGATGGTACTCATACCGATTATAAATCAACTTCTCCTTTTCCTTATTTGTTAGGAGAATATCCATAATTATTAATAATTTATTATTGCACTGATTTAAAGAACACTTTTTAATTAGAAACCATACACGTTTCCTTCATTTAAATAATACGAATTGCGCGCAGGAAGAAGAAATTACAAAAACAACAAGTGAAATACGGTAAATCCCAAAATATTACTTCCCCGAAAAAAATGAGAAAAATAGAATTTTACCTCGTGCATGTAATATTAAAATATACATAGAGAGAAAAAAATGCGTTTGCGTATATGGCTTGTGTGTGTATGTAGCGTGTTTGTATGGTATATATATATATATATATATATATATATATATATATATATATATATATATATATATATATATTTATATATATATATATATATATATATATATATATATATATATATATATATATATATATATACATACACATACACACGCTCACACACATACACACATTATTACTTTTTGAACTTCTCCATTTGTCAATAAATTTTTCAATCAAATTTTTCCTTAATTTTTCAATTTGAAATTTAAAATCCTGGTTTTTTAAACCAGAAATGATTTCTAAATCCAGGATTTTGATAAACGAGGATTTTAAAACCAGGATTTTGATAAACCAGGCTTTTGAAAACCAGGCTTTTAAAAATTAAAAGCCTATTTTTGAGAACCAGGATTGAGTAGTAGACCCTTTCTTTTCTTCTAGTTCTAATTCCACAAAATATTTAATAAAGTTTTTTAATTGCAAGATTTAGTACTTGCAACATTTTGTAATTGCAACATTTTGTAGCTGCAAGATTAATAAAAAAAGCAATATTTTGTTAATGCAATATTTTGAAATGCAATAATTGTTGAGGCTGACGGCTTCGATAACTCTTACGGGCATTAAGCCTTTCATTCAAATTCCATCCCTTTTAGCCATTTTCTAGAACTCTATCACAAAATCATTTTTGAATTCTGTCAAAATATCATTTAAGAGTGTCTTTTTCCCACATGCCAAATTTTAAAAATTCAAACCGGGATTTCCGAAAAATTGGGTTTTTTTATTATACAAAACCAGGGTTTTGAAAACCGGGATTTTGAAAACAGAGATTTCGTTATACACCCTATATTTACATCAATAGAAAAAGATTCACCAAAAATCAAAATCATCTGAACGTTGGTTGGTTCGTCAAGTAGTATCTTTTTATTAATTTGTGTAATTTTTACTTTATTAATTTGTGTAATTTTTACTTCAATACGAAACAAGAGAATGTATATATTTTACGAATGAAGAGAAAAATATCTCGTAGAAGAATATTCACGTACATAAAAAATAGAAATATTTATTTTATAGAATATTTTTAATTCTTCATATTTGTGAATTATTTAATTCGTGATTTTTTTTACATTATAAATAAAGATTCTTTGATGTCTGTGCAACATACTAACAGTGAAGCACTACAACTTCTTGAGATAACACAAGAATTGAGACGCCTTAAAAGAATTAAACCGCATGAGCTAGTCAGCTAATAAATAAAGATTCATTATTGGAAGCAGAATATTGGTTGCTTGTAAACCAACACTCGCTCCACTTATTTGTGTCAAATAAGTGCATCATCATAAGTAATAAATTATCAGGTGATAAAAATATGTAATATTAAAATAAAAAATAGAATAAAAAATTTTCTGGTTGGATTTAAACTCTAATGCATATTTGGCTAAAACAATCGATGATTCTCTTCCTGCATGTAATAATTTTAGTTAAATTTTATTTTGGTAAATATCGTAATAAATGCTTTAAAAAAACTTTATAAAATAAGCTCAAATGGTTTAAGGTTGTTTTACAAAATCTTAGTAAATTAACATTAATTTTTTCTTCGTGCATGTAATAATTTACTATTAATTAAGCCATTAAATATTTAAATTTCTCACAATTTCTTTTAAGTTTATATTCGCAATTGAGCAAGTTTGTGGATTTAAACTGCAATGCATATTTGGCTACAATAATTGATAAACGCCCCTTTGGCAAAGTGGTTAGCATGCTTGCTCCAGCGACCGGAGGTCCTAGGTTCGATTCCTGGTGGTGACAAGGACAAATTTCACGGCTAGTTTAGGATCAATGAATTATACACTCATTATCCACCAAATCCCTTAGTGGGATACAGTGGCAGAGAGAGAGAGAGAAAAATTGATAAATTCACTTCCCGCATGTAATAATTTTAGTGAAATTTTATTTTCGTAAATATCGTAATAAATGGTATAGAGAAACTTTATAAAACATGCTCATACTGTTTGAGGTTATTTTACAACATATTGGTAAATTAACATTATTTTTTCTTCGTGCATGCAATAATTTGATTTTTAATTAAGCCATTAAGTATTTTAATTTCTCACAATAAGCAGGATAATTCAATCTTCTTTTAAGTTTATATTCACAATTGAGCCATTTTGTGTTTGGATTTAAACTCTAATGCATATTTGGCCACAATAATGGATGAATGCTTTTGAATTATAGTTAAAGGTTTTTGTTTTTTCTTTCATATAGACGATAATATTGCACTTAGCTACATAGGTTTAACCTAGTAACTGAACTATAATATTTTAATTAAACTCACACATCTGTCAAGTGCAACAGGCATTGTATTTGTCATGTGCTGAATTTCGCTGACAGGTTCAAGTTATGATAAACATTCTGTTCAAAACTACTAGCGGAAGAAAGGCTAATATTCAATGAAAATAAAATTATTTGGCTTAGTCCGGAATGTACTTCAAAAATAAAATGTCGAATGTGACCACTCCAAAAATATTCATCGTACCGTATTAATATTTAAAAACATAAAACCAATAAGAGTACCGCGCGGGTTACATGCACAAAAATATATAAAACTATCAGAAATACTTAACTAAAGTGGATATACATCGCATAATATATTGATAAAATAATTATTATCAGTATAAATTGAATATAAAAAATTTGTAATAAAAATCAATAGAATAGCTTCAATGGAACAGAAACACACAGAACATACAAAATTAAATTTTTTGTTCCCATTGTTGTATGCGAAATTTATTTCGAAGTGTGTGTTTGTAACATACAATTTGCGCAGAACCATAAAATCTAGTTAATAGTTTTATGTACATACACGGTGCATTTATACAATAAATAATAAAAAAAAAATTCTCTATAACTTTATTTTAGTTTAATTTTGATTAAAATTGATAGATAAGACTGACATAAAAAAAATCGTACTGCAATTATTACAATTTACAAATGCGCGCGAATGACTATGGCATAATGAAACTATTTTGATGGACGTATGCTATGTAGCGAATGTACATTGGAATTGTTTTTAATTTATCGTGATAGTTTTAATTTGAGTTTTATTGGTAATTAACTATATATATTGTGTGATATGCACAAATGCTCTTTCAATCTGATAACAATTTTAAATTGTTTTATTGCCAAGGATTTTCCAGAACAAAATGGCGTGAGTTAATTATAATTAATTGAACGAGGATTGCATTGAAATTTAGATTTGAAATTTTCCTTCTATCCTTCAATGACGAATTTGAGTTACCGGTTTCGCAACAAACTAATATTGATACAAAACAAAACAAATATTTTGAAGAGTTGCTACTAATATGTTAACTTATAAATTTTAAATCGGTTCTCCCAGATATGTACATGTTGCAGATTATGAATCCTGAAAGAAAAATCTTTATTCCAGAGGGGCTTGACGATTTAGTTTCAGCCCAAATTTCTGACAATATCGATTCAGTTTTGCTAGAACATGTTTTAGAATCGATGATTCATGAAACTTGCAGAGTACTAAGTTCAAATGCATCATGCACAAGAATAATGGTGAACTATAGATAAAAAGATAACTACTCGTTGGTCCCAATAACGTTTATCTGTTAAAAATGTTTTATTGCAATGTATGGTGACTATGCCTACTGTGAAATATCCTTATTATTTATGAAGGCAAAGCACTTCGATCCAAATAGGAGAAGGCCAAAGAAGATTGAATACTTAGTATACAGATGCATCACATTACCAGAAGCATATTGGCAAGCTTCGTCTTTTTGTGGTGGTAATCCGAAAGATTTGATACAAATGACGATTAAGATCGTTCAGTCAGGATTGGTTCTGAGTATTCAAAGAAGTTTCACCGTCTATTAAAAAAAAAAAAAATATTCACACTTTCAATGTTTAGTTGAAAATTTTACCTCAATAGTGCCTTAAAAGACTTTTTGAATACTTGGAAAGCATAACGTTTTCTAAGTGTTCAGTTCTTATTTCTTGACTATTGGTGTCGCTGCCACTATAGTAAATACATATTATCGTTATAGGTAAAACTGTTTGTGTCGTTCAATTCCCGAAAAACAATATCTGACAGCTTGACAAATATTAATCCACCATTTACATCACGGGTTATATATTTTTCAACGATTTAACTCGATTACAAATAAACGTTAATTATTATATGAAAATGTCTCTATATCCCTTTGACATTTTCTAATCACAAATCAGCACCAAAAAAAAAATAAAAAAAATTTGTGGAAAATATTATATGAAAATTAGAGAGAGAGACATTTTTAATGTAAAATTTATGTTTGTAATTTGAAATACACAGACGGAAAAGTTATGATTTATGTGATTTGAAGAAATTAACGTATTTTGATATTTTTTGTGAAGTGATTTATGTGAACATAAATGCGATGGGTTATAATTTCGTCAATTTTGAGTCCCACCTATACGTATTATACAGATATGGTGCGGGTGAGTGAAACCCATCTTCATATTATTTATTTCGTTCAATTATTCATAATTATAGATATTTCATTACATATGGGGTATATACGAGTACGTGAATATGTTGTCATTTGAGCTTTTGGTGAAATAATTCATATGCAAGGTCGATTATATATATATATATATATATATATATATATATATATATATATATATATATATATATATATATATATATATATATATATATATATATATATATATATATATATATATATATATATATATATATATATATATATATATATATATATATGTGGGATTTTATTATTTATATCTTTAAATAAAATTATCGACGTCTTTTCACATGCGTTCTTTTATTATTTTTTATTTAAACTGACTCGGTTGCTAACTGTTAAACAAAACGAAAACGATTATTCCCTACAACAACTCAGGGATGTATAACACAATCATGGATTTCAAACCAACACTCGTCCATCCTACTCCTCATCCGACCCGGATGATTCAAACGACGAATCCATCCAAGGCTTGATAAACTCGGCTGCTGTTGACGTTCTCTTAGAGCCCTCGTGTTCACCTACCCTTTCTACATCGTAGCGTTCATTTTTTTTTAATTTTGCACACCTTGTATGGTCCGAAAAATCTTGGCTTCAATTTTAAACCTGGTCCAAATTGAGTTCTCTTTATAGCTATTAAATCTCCGACTTTGTAGGACGTAGGAGCTTTGCGGTTTTTCCTAAATGATCGTCGATTTTCAATTTGTATTTTTTCTATTTGCTTCTTTGCAGTTTCTCTTAAACTATCTCGAGAGTTTCTGAAGTTTTTAATAATTTCTTCATTAATAATTTCTTGAATTCTCGTATCAGTTTTCTGATGCAATTTAGTGCCAACTAATAACTCAAACGGAGTAACACTAATGCTTCGATTCAGCGTGTTGTTAAGACTTTGTTGCGTACTTCCGATGAATCTAAACCATCGATCTGGAGCGTCTATCGATAGCTTCGAGAGGACTGATATTATTGACTGATGGATTCTCTCAACTTGGCCGTTACCCCTTGGCAAGCCTGTAGTTATCGCAACATGTTCGATACCTTCGACTTCGCAATACCCCTTGAATTCGTTGCTTGTAAATGCGGTTCCCTTATCAGTCACAATGCGCATTGGATTACCAAACACTTCTCTATGCTTTTGGAGTTTCTCCAACACTTCCTTCGACGTTGTGGATTTCGTCGCATATACCCACACAAACTTCGTAAAACCATCTATCATTACTAACACATGATTATATTGCTTCTTAGTTGTCGCCATTGGCCCGAGATGATCTAAATGTATAGTATGAAGAGGTAGATTTCCCTTTTCGATTGGATGTAAGTATCCTTCTTGTTTACCCATTTTTCGGTTGCACAAGATACACTGAACGCAATTCTTGACCCTTGTTGTAATCTTGTCAGACATCTTTTCAAACCAGAAATCTCGTTCGATCAACTCTTGCACCTTCCGTACACCGTAATGACCAATTTCGTGATTACGCTTTATAACCTCTGCTTGCATTTTACGCGGGACGACTAACAGTTGGTTACCATCTTTTATTTTGTACAAAAGATCACTCTCTACCATAAAATCTTTGTATGGGCCATTCTCAAGTAATTTTATCACTGCAGCCAGGAACCCGTCACTTTGCTGAGCACACTTCAAACGTGAAACAATATCGTCGTCAACAATTAGAAGAGGATTGCGTGAGAGGGCATCAACGTGTTTCATTCGGGTACCTGGTCGGTGAATAATTTGATAGTCGAATTCTTCTAGAGACAACGCCCACCTTGCCACTCTAGTCGTCAAACTAGGTTTTTTCATCTCGAAAGCGGTACAGTCCGTTATAATTTTAAAATGCGTGCCAATCAAATAAACGCGAAATTTTTTAAGTGCGTAAATTATGGACAACACTTCCAACTCATAGCTGCTATATTTCTTCTCTGCGTCTGTCGTCTTGCGGCTTGCGTAATAAATTGGGTGGAAGTTTCCATCGTCATGCTGTTGCATCAATATGGAACCGTAGCCATGCAATGAAGCGTCTGTATGACGCTCAGTGGGCAGCCCGTGTCTAAATAATTGAAGCACAGGATTACCCGTGAGATGTCGTTTTAGCGAATTAAACGCCATTATCTCTTCCTCTCCGAACACAAAATCCACACCCTCCCTCAACAAATCGCTTAATGGCCTGGCGATCACCGAATAATTGTATACAAATTTGCGAAAATATCCCGTCAGACCAATTTCTCGGCTGAATCTGTTTCTTTGTCATGGGCTGTGAAAATTCCTCAAGGCCCTCGTCTTGCTTTCCGATGGACTTATCTTCCCGTCATGAATAACATGTCCGAGATATTCCACTCGTCTAACAAGAAATCTGCACTTCTTCCAGTTAATATCGAGTCCATATTCAGAAGCTAATTTCAGTACAATTTTCAATCGCTGATTTATTATCGGTACCCAGAATAATGATGTCGTCTAGATAAAGCGACATTATTCCTTTACGTATTAAATCACGAAAGATGTTATTCATCAATCTCATGAATACACCAGGACTGTTACATAGCCCAAATGGTACTTTCCTAAATTGGTACTGCCCCGTTGGTGTCACAAACGATGTATATTTGCGACTTCCTTCTTCAACAGCGACATGGAAAAATCCGTTTCTTAAATCGAGCAAGCTAAATACCCGAGCTTCTTGTATTCGATCCAACTGATCCTCTATCAGCGGAAGGGGGAAGCGGTCTTTAACAATTTGGCGGTTAATCTTCCGGTAATCCACGCACAAACGTTTTGAGCCGTCTTTCTTTTAAACCAAAACAATTGGACTAGAGAACTCAGATGAGCTAGGTTCAATTATTCCGCTTTTCAGCCAATCTTCCACTATTTTATCGTCCAGCTCCATCTCGTAAATCGACAAACGTCTTGGACTCTGACTAATTGGCGTTTCATCCTTCAAAATTATTTTGCAGTTTACATCTGAAGTCTTCGTCGGTATTGGTGAATACTGCTGATATAATTGCTTAACGACCTAAGCATCACTTCGGTCGATAATATGCGTAACATCAATAATTTCATCTTTAACTTCTGATAGTATCGCACAAAATTCGTCGTTTTTACGGATATTCACACCGTTCTCATCGATAATCACTTTTGCTTCACAAAGCAGATCACAGCCAATCAAAAGATTTACGGGGATAACATCGTTAGGCACTACATGCACCGACACATGGAAATTGTCACCGTTAATAACGATATCTGCTTCAAATTTTCCAAATGTCTCAATCTTCTTACCAGCAAGTCCCATCAACGTTGATCTGGATTTCAGGGGTTTCATAGTATTCAAATTCAAATATACGTCAGATCGGATCAAATTTACGGAACTTCCCGTATCTATCAGAGCACACACTTTCATATCGTCAATTAATACGTCAATTTTCATTCGATGTTCTTTTGTCGTACACAAGCTGACATTCGTTTTCGATAAAGTAGAACACTCGAAACTTTTGTGTCCAAACGCATTACACTTAAAGCACCGTACGCCATCAGATTTCCTTTGACAATCCTTCGACAGATGACCGTATTCATTACAGTTGTAACACGTCGGGGATTTATTGATTTATTACCACTCGGCACTGGTTGCTCCAGTTGTTGATTAGATTTAGCATTATTTAAGGTAGCCTTGTTCATTGATTTAATTTTTAATTTTTCAAATGCTTCATACTTTACTCGAAGATCTTTAAAATTTTTAGCATCAAATAACCAAATCTTATTTGAATCCTCAATACAGACACCATCAATGATGTATTCCAAAATTACTTCGTTCTCGATGTCAGCCAATGCACCAATTTCGCGCATACGCAAAATGTACTGATGTATAGTTTCATCTTTTCCCTTTTTAGTTTTTATTAGCATCTGGTGAACAGTAGCGCTACTAACATTCACATGAAATTCGTCGAGTAACACTTGTTGCAATGATTCCCAATCCTTTTCGCTCGTAGAACGTAACAGCATCTTGGCTGTGCCCATCAAAAGTCACTTTGCATACACAAATCGCTGTAAATTACTCCAACCTAATAGTTCTGATGTTTCACAAAACTCTATCAACCACTTTTTAATTGGATAGTTGTCATCGCCGCTAAATTTTGATACCGAATCTTCAACGTCTTTAAATGCGAAATTAGTTTTCTCGGTATACATATCAGCATTACTTCTACTTTCCAATTCCGAACCGCAAACATTTCTTGTGAAATTGTCCTTGATTAGCGTCATCGCTCGTTCATAGCGTTGAATTAATTCATTGCGCTTTCCATCCGTACTAAGCCCCAACTTGGATAGCTCTTCCTTCATGGCTTTTACCGTTTTTGTTTGAAATTCTTCCATTTTAAACAAAACTTAATTCAATAATTGAATGTTTTCCCGTCTTAAATTCTCTCAGAATTTTATGAAAACCAATTATCCGTCACGTCTATTAACTAGGTCTCGGTTGAGCCCCCAAAATGTGGGATTTTATTATTTATATCTTTAAATAAAATTATCGACGTCTTTTCACATGCGTTCTTTTATTATTTTTTATATAAACTGACTCGGTTACTATCTGTTAAACAAAACGAAAACGATTATGCCCTACAACAACTCAGGGATGTATAACACAATCATGGATTTCAAACCCACATATATATATATATATATATATATATATATATATATATATATATATATATATATATATATATATATATATATATAAAAGAAAGAAAGAAAAAGAGTAGGTTATTAGTATTACACTATACAGTATCCAAGTTATTAAAATTTATTTAGGTTGAGATCAAACTTGAATTTAGCAGTTTCTAGCTAAATGCTATCAATTTTAGTTTAAGCTACGTGCTTTAAAACGCGTACCCTACACATCGATTACAAATTTTAATATTAAATGATTTGTGAAATTCAATATCCGTGAAGTTTGTCCAAACTTTGTTCTAAAATTACAAAAAAAAAATTAAGACGAACTCCATCGCTTGTGTTTATACGAACCTGAAGTTTACCTAAAATTAATGAGCATGTATTAGTTAAACTCTCGTTTTAATGAATTATCAAAATTTGTAATATTTGTACATACATTTAACCATCTTCATACTGATCAGTTTTACTTACATAACCTGAAAAATGACTTTTATGCTCCGCTCATAATCTATTCGTCCTATCTATTTATCTATCTCGCTAGATGGCTTTAGTGACATATTTTATCAATTGATTTATTTGTCGCAGTAAGCCATACTTGCACTCTCGCTATAGAAAATTCGCTATATTTTACAATTTTCTTCGATAAAAGCGAAAACACAAGTTAAGCTCGATTTATATTATCTGTTCCTTTCAGTTTCTTCATTTTTCGTATCAGACAAAATAAAATATTGTTACATGTATTTTCATAGGAGTATTTATATTAGCCGTTCCGTTCAGTTCCTGCAAGTATGGAGCGGATAATATAAATACTCCATAGAAAAAAACATGTAACAATGTTTTTTTTTGTCTGATACGAAAAATGAAGGAACTGAAAGGAACGGATAATATAAATCGAGCTTTAGGCGGCTCAAATTGTGAATGTTGTCTATGGTCCGGATACTTCATTCCGTTTAGGTAAATTTGATATCAAAGATGCACTACGCACTGAAAGGCATATCATCGAAAATATCGATAAAATTCTAAAAATTATGGAAGTAGACCGGCATGTCGGCTGTCGTTACATCGTCCAGGAGCTGACAATCGACCACAAAATAGTTTTAAAGCTAAACGCGGGATTAAAAAAATCTCGATATTTGGGTATCTAATTCTTGGCTAAACGGAACGAAATCGAGCCATTTCTGAAGCGAATAGTGACTGATGACGAGAAATGGGTCACATACGACAATGTCAGGTAGAAACAATCATGGTCGAAGACCGGCGAGGCGACCCGAACCGTGGCCAAATCAGGATTGACCGCCAGGAAGACTGTTCGGTTTGTTTAGTCAATTTACCAAAAGCGGCCAGAATTCGCCAATAGCAGACGCGTGGTGTTCCACCAAGACAACGCTAGGCCTCGCACGTCGCTGGTAACCCGCCAGAAGCCGCGAGACCTTGGTTGGGAGGTTATTATGCATCCACCTCATAGTCCCGAGCGATTATAATCTCTTATTGTACATAGCAAACGCTCTTGATGGTGTAAAAATGGCTTCAAAAGAGGCTTGTGTTGCGATGGCATGAGTTGCTAGCGTTAACTTCACCAGATGTGATATATGTATTAGAATAAATCTTCAAGCGTTTAGGCTGTTCCATAGTGTACCGCATGCCATAGTTGTAATTTCAAGGCACACACAGTCATTTAAATATTTTTCACTAGTGGCTAATGATAGGCCACACTCACTTTTAATGAAAGCTCGAGCCCATATTTCTACTCAAAAGGTAAATCAACCCATACAATCCAAGAAAATATTGGTTTATGAGAAATGTGCAATTTACTATCAAAACGTAAACAAAATGGCATCAAAAGCATCTAAGTTCTATAAATTCGCCCCAAACTTGTCATATCCACAAAAAAACAGACATTTTACTTTCAAAATGTAAACAAAATGTCTTCAAAGGCAGCTCAATTTCATAATTTTGTCTTAAAAATACTCTTTTCGGTTTATATCATCTGTGAAACATCATTCAACGATAAAATTTTGAGTTCGGAATTCTTCCCTACTCAATATGTGGTTTATATAGATGTGATCGCTCACCACAAACAAGCATAAAAATCGAGCATTTATGTGTTAAAATTGTCTTTAATAATAAGACAGTACGAATTTACGTGGCGTATATTCTACAGTTTTATTAAAGACAGAAGAATCACCAACACCTTTCGTAATTAATGATATTCACCATAAAGCAATAGAAATAATATTGGAAACGAAAGTGAATAACAGGTTCCAAAACTACCAAAACCGGAAACTATATTACAACTCCAGAAAGGTCAATTCGAATAACTTACAACAATATTTTGAGCAAATAAATTGGAATGCCGAGTTTAACAGCAATGACATAGATGAACACGTGGAAAAATTTACACACATTTAGCAAACCAAACAAATATCCTCCATGGTATGACGATCAACTCATCAGTCTTAAAAACAAAAAAGACAAGGCTTGTAAAGAAAACCTCAACGTGTGTTCCCAGGATAGTAAGCAGAAATTTACCGATTATAACCAAAATTTTGAATCTTATTTTGAACTGGACATTTTTTAAAACCAAACGCGAAATTGATGTTTACCCAGCCTGGATGAAATTAAATGATCAAAAGTCTTGTGATCCACAGGTCCAACATGTTTGCTGAGTTTTTCCAATCTGTTTATAAGGCGGAAGACATTGATAATTATAAAGATTCAACCTGTAGTGAATATAGTACATTCATATTTACTCCACACATCGAGCCAGAAGACATCAATTACTGCTTCATTTTTAAAAAATTCTAAATATTTGGCAATCACTCTAATCATTTTGTTCAATCAGTCATTAAAATTGGCAACTTTTCCACAAAAGTGGAAAATAACTAGAGTGATGCCTATTTTTAAAACTGGATCTAGAAATTATGTTTCTTGCTACAGAGGTATTACATCTACATCTGCTATACCTAAATTATTTGAACTAGTAATATGCAACTTATTCAAAGCAGTTCTTCCGCGGTATTTATCAAAATATCAACATGGTTTTAAGAATAAAATACCAGTATCTACAAATCTCATAGAATTTACCAGCTATTCTATTAAAGAAATTGAGAAGCACAAACAAGTTGACGTAATATACACCGGCTTTGCAAAAGCTTTCGACTCCATCAGCCATTGTAAAACTTTGGAACACATTTTCAAATTCGGATTTTCCAGCCAGTTCGTAGCCTGGTTCAAATCTTATTTGAGTAATCGAATCCAATATATCGAAATAGGAGATAAAACGTGAAATAGAATACAAGCAATCTCTGATGTACCAAACGGCTCTTACGTTGGCCAATGGATTTTCACAATATTCATAAATGGTTTTACCGAAGTCATAAAGCATTCCAATATCCTTATGTTTGGAGATGACCTCAAAATCAATAAACTACAGGAAGATATTGACAACCTAGCGTTATGGTGCGAGTTTAATTCTATGTTTCTCAATATTGGAAGGTGCAAATCTCTATCACTTCAACGAAAAACCAACCCTGTTACACAAGGCTACAAGACAAATAGTGTTCTTCTTCAAGTAGTACTTGAGACTAAAGACCTAGGAGTTATTTTCGTTGAAAACATGAGCTTTACTAAGAACATTGAGCTTTACGAAGCATTGTTAGGGCAAACTCCATGCTCGGTGTTGTCAAACGTTGGATGGGTGATAATTTTGATGTGGAAACAATTAAGCCTACGTTCGATCCCAACTGGAATATGGTGTAAATGTGTGGTGTCCGTTCTAGGAAGCTCATATCCAGAGTATTGAGAAAGTTCAAAAGAAGTTTATATGCTACTTGACCTGGAAAGACGGATGGTTTTATGACCATGATCTACCATACCACGTAAACATACAACAACAACCACCATATTAAACCGGGTGCAAGACACACAACTTCACAACACTTGAAAATAGACGCGAATTGCTAAAAAGTACATTTATTGGTAATCTCCTATTAGGTCTAATCGACGCACCGGATGTGCTAAAGTCAATTAATATAAAGGTTTCTGGTAGACAACTAAGAGATTATGGCTTCCTCCACTTAGATAGACACAGAACCAACTATGGCGATAATGAACCAGTGAACAGTAGACTTTTACACATCATCGTAAAAGTTTCAGTAGAATTAACTATTTATTTGATTTTTTGTATAACTAAAGATAATTTTAAAAGTAGATTAAGGCAATTGTATGCTTCTCAGTGATTTTTTTACTTGTTACTTTACTTTAATATTTCAAATTTTCAAATCCAATGCAGATTTATTTTATTTTATATTTTATATTATTTAATTAATACGTTTGAAGGCAAATTTGTAGACTTTTTTCAATATAAATAAATAAATAAATTTATGACGAAACATAAAGTTCCGCCAATCATGGAAATTCCCGCTATCCGTATATACGTGACACGGGAAATGTATCGGTTCCGTTGAAAAATAGAAAAATTCTCCAGCCTTAGGGTTTAAAAGGTCCGTCAATTTGTTGATTTATATAACTTCTGGACTCCTATGTTTATCTACAGATCGAGTATACCAACCCGCTTTTGATTTAAATCAACAAATTGGCAGATCTTTTAAGCCCTAAGGCTAATTTTTCTTTTTTTCAACGAAACCAATACTTTTTCCGTGTCACATATATTCGAATAGCGAAAATTTATTTATTTCGATAGAGCTCTCGTGAGATCAGCTAGATCGGGAGCTGCGGAAAATATGCCCAACATCGGCGAGAGATTTGTTACAAAAATTACAGGATGCCTGGAACAAGATTTGATCCTAACAATTATATAAATTACTAGCTGACCCGGCGAACCTAGTTTCGCCCCAAATTTTTTCGCTCCGAGCAATTAATTTTGTGCTTCACGAAAATTGATTTTGATGAGAGATAAAATCAAACAACTCAACTCAATTCACAATAGAAGATTGAGTTGAGTGACATTCCATTCTATTTTCATCGAATTCAACACAAGTTTATGTTGCGTTCGTTCGTTCGTTCCGTCCAGAAAAAAAAACATTATTTTTGAGCAGTATGATTGGTCGTAAAAATTGTCAGAACGAATGAACGATTGCAACCATAAAGGCGGCATAATGTAATGAAAAGTGAATGAATTGTCGATTCAAACTCAGGCATCTATAGAAATTTGAGTTGTTTTTTCGATTTTATCTCTCAAGACACAAAAGAATGTGAGTAAGGTTTTTGAGTACTAACTTTTTTATTCATTGAATATCTACTTATATACAAAATTTTTATACCTAAAAGTGCAAAGAGCGCATTTTTATTACACGTATTATAACAATTGTATTTTGTGTATTTTGTGTTATATATAAGTGCCAATGTAGCACAAAAATATGTTAATGCACATTTATCAATTTTAATATAGAAATTTCTGTATACTTTTGTTTTATGTGTTTAAACAGTGTGGAAATGAATCGAAATCAGTTGGAATTCAAAATAATTCAATGTATTTTATTCGAGTGAAATTAAATGGAATCAATACAATGCATTGTGGTAAAAGGTATTTTTCTATTCATTGACCATGAGAAAAACACGGAAATTCCAGATTTATTCCGCACACTCCAAACGGTTGACCTTGTGATTTGTTAATCATATAGCGAACGCCAAATGAATGGGGAACTGAATGCTCTTGAAGTCAAATGAAATGTCAGTTGGAATCAGAAGAATACTCGGAATTAGAACTTCTTCTCCTTTGAATTTGCCATTGATGATCGTCGCTTGAATCACGTTGTTCATCAGTTTATTCTCAGCCAATCACGTTCCATTAAACAGTCTCGGATGGTTCAGATAACGTAGCATGATTATCACAGATCCTACCTTGAGTATCAAGTTATACAGTGGTATTCCAGGCAAATCAAGCGCATTAAAAAACTCGATCGAAGGTTTTCTCGTCTCGATTGGTCACACAGTCAACGGATTTGTAACAATGCATTTCCCCAGCGATTTGGTTTTGAATTAAGTAATTCAGACTGTTCTCTGTTCTTCGCTGCCAAAATCTCTCGTTTGCTGAGCCAATAATGATTCATAAACAATTTCAGTGGATGTGTGGAAACAGATTCGTGATAAGCTCTTCCTTCGACGTCGAGAAAATGCAAAAATTCGATGGAAACGAAATCAATCCTGTCAAAACATTAACAGGAATTTGACCATTGTTAAGCACCAACAGTTGTTTGGAAAAATCACCAGTTGATGAATCGTTCTGTAACGCGACTCTCATGTTCGTGGTCAACTGCAACTTCTTCACATAGCGCCACAAACTTGACGATTTCATGCGTTGAGTTCATCTGCAGTTATTGATCTCGGAATGACAGGTAACGTTTGACGAAAACCGCTGGCCAGCTGAATCATCGCTCCACCAAAACGTCTTGAGTCACTTTGTAAATCTATCATCTTTCGATTGAACGCTTCCAAGGAACGTTTATGTACTCGTACCATCGTGCATTCGTCCCAAATGATGATTTTGAATTCTTGGAATACCGTGGCCATCGCCGAGTTCTTGGCAATTGAGCACACTGACTTGTCATTCGTGTGGATATTTGTCGGCAACTTGAACACAGAATGTGCCATCTCGAGCGTGAACTGCCTTCGTTAATGCTTCATACGCGTTCTTTTGCTGTGCATTCAAAAGCGAACATTCGTTTGTACTATTTGGCTCATTGAATTTCGATCTTACACTTGCTCTCGTTGCAATTCACGATTAAATGCATCGTACATCAAACGCATTGGCGCGGGCGTGTGCAATTTCGACAAATCATGTACTGCCGCACATAACCGAGTACATGTCTT
Source organism: Nephrotoma appendiculata (assembly GCA_947310385.1). Taxonomy (NCBI): domain Eukaryota; kingdom Metazoa; phylum Arthropoda; class Insecta; order Diptera; family Tipulidae; genus Nephrotoma; species Nephrotoma appendiculata. Next base: position 76,299,145 of record OX371225.1, read on the forward strand.
CGATCCTGAACAAAGCTTCGTTGCGTATCTCGTCGTTCATTTTAAGCTCATAATTCGATGTTGCAGCGCGAGCTCGATGCAAAATGTCATCAGCCATCTCGTCCTTGTATTTGTTCCACAATTCCAATGCGTTTACACACGTCGCTATGATGATCGCGAACAATGTACGAATTTGATTTGCCGGCGCAGAAACAGTGGCATCGGCGAGTGTTGGGTCCCAATGTGAGTCATTTTTCAGCAAATTCAAAGGTTTTCAAGCTTCTCAATAAGTGGCGCACAACACACATTCTATAGTACGAAGCGATTCGAACGAAGTAGAACAACGAACATGGAACAAAAGCTAACGAAAGATAGAGCCTTCGTCTTGTCGTGGATGAACGGTGTACACAAGGTCAAGCGCATCAGTCGAATACACATCGACGTATCCTGTAACAGGCTCACCTTTCTTTCGTCGTTGAAACTTCTTCGTTTACTGGTTCCAAGTATGGCATTTTCCAGTAAAACAATGCTCGTGCGAACGGATCGCTTTGGCAAATTTCAAAGAAATTCGTGAGTGTTGTAGCTGATGGTCACTCTGCTCGTTGTGCTGCCTTAGCTTCCGTGAAATAGACACGTTGTCCATTCTCCAAGTGCACCCACAAATTTTGAACAGTGGGATGACGACGTTCATGTAATGCAAATAAGAAAATTCACCAAAACGCCTCATTGCAACTGACATAGCTGCCCAATTGGAATCTTAACACTTCTTCATTTACATCCGGAGCAGTAATTCCGAATACTGCTAGGTTGCTGCCTTTGTTCACGTATTTCTAGACAAATTAAATGGAATTACAGTACTCAACATTGTTGTGTGTTGCAAATCTTTTCGATAGATGTAACGATGTAATGATAAATGTATGATTATTGCTCACGATATCTTTTCCTATCACCTCATTGTGACTGTTGTGCCACCATCTTCGGGTGAACGATGCCGATATATTGGATAACGGACGTTTCCACTAATTGTGTATGTTACCAATGGATGCGGATATTGGTTTGTGCATTTGTGCATTTCCCATCGGCCATACACGATGAATCTGGATTATGATCTCCACACGGATCGTGAAGCATGTTTGTTGCGACTACCGCGAATAACTCCGGGTCTGCTTCTGGATCTGGTATTTTGGCGCTGATGATTGAATCGAGTTGATCTGGTCTGATTTTTTCGATTAACAATAGCAATTGCGAATACAACAAAAAAAAGATTAAGCCTAATCGGTTCAGCCGTTCTCAACTGATGCGCAAGAAAGGAAAAAATATTCTTTTTCGGTTTTTTCCGGAAGCTTTCGAGTTTTCCACTCAGATTTTACAATTTTTCTCTTCTAAAAGACCATCTGGATCCGATACTAACATCAAAAACATCATTTTTCGATTTTCCGAATTTTCTGACTTTTTCGGTGAACTTTCCAATTTTCTTTCGTAAGATCCATCTCCTAGAAATTGTTAACACAGCAAAACAAGATTGAATCAAACCGGTTCAGCCGTTCTTAACTATGCGCAAGAAAAACAATTCAATTTTCTTCGGGTTTTTCCGGAAGTTTCCGAATTTTTCACTCAGATTTTACAAATTATCTCCTCTAAATGACCATCTTTTAGAACAGAAAAATTGTAAAATCTCGGATACGTGTGACATCATTTTTCGATTTTATTGACTTTTCCGGTGGATTTTCCCAAAATATGCTATCTCTACTATTCCGAACACAATAAAAAAAAGATTAAGCCAAATCATTTCCGCCGGTTTTATATATATATAGAAGATTTAGATAAATAAATAAAATAGATCGGGAAAAAAATATATTAATTTGCATGCAGCCTCCGGTGGGATTCGAATCCAGTACCTCCCAACCCAAGCGTCGAAGCTTTAACCACTGCACCACCTAACTCATAAAAAATGTGCATACAAAATTCATATGAAAATGGCTTTTTAATCGATTTTTCGGATTTTCCGACTTTTGCGGTGGATTTAATTAAAAATTTCTTTCGTAAGAACCATCTCCTGGTAATTGCGAACACAACAGAAAAGATTGAGCCAAATCGGTTCAGCCGTTCTCAACTGAGAACACATACATTTTTTACACCATTTTTATATATAACTATATATATATATATAGATTGGATAGAATGGCAAGGCTATGTCGAGCAGTAACTATACCAAAGGGAGGCCACATCGATGAGGGCGCAATTTAGCTATTTCGCTATCTTTTTTCTTTATTTTTTGTAATATGTTAGCTTTATGAACTGGTAATTAATTAAATTAATTGAAATAAACTAAAATATATTTGTTAAACTGTATAAAACCTTGTTTTAGTTATAAAAACCATTTCGACACTTTTGGCCTGTAGTGTATATCAATAAACCAGCATGGGTTTATGCCTAGCCGATCCACATCAACTAATCTGGTTGAATTCGCTAGTAAAATAATTAACGACATAGAAAAACACCATCAAGTAGATGCAGCGTACACGGATTTCAATAAAGCAATTGATTCCACATCTATATGGATTACACGTGAATGCAATAAATAGGGCGGGCGGCTGTTGGTTTTGGACGTATGTGAACACGTACTGCATGAAAATAGTGTATCACAAATAAGAACAGGATAATCACTACCTGTCCCAAGTTATTCGTAAGTACATCCACATCCTTTCTCACCTTTTTTTTGGCTTTACAAAATAAACCACAAGCTTTCGTGCTCCATCTTCACATACATATCCATCACAAACTGATGATAGAGTATAGCCCATACCGGAGCGACCAATTAAAATTGTTCAACACACTATAATATGATAAGCATAGAAGTCACTTGCATGAACTTTTTGTTTGCACCTGAGGCATTTTGGAGCTGTAAATTTTTTTTGAATATTCAAGCGCGTCATAAAACCTGAGCGAAGTCAGGGGTGCCACGTGATACACGATATTGGTGAATACCGACTTTGTAACGTTCATTTGCCATTCTGTCCCGAGTCGACTTGAATTCATGCACCCAAATGTTGTTATCGTGCAGAAATCACTATATTTTTACACGTTGTTTCTTTCTACACTTTGTACGTATGCTAAACGCCTATTAACTTCGGCTTCATCATTCCGTATGAAATACACCTGCAAAAAATGTGGTTGTATATTGAGCCCGGGACATAAAAACTATTGTACTTTCTGATTCGTTCTGATTCCTAACGAAGGAATTACTATTTTGGTTTCAGCAGAAAACATTTCTGCTGTTAATGGATGTTCCTTCCAATTAAGGCCTCGCAGAACCTGTAATTCTTGATCATTTTCTCGGCTTGTATTAGGCTATGGCTTTGTTAGTCTAGACTCTCATCGTACTCAAATGCAGCATTCTCAAAGAAACTCTATGTGATTCTTGGGAATGTATTACGTGGTTGCGTTGCTCTTTCGGCGACCACGCGCCTTTTGGCTCCCGCGACGCCTCGTAATCCACTTACATTTGACGTCCAGACTCGGACTATTATGGTGTTTGGCAGCTGTGCACTCAGCAAATCATTGAGGTGTCAAATTTTCTACAATCTGTTAACGCTTTTCAAGGGCCTGTTCTTCCATTTCAATAGTTCTGTAAGCTAAATGACGCTCGGCCTCGTTTTATTAAAATGAGCGTTCCAATTTAAAAAACATTCAAGGTTTAATTCTGATGACATGTTCATGATTCGGCAAGTTGCAAGAAACCGATCATCTCGAATCACATAGCATGCCCATGCTCAATCCGAGAGGTTTTTAATTTTGGCACACGGGAAGAAAAACTGATTTATTGCTCGAACGTGTTTACGAGTTCTCAGGCCATAAAGCCATATTAAGCACGAACATTTTTATTAACAAGTTGGGTCATATTTTCATTTCTCATCGAATCGGATCTGTTGACGTCCGTTGACATACGCGGAAAAATTTTAACTATTCAGTGTTTTATTCCTGTGTGACTTGTATGTTTTTATGCGAACATTACATTTATTATTAAATGTAATGTTCACATAAAAAACATAAAATTTACAATTATTTATATATTTTCTTTTCACAGCTAAGCAAACGCCATTAAATTACTAATTTTTATTACACCATGTACCATGTGTAATTATAAATAAATTAATGAAAAATTAGACGACAATTAAATCGTGCACGGCTGGAGATAAGACGCATACGGTAAATCGCGCGGTAATTTACGTATATAAAGAGTTGTTGTATATTACCCAGATTATCGTCTTTTTAATGTCCCTGGAAAGTTTTTTTTTGCTCTCATCTCACTCTGTGTATACGAGTATATGAAATGTGTATAGTTAGGTACCGTGTGTTCGGTGTGTAGCTTCAGCAACTGATTAAAATTAAATTTACTGTGCGGTGTTTGGTGTACAGAGAATAAGAAAATCCTTTTGCTGTATACGAGTATATTACTCGCATATACATGGAGGATGTATACGGGATAATAATTTTTATTGTAACAAAAATTAAATACGTGAGTAATCTTTAAATTGCTAGAACATCGGTGGGTGTGTGTGTGTGTGCTTTATAACTTTCCATAAGTAATTTTAGACAAAAAATATTTTTTTCAAAACTAAATAGAAATAAAGGATATAAATTTAACTTTTTTATCCTTTTTAGTGGTTTTAGTATTTTTTGTAATTTAAGTCGGTTTAATTTAAATGAATTTTTATTTTGTATATGCAGAGTTTATTAAAAGGAGATTTTATGGCGGGCTGTGTCTGCAGTAATTCATAAGGAAAACAGATAGCTCCAGAAGCAATGTGGCGATTTAATGGCTACTTGATACACGACAAGTTACATCATATCATTCGACTGACAGTTCAATTAAAGAACTATCAACCTTTGACTTTCCGACCTGAAGAGGAAATAGAAGCTCTGCAAAGGGCTGCAGAAAATGAAACCACGCTAACAGCTTGGTTTAAATTGAATCAGAGAGATTCTAATGCGTGGCAGTATTTATATACAGAAATACTGCAACATTATACCTTCCACACAGAACGTGGAGGAATAAACCATTGGGAACCCCGGCAAAGGGGCGCCAACAAAGCCCTAACAAGAATGTATGGCATCCATTTTAATGACACTGAGCGATATTGTCTCAGAATGCTTCTTCTTCATATTGAAGGAACACACGATTGGGATGACATGTATAAAGATCTCGAAGGCGTAATTTGTGCTACATTCGAAGAGAATTGTAGACGCAGACATCTTACATACCACTCTTACAGAAGCGTCTTTTACGACGTTTCCTAAGCAAATGAGACTTTTCTCTGCATGAATTTGCATTTTTTGCAATTCACAAGATGCGAGAAAGGTATTTGCTAGCCAAAAAGTTACACTAATGGAAGATTTTATCCATGCAAGGTTGTCCGATATAAATAAATGAATGTTAGACAAAAAGAGTGTCATGACATGATCATGAAAGCTGTTCCAAAAGGAAGAGTTAGATGCTTTTTCATTGACGGGCCTGCAGGAAGTGGAAAATTTTTCCTGTACAATAAATACACTTTTCTGTACATTGAGAGGTCGCAGTGACATTGGGCTACCGGTTGCTTCCACTGGAATTGCAGTCACTCTTCTTGAGGGAGGAAGAACTTACCACTCCCAGTTTAATGTCCCAACAAAAATGGACTCGTTATCTAACATGAAACAGACGGCCGACGACGCTGTGACGGTCAGTAATGCCAAATTTATCGTTTGGGATCAAAGCTTGTCTGACGCCAGGGAAAGCCCTGACATGTGTTAATGAGGGCAAACGTTTAACGGTTTTAATTACCCGATTTTGTAGAACTTGCAGATTTTTCTTTGTATTTTGAGACGCAGTTGTCCAAAGTGCGCTCATATAGTTAAGTCTAGAATTAATGTAAGCATTGTAAAACATCCATCTTTAAGGTTTTTTCATCAATGTAGCTCGTATTCTTTTTATTGCAAAAATGTAAGGCGAGCTAGTTTTTTTAAGTTTCGTTTTGTGCTCTTCCCTGGTTAGATTCTCATCAATCATTAACCCCAAATAAGTTGTATTTTAAACTTGATCGATTTTATTGTTATTTCCAAACAGATGAGATGGAAAATATGTTGGGAAATTTTTATTTTGGAAAAATGTGTAACTAGTTTTCGAAAAAATGTATATTCATTTTCTTCGCACATAGCCAATTTTCAATTTTAAGTATGTATAAGTATCATGTGTGATTTGTTCGATAACCGTTAGAGGATTTTTAGGTTCATAAATTAAAGTCGAGTCATCTGCATACATAATCAATTTGCCTGACAGTTCTAAATTAAACATAGCGTTAATAAAAAAAATTAAATGCTGTCGGTCCAAAGACTGACCCTTATGGCACACCCATTAAGATTTGTAATGGTCTGCTTTTAATACCATTTATAACAGTATATTAGACACGATTAACAAAATAAGAAGAGAGTAGTGAAAAAGTTGAGTTGGATGGATTTAGCCTTTTTAGCCGTAAAAGTAGATGCGGGACAGTATTTCGAATGCTTTTTTAAGATCTACTGAGAGCATATAGCATAGCAACATAGTCCTAGTTATCCATTCCAAATAATATGTCATTGAGAACAGACATTGCAGCTGATTGGGTATTAGTTTTTTCAACAAAATAAATTGGTAGGGGCTTATGATCTTGTTCTTCAGAAAATATGTATGTAACCTTTCTACCATAGTTGTTTCAAAAATTTTCGAGAATACTTTCAATATAGAAATTGGACGATAATTAATACGTATCATTTTATTTCCTGATTTAAAGATAGGGTGTACTTTCGTAATTTTGAGACAGTCTGAGAAATGTCTATTACCTATGCATCCATTGATTAATTGAACAATGTTAGGAATCAGGAAATGTCTACATAGCTGAATACATAGCTGAATAAATTGCATCATACCCTGTAGCAGCTGCGATTTATAAGTTTTTTGATTATAGCATCTACCTCATTATAATTAGTAATTGAAAAATCAAGGATAGGCAGTCCGTCATATTTCAAATAAATGGAAAATTCTGGTGCCGAATCATATCGCGTAGATTCTTTTATAACATTTGTGATGTTCACAAAATGTCTATTAAAAGTGTTAGTTATTTGAAGAGAATCATGTATAATTTCTGATTTTTCATTAAGAGCAATTATTTGATTAGCACCGTTATCATCTTTATTAAATATCATTTTCTTTAAAATAGTCCAGTAAATGAAGGAGGAAAAAGGCCAACCTGTAAGTTATTAGTAACAATTTTCATTTTCTGGTGATAAGTGGCATTTGGTACCTCATTAAAAATGAGACCGAATTTTCAAGAAAACATTCTGTTGTAGGGGGAGAAAATAGTCCCAAAAGACCCGGAAAATCGGTTTTCGGCGAATATCTTCCAAAATATGCAGTTAGAGATTTTTTGTTCAGATATGAATTGAAGATCAGTTAATTTTCTACAAAAATGGTCCTAAAAGATTTTTTTCGCAACATTAATATTTTTTGCAAAAAGTCGGGTTGAAAAATGCAAAATTTTTAGACTCATCTAATATGCAAGTTTTTTACAAAATTTTATAGGGGGGTGTGGCAAATACATTATTTTCAATGTTTGGACTGTGAAAATCAATTGTAGATGGCGCCACTATAATCCATCCACTGGCAAAATCCTCGGGGCCATAAATGAGAAACGTCGTAAACCATATAACTTTCAAGAAATTTTTATGTTCCCGAGCGTCTTGTTTTTTCGGAGAAGAGGGCTCAAATTATACCTAATGGAAAGCAGACCATTAGATTAATTACATCAGAATAGACCCCACCCCACCAATTGGCGAAAAACTAGCGAAAATCAGTTTTTCTCATATGACAAACTATTGTCCAATGAGGTTTTTCCTAATGAAAACTATAATCTCTAAAGAGTGAAGAATATTTACCCATAATATTCAACAACAATTTCTTGCAGATTCTTGGCAAATTTTTGCAAATATTTTCGCAACCATCCGGATCGAGGTTTTTGGAATAAAGAGTTATAAAGTTTCTTTAAATTTCATTTATTATAGAAAATAAAAATGCATTGAAATAAAATAATAAATCTTTTAAAGTCCCCGTCACAAGACTCCAATAATAATTCTTGCTCATCAACGTCGGACTCGCCAACAACTCCTTCCATGGTTCTAGAGTTTCCTCCTATTCTACCTCTTCGGAAAACGTATCTTGGCTGTCTTTATATTTCGAACACTGGTGGGACTCACATGATCTACAAATAGATTAGCATGGTAGCCCTGCTTTCTTGCATGAACATGTTCCCTTACATTTTTTCTTACATTGACAAAATATCACCTTTAAGAGTTCTGGAACCGCTGGCTCTTTAGTGGTTTGGACCGGCAAGAGTATATGTATAATAGTAGGAAAAACAACATATAGAGCACACACGCATTACGGTTAGGACTCGGGGTTTTCCCTACGTATCAATGAGATGACTTTATATACATTGATGGAAAGGTGAGAATTCCACTTTTACACTAGTCAAGGTGTCAAAACGTCAGAAATAAAGAGCCGGGAGAAAAAAGCCGCGAAAAGAAAAAGTGCGCTTTTTCCTTGAGCACGCGTTTTCCAAATTTATTGGAAAATTGGTGATTTTGCGAAAAAAAATAATTGCACAACCAAAAATTAGACATTCTCAGCTATCAAATGATATGTCATAGAGACCAATCCGATCATGTATGAATTTTTGATTGGTGATTTTTTACAAAATTTCCCTGCGCTCCAAAAACAGCAAAAAATTGGGATTCAACAAACAAAGTTTTAATCAAAATGAAAAAAAATAGATTATACAAATTTCAAAGATGACAAGGACCTTCTAAGGACTCAAAACCAAGAAAATTTGGAACAAATTAGTGCAATACAAAAAAAAAATAGGAACAAATTCCTGGCGAGGTCAAAATGCGCGGAAGCAGAAAGTTTGACCCGTTTTACCAATATGGCTAAAGAGTCAAAACGTGACTCAAATCACAAGGTATAATAGCGGTAGATTTCCTCTTTCAGATGCATTTTGAATAATGAGAAAATATGCAATTTTAAGTTATTGAATAATTTGTCCGCCCGCTCATGTGTAAATGCACGGACTGTGCTCTCCGGCATACCACACAGAAACTCCATATTCTAAGTGCGCTTGGGTCCGTTTATCTTGGAAACGGTCAAATTTTTGGAAAATGTCATTCGGATCATTTTTGTAGAGAATTAACTGATCTTCAATGTTTATCTGCACAAAAAATCTCTAACTACCATATTTTGGGAGATATTCGCCGAAAACCGATTTCTCGGGTCTTTTGGGGCTATTTTCTCCCCCTACAACAGAATGTTTTCTTGAAAACTCTGAGATTTTCTTTAAGTAATAGTCTCAGCCGCTCAACCGATCGCCATGAAATTTTTACCATGTACAAGTTGCATATCCAGAACCAACCTTACGATATTTTGGAAGGGGCAAGACCCCGGGGCCTATGAGCTGCGGTACAAATTTTTTCGAAAATTTTAATTTTCTTTAAATTTTTCCACTAAAATGAGTTTATGAGGCTGGTTATATGAAATTACTGACATGTTCGAATCCGAGGGGCCCAGCCCTGGTTCAAAAATTAATTTTTACTTGTATAGATACAAATATTTGATTATTCCAAAATTACTTCTCAGTCGCTCAACCGATCGCCATGAAATGTTTACCATGCAAATGTTGCATGTTCAGAACAAATCTTCCGATATTGTGAAAGGAGCTGGACCCCGGGGTCTAGGGACCATGGTAATATTTGATTATTCCAAAATGACTTCTCAGTCGCTCAACCGATCGCCATGAAATGTTTACCATGCAAATGTTGCATGTTCAGAACAAATCTTCCAATATTGTGAAAGGAGCTGGACCCCGGGGTCTAGGGACCATGGTACAAATTTTTTCAAAAATTTAAATTTTTTTACGAGAATGAGTTTTGGAAAGGGGTTATATGAAATAATAGACATGTTCCCTGGATCAAAAATTCATTTTTACATGTAAAGATAGAATTATTTAAATGTTCCGAAATAGCGCCTTAGCCGCCTATTTAGACACCAAAAAGGATATCTAGCGTGCGACTGTTATACACAAATCATACCTTTACTATAAATGATTTAATTATACAAATTAATTTTATTAATTTAAATTTAAGACAATCTTTCATCACTTTAACTGAAGACAAATCTCTGAACATTTATATTATCCATACTAATAATCCAAACGAAGTCATTTCCCAAACTTTGGTTGCCAGCACCGACACGCCATGGAAACATTGTTCGTGATAGAGATCTATTACGAGAACAAAATTACGACGTTGGTCAGTTACGAGTTTTCGCTGAGACTCAAAAAAGTCTCTTAGTGGATGATCAAAGACAGGTATACACTAAAGTGATGCAATACATAGCAAACGCTTGATACACTCGGAGGCACTGGAAAAACATTTCTTCTTAATTTGATACTTGGTGAAGTAAGACAGCAGAATACAATCGGCCTCGTTGTTGCATCATCTGGAATTGCATCCACTTTACTCGATGGAGGACGCACAGCACATTCAACGTTTAAACTACCATTGAATTTGAATCAAGCGGATAATTTTTCTTGCAATACAACACGAAATTCGGGAATTGTCACGTTATTAAAAACATGTAAAATCATTATTTGGGATGAATGTACTATGACACACAAAAAAGCATTTGAAGCGGTTGATCGTACTTTGCGTGATTTGCGACAAAATAACCGACCAATGGGAGGAGCTCTAACACTATAGTAGGTGATTTTCTACAAACTTTGCCAGTCATTCCACGATGAACACGTGTGAATTTACATCACGATGGTACAGCAAAACATTTGCCAGGCAGCTTTTGGACATGGGTAACGGGAAATTGCCAAATGACCCTGTAACATGTGAGATATCATTCCCGCCTAATTTTTGTCAAATGCTGCCATCAATACAGGACGTGGTAATGAAAGTATTCCCAAATCTGCCAAATAACTTCAAAAATCATGATTGGCTGTGTGAACGTGCACTCCTAGCTCCCAGTCCCTAGCCCCCTAGTCATTTGACGGCGTTAATAAATTAAATAATGAAATTCAATCGCAACTACCCGGGCCACTAATGAAATACAAATCTATCGACACGGTTGCTGATGTAGATCAATCCGTCAATTATCCAATAGAGTTTCTTAATTCTTTGGAGTCACCGGACACCAGTATTCCACCACACATACTATTTTTAAAAGAGGGTCCACCAATAATACTGCTCCGAAATTTAGATCCACCGAAATTGTGCAACGGAACACAGTTTTGTGTGAAGAAATTGATGCAGAATGTGATTGAAGCAACGATTATTACCGGTAAATGTAAAGGAGAAGATGTGCTAATTCCGCGCATTCCTATGATTCCCACCGATTTGCCGTTTGAATTCAAGCGACTACAATTCCCATTACGCCTTGCTTTTGCAATGACAATCAACATAGCCCAGGGGTAATCATTGAAAATAGCTTGTGTTATTTTGGAAAATTCATGCTTTTCACATGGCCAACTGTATGTTGCTTGCTCCAGAGTGGGAACGCCAAAAAATTTATTTATTTACACACCAAATGGAAAAACCAAAACTATTGTTTATCAAAAGGCTTTATAATAAAAATTATTAACTAAAATATCTTTATATTTATTATTCACTTTGATCTGGTTGAAGGTTTGTAAAAATGGAGTATAAGTATTTGGCAATTGGTAACAAATACCAAACCAAAATTAATTAACTATCCTCATAAACAGGAAGTCCAATAATATCATTACAAAAGTTCGCCTGGATGCATTGATGGAGGCACCCGTTACTGAATTCAGCTACTTATAATTTTCTTTTCATATGTGATTGCAACTACAGCGATGTAAAGAGAGAATTCTTGCATAATAATCAAGGTATTTGAATTATATATCTCCCGTGCAACGCCGGGTAACTCAGCTAGTAAAAACTAAAAATGATAAATACTTGTATATGCTAGGAAGATAACCTTATATACATAATTAAAATACATAAACAAAGCCATTGAAGAATGCGCACCATTTATTCAGCTGGTTGGGACGTCGTCGGTTGTGGTATGATATTTGGCAGTTGCGATGTACAAAATATAATTTTGGGATTATCCACTTGATTTTCTTTAAAGTAAAATTGTCCGTTAAAGTAGCATTTATGAAGTACACCAGCACGTTAAAGTCTTTTCGAAGCAGCGAACAGGGTTGCGAAATGCTTCCGCATCCGAGATTTTAGAGTCGTTTAGTTAGACCTGAAGATACAGCTATGAGTTTACGAAAGTGGAGACAATATCGTTACCGACGATGAAGAGGATATAGAATACACTTTCCAGGAGAGTTTATGAACACTCTAAATGTATCAGGCATGCCTGTGCATAAATTAACTATTAAAGTAGGAGCAATAATAATGTTGCTCCGCAATTTGAGTTGGAAACGAGATCTTTGTAACGGTACAAGACTCAATATCACAAAGTTGTTAAACCACGTGATTTTGCCAGAGTAATTTCTGATGGCAAGTGTTCATTCCAAGAATGGCGCTAACACCTGTTGAAACTCTTTTTTCCTTTGAGTTACAGAGAAAGCAATTTCCAGTAAGAATGGCTTTTGCCTTGACTATTAATAAAGCTCAAGGACAGATTCTTGAGAAAGTATGCCTGTATTTGATTTGCTTATAGGCAATTATACACTGCCTTTTCAAGAGTGAACATCTTTGAAAGTATCAACGTTACAGTCAAAGAGACTGAAGTGTAGAGAAAATTAGTTCCCAATTGTGGCAAAGTGTTCACGCGAAATGTCGTTTGCGCAGAAGTGCTTTAAATTTTAAAGAATATTAGGCGTGGTCCAGCACATCAACACCGGGTGAGTGGTGGGTGCCCTTAGACACAAAAACGTGCTCGATTTTTGCTTTAAAGAAATTCTTGTAGCGTGTTTTTTTGATCTTCCGTTCAAAACAACAATTTTTCATGTTTTCGAAATTTTCGAACGCATGTTTTCATATTTGGTAAAATATTTTGGAGACTAGTTTTGGGCTCATGTTACACGCTGCGTTAAATACTGTTATATTAAATGTTGCGTTAAATTGTTGCGTTGTACTTTTTAACGTAAAATGTTATACAGAGAAACCTCGATTTAACGGACTAATTCTAGAGTCCCTTAAATCCGATTGTCCGTTAAATCCGAATGATTTTAAATTTAATCTATTCGATCGAATTTCTTCTAGGACAGAACTCAGGCATTTATTAGCCGATTAGTTGGGATTTAGTATGTTGGATGTAAATGGGATTCCTAAATGATTTTTGATAGAATTTTTGGAATATCGCAACCTAGGACAGAACTTGATCAATTCCTAACCAATTATGATGGGATTGGGTATGTTAGATGGAAGTGGGATTATTAAATGATTTTTGGAAAAAGTTCTGGTATATGGGGACCAGGGACGGAATTCGATCAATTCATAATCGATTGTGATGGGTATGCTGGGGGGAAAAGAGATTCTTAAACGATATTGGGAAGAAATTCTGGAGTATAGCCACCTGGGATGAAACTCGATCAATTCTTAACCGATTATTATGAGTTTGTGTATGCCGGATGGAAATGAGATTCTTAAATGATTTTAGGAAAGGAATTCTGGAATATGGCCACCTGGGACGGAACTCGATCAATTCTTAGCGATTATGATATTGGATTAGGTATGTTGGATGTAAATGTGATGCTTAAATGATTTTTGGAAAAGTTTTAGAATATTGCCACCTGGAATGGAATTCGATAATTTTTTAACCATTTATGCTGAAATTAATATGGTGGATGGAAATAAGATTATTCAATAACTTTTGGGAGAGGTTGTGGAATATGGCCACCTGAGACGGAACTCGGTAATAAGCAGGCGTCTTTCTTCAAGCAAGCGGCTCGTGATGTTAACATATTTCTTATAATGCTGGATGCCTTAACATCTACACTAGTACGTGACCCACTCTTGTAATTAACGAGTTGAGTGGCAAACCTTCTCTCCCAATAAATCACGCTAATAACCCTACACAAAAGGCTCGGATAAATTTTATAGTATTCTTATTAACAACGACCTTGAAAACTGTTCACGAGAACATGGAACATGATGACTTCTAAGACCTTGAGATTTCCAGAACCTTTCGACTAAAGTGGAAATTTATACTTTTGAAGTACTTGCAATACAAGAGCATACATGTGTTACGACTGTGTTGGTCGCAACCGTCTTCTCTTATTTTTTTTATTCACCTCGAATGTGTTTTGAACGCACTCTCGACGTTTTGTTTTGTGCCCCATCGCGTGGTGGCGCAGAGGTGAGAAAGAATGGGGGAAAGAGAGAACAATGCGCATCGAGTGTGTGCAAAGTAAAACGTTTTGGAAAAAAAGTTTTTTCTTATATGTCTCTCTTTTATACCAACGAAAGTTTGATATAAAGGAGAGACAGAGAAGAGAGATTAATTTCTTTTAAAACGTTTTACGAGTTGTGCGGCGCTCGATTTTTTTTTTGCTTTTGATTAGTCGAGTGTTGATTTTTGGTCGAGTTTGGAAGTTTGTTTTGAGCGAGTTTTTGATTTATGTTTTGAAAATTCAATTAGAGTTTTTTTTTGGTTTATAGTTTTCCTTTGATTAAAAATAAAGTAAAATTGTTCAGAGTGACTCTGAGTTTCTAATTAATTTATAAATAAAATCATAAAGATGGTAAATGACAAATAAAATATGTAGTGATTATAAACGATATAACTTGTGTTTTTGTTGACGCCACGATATATTTATGGAAACGGGAAATACAAGATCGTATGTGAAATGAGTGAGGGAGATTAACAAAAACTTGTGTAAAGAGAAATTAACGACGATAATCTCTTTGAGTTTTCTGGGATTAATTACTAATTTTGGGTTGGATGGTTAAAATTGCGGGCAAGGCCACCTGCGGCATGACGGCTGCGCAAGGCCGCAACAGTTTTTTTATATATCATATATAGTGTTAAGGTACGATTTTTGTTTCTAATTTGCTTTACATTATTTTTCTATTTTTTTTTTAATTTTTTTTAATTTTTTGATTTTATTTATATACGAGTATATATATATATTTAAATTTTATTTTAAATTTCAAATTTAAATTTTTGTGATCGAGCGCTGCATAGCGGGTGCACGCTCGGTACACATTGCTCTCTCTCTCTCTCTCGTTCTCGCTTATCTTGGTGCGGGTGGAGGGGGAAGTTGCTTCCTTTCGTTGTTTGTTTTTTTTTTTTTTGGCGAATAAAATGAATTACTAAATTTTTCGGTTGATGGGAGCGGAGACTCCCTCTGTGTCGGTTTAGTGTTTGCGGTCCCTTGGTGCCCGCATCCAATTCCGTAACCAGGGCTCGACCCCGTTTGAATTCGGATGGATGCGCGCACCAAGGCACCTCTTCCGTTATTATTATTTTTCTTTATCATTTTATTTTATTTATTGTGTTGTTCGTTCCTCAGGTTCCGGCCGACGAATTTCGGCGGAACTCGGTTTTATTATTATTTGCGTTCTCCTAACTTTCTGTATGATCACGGTGTAAGCCAGGAGCGTCATGCAAGCCTCAAACCCCACGACCTTAGCACTTCTCCCTGAGAACGTAGCCGGCAAAAATCACCGTGGAGGCCTCTGCATGCGCTTAGTGAAATCTGCAGGTTGGCAGTAGCCAGCCTGTAACACATGTGCTGGGAGTTAATTCCATAAAACAATCAATAATTACACTATACACTACAGCAATAATCAGTACAGAAGAAAATTATGATTGGGTTCCTCATCCTCTGACTGGTACAGCTGTTTATCATTTTATAATCCAATATATAACCAATGTGCCGAATTCCATCATTATCGGTTAAGTAATAACCGTGTCCGGTTCCAGGTGGCCATATTAAAAATCTTCTTCTAGAAATCATTAATGAATCTCATTTCCATTTAACAAATCCAATCCCATTGTAATCGGTTAAAAATTGCCTGAGTTCCGTCCCAGGTGGCCATATTTCAGAATTTCTTCCACAAAATCATGTTAAAATGCCATTTCCATCCAGTATACCCAATCCCATTATAATCGGTTAGGGTGGCCATATTCCAGAATTTTTTCCAAAAATCGTTTAAGAATACCCAAATCCATCCATTATAATTGGTAACCGAAAAATGGAAAATAAAAAATTGTCCGTTAAATCGAGGGTCCTTAAATCGACCGTCCGTTAAATCGAGCATCCGTTAAATCGTGGTCCGTTAAATCGAGGGTTTACTGTATATTATTAAAAACAATTTCAAATTTTTCCATAGCCTCTAAAATCACATTCCTAAAACGCACGAACTCCACAAGGAACTGCAGTGTTTGGATAACCATCGACTTCTTGTAATTACCGATGACATACGTGATTTGTAATTTTTGACTTTATGTTTTACCAAACAGTTGTGTGGTTCAGGTAGAGCTTGATCCCCGTTATTTTTTTTTCCTGTTCGTATAGAACGGGTCTATTTATTGGTTTAATTATAAGCTAGAATTGACAATCAGTTTATCCGTATTAACCAAGCTGGTGTCCATCGAAATCAAATATAAATCTGGATTGTTTAACAGGTGCAACAAAACAATTCTGATTATGCTGATTGAACATCTCACTATTATGTCGAGGGATTGTTGATTAAGGTTAAATATTTACAAAAATATTTACTAACTTACACTTTTTTCATCGTTTCACGATCTGACGAACTAATTGGTTTTTTACTAGTATTAGCATTAACAACATTTTTCTATCAATTGGTAAAATTTACCTGGTGTTTCTTGACAGTCAAACGATAGGTAATATGTTAAATGTCACGATATCGATTTTTTTGAGATGAAGGTGAATACTGCCATCTATTCGAGAAAATAGTAAATTAGAGAAAATTCGAAATTGTTACAAATATACACTCTAAAATTATTTATTTATTTTTTTTAAGTTTTTTTCGATCAACCAAATGGCACAGTGGTCAAAGCTTTGGCGTTTGGATCGGGAGGTACCGGATTCGAATCCCAATAGGAGCTGGATGCAAAGTGAAATTTCATCAACAGATTTCGATCTCTGGTGAAATGTAACACATCTATGACCTCTGTCGGTGTGAAAAGCCCATGGGCCGACCCACCTTCCATGCCAGTATAGACAGGCATGGAGCTTTGCAATGTGCAGATGGTCATAAATCGGTCCTATAGCCGTACATCCTCGAGTTGACCGAGTAGCGTAAAGTAAGGACGTAAAAAGCATAACCGCGGAAGAGCAGGGTGAGCCTTGAGCCCCAAAACAGATTGCATGACCAAACGTTTAAAATAATATATAATAACTTGAAAAATATTGGAAAACATCCATTGTATACATAGTTTACCATTTGTCGACATTATCTACGCTATTTTCAATACCATCATGTAGATAATTCCTCAAAACACGTAAAAGCACAACTTGGGGCACGATATTTGAATTCGATGCTTCTGGAACAGAAGATTGGTATTGGCAAGGGTTGTTTGTTACTGCTCGGGCAATCAGTTATATTCATCGATAGGCAAGAAGGCGGCCTTTAGTCTGTGAATTGATATTTTTTAAGTTTTGTCATTAAAAATACCTGCGGTACATTATTTTGAATGGTAAAGGTACCACTTTATCAAATAAAGTATCTTTTCGGGTGGGTCTAGGTGCAAAACTGTATCCAAACGACTTTTTGATTGTACCTTCGGTTCTTAATTCAACGAGACAAAGATGTTGGATGGTTAGGGCAATAATTAGAATGTAAACGTCAACGATGTTATGATAAAGTTGAACCATAAGCCCGAAAAGCGGTGGCTCGTCAATTTCGAAAATAATGGAATATGTGTCTCACCCGATTAGCATGAAAAAAAATTGCATCCAATTATTGTATTTTAAGCGCAATTTACATCTTAATGGAAGCGACAATCTTCTGTAAACTTTATACACAATACATATTCCTTATCAGTTTATCTCAAATCAAATATTATAAATCCGATGACAATTGTAATTACTCATCTCGCCCTGTGCTGTATAACAATGGTTGGATATTTTTTTTTGTTCAGATTCATTAGGCAAATAAAGAGAAAGAAAATTTGTTGCTCGCTATTATCTTATCATTATCTCACAATTTTTTTTTAAATCCAACATGCTTATATTATAATATAGACGACGAGCGAGTATTATAATGCAGACACGAACTCATTGGCTTATATCATGCCTTGATATGGGAAATGATTCAGGCAATGCAAACACAAGGGCGATTATAGTTTTCTTATTCATTTTCTTTCTTTTCAAAGTACACCAATAACAACAAAAATTGTCTCGCATTATACGTTGTGGTGTGCTGTATTTTGACTTGCAACGGTTGATGACAGAATGTCATAATCATAAATAATGTCATAAATGTTTCTTTATTTAAGATAACAGCTAATAGAGGTTGAGTTTGTGAAGTTATAAGGCGAAGTTATATATATATATATATATATATATATATATATATATATATATATATATATATATATATGACGAGGTTTTCTATTTTAAGCCGCATGTTCGACAAATTTCACACTAACATTTTCGGGATTCACACAATCAACATATACAAAATGAAGTAATTAACAGGTAAACCACTTGGGTGATGTATAAATTCAGGGACGAATTCTTTGTGCCAACTCTAATTTAAAGATTTTTGTTTTTCGATCTTAGAATCTTAATAATCCAACTTCATTAATATAATTTTAAAAATTATATTCAAGAATTTAACTTCGCATCCATGTGCTAACAAGCTGGCTATATCCAAGAAATCCATAATTATTATTTATTATCATTTTTTTTGAGTTATTCATAATTTAATAGAAAAAACAAGTTATGTGTAGTTTTCTTATTTTATTCGAATTTTGGAAATAGTTTTGTTTTTTGGTCAGAAGAATAAAAAATCTTCGTTTCTTATTAAGATTTAACCAGGTGGATCCAGGTATATGTATGTACATAAAATGAATAAAGAAAAAATTAAAATCGTGTTTTTTCGAACAAAAAAAAATTATTAATTTAAAAATCATGTTAAAATAAATTATAATTTTTATGTAAATACAATAAATATTTTTTTTATGATTTTAAAATACATTAAACTATGTTTGCTTTAAATTCTGAGAAATTATACACGAAACGTCTTTTTAAACTGTACGTGTGTGTTAGATATACGCGATGATCATTTAACAGGTCATGGGGTCTTATTGTTTTTGTGTTTTTACTAAGTCGCGCGAAACGCACTTTGGGTGGTCTTCTGTGTTCATTTATTATACAGAATCATGAGCTGCTGCTTTCTACCGTTTTCATTTACACCTCTCTAAATTTATGTTGAAATCAGTGTTCACACGTCTTGGTAATTAAGCGGATAGATTGGCGTGGCATAGGCGACAAATAAGTGCTAATATTTAATAAAATAATGCACATGTTTATACTTTTTATTTACGTCAGTAGTGGTTGAATGATCTACATATTTTTAACTTCCGTTTCCGAAAATTGTAGTTGATGCAAACTTTTGTTATATAAAATATATTTGTAAGTAATTTAAACTGTGTGTCTCACACCGATTTTTTCACAAATTTACTGACTAAACTAAATTACCGATAGTTTTGCTGGTGATCGATAGATGTCACTGTGTTCATAAAATGTAATGTGCCTTTTTATTTAATCTATTGGTACCTGGTAGGAGCTAACATTAAATTAGTTTAATTAGATAGTTAATAGAACAATTTGACATCAGTGGCCTTATTCTGGTAATTCCCGGGGAATAGCGAATAATTTCTATTTGTAACATCTATTCCCCAGACATTTTTCCCAATTCCCCGTTTTCCAAAAGTTAATTCTGGCGATTGGAGAATACATTTACGGGAAAATAATTTAATTATGTGCAGTCGACACGCGATCGTAATAGAACAAGAAAAAAAAAAGTTTAAAAATACTTTACTACGTTTAATTGATTTTTGTTGATATTTTAATCAATTTTACTTAAAAAATAATTTTGTTTATTAAAGTAAAAAATTGGGTATAGACACAAAACACCTCACAACACAAAAAAACCTCAATTTTGACCAAATTAGGAAATTAGGGTGTTTAGCGAAGTTGGCATCTACTCTCTATAAATCCATTGTAAGGAATTCCTAAGTTTCCTCGGAAAATCCTAGGAACCCAATACCAAAATGACTTATATTTTGAGAGTCTTCAAGCTTACAATTGGTCCAAAATTGAGGTGTTTTTATGTTTAATGTGACCTAGAAGATTCTTAAAATATAAGTCATTTTGGTGTTGGGTTCCCAGGATTTTCCGAGAAAACTTAGGAAAACCTTACAAGTGATTTATAAAGGGTTGATGCCAACTTCGCTATCCTAAACACCTTAATCCCCAAATTTAACAAAACAAACAAGTTTATTTTATTAGATAGGACCTAGCAGCATCTCAATACATATTTCACTTATTATGCTGGTTTATAGGAGATTCCCGAAAACATTCAGAAAATTTAAAAATTTTGTTAGAAAATATTTGTATGTAACTATTTATTGTAGAATTCGTTCTATCGAGGCATTACACAAACATATATACACATATTTTGTTATAGTCGCTTTTTAGGATAGATGTGGGACCAGCATGTTCAAAACTGTGAAGTTTGTGCAAATTTACCGATTTTTCAATTTACCGGTAACCGATAAATTTTGTATAAGGTCGGTAATTTATCGAAAATTTACCGGTAAATTGAATTTAAATAATAATTTGAAACAATTCTATGCCTTAGCTATTAAACCAGTGAAAAATGAATAAACCAGTGCTTGAAACAAATTAATGTACTTTATAAAATAAAATAATAAATAAATTCATTATATCACAAAATAATTTTTTATATACGGGGTGTTTGACGTGTGGACCGACAATTTTTTTTTTGGCAGATTAGGGGGATCATTTGGAAGCTTTCATCCCATCGAATTGATGTTCTAAGTGGCACGTTAACTGATATATGATAATTATTATTTTTTTTTTAAATTATCCAAAATGTCGCCTTTAAATTTTCATAACTTTTTTTTTGGTAGTCGTATAGGAATGAAAAATGACTTATGGGCTTCCAAATCCTAAAAAAATTATAGTAGTATGAAAAATGTCTCCATCTAAATTCATTTCAAAAAAAACTAACGGGTATTTTGAAATTAGCTTTTTTTTTAAATCTTCTAGTTTATGCCCTTTCTAATGGTATACTGACATGTCATAGAAATCACTAATTTCGTGTTCAAAATACGAGATATTATTTTGTCAGGGTTATTTGTGTCAGGGTTAAAAAAATGCCTTTTAAGTTATAAATTTGTAACCAACTTCATTTATTAGATTTTGTTCAAAACGCCCCCCTCAATTCCGTATTTTCATGCACGGTATCTGTTTTTTATCCTCCAAGGTTGTTGTGCGAATGTGCATTTCATGGGTACCTCTGTTGCGTACACAAATTCCAAAACAGGTATCCAGACATAGAAATCCAAGGGTATGGGTCTCGGACAGCGCATACCAATAAATAGGTAGCCCATTCAAATCTTTGGTGAAATGAATCATCTATAAGTATCTTCCTACCGTTGGTTATGTGCCGGGCACCCGTCATTTCCAAAAACAAACAGCACATCTTCTAAAACTGGTAAAATTAAATCAGGTAGCTCTTTCAGAACGAATTCGAGATAAATATTTCCGGATAGGCGTTCTGATACATAATATAAGCCCATACGGTTTCAACCAATAATACCACACCAAACATTAACGCTGAACTTATTACACCGAGTTAGATACACAAACCAAGATCCAAACATTGATTACAATGAAGCTTTAGTGTTGATCGAGGATTTGTGGCCAATCGAGGCCAATAAATCATTATAGTATGCCATCGAATGATCGTCCGGCAGCCGATTTAGTTAACATATGATGTGCAGCGAGAAGAACAGAATAACAATATTGGCTTAGCTACATTTATTGCGAACAATGAGCCATTAATGCTTACTAATAAATTATGCTTACTGCTGCTGCTAAACAAGGTGGCTTTTTCTGTATGGATGCACGAAGTGGAACCGGCAAGACGGTTTTAATATCACTTTTGCAAAGATACGTTTGCAGCACAAAATTGCTTTGGCAATTGCATCATCAGGCATTGCTGCCACTTTGTTAGATGGTATACGAACGGCACATTCAGTACTCAAACTGCCATTAGACGTTCATCACAAACCGAACGCAATGCGTAGTATCTGGTATGAATATACTATGGCTCATAAACATTCACGTGAAGCATTGCATTATAGAACAATGCAAGATTTAAACGGAAATAGCAAACTATTCGGTGGTGCCACCTTATCTTTTATCCGATGATTTTCGACAGACATTGCCAGTTATTCCACGCTCTACTTATGCCGATGAGATTAACGCATGTTTAAAATAATCATTTCTATGGCGAAGCGTAGAGACCGTTCGATTGACCATCAATCAACATGCGAGCACATTTGCAAAAGTAATATCTAAGCACACAATGCATCAAAATTCCAGACAATCTATGCACTATCGTTATTTCAAACGTGAACCATAATTAGCTCAGTGAACGTGCTATTTTGGCAGCGAAAATTGTTGATGTTGAAGAAATTAATTTTCAGATACAAGAGTCGTTGCCAGGCGAACTGATGTCTCTCAAATCAATCAACACTGTTGAAGAAAATGATGCAGTAAATTATATAACTGAATTTTTAAATTCAATAGATATGACAGGAATGCCACCACACAATCGTATATTAAAAATTGGCCGATAATTTTGCTTCGTATTTTAAAGAAACCCACCCAGATTATGACGGCACACGTTTGGTCATCAAGCGGATCACCGGAAATGTTGTTGAAGCAATATTTTGAACGGAAAGGTTCTATGTATGTCAAATTCATAAAATATCAGATACCTGTGCTACCAGATAAAAGGCGATCTACATGAAATGCGGTCTACAAAAAAGACAGTTTGTGGCAGGACAACGTCTGCCGTATCAGCTAGTACCTTATATAAATCCCGCGTTCGATTAAAACATGCTCTCCACTTTTTACAATGAAATGCGCCCTATTAATTATAAATATAAGTTTACCAAAAAAATAGGTACATTTGTAAAAATTTAGCGATAAATCGGAAATATATTTTATAGTGCACTCCCTAGGCCCTTAAGCTTTTTTTTCTTACGTGGTCTTTTGTTCCGGTTCAACATCCAATTTGTTTTGTTTTTTGCTAATTCTTCCTCATCCGTTTGGAATGGATTAATGTCATTTACGATTGCATGGTTAGGTGTTGTCCCAAGCACTGGTTTTTTAGTTCTTCATTTTCTTTATTTGGAATTGTAAATTCTTCTTGCACTTAAAGTTGAAAATTTCCTAAATTATCTCTCCGTTCACGGGGTTCAACGTTTCCCTTCTCGCACTAAAAGATATTTCCAGTTGAAGATCTTGGTAAAATCTCTGAGATTCCTGGAATCGGTCATATTGTAGCCAGTGTTTTGAAGAAAGAATTGTGTGATAGTCATCCCAAAACTACTGATATCAATTTGGTTAACCGGTTTGCACAACTCAAGTCGTCCACTATTAGATGGGATATTTTCACATTTGGTGACATCTCTTATAGATTATTTTAATCGGCCAGATAGTGTCGGATATGTTATTTAAAGTTCCTACGCTTTCTAATACGAGCAGTTTATCATGCATTTAACAGCAGTTAAATATCAAAACATTAACAGAAAAAATAGCGGATATAGGCCGGCTGGAATGTATAGTGATTCGGTTTTATTTGTGGTGAGGTAAGTATCTTCATCATACTAATCGTCGAGAATGACGATGTTGCCCAGGTTGAACAGGTTTGCACTATAATGCCCGCAATTTATTCCTTTTCATTTCGGTTCCCTCATTAATTTCTGCTATAACATTTAAATTTGATGGAGATTGATTTTGAATTGAAAATATATAAATTACGGTTAAAGCACGAAATTAGTAAATGTGCAATTAAAATTTGAAGAACTGTTTAATTGGAACCTTATTTAAGAAACGGGAGTCTGATGTTCTCGAAATAGTTTACCCTGCATAATATTATAGCTATACGAAATGAAAGTAGGCGTTAATTCTCACGGACAAGCCGTTTAATAATAAAAGAGGCAGCAGAGGAATCTATCCTCTCTAATAATATTTATAATTTTACTGAATCTTTACTCCATATTTGAACCTGTCAATTGGATGAACCTTAGGCCACCGTTTGACCGTTTGAATTGATTGTTAAGTCAATGAAGTAATTGATACAGAAACCGTTCTCTATCATCGCAGAAAATCGATAAAGACAATAAATAATGTCCTTAAAGAGCAAACTGTCAACATCTCTACCAGAACGCTAAGACGTCGATTAAAAGAAATTGGCATAAAAAGTTGCCGCCCGACGATTGAACAAAAATTAAATTGTACCATGATGGCCAAACGTATGGCATGGGCAAAGCTTTACAAACAGTTTTCGACAGCAGATTGGCAAAGTGTAAATACAAATTGTAGCTTTATCGATTATTTAAGTCATTTTATAATGTAACTGTTTTTAATTGGTTTGTTTCTCGGACGAAACTCAGATTCAAATTGTAGCAGAACAAAATATATTCGTTAAATGTCACTCGATCGAACGGTTTAATGAGGACTGCATTACACAACTGGTAAAGCATCCAACGTCAGTAATGATTTGGGGTTATATCACCATAAAAGGCACACCTCTGCACATCGTAGAAGGAACGATGAACGCCGAGAATTATATTCAGCTCCTGGATACAGTGCTGGTGCCTGAACTCCCAAAAATGTTCCGCCGTAATCAAAAATATGTCTTTCAACAAGATGGAGCCCTTGGAGTATATGAAACGAAAAAATATACCGATTCTGGATTGGGCTGGTAATTCACCAGATATGAACCCGATTAAAAATCTTTGGGTTGTATTAAAACAGCAAAAAAGTCATCACGACTAAATTAAAGTTGATTGAGGAAATCAAAAATATTTGGTACAACGACCCCTTAATCAAGGATACCATCACAAAGTCGATCAATAGCATGCCGCGCCTTATTTCAGTTTTGCTTAAAAATAAAGAGAGGTGGACGGAATATTAGCCGGTTGAATTTTATTTATTTTTTTTGTTGTTTTTATAGAATAAAGGTTAATAAATCCATTTTAATAAATTAAAGCTAAAAAAAACACGTTTTTTTTAACCAAATTTCCGCTGAATACGTAATTTTTTGGCCATGTACTGTAGGTTAATTTGAATTAATAATTTTTCAGAGGCATGTCTAACATTTATAATTGATTCTTATTTTCATAATATAACCTGAGTTCTACCTCCTACGATTGAGGAATGACTTAAGGCTGAGCCGGCCATTCAATATAGCGATTTGGTTTACAATTAGAGATCAGTAAAACTTTATGGTTTGCTTATTGAGTGTTGACAAGAATAATTCAAGCGTTTGGTTGTAAGAAATTATATTTGAAATGGCCTAAATACAAGCTAACTTAAATTCCTACGCGTTCACTGGTTGGGCCTTTAGTTCTATTGTGTGCAACATAATCTCAAAACCGAAGAACCCATTAACGAATTTCCCGAAATCAAAACTCTATGCAGTCGTTTCTGGACATTTGAAAATTTTTTTGTAGTCGATTTTTTTTAAATTAGGGACCCAGACCCCATCTGAAAAACCCCTTAAAGAAATTTTCAAGAATATAGACCTCATCTCAATCAATTCATCGGTTCTTAGCTATTCCTAGCCCTCGAACCTCCCGATCCCCCTCAACAATTTTTATCAAACTTTTCTTGGCCCGACCGAAGGACCTCTTAGGCGTTTCAATTTTTTCTTTCATACATTTTTATCAAAATCGTGCGAGCCCAACCATAATTTATCTAAAAGAGCTCGGCTACCCAAAAATAATTTTTTCCAAAGCAGGATCCTTATCCAGTGATCTTATCCCAAATAATGCTTATGATGGAACATGATGCAACATTCCGCAATATCATGTGACATAACGTCAGATAACTAATTAATGCCAAAAGTTACCTCAACACGTAACTCAAAACGAAGAAACATGATACAACAATGTGCAACATGGTGCACCTGCGCATGATGCAACGTCGTACAAGATTCCACAGCATTATGCAACCTTGTGTCACACAATGTAGCATCACACGGCTCCAACATGATTCAACTTCCAGCACCAAGTTGCAGCTTCCCTCAACATGAGGGCATTTCTAGAAGACTTCTTAATTATTTTTTTGGAAGTCAGAACCGCTTGTAATCGTTGCTCACGCCAAAAAATATGTTATAAAAAATGGGACAAGAGTCACACCAAAGATCCGCCTAAACGAAAATTGAATCATTACTTGCACCATTATAGGAACGACTGGAAACTAGGAAAAATCGCTCGGAAATCGTTACTCGATGGTTTTCGGGGCTACTGAACTTGATTCTGGCATTAGAATTACCCGGGGTGCCCGGGGTGGCTCTGTTGGGGTGCGCGAGGGTGAATTGCGGGAGAAATGGCAGTGTGCATGAAAATCACTCCAAACTCGTTACTCGGCAGTTTTCGGAGATGCCGAATTCAATTCTGGCGTAAGACTTCACAGGGGGCACTCGGGGGTCCCTCTGTGGGGTTGCCTGGGGGTGACTGGGGGAGGGGTAAATGGTAGGATCTCCCCGAGTAACAATTTTGGAGTGGGGGGGGGGAAATCTAATGCTAGAATTGAATTCAGCATTCGCGAAAAGCCCCGAGTAACGAGTTTGGAGCGCTTCCCATGGACTATGCAATTCCCCCCCCCCCCCCCCAGAATGACCCTCCAGATACCCCCGCAGAGCCGCCCCGGGTAATTCCAATGCCAGAATTGAATTCTGCATATCCGAAAACCCCCGAGTAACGATTTTGGAGTGATTTTCATGCACGCTGCCATTTCTCCATCAATTTACCTTTCGCGCACCCCCACAGAGCCACCGTGCCCGTGCACCCGCGGGTAATTCTTATGCCAGAATCGAGTTCGGCAGCCCCAAAAACCACCTAGTAACGATTTCCGAGCGATTTTTCCTAGTTTCCAGTAGTTCCTATAATGGTGCAAATAATGATGCAATTGAAAAATGCATTTTCCGGCCCAGAAGGCATTTTTCAAAAAATGCCTAAACCAGACGATATAGACTTTTTTGCTGGGACCTTCCTGAACACAACGCAGAAAATCGCATCTCGATATCTGCTGTCTCTAAAAATGTCCGCT
Organism: Nephrotoma appendiculata; assembly: GCA_947310385.1. Taxonomy (NCBI): domain Eukaryota; kingdom Metazoa; phylum Arthropoda; class Insecta; order Diptera; family Tipulidae; genus Nephrotoma; species Nephrotoma appendiculata. Next base: position 76,326,531 of record OX371225.1, read on the forward strand.
ATCTTTTCCTAACTCTCCTGGACTAATGTCATTTTAGTTCGGAGTACTGGTTTTCAAGTTAGATTCGCAAGTTTTGATCTGCAATGTGGGATTTAGAGATTTGATAAAATTTCTTAGGCACCTTACGATGCAGTTTGAACAATATCTAAGAAAATACTGGAGCGTATGTTGTTATTGTATTATCCAGTACTGCAAAGAGTCAATGCGATTATAGACTTAGGTGTTACATTTGTTGAAAACGCCAGTTTCAATAGGCATATTGAAAATTGTATTGCGAAAGCGAATGCCATGTTCGGATTTGTTAAAAGATGGACAGGTGAATTTAAGGATATTCAAACCTTATGTTCACTCTATTTCGCTTATGTTCGATCTACACTGGAATACGCTGTAACGGTCTGGAATCCATACTATGCTGTGTACATAGAAAGAATTGAAAGCATTCAAAAGAAGTTGCTGATTTTTTTGTTAAAGAAAAGTGACTGGGATTACGACCAGAACTTACCATTCCATGAAAATGTGGTCGCTTACCTCCATACACAACAAGATGCACGGATTACAAAATATGCACGCTTGAAAATAGACGATTTCTCTTGGGCGCGGCTTTTATTGGTAATGTTTTGCTTGGTCACGTTGCTTCAGCTTACATCTTGGAAAACATATCAATTCATACCTCCGTGAAGCTAGCCCGAATTTTCAGCCCGAAATTTTATTTTTTTTACGTATGGCAATACAACTTCTGTCATGACACAAAATGTAAGCAAATTATAACGATAAAGCAAATTTGAGTCACACGCAAATTATAACTATTAATTAATTGTGTATTAAATAAATATCGAACTAATCGTGGCTTCTAAATTTTGATAAAATAATAAAAAAAATGATCACTGCTGAAACATCAAATTAAAAAAATTATTAGGTTAAGTTTTCAAAAAAAAATTCAGTGGACTTATGGGAACTAAATTCAGGTTGAGAAAAACTTTATCGGATATTAATTGGAGTAAATCCTATTATATCTCGCCTTATAAAGGATTCACAAGCACTTGACCTATGTATATCACAATTGCTAAAGGTCTGACTAGAAACCGACAGAATTTCGTAAAAATTCTATCTGGAATTATCTGGATATAGTCGTTTGAATATCGCCTTACAAAAGATTCACAACCATTTCACTTATAGAAAAGGATTCGTTAAAATCTTGGCTACAAAACAAGAATATTTCCTGAAACATCCTTACAGGATATAGTCGTTAAAATCTCTTCTCACAGGCAATTCACGAGCACTTGGCATACACCACTGGATTCGTTGTAATTTTGACTACAAACCGAGAAATTTGTAGAAAAATTCTATCTGGAATTACCTAGATATAGTCGTTTGAACCTCCTCTCACAGGCGATTCACGAGCACTTGGCATATACCACCGGATTCGTTGAAGTTTTGACTACAAACTGAGAAATTTGTAGAAAAATTCTATCTGGAATTACCTAGATATCGTCGTTTGAACCTCTTCTCACAGGCAATTCACGAGCACTTGGCATATATCTCCGAATTCGTACTCGTGGGGTTACCCAATTCGAGGTTGATAAAGTAGAAATCTGTATACCGACATCTGTCAAAGATAAACGTCAAGTACGCTGTCATTTATTTAGTTGACATTCTGCCATTTAAGAATATGGAGCATTTAACAATCGACCAACGCGTTAAAATTATTAAATCTGCTGATGCTGATTTTTCGAACAAAATTTTCTTCAGTGATGAAGCTCATTTTTCGCTTGGTGGATACGTTAATAAGCAAAACTGTAGAATTTGGGGCTCAGAAAATCCACAATTGATTGTAGAGAAGCCATTACACCCGGAAAAAGTCACTGTTTGGTGCGCATTGTGGTCTGGTGGTGTGATTGGGCCGTATTTTTTTGAGAACAACCATGGGCGAACCGTTACCGTCAATTCTGAGCGCTATGGCCGCATGTTAACCGATTATTATGATCTTGACGATATGTGGTTCCAGCAGGATGGAGCAACCAGTCACGTAACACGAGCAAATCGAGATCTTTTGCAAGAGAAATTTCCTGGACGTTTGATTTCGCGATTGGCTGATGTCAATTGGCCTCCAAGATCCTGTGATTTAACGCCTTTGGATTTCTTTTTGTGGGGCTACGCGAAAGATCGTGTTTACGCAAACAATCCTCAAACTCTTGACGAATTGAAAACTAATATTCGTAAGGTAATGGCCGAGATACCGCCCGAAATGTGCCGAAAAGTCATTGAAAATTACCTCAAAAGAATCAAGGCCTGTAAGAAGTCCCGTGGAGGACATTTGAATGATATCTTGTTTAACTAAAAATGGCAAGGATCAATCTGTAAAATGAAATAAAAATTACAATACATTCCGAATATTTTGTGTGTTTTTTTAAGTTTACTTTATCAAGCTTGAATTGGATAACCCTTTATATGCCAAGTGCTCGTGAATCGCCTGTGAGAAGAGGTTCAAACGACTATATCTAGGTAATTCCAGATAGAATTTTTCTACAAATTTCTCAGTTTGTAGTCAAAACTTTAATGAAACCGGTGGTGTATGCCAAGTGCTCGTGAATTGCCTATGAGTAGAGATTCACACGACTATATCTAGATAATTCCAGATAGAATTTTTCTACAATCGGTTTGTAGTCGAAACTTCAACGAATCCGGTGGTATATGCCAAGTGCTCGTGAATTGCTTCTCAGACGAGATTCAAACGTCTTTATCCCGGTTATTTCCGATATTTTTTTTTAAATCTCTCAGTTTGTAGTCAAAACTTCAATCGACTTTATATAAACAACAAATTAAAATTTTGGGCTGAAATTTCTTGCTATATTCATAGTGTTCAATCACGTAATGCTAATTAAGTTTCCGCATTGTCGTTTTCAGGTTAAGTTTGGGCTATGTAGGTTTCCAAACAATTGAGGGGATAATTTAAAAATACGTAAAAGTTATATTTATAATTTCGGGCTGATTGCTCTAAATATCATAACAGATTACCATGACACATTTTACTGTCGCGATAGTGGTATTTTTCGGGCTGGGATATAAAACTTTCTCGATAGATTTAGTTTAGTATTGCTAACGGGGTTTTTCAACTGAATATCGGGCTAGCTTCATTTACCAAGCAATAGTAATATATCTTAAAAATACATAAAAGTAATTTTAAAATTTGGGCTGAGTGTTATAAATGTTATGACATTGTATCATGACACTATTTACTGTCGCGATAGTGACATTTTTTCGGGCTGGGATAGTAAAATCTCACGATAGTGATAGTTTAGTGTTGCCATCGCGTTTTTTCGGGCTGAGTATCGGGCTAGCTTCATATACATGTTTTTATTTAACCCTGTACATACAGTAGCCCTCAAAAGTATTTTGACAAGTGTAAATTTGTTATCTTGTTACCATGTACTTCGCAATAAATACGGGGTTTTCCATATTATTACTAAGTTAAAACTTGTTTGTTTACTTTACGTGCAGCATGAAAAAAAACATGTCTTCAAAAGATGTTACAATTTAAAATAATAAAAAATAAAACAACAATCAAATAAAAATGGAAAATAAAATACTTAACACCTCTAAAAAATTAGAAACACATTAAGGAAAAAAGGTCGTTAGATCCAACGAGATCAGTGGCCCAGCAGCAAGAGCTTTTTTTTGGTTATAAATACGAGTAAGTATAGTCGGATATTACATTAAAATGGCCAAGTCCAAAAAATATTCCAATAATGATAGCTGCCTAAATAGTGATAACTGCCCTAAAAAGAGGTAGAAAACTAGTTACAAGAATATTATGGCGTAAATATATACGGTCCAACCAAAATATTCTGATTTTTGCAAAGAACACTAAGCTGCGTCTTGCGTTTGCTAAACGGCACAGATTATGGACGAGCTGAGAATAGTCCAATGTACTGTGGAGTGATGAAAGCAAATTTAATTTAGTGGCATCCGAAGGAATACGTTATGTGAGACGTCCTGTAAACAAAAGATTTAATGATCGATACCAAATACCTACAGTAAAACATGAAGGTGGCAATAATATGGTTTGGGGGTGTCTTTGCCGCCAACAAGTTGGACCTTTAGTTAGAATAGATGGAACTGTGAATACAAATGCTACCGTATGGTAGAGAAAATATGCCACCTAGCTGATATTTCCAACAACATAACGATCCAAAACACAAATCTAAGCATACATGCAATAAGCATACATGTGACTTCATGAAACTTATGAAAATCGAACTCCTGGAATGTCCAAGCCAAATTGCCTATTTAAACCCTATTGAGCATCTTTGGGAGGAGCTGAATCGACGCCTAAGATGTAAAATTGTTCAAATAAGGATGTTTTATATGAAGCTTTATGCGATGAATGGACCCGAATCCCCATTGATCGTTTGCAAAAGTTGATTCAATGCTGGCACGTTGTGAAGCTGTCATAAAGACCAATGGATACGCAACAAAATACTAATTAATAAGGACTGAAAATAATCAGCATTAAATAATAAAAATATGCCCCGTAATTATTAAAACTTTTTTCAAACTTTTCTTTTCGCTTAGCAATTCATAACATTTATGTGTTCCAATTTGTAAAACATCATTACTATGAATAAATTATTTGATTAATTTTAATATTGTTTTTATTTTTTCTTTCTATATCTATATCTATATACAGTGACTCACAGCTCATTTGATCCAGTCGCATTTTAAGAACAAAATTGTAAATATCTCGCGATGTCTTATTTTTTTGAAAACAACTAAATGTAATATGAAAGCTATATTTATTTTTATTATAAAACACAAAAAATAAAATAAAAATTCTAATGCATATCAAAATAACATTACAAAGTTCATTATTTCAACCCAAAACCAACTCACAGCTTAAATGATCCACTGCCACAAACATACTAATACCATCAAATTTCGTCAAAATACTTTTGTTAGTATTGCGTGTTTATGGCATTTGGCATTATTGTTGTTGGTATCGATATAATGCATAGGAAACAAAACGTAGTAAAACAAAACAAAAATAAAAACCAAGAAAAATATTTCCACTACGAGTACAACAAAAATAACACATTTTGGTTTCACGATACAGTTAAACAAATTGCATACTGTGTGCAAGGAAAGTTTCTGAGCATCCGTCGCTAAATGTACTAATGGTGATATAGGTAGTCGATGCTTCCAATTTATCGAAATTGTTGTGCGAACCTCCATCATACATACATTTATTCGATCTCGGCGCCCCTTTCGATTATTTTAATGCGAACTGCTGCGTTACAGCACTTAAATTTTAAAAATATTATTGTGTATGTAGATGCCACTGGCGGATTAGTACGTAATACAAAATGTTGTGTAAACCACAATTATGGAAAAATATTTTACTATGCCGCCGTGATTAAAAAAGACGGCATAATTTTTCCAGTTGCAGAACTAGTAAGTTGCGAGCATGACGTTTCAGCTCTGAGCATTTTTTTTAATAAATTTAAAAAAGAAATTACTCATTTGACCCCAAAAATACCCATACCAAAAATTTATATTCCGGATTGGTCATGGGTGTTCATTAATTCTATTTTAAGAGAAATGAACCTGATGGAAATAAAAGAGTACTTGAGTTTCGCTTACGAAGTTATAATTGGAAAGGTTAAATTAGGCAGTAAAGTTAAAAAAAATAAAATTCATAGTTGCCCGAAGCCTTTAAGGGAAACAATTATGATAATTATGTTCATGATTATTGATAGCGATAGTATTCAAGAAATTGATGAACTTTTCGAAATTTTATGCACAATTGGATGTTCGCAGTTTGAGAATGTGATGTTCTGTGACGCCAAAATTCTTTTAAAAGAAAAAATTCTTTCACATTTAAAAAGAAACATTTACTCGTCCACTGAATTAAGCCGCAAAACAGAGGAGTTGCCGACAACTGAAAACTTTGAAGAAAATCATTTAAGTCTTGATGATACGCCATTTTATAAAAGATACCATTTAATTTACACAACGGTTTTGGAGAAAATCAAGGTTCAAGATAATAGCGGGGCGACAAATATAATGTTTTGTCAGGATTTTTTGTTATTTTGTTTAAAAAGATACATGAAATATATGCCATTATGGGCTACCATATTTTTAAGACAGTTTGGGCATACCTTAAGGGTGTCAAACGCTACTATTGAGAGTTGGTTCAACGTATTAAAAAATAATTTAATAAATGAACATCATCTCAAAGTTGGCAGATTTATAGTTTTCCTTCAAGAAAAAACTCAGATGTTGTTAAAGGCCGTAGAATGCGCAACTCATCTCAAAAGTGCTACACGATCCAAAAAAAGTAAGCAAAAAACATCGTATGTAATTTCGACACCAAATGTGGCTCGCGCTGATGAAAAAGATCCATACGATTCAGATAATGAGGAATCCTGGGGTAAAACTACTAAAAAGGGGGACGCCAAATATTCAGGTAAACGGGCTCTAAACCGATTTTTTAAGCAAAATTATTTACAGCCAAAACAATTACGCTTTTCAAGACCAATCAGAGGGGAGTATTATCAAAAAATGACTGATTTAAATTTTAATATTATTGTATTTAAATTTCACTTCCACGAAAATCGAGAAACATGTCTTTATAATTTCTGTTATAATTCTTTAAATAATAAAAACTTTCTTTCAACTGAATTAGTTTATGTTGCCATCAGTTGCATTTTAAAAAATTCGAATAGTATCTGTCTTGATCAATTTCAGATTTACAAAATTTTTCAACAAAAACCTGCTTGTAAAGCTATGAAGGACCAGAACCAGCCAGAGTTAAAATGGTCGAACGAAAGTCGATTTTTGATTATACCCGTGTGCAGAAATAACCACTTTGAATTAGCACTTGTAGATTTCGAAAATTGTACGATTTTAACTTATAATCCAATAAATCCAACTCAATGCTTGTTTGATATAGGAAACACAGTCCAAAAGTTTTTAAACCAAAGCTTATCCTATTATGGGAAACCGCATAAAAAATTTAAAATTGTGTCATGCAGTAATCTACCACAACAGATAGACGGATTTAACTGCGGTGTTTTAATAATTTATGCAGTAGATTACATCGTAAATAAATTTCGTATGCCGGCAATTCATTCCGAAGATGAAAATTTAAGCGGTACGGCACTGCAAGAATATAGACATCGTCTTCAAATATTAATAGAAGACAATTCCGAATCCCTCGAAGATCATTGTTTATACTGCTATAGTCAAGTAACGGGCTATGACTGCCAAAAATGTCTTACTTGTGAACGTCAAGTACACGAAGCTTGCACAAAATATATTACTATAAATAACGATAAATGTATATTTTGTTTCAATTAAAACGTTTATAAAGAATTTCATTATACGCGTTTCGTTATCAGCGTCTGTTCTCTAGGTTAGGAGCGGCTGAAGCGGGCGTCTGTCTTGTATCAAGCGGCTCGCTATAAAAATGTGTTCACCAAATCAGCGTCTGTTCTCCAGGTTAGGAGCGGCTGAAGCGGGCGTCTGTCTTGTATCAAGCGGCTCGCTATATAAATGTGTTCACCAAATCAGCGTCTGTTCTCCAGGTTAGGAGCGGCTGAACCGGGTGTCTGTCTTGTATCAAGCGGCTCGCTATATAAATGTGTTTACCAAATCAGCGTCTGTTCTCCAGGTTAGGAGCGGCTGAAGCAGGCGTCTGTCTTGTATCAAGCGGCTCGCTATATAAATGTGTTTACCAAATCAGCGTCTGTTCTCCAGGTTAGGAGCGGCTGAAGCGGGTGTCTGTCTTGTATCAAGCGGCTCACTATATAAATGTGTTCACCAAATCAGCGTTTGTTCTCCAGGTTAGGAGCGGCTGAAGCGGGCGTCCGTCTTGTATCAAGCGGCTCGCTATAAAAATGTGTTCACCAAATCAGCGTCTGTTCTCCAGGTTAGGAGCGGCTGAAGCAGGCGTCTGTCTTGTATCAAGCGGCTCGCTATATAAATTTGTTCACCAAATCAGCGTCTGTTCTCCAGGTTAGGAGCTGCTGAAGCGGGCGTCTGTCTTGTATCAAGCGGCTCGCTATATAAATGTGTTCACCAAATCAGCGTCTGTTCTCCAGGTTAGGAGCGGCTGAAGCGGGCGTCTGTCTTGTATCAAGCGGCTCGCTATAAAAATGTGTTCACCAAATCAGCGTCTGTTCTCCAGATTAGGAGCGGCTGAAGCGGGCGTCTGTCTTGTATCAAGCGGCTCGCTTTATAAATTTGTTCACCAAATCAGCGTCTGTTCTCCAGGTTAGGAGCGGCTGAAGCGGGCGTCTGTCTTGTATCAAGAGGCTCGCTATATAAATGTGTTCACCAAATCAGCGTCTGTTCTCCAGGTTAGGAGCGGCTGAAGCGGGCGTCTGTCTTGTATCAAGCGGCTCGCTATATAAATGTGTTCACCAAATCAGCGTCTGTTCTCCAGGTTAGGAGCGGCTGAAGCGGGCGTCTGTCTTGTATCAAGCGGCTCGCTATATAAATGTGTTCACCAAATCAGCGTCTGTTCTCCAGGTTAGGAGCGGCTGAAGCGGGCGTCTGTCTTGTATCAAGCGGCTCGCTATATAAATTTGTTCACCAAATTGTAACGAGATTGTGCTGTTTACACAGCACGGGTGGGTATAAAGCACTATAATAGTGACCAAGGTCCACCACTCATTAACAGATGAAATTATCCCGCTAGAGGTTCTGGAACGGTCGATTACGCCGGCTAGGGCTCAGGAGCAGATGGGGTGGGGAATCCAGAACATAGCGAGATCTGTGCTGACCGTCAACGGAAGAGGGGAACCAGCTATAAACTACACGACTTACCTAACCTGGATACTCACCTCAGCTACATCCCCATCTCAATCACACTTTAATTCATTTTATGTAATCATTCGAAAGAAAATAAAGAAAGAACCGAAAAAAAACCAACCCACAATACCCATAGAATAAAACAAGTGCAATTTATGGTTACTTCTAAACGAAATTTAGCTTGTATTGCCAAAACAAAATAAAGCGCAGAAATAAATTGTGTACAAGTAACACTATAACCTAATGTGCTAGCTAACCCTACCAGTAATTTGACTTAACATTAAAGGGATTTATAATTCTTCATCATATATCTCGAACTTTTAGAGAAACAACAAAAAAAAAATACTAAACTAATAAAATTTGGTAGCTGGAGACATATGATAAGATTTATAAATTAGTATATAATATAATATAATATAATATAATAAGGTAAATGTATATAAAAAGTATATAAAATAAATAAATAAATGGTACTTAAATACTTTGTCGTAACCAGCTGGATGTTGATTGATGCCCCCCGTTGATGGTATACCATGTATATAACGTTCGAGGTTTATATTATGTACTTAGGATTTTTAAATTTAACTTTTTATTTTTCGATTTTTTTATTACTTTATTGTTTTATTAGAGAATTTTTGGTATTATTAATTATTATAATTATTATGATTATCACCAAATTAAATGGATTTCAATTAATATAAAATATAGTTTATCATTAAGAAAACTGCATAAACGTTCTTTACACTCATTACATTCATCGGCCAGAATTCGTATATGATTAGAGCTCGATTATTAGTATATATATTGTATGTATGATATTATCTGTACGACTATTATAATATCTCTATGACAGTCAAGTTCCTTTATTTTTTTTTTTAGTTCTTTTATGGTTTTATTATTATTAGAATTATTATTGGTATTATAATGTTATAATTATTATTATGATTGAGGAACTGTTAAGACAGGAGATTTATTGAACCACCAGACCACTTATTTTAAATATAAAGGGAAAAAAAAATCACAGTTATAATTGTTATTTTTTTTAAGGCACAAACTTATACTACACACTGATGCCTTTTTTTTTTTTTTCCTTTTTCTTTAATAAATTTTTTTTTTTCTAATTGGTTACGCACATTTAACTATTGTACTTAAGGTAAATCTTATATAAAAACTTATAATTATACAAGTACTACTCCCACGCTTTCGCTAATTATTTTAGCGTGGGTTGAAAAGTTACCGTTAGGCGATAAATTGCTCAAATTTTATATGCTAAGTTTTTTTTTCTATTAGGGTAATAAATGTCGTAAACGACCAACACCCATTCTTTCACTAATCGTTTTTTTTTTCTTTGTTTTTGCGATCACTTGTTACAAAAAAAATTACTAGATATACTTATATGTCTGATAGATATTTCTATATCTCGCACAAAAAGAAAACAGCAAACGATTCAATCACCACGATCACAAAAAAAAACTCATCACTTTCGCGAACGCGTACTTTTACTAGCGGTACCGGTACTTCAATAATTTTATAACGATAAAGTTTTATATATATAATAAATTTATTGTTTTATTTTTATATTTATTTTTAGGTATAATAAAAAATGATGTTCTCGTTCGAGACCCAAAATTTGACTGCCTCGCCCTAACTTTTTTTTCTTCGTCCTCCAAATTTTTAGTTACCGCCAAAATTTGCGCGTACAAAAAAAATTATTTGGTCCCTCTTTCAATTTTTTTTTTTTTTGTAGGTGTTGCCTTAGCTAATTCGAATATCGAAACCTTTAGCGTTTTAACCTAATGGCAGCCAATTCACACCTTAAGTGGAACATGGAACGACCCGCGGACGTAACAATCGTGGGGACGACTCACACCCTGTTGATGGGTCTCACAGCCGGGCAAGGAAATTAATAACATTACCACCTCATTTGGAATTTTCAGTGTACGTTACCTATTACACTTTAATGTCTTTGAAGTGGTATATTCCCATGGAACCACCGTTTTCATTTGCCACCTCACATGACACGTTACCAATCAATTTGGTAACAATACACTTTATATATTTTGGGGCTAGTTTTGCCGCAAATTTATCAATGGCACTACTTTGTTTAAAATTCCGGACATACACCCATTGCCCTACTCGAATTTTAGGTTGCCGCGTTCGTAAGTTATAACGCCTTTTGGCATTATCTGCGGATTGCGTTAAATTGCGCTGTACATCAGCGAATACTTGGTGTAGGTAGTCCGGTTTCTCAGAGCTGTGCAAATAATTTCCACCAAATTGAGTGGCCTGCCGTAATATTGGATACACTGAACCATGCAAGATAGCATGCTGTCCAAACACAAGGAAGTGTGGAGAATATTTGGAGGATGCATGAACGGAATTGCGAAGGGCATGCGTTATAGCAGGAAGATTTGTGTCCCAAACTCGATGGTCTTGTTTTATATACGCTCGCAAAGAGGCCAGCAAGGTACGATTAACGCGTTCTGAGGCGTTACCCTGCGGGGAATATTTCGCAGTAAACATATGTTGGACCCCATATCTTTCGCATAAACGTCGGAGTTGAAGTGATTCGAATTGCCGACCGTTATCGGTAAGGATAACCTCCGGAACCCCAAACATTAAAAGGATCTCAACCTCCAGGAACTTGCACACCTCCACGGCAGTGGCCTGTCGAACTAGTTTTGTGAGAACAAATTTTGAAAAATGATCGACAGCAATCAATATTCCAGTATTACCAGCTTTGGTGCGTGGATAGGGTCCCAAAAAATCGAGATATACGCGTTGAAAAGGCCGAAACGTCATGGGAAGGGAACCGAGGGGTGGTTTTGAGATTTTGTTAGAGGCTTTATTACATTTGCACTCATCGCAAGAATTGACAAATTGCGCTACATCAGTTACGACAGAGGGCCAGTAGTAATATCGCTGGATGAGCTCTGCTGTTTTCTCAATTCCTAGATGGGCGGCTATTGGAGGACAATGGGAAGCGGTAAGGATTACAGGTCGAAGGGATTCGGGAATCAGGAGTTTATAGGAGGGAATATCCGGAAGGCTTTGTTTATTAGGATAAGGGTTAATGTAAATGAGGTTTTGTAGGGTGAATAAGTTAATGGGCTTATTTGACTGTTGTAAGGACTGAGCTAACTGAGCGTACGAAGGATCAAGAAAGGCTGGAGAATTTTGGTCAACATATAATGGCGAATCGATATTTGGAAGGTGGTGTATGTCTAAAGATTCCATCTCAAGTCTTGAAAGCGCATCCGGGACAGCATTTTGTGAGCCTTTTCGGTATTCAATTTCAAAATTGAAACCTTGCAGTTTTAAGCTCCACCGGGCCAATCTTCCGGATGCATCCTTCAGAGACATGAGCCATTTTAAGCTCGCGTGGTCGGTGATCACCGTAAAAGGTAGGCCCTCTACGTATGAGCGAAACTTCTTAATGGCCTCGATAGCCGCCAAACATTCTTGCTCTGTGACCGAATAATTTCGCTGCGCCGAATTTAACTTCCTTGACATGTAGGCTATCGGTTTGTCGTGTCCATCTTTATCTAGTTGAAACAGTACTGCTCCTATACCCGTCGAACTGGCATCACATTGGATGAAAAACCGTTCATTAAAGTTCGGCGTGACCAATACTGGAGCGGTTACTAGAGCCTGCTTTAGTTTTGTAAAGGCCGATTCTGCTTCATCGGACCACCGGAATTTTTGATGTTTCTTAAGGAGAGAAGTTAAAGGAGATGATAATGAGGAATACCCGTTAATGAAACGACGGTACCACCCCGCAACGCCAAGGAACCTTCGTATTTGCCGTACATTTTTCGGCGTCGGAAACTTCATAATGGCCTCGACCTTATCAGGATTAGGTCTCAAGCCCTCCTCACCAATCACATATCCTAGGTATTCTATCTCTTTCAGTACAAATTTGCTTTTTTGGATATTTATCGTTAGCCCAGCTTTTGTCAACCTTTCAGCGACATCCTGCAGCAACGACAAATGTTCGTCAAAACTAGCTGTTGTAATTAATAAATCATCAAGATACACGAATACCTTTTCTTGTAAGTGATGAGGAATGACTCGCGACATCAATCGACATAAGGTCTGAGGCGCATTACAAAGCCCAAAAGGCATTACCTTAAAATGGTATAAAGGGCGTCCCGGGACAGTAAACGCCGTTACTTCTTTCGAACCTGGATCCAAGGGAATTTGCCAGAAGGCATCCTTTAGATCCAGGCTCGAAATAAAACGAGTACGATCCAAGCGACTCAACAATCCGTCGATCAGCGGTAACGGAAACGCATCTTTCTTCGTAACGTTATTTAGCTTGCGCGCATCTAAACAAAGTCGAACATTCCCGTTTTTCTTTTTGACGATCGCCATTGGTGAACTCCATGCACTGTGACTCTCTTCAATTACATCATTTGCAATCATTCGATCGAGCTCGTCATACATCAGTTGTTGAATTGCAGGAGAGACTGCATAATGTCGCTGTTTAATGGGTGGAGCATTTCCGATGTCGATCGTGTGTTGTACCAGGTTGGTTCGACCAAGTCCAGATCGCTCAAAGCTAGGGAAGCAATCAATGACGTTTTGTAACCGTTCACGCTGATCCACGGAGAGCTGATGTCGATTATCATCGGTAGGATTTAGGTTTTGAGAGGGAAAGGATAGGTCAGTATGGCAGGAAGAGATAACGGATATTTGTAATCCAAATAACTTAAAGAAATCATATCCCAGATACAATTTCTGCTCCAGACTCGGAACAATGAAAAGCTTCATGACATGAGTCTTATCATTATACCGAATACTGGCGTTTACGAACCCCTGTATCTGAAGAGGAGATCCGTTAGCTATCTGAACCACTGCGGAAATAGGATGAAGTGGGAGTTGATGGTCCTGAATGAATTTAACAGAGTCTTTGCCTAATGCCGAAATATTCGCCCCGCTATCGAGTAATCCTTGGACATCGATGTCATTAATATTGACCACCGCATACGGTCGATTATCATCGAGAAGCTTAATGGAATCGCAAAATTTTGTTTTACCAATATTTCGGTACATTTCACGACGATTTCTAAAGTACTTATTAGATCGGTATTTCTGGCGTTTAATATAGTTTGGAATGCTGGTTTGGGACTTAGTAGAATTAGCTACTAGGGATCCGACGGTGGGAGTTGAGCGACTGACGTCGAAGTGTGTGGAGGTGGTCTTTGGAAAATTTTCGAAGGTGGACGAGTTGACCCCATCGTCCCCCTCGTGGAGTTTACCGACGTCAACATCCTATTGCACTGAAGACAGTGTGGTTTTAATACTTCCGGTGCCCCACATCCGTAACAGAAAATATGTGACCGAACCAGCTCGCAGTCGGTATACACATGGCCCGATTTCCGACAATTCCAACAAACCAGTACGGAAGAATTCCGTGGTACATTAGAAGACGTTGGAACGTTAACAAACGTTGAATGGAATGCATCTAACTGGGGGTAATGTGATTCTAGTGGTTGTTGAAAGGCGAGTGGCTGAGAAGCATCAGACGTTGCAATCGGGATTACAGGGTTAACCGAGTAATAGCGTAGCTCTTCGTTTTGGTTCACAGCTCCTATGATTTCATGCATCCGGGGTGTAGGAGGAAAACGTCGTTGCATCGTTTGTTCCGGTATCACTCCAACCATGCGCCAGGTATCCTCCGTGGCTACGCATGTACTCACTAGCTCCGCTATAGAGGCATACTGTCTGCCTGCGAGGTGAACTTGTAAACCTGTTCGCATATTCTTCTTCAAGATTTCTAGCGTTTGGAGCTCGGAAAGTGGCACTCTCAATGGGAGGGCTAGTTTTAGAATGCTGTAATAAAATTCAACGAATGTTTCTTTCGGTTGCTGTTTTCGAGCATCAATCAATCGCATGACATCCACATCCGTCCGCCTATCCTGGAAGCGATGCAAGAAGGAACTCCGAAGGAGTTCCCAATCACAATTAGGATACCGTTCGAGTATTAACCAGTAGTGCTCGCTGGCGATACCTTTTAACAGAACTGGCATATCGTTAAGCAGTTGTTGCCACGGAATATTATTAGTCCTGGCTAGATGCTCTACGCGAAACAAAAATTTTTCGACCGCTAATCCATTTGACGACCCGTCAAAGGTTATACCCCATTTGGCCACTGGTGTAGGGTAGGGTGATGGAGTCATTATATTATTAGCGATAACCGGGTTTGTACCATCTATGTTTAATTGTTGGTGTGGCATGGATTGAGCGCCTATAGTATTAAATTGCGGGGGCAGGGTATAATTATGTTCAATTTTACCATCATTATTCCGAGCCGCATGAGGCACACTTGCCTGGGGTATGTAAGGTGTCTTAAGCATATGGCCATAATTGGTGGCAGAGTGACCCATTGGAGGAGGCCCATGGGTCTGCCAATTCGGGTAAGCACCTGCTACTGCAACCGACATTTGTGGCAAAGTAATTGATGGTGTTTGATGCCTCTCACTTGCAAGGGGTAATTGAATTGGTGCAATTACAGGGTTTAACCTTGGGTATTGAATAGGCTGGGCGTGCGCTTTACTAGCTAGCTCCTGCAGTGGTTCCTTTGATTTTAGCTTTAACTTGTGACACTCCTTACTTAAAGCCAGCACCTGTTCGGACAACTGTCGAATCTGATCCGTCATATAAGATATTTCGGGTGCTTGATTTGTACGGTGTGCATCCGTCGAGGTTCCCGGTAAAGAAGATATACTGAGATCGTCATCACCATCATGGATCATTGCGATATGTATGGCATTGGCTGCATCAATGGATACGTCAAGCTTATCCAGATCATTTAGAAAATTTTGCAGAGTACCTATCAATGTTTCGCACGGTTGAAGAGCATCTTTAGCTTCCCCGGAATACGTTGGGGAAGACTTAATAACTCGTCTTAGTCGGCTTGCCACATGGAGAAGTCTAGACTCGACTGACCGCGCAACCGGCACCTGTTGGTCAGTTTCCAGATCACGAATTGAACTAAATTCATCCTTTAGGCTCTGCAATTTCATACGACATTTATTAAGTTCTAAGTCTGGCCGTTTTCCCGCGCTTTCATGCATTTTAGTAGGCGCCTCCTTTTTCCCGGCTTCTTCAGCAATTACATGATTTTGTAATGTTTGTGCAGCGGAATCATCGTCGACTGCAATTTGGCGTATGACGCATTCGATTTCGAATTCGGGTCGGTTTAATAAAAACACATTCATCTTAAAGAAATTTTTAATTTCACCGAACAAAAAGAAACTCGAAGCGAAAACTCGAATACGAAGAAAAAAAATAAGGAAAATAAACAAAATATATCTTTATCGAAATACCAAAAAAAAATGTTTTCCGAATAATTGTTTAAGAACAAGAATTTATTATCTGTTAAACGATAAATTGCGAGAAAAAAAAAAAATATCAATAAAAAAAACCAAATAAAAATACATATGAAGAAATATATGTATATGTAAATATGTATGTATATTACAATCAAAATCGAATATAAGTACAAAAGTAATTATTTAATTTCCAAAAAAAATTCACAATCAGAGAAGAGGATGCAACCAAGATGAGTACACAATTTGGTTGTTGTAGTATATAGATTTTAGGCAGTGTGGCCTCAGCTGGTATAAGGAAAGGGTAAGGGAAAGGAAAATAATTCGTGACTATCTAACATTAAAATCTACTCTTCAAAAACTAGAGGAATATAACGCGAGAGTGTAAAGAAATAAATTAAGTTAGAATTAATTTATGAAACCCCACAGTACGAACGCTAAATCGATAAGCCGTTTATGGCTAGAATCAGTGCGGTGTGATTTCATCAATTAATTAAGTATCTTACTAGAAAAAAAACTAACAGCTGTATCAATTAAATACTAAGATGAAGCTGCGGATTCTAAAAAAAAATCTTTTCATTGGTTGAGCGTAAACATGTGAGGTGTCTAACCAAATAAATATTCCGAGAAATGTAAAACATATTGAAATCAATCAGTAATGCTTATTTGCGATTACCCTCACATGAATATGATATTTGCCAATTTGACCCAAATGACCAATGAAAATTGACGATTAACCGCACAAGCAAAAACAGAATATAAAAAAAAAATCAATGTTTTACGGCTGCTAAAAAAAAAATTAAGAAAGTAATTATAAAAGAGGCGGCAGTTATAATCGTCGTAGTTGAGGAGTGAAGCTCCTTGGATGCTTTATTAGAGCAACCTACTAACCAAAAAAATAATAAGAAAAGCAAGGAGGAGGAAGGAAAATAGGAGTTGGAAAAAGGATTTGCCAAATGAATTGGGCGCCACTGTAACGAGATTGTGCTGTTTACACAGCACGGGTGGGTATAAAGCACTATAATAGTGACCAAGGTCCACCACTCATTAACAGATGAAATTATCCCGCTAGAGGTTCTGGAACGGTCGATTACGCCGGCTAGGGCTCAGGAGCAGATGGGGTGGGGAATCCAGAACATAGCGAGATCTGTGCTGACCGTCAACGGAAGAGGGGAACCAGCTATAAACTACACGACTTACCTAACCTGGATACTCACCTCAGCTACATCCCCATCTCAATCACACTTTAATTCATTTTATGTAATCATTCGAAAGAAAATAAAGAAAGAACCGAAAAAAAACCAACCCACAATACCCATAGAATAAAACAAGTGCAATTTATGGTTACTTCTAAACGAAATTTAGCTTGTATTGCCAAAACAAAATAAAGCGCAGAAATAAATTGTGTACAAGTAACACTATAACCTAATGTGCTAGCTAACCCTACCAGTAATTTGACTTAACATTAAAGGGATTTATAATTCTTCATCATATATCTCGAACTTTTAGAGAAACAACAAAAAAAAAATACTAAACTAATAAAATTTGGTAGCTGGAGACATATGATAAGATTTATAAATTAGTATATAATATAATATAATATAATATAATAAGGTAAATGTATATAAAAAGTATATAAAATAAATAAATAAATGGTACTTAAATACTTTGTCGTAACCAGCTGGATGTTGATTGATGCCCCCCGTTGATGGTATACCATGTATATAACGTTCGAGGTTTATATTATGTACTTAGGATTTTTAAATTTAACTTTTTATTTTTCGATTTTTTTATTACTTTATTGTTTTATTAGAGAATTTTTGGTATTATTAATTATTATAATTATTATGATTATCACCAAATTAAATGGATTTCAATTAATATAAAATATAGTTTATCATTAAGAAAACTGCATAAACGTTCTTTACACTCATTACATTCATCGGCCAGAATTCGTATATGATTAGAGCTCGATTATTAGTATATATATTGTATGTATGATATTATCTGTACGACTATTATAATATCTCTATGACAGTCAAGTTCCTTTATTTTTTTTTTTAGTTCTTTTATGGTTTTATTATTATTAGAATTATTATTGGTATTATAATGTTATAATTATTATTATGATTGAGGAACTGTTAAGACAGGAGATTTATTGAACCACCAGACCACTTATTTTAAATATAAAGGGAAAAAAAAATCACAGTTATAATTGTTATTTTTTTTAAGGCACAAACTTATACTACACACTGATGCCTTTTTTTTTTTTTTCCTTTTTCTTTAATAAATTTTTTTTTTTCTAATTGGTTACGCACATTTAACTATTGTACTTAAGGTAAATCTTATATAAAAACTTATAATTATACAAGTACTACTCCCACGCTTTCGCTAATTATTTTAGCGTGGGTTGAAAAGTTACCGTTAGGCGATAAATTGCTCAAATTTTATATGCTAAGTTTTTTTTTCTATTAGGGTAATAAATGTCGTAAACGACCAACACCCATTCTTTCACTAATCGTTTTTTTTTTCTTTGTTTTTGCGATCACTTGTTACAAAAAAAATTACTAGATATACTTATATGTCTGATAGATATTTCTATATCTCGCACAAAAAGAAAACAGCAAACGATTCAATCACCACGATCACAAAAAAAAACTCATCACTTTCGCGAACGCGTACTTTTACTAGCGGTACCGGTACTTCAATAATTTTATAACGATAAAGTTTTATATATATAATAAATTTATTGTTTTATTTTTATATTTATTTTTAGGTATAATAAAAAATGATGTTCTCGTTCGAGACCCAAAATTTGACTGCCTCGCCCTAACTTTTTTTTCTTCGTCCTCCAAATTTTTAGTTACCGCCAAAATTTGCGCGTACAAAAAAAATTATTTGGTCCCTCTTTCAATTTTTTTTTTTTTTGTAGGTGTTGCCTTAGCTAATTCGAATATCGAAACCTTTAGCGTTTTAACCTAATGGCAGCCAATTCACACCTTAAGTGGAACATGGAACGACCCGCGGACGTAACAAAATCAGCGTCTGTTCTCCAGGTTAGGAGCGGCTGAAGCGGGCGTCTGTCTTGTATCAAGCGGCTCGCTATATAAATACCGGTGTGAAGTTTCTGACGTTAAAAAATGTGTAGGTACACAAAAAAGTGGCAACATAAAAGTGTAAATGACGTTAAAATGTGTAGGTTTGTAAAAATTTATATTAATCAACAATTCACATTAAATTGTACAAAAATAATTGAACAAAAAGAAAATAGTTTCCAAATTTAAATCAATGTACTATACTTATGTCAAAATATAAAAATCGGCGGAAGCAATGCTACTTATGGATATATTTGCGAAATCTGGAGATGTGCTCGCATGGTGACTATATGGTTATCAAAGGCCGTCTACGTTTATTCAAAGAAAATCTATGAAAATTTTCTGTTTCAAACGTAGTAAATTCGTCAATCAAAAACATTGAATACTAACCCCCTTTTCCTCTAGATTTGTCAAAGAACTTGTATTTTTTGAGTAATTCAGGCTTCCTAGTATAAGAAAATTTCAATTCCACGTGTGGTAGCCATCTGCGTTTATTCAAAGAAAATCCATGAAAATTTTCTGTTCCAAACGTAGTCAATTCGTCAATAAAAAACATTGAATACTAATCCCCTTCTCCTCTAGATTTTTCAAATAACTGTTATTTTTCGAGTAATTGAGGCTTCTTAGTACAATAAAATTTCAATTCCAGGTGTAGTAGCCATCTGCGTTTATTCAAAGAAAATCCATGAAAATTTTCTGTTTCAAACGTAGTCAATTCGTCAATCAAAAACATTGAATACTAACCCCTTCTCCTCTAGATTTTTCAAAGAACTTGTATTTTTCGAGTAATTCAGGCTTCCTAGTATAAGAAAATTTCAATTCCAGGTGTGGTAGCCGTCTGCGTTTATTCAAAGAAAATCCATGAAAATTTTCTGTTTCAAACGAAGTCAATCAAAAATATTGAATACTAACGCCCTTCTCCTCTAGATTTTTCAAAGAACTGTTATTTTTCGAGTAATTGAGGCTTCTTAGTACAATAAAATTTCAATTCCAGGTGTGGTAGCCATCTGCGTTTATTCAAAGAAAATCCATGAAAATTTTCTGTTTCAAACGTAGTCAATGCGTCAATCAAAAATATTGAATACTAATCCCCGTCTCCTCTAGATTTTTCAAAGAATTGTTATTTTTCGAGTAACTGAGACCCTCTACTATAAGTGTTTTGTAGATCCAGGTATGTTTGCAGTATTTCTTTTTCTTTTACTTTTTTATTTTATACATACGATTTTTTTTCGTAAAAATATATACGTACTTGTATTACCAAAATTTTATTATATAAATTGTAACTCAACCTAAATCTGATTATCTCATTTCGAATGTCGCCTAAATGTAGAGTTTTTTATTTTATTACATTATACTACTAATACATTCTTACTATAAATGTTTTTGTTGTTGGTTTAGGAAAGTTAGGACAAACTTCCATTCCGTACTGTTTTTGGAGTAGCTGGTGACAATAGCAATGATGAAATCGCCCAATATCAAATGTGGCGCGACATTAGCATTTTATTCATTTCCAATTCATGAGCGATATCGTGCTGTTGTTCATTTGGCTGTTCATCTTGAAAATGGCCAGCGTGTGTATTTTACCGATGCAAATGTACAGCCGAGCAAATGTACCGAGAGCAGCACAGCCACCAGCAACAACATAAACTGCATTCTTTCAATTATATGAAAGCGATGAATTTGCCAGAACGTTGCTGTATTCAGATGTAACGCATTATTTCACTTGGACTGCAAAGAAATGGCAACGACGTAAACAAGGAACACCTGTTGATGGCCATCCGGGTGTTTTTTTGCAGATACTATAGGAAGATTATACACGCAGTTCATCCAAACAATGCAGAATGTTATTATTTGCGGTTGTTGTTAGTAAATGTTGTTGGACCACGTTCATGTAAACATTTGCGAAGAGTAAATGGTCATTTGTGTGTGACGTATCGTGAAGCATGTCATCAATAAGGTTTACTTGAAAATGATGTGCATTGGGATTTAACGCTTCATGATGCATCGATTGCTTCTACTCCAAAATACGTATGTTATATGCCATAATCATATCAATATGTTTTCCATCAAATCCACTTGAATTGTGGAATAAATACAAAGATTTTATGGCAGAAGACTATTTGATAGGAATGCGTCATCACACAAGTAACGCTGATTTGTTGATTTCATTGGAAATGTATAATGAGGCATTGATAGCGATTGAAGATATTATGTGCCTAACAATTGCAAATAAAGCATTAGGACAGTTAGGTTTATCACCACCCAATCGTCCAATGCATGATTTATTTGATCGAGAATTGCAACGTGAACATTTGTGAATTTGAATGTTCCCAAATTAAATGACCATCAAAAACATGTCTATGATACCATCATGCAAGCTGTACAAAATGAAGTCGGTGGATTATATTTTTTGGATGCGCCTGGTAGTACCGGGAAAACATTTGTGATATCACTGATTTTGGGAGCCATTCGATCGCAACGAAAAATTGCATTGGCACTTGCTTCGACGGGAATCGCTGCTACTCTATTGGATGGTGGACGAACAGCGCACTCTGCATTAAATATGCCCTTGAATGTGCAGGTGTGCTTATATTTATTGATTGATCACTTTAAAATTTAATCGATATTATTGTAAAATATAATTATTCTCAAACTAACAGGTGATTGAACATCCCACGTGCAACATTTCAAAAAATTCTGCGATAGCAAAAGTTTTGCAACAAGCAGCAATTATTCTTTGGGATGAATAACGCATAAAAAATCGCTGGAAGCATTACACCGTACAATTCAAGATCTACGTCAGAATCAAGAAATTTTTGGTGGTGCATTGATATTATTGTCAGGCGATTTTTCGTCAAATATTGCCTGTGGTTCCACGATCAACAACGGCGGATGAGAGCAATGCATGTTCAAAGTCTTCTCTTCTGTGGCGACATGTGCAAAAATTGACATTGAACATAAATATGCGCGTACAATTGCACAACGACCAATCTGCAGATCGGTTCTCGAAGCAATTGTTAGATATTGGAAATGGCAAAGTTCGAGTCGATAATACAAATGGATTGATTACATTGTCGAACAATTTTTGTACCATTCTCCAATCAACAGAAGAGTTGTTTGAAAGTGTGTTCCCAAATATTGATCAAAATTACAGGAATAAAAATTACCAGGTGCAGTGACATCATATAAATCTGTTGATAGCGCAATGAATGCACGTGAGGCAGTGAATTATCCAATTAAATTTTTAATTCATTGGAACTACCTGGTATGCCACCGCATTGTTTGAATTTAAAGGTTGGCTTATCAATTATTTTACTGTGGAATTTAAATACACCAAAACTGTGCAATGGCACATGATTGGCATTAAAAAAATTGATGCTAAATTTAATTGAAGCCACAATCTTGACCGGAACAGCGAAAGGTGAAATTGTGCTCATACCACGTATTCCACTGATTTGATTCCAACAGACATGCCATTTG
This sequence comes from Nephrotoma appendiculata, assembly GCA_947310385.1. NCBI lineage: Eukaryota > Metazoa > Arthropoda > Insecta > Diptera > Tipulidae > Nephrotoma > Nephrotoma appendiculata. Next base: position 76,349,251 of record OX371225.1, read on the forward strand.
AATTTAAGCGTTTGCAATTCCCAGTGCATCTATATCATTTGCCATGTCCATCAATAAGGCGCAAGGACAAACGCTTCAAATATGCGGATTAAATTTGGAGGAGCCGTGCTTTTCACATGGACAGCTATACGTGGCCTGCTCAAGAGTTGAACCTCCAAATTGTTTGTTTGTACTCGCTTCAAATGGGCAAACGAGAAATATTGTATATACAAATGTTTTGGATTGACATTAATAATTTTGAAATACAATGCATTCATTTCATAAAAAAAAAAATCAAGAATATTTCATTTCACTTTTTGGTTGGTTGCAACGAAGTGCATCGGGGTTCGCTATATAATATAATTTTTGTGAATTAACATTTAACTAATTTAATTACGAAATTTTAAACCAAAGAAATTTTCAAACAAAGAACGTTACAATAAATTTATACGAACTTCATTTCACATAAAATATTTATTACATTTTTTAATAATATTCTTCCATCAGGCATCACTGTGCGGCATATAATACGAATTATCTTCATTTATCTTTCCATTGTCATCATTTAACAGCAGTTTGCATTCCAATAGCTCATTAACAATATTGCCAAACCAATTTCCCGTTATGATTTTTACACTCTAATAGTACTTATTGGACAGATATACGAAAATGAATTTTCAATAACTAAATGCTGTGAAATCTATTTAAATCGAGATACAATACAAAAGAAAAGTTTTACTTAGGGCCAGCAGGGCGGACCGGGCTCAGCTAGTTATCTAATAAATTACACTTGTCAAAATACTTTTGAGCGCTACTGTACATTGCATCATCCATGCATTTTTTGATGAAAATTTTTGTTTTGCTTCGTTACTCTTTAAAACATTAGATACTCTTTGATCGAAGCTAAAAGATAGAAATTGGGTTGTATGTGACCCTTACTTTTGAGATCCGGGCCAAAACTTTCTATACATTTTTACGGGATGGATTATAATTGTTTGTTATTTTGTATTAAAGGTATTTTATTGCATAATGGGTTTTTTACGTTGCATAATGGGATTTTTGAGTTTACATTTTTATTAATATTTAAGACGGTTCGCAAAAGATTTAGAACCTAATTTTATTTTATTTATATGTCGCGAACTGCGGTAAACGAATTTTATTGTAGTAAAATAGTTTTAATTTACAAATTATCATTTCAATGTAGCTGGTTTTACATAATTTACGATGTAAAATTATCTAACAAGTACTTTTTAGATATTGAGCAACTCCAAAATACATCAGTACATAAAAAGATTTCCTCGTTCTAAATACCCGTACCTATAAACATAACAACATTAAAGTAAATCAAACAAAATGAAACTGTGCAAGAATAATGAAAAAATTCCATCATTTTGAATTTTAATTTTCCTGTTTTCCTTTCGCATTATCGTTGACGTCGTCATCGTCTTCATTCATACACAATGGCATTTAAAACAAAGAGAGTATAGTAAAATAATATAAAATCAATTTATTGATTTCAAAGTGAATTTTGTCGCACAAATAATAAATAAATAAATAAACACAACATCTGCGCGCTTACGGAAATAATAATAATCACAATATAATGCTCGCGTACTGTCATTATTATTTGCTCAATATAAATATTATCCCTGTTTTGTGGATATGTGTTTGTGTGTGTAACAGTTATTAAAATGGATTTTTAGGGGATTCTATTTTTTTCGCTTTAAGATGTATACGAACGCCTTAGACATTTTGAGTTTTGACTATGTACAGCCTTGTATTGCTCGTATTTCTCCCATTGTATAATATTGTACAGAAGAAGGACGCCTTCACTGTGTATTGTCTGCGATATAAAATGATAAGACATGCGCACAGCATTTCGTCAATATTATTTATAAAATATAATAATATTATAATATTTTATTACACATGCGAGGGAGGCATGGTGGAATAAAAATTCGAAAAAAATGCTTTGGGGGAAAAAGGAGGGTGAAAACATTTATATTTTATTCTTCGTGTAATGGAAAATTGGAAAGTATAAAAATCTAGGAATTTTACTACACGCTAATTTTATATTAATCTAAAATGAAATAAAATAATAATATAAAAAAGTGGAAAATGGTGCATTGATATAATAAAATTTTCTAGAGCAATTGGGGGACAACAAGGGTGGAGGAAAACTATGTATGTATTCCGATTGGTTGAAATGTAAATACGCGTTGGCTATGTGATGTATCGTAATGCGATGGATATCTGCTAATAGTTGGAGCGCAATGATAATGAACTTAAAATGTTATGTATATGTATAGATGTATGGTACACTAAAAATGTATCTCTCCTGATTCTAGTACCCAACATTATATCATAGAGAATATTAGATAGATCGTGATATAATCAAATTGAAATGGATTAAAATTAAAAAAAAAAATTGTTTCATTTAATTGTGTGTAATATTGAAGACAATTTACGAAAATCTTCGGGATCATGTACATTATTTTGATTATTTTGATTTATTCGATTTAAAAACATAATCCCTAAGGTAGACATAGAATTAATTTTTTTCATATAATATTGGTTTAATGGCCATTGCTCTTATTGAATCAATGTTTGAATCATGTTATAAAAAATTTAAGTGGTACAAGTAAATGGACATAATTAAATTTATAGCCGAGAAGCACGCAATTTAAGCAATAAAAATAAATTTTTAAATGCGAGTATGTGCCAGAATCGATGGAATGAGCAAAATGAAAATAAAAACTTTAGTATATTGGACCAAATCATGTGATTGTAAAGATTTCCGGCCAACTTACCCTTTCACGCCCTTCTTCGGTTAAAATTTTTTTGTAAGTGTGACGTGAAGACCATAAATGTGACAGTAATGTTTTGTGTGCTGAGGAAATCGAAGTCATCGAAAATTTAAACTTCAACATTTTTGTCTACAACTTTTGTGGGCCAATATTGAGAACATTAAGTACCAGATTCCATAATTTTTTTCTGAAAAAAACATTCATCTTTTGAGAAAACCCACTTGTGGGCTTTTTCATACACATATACTATTTTTTCTCGCTAACAACTGGTCCATATTGAATACGTTCGAAGCACAACCGCAGCGGTTTCTGGTTCGGCTGGTGCACTTTTTCATTCTACACATCCTGGGCACCATTATCGGTCACCAGTTCGCCAATGATAGTATCGTAAGTGATAGTATAGTGAGTGATGGAAATCGAATGGGATAGAACTTCACAGATGAGGATTCCAACGTGTCGCGAACCGGATTTGTCGTATGTGATGGAGTATTGTCATGAAGAAAAATGACTTTGAGGATCTTTCGGTATTCTAGCATTTTCTCAAGCGGCTTACGCTTCAAATTGGTCAATTGTTGTTGGTAAAGTTTAGTATAAACCGCTCCTTTAGGTTTTAATAGCTCATAATAGACCACGCCCCTCTGGTGGGACCATAAGAATCAAGCAGAGCATCGTCTTTCTCCCAAAGCGATTCAATCATGCGGTTGATGTAGATGCTACCCATGAGTTTTTGCGCTATACGATGCAAGAACATCTTCCTTATGTACCGAGTGACCAAAATGTTATGTGTTTTAGCACTTTTCCATTTGATTATGGTTCAACTCCTGTCTATTCCGGTGTTATAAATCTTTCCCATCTCTCGTAGCCGATTGGAAACAGCTTCTTGACTAACTATTTATGTGTTTGCATCCATTTTTGGAGGTTTTCCACGATACTTGTCTGCAACATCGAAGTCACAACTTTTGAAACGCCAAGACCATCGTTCACATGTATTAAGCGATGCATGTTCACTATAAGCTTCTCAAAGTAATCGGTATGATTCAGCAGTAGTTTCCTTCAACTGAAAACAAAAAATTAATGTAATCCGCGAATGCTTATTTTTAGGTATAAATTTCGATATGGGTGATTTTTTAACCTGAAACTTTCAAAAGGCCAAAGTTGCCAACCGAAAGTGAAAAAAAATCGATAATGCAGATAGCGTTTTTACTAGTTCAGCCAAAAGTTAAACAAATTATATATTAAATTGATACTGTTGAAGTTAGCAGAAAGTTTCCAACCGAAAGACAATGCAGATAGTGTCTTGAATATAGCAAAAATCAGTCATGATCTCGAATTTAGGATCGGGTTGTACCGTTCGGGTGAAGGGGAAATTATTTCAGTTTATAGGAATTTAAAAATTGATAGGAGCGAGAGTATAATGAGAGTTCATCTTGCGGCTGAAATAGTCAAGACACCATCTGCATTATCTCTCGGCTGGCAACTTTCGACTAATTTAGCTAGGTATTAAATTAAAGTATGCCAGCCGAAAGTGACTAACCTACAAAATCAGCCGAAAACATATATTATAAAAAATAACAATTAAAATCTTTAATTTTACCGACGATGACAATAGCCCATGACCATTGGTAGATTCTGAGTATAGGTTAGCGGTGGGTCTGATGGGGTTATATGGGCGAAATTTTGATTTTCCCTATTTTCAATCTGACTATGCCGATTCGATTGTCCATGATCATAGGTAGATTTTGATTATAATGAGGGGTGAGTCTGATTTGGTTATAGGGGTGAAATTAAGATGTTCCCCATTTTTCATCGATAAAATCGTTCTTCATTCGAGATTTTGGATATAGACACCAATCTGGACATGCCGATTTGATAGTCCATGACCACAGGTAGATTTTGATTATAGGTGAGGTGTGAGTCTGATTTGGTTATAGGAGTGAAATTTTGATTTTCCCCATTTTTCATCGATAAAATCGTTCCTCATTCGTGATTTTGGATATAGACACCAATCTGAAAACTGTTGACATTGAATGCTAATTTAATATTACTATTACTAACTATTGAATGATGAAGATAATTTTCATTAATATTCAAAATGTCATGGGCTATCGAAACGGCATTATCAGATTGGTGTCGAACTGGCAAAATCACGAATAATGGACAAATTTATCGTCGCAACAATGGAAAATGGAACATTTCACTAACATAACCGAATAAAACTTACTTCAAACACATAATCAAATTCTACTTAGGGTCATGGCTCATCCAATTGGTACAGTCAAATAGTTCATCTGTCAAAATTCTTAAAGCTAAACGTGACAGCGTCTCATGGCTATTGTATAGATGCCTGTTATTGACATTTTCCAGAAAATTGATGATTCTTTTGTAACTTTTAAATCTGTATTGGTGGCATTTTTCGGTTTGAATATTGAAGCTAATCTTCTTTATCGATACAATCTGCATGATCGTCATTTTAAAATATTTTCGGTTGTAATAACAAAATTACTATCTGCATTACCGTCTTTCGTTTGGGATTTCAAAGATTCTATCTGTATTGTCATCTTTCGGTTGGGATAGCAAAGACAATATCTGCGTTACCTTCTTTTGTCTAACTTTAACAGTATACTTTCAAATATCTTGGAAAATAAGCATTCCACGAAGAAAATGTCCTTTATCAAAATTTAATCAATCGGAGGGTGGGGATGGGAGGGGTTGCTTCATTAGTGCTAAAATTAGTACCTCTTGTAGGTGGGGTGGGGCTAACCTTGAAATTTAAATAGGAACCCCTATTTTTGATTGCAGATTCGGATTCTACGGCAAATCCAACAAATTTAAGATATACAATTTGTTAAGACTAATTTCGAGTATTTACATTGAAAACATGTTAATTTTAATTCAAGCGAATTGCAGAATCGTAGGTCCTCAGTAGGAGAAATCAAAAAAAAATTGAATAGAATTTGTAATAAATTTTGATAGTTCTTCGAAAGTCAGTGTTGCTTCTCCATTGACCTTAATCAAATGTTTTTTCGCTGTCTTTTCTGCCGCCTTCCAAAGTGCTCCAAAATGGGATGAAGCGGGAGGTATGAAATGTCATGTTGTTCCATCGTTTGCCATAATAGTAAGGCAATCTCTTTAAATGATTTACAGAGCAGTTCAACTAACTCCCGCCCAAGTTGGGTTTTTGGCGCCTACAAAATTAGAGCCATTGTCGCTATGTACAGATCACTGTACAATTCTCTCCGTGCAGTGAATCTTTTATAGTCTGCGATTAAGCGTCGGTGGTCAAATCACTGACTGACTCGGTGAGTGTATTGCTTTAGTTGTCATGCAAAGAAAAATTGCTAAATATAGTAACCATATAAAGGGTTATCCAATTCAAGCTTGATAAAGTAAACTTAAAAAAAACACACAAAATATTCGGAATGTATTGTAATTTTTATTTCATTTTACAGATTGATCCTTGCCATTTTTAGTTAAACAAGATATCATTCAAATGTCCTCCACGGGACTTCTTACAGGCCTTGATTCTTTTGAGGTAATTTTCAATGACTTTTCGGCACATTTCGGTCGGTATCTCGGCCATTACCTTACGAATATTAGTTTTCAATTCGTCAAGAGCTTGAGGATTGTTTGCGTAAACACGATCTTTCGCGTAGCCCCACAAAAAGAAATCCAAAGGCGTTAAATCACAGGATCTTGGAGGCCAATTGACATCAGCCAATCGCGAAATCAAACGTCCAGGAAATTTCTCTTGCAAAAGATCTCGATTTGCTCGTGTTACGTGACTGGTTGCTCCATCCTGCTGGAACCACATATCGTCAAGATCATAATCTTCGATTTTCGTAAAAAAATAATCGGTTAACATGCGGCCATAGCGCTCAGAATTGACAGTAACGGTTCGTCCATGGTTGTTCTCAAAAAAATACGGCCCAATCACACCACCAGACCACAATGCGCACCAAACAGTGACTTTTTCCGGGTGTAATGGCTTCTCTACAATCAATTGTGGATTTTCTGAGCCCCAAATTCTACAGTTTTGCTTATTAACGTATCCACCAAGCGAAAAATGAGCTTCATCACTGAAGAAAATTTTGTTCGAAAAATCAGCATCGACGGCCTGTTTTTCCGCATTTAATTTTAACGCGTTGGTCGATTGTTAAATGCTCCATATTCTTAAATGGCAGAATGTCAACTAAATAAATGACAGCGTACTTGACGTTTATCTTTGACAGATGTCGGTATACAGATTTCTACTTTATCAACCTCGAATTGGATAACCCTATATTTGTGCTTTGTGACACGTACTCTAAGTTGTACGAATCAGAAGTCGTTCTGCATAATCGAGTTCGGTTACCAGAAATTATTCTTTCCGGTGTGATATGTACTGCTGGTAAATTTTCCATATGCTGTGTTTTACACTTATATAGTTAAACCGATGACACCTTACACATTTTGATTTGAAATGTGTTAAATTTCGAGCGTGTACTGTATAATCCAGTATCTGGTGCGGAGATGAACCAAAGTTAATTGTGTTCCTCACGCAACCGTTGTTCGTGTGCTTCTTTGATTATTAAATTAGCTATTGGATTACCCTTAGAAATTATAACCGGATGTTTTTCATAATATATGACCATGCAGCCGTATTTCGAACTCGTTCAACCATCTCGTTAAACATTATCTTGCTCTTATTTGCGATACGATGTGAGTAGACAAATTTCTCTCGCCGTAGGTGATATTTTCTGCCCTTAAAAACAGAATTTGGACTGATCCTCCAAAAACCTCTGCTCTGGACGCGCAGTCAGCTGGGTTGACAACGGATTTAACGTTAAACCACTGAGATGACGTGCTTACTTCTTGGACATCTGAGATTTGATTTGCCACAAATGTTTTAAATTTGTGGGGTTTGTTTTTCACCCAACTTGTTGTGGTGTACTGTATCCATTAAATTCGATAGTAGAGTGGCGCCACATAGCTCTAATTTTGGTAAGGTTAATATGTGGTGGATATCGGTGCTACTCGTTTTTTTGATGTCAACAATGTTGCTTTACTTCTTGACGTATCATAGAAGGATCCTCAAAATTAATCCACCTTGGAATTTTTACGGCTTCTATAGTTTCGGGAGATGACATTTGCTGTTGGCGTCTCCTGGTAACCTTTGATTCTTGTCTATGCCAGAGATTTTGGCTTGTATCAAAGTTGGAGATAGCCAACCAAATGGGTTAAATAATTTGGATGATTCAGACAACATTTTTCGCTTGGTATCAAATTTAACCTAATTTTTTACTGCTCCATCGTTAAATATGATTGGTTCGAATGCTCTAAACTCTGGATCGACATCTTCTACGAGTAGAGGATAGTTAGAAGCCTATTTTATAGTTTGAAATAACATGTGGGTCGAAGGACCAATGAATAATTCTGCGCAATGGCTTAAGTCGTAAATTTAAGCATTATAGAGTTAATAATTAATAGTTTACCTCGGGGGTGGTCTATTAATTAGAGAACAAACTAATCGGGTTAACGTAATGGCACGGAGATGCCTTTCCAGTTCTTGCATTCTCTAAGACCTTTCCTCGGAATTGCTATTATATCTGTGGAATTCTATCATAGTAACTTCAACAAGGTATATTTTATATATTATACTCCTTTTGAAGAATTTTACCAGCGTCATTCGTTGGTTTTCGCATTACCCATCCCTAGCAACTTTCTGTCGTTTTTAAAAATTTGGCGTACTTTGTGATGTGAGATCCAGAAAATAAATGTTAGAAACACAGTTAGTCTAAAAGAATCTGCATGCTGCTCTTAGGTAGTTACTGGTGAACACTTTCAGTTTGAGAGCTATTGGAAATGTTTCTGCCAAGCCATCGACAAAGTTTACTTTATTTTAAACTGATAGAATTATAATTATACATTTATTAGTTTTTAGATAAATTAAGTGCCAGGTTCTGTACTGGTTTTTACGTCAATATCTGAAAATTATAAAAAGAATTCACCAAAATCAAATCACATTTAATGATTAATTGCCACAGCAAGCAACATGGAATGTTTTTGTTTGAATTGTGTTTCTCTGGCAGACTGATGGAATTGATTTGGCATAAAAATGTTCGAAACAAGAAATTTTTTTGGTACAAAAGTTTCCCATTCAACCTTGTTTGTAAAATATTTACTTGAAACTGATTCTATTAGTAAACCAGAAAATTTAGACCAAAATGCTATGAAAATATTTTTTGCAATACCCTATTCACAGGGAAAGGCAGAATAGTGCCACGGAAATTTTGTTTTAAGCCTCGTTACTTTGACCACAGGTACGGGTTTCGACCGTATCTCCATTTTAGAGGAGTGTAGAATACAGCGCCGGGCTGAGGTTGCAACGTGCAGGTGACATATAGGAACGATCAATACTCAACGGTTTACAGAGAAGCGTCAAGCATTGGTACAGTAAGTATAAATTTGGGTAGCCGCATGTATGATGGATCCAGCAGGCCTTGGAGCTGGCTAGGATTCAATGGAGTAATCAATCATGACTCTGAGTATAAAAACTGATTATGCAACCCTATGGCGGCGAAAAATGCATGCCACATCTGGTACCAAAATGCCCACTAAATTTCGTAAGAATCTCCCTATTAATAGGGAAAATACTTATGGAAGTAAGAAGTTTGATTTAAAATGGTCATGCCAAACAGGATGCTGAATTTTGGTGAAATTACACTGAAAAAAATAGCGCGGAGATATTTACACATTTTGCTGTGTAAACCCAAATTTGCAATTATTAACAATAATGCCTTAATTAAGTACGAGCCTTGTAAAATTTGCAGTGCAATATTTACAGTGCATTTTTAAATATTAAAATTATTGCTGAGCACCGTCTGATGACAAATTAAATTAATGATATTACAATGATGCTAGGTAAATTTTAGCTGCGCAATTTGAATATATCATTTTCAATGCAAACATATTAAAAATGAAAAAAATTGTCTTTTTCGTTGAGAATAAATTGCAAAGTGTTTTTAAAATGTTCAAATACTTTTCAAAATTTACTTTGAACTTTGTAAAACAATTTTTGCGGGGAGATTATAAACAATCAAATCATTTATTCTACCCGACTTTGACGTATGTGAAGTTATCCCATGATTCTATCCCAGAAAATATTTTTTTTTAAGCAGGCAACACTAACATATCAATAACCAATTTGCTCTTGTATGAAGTTATCCCAGCCCAGGGTTTGCTTCATTTCATTCAAATATACTATATTTGTGAAGTTGGCCCAGCCCAGAAATTTTATCAATTTTAATGAAAAAACGAAAAATTATCAAGTTTATTAAATTCGATTTGTTTTTTATATATTAAAAAAAATTTAAATGAAACGTATAAAAAAACTGTGTAATTTTAAGTTTCATAAAGTAATGGAAAATTTAAGGCAATGTAAGAAAAAATTGGTACCGTGGCAAGTTCCCGAAAATCAACTCTGGGCTGAGAATTTCATTGATTTTTATATATTTTTTCGTCCCGCTCGATAAATTAAAAATTATTTCGCCATAACTAAAAATGTCTCGGATCTTACATACTTTATGTGGCTTTACTTATATTTGTTGCTTTCTTGTTTTAATTTCAGAATTTTATAAAGCAACTTAAGAGGACCGGACCAACTCAGTTCCACATTAAATGGTTACTCATCTGAGGAGAATTTAATTATTAGCAACATTACAACAATTCAATATCTTTTAATGCTGTATAAAGTAAAAATATGTTTGATCAAAATTCACACGTAAGTTTATTGTCGATCCACAGATGTAATTAATTATCATCTTTATTTTAAGAAAAATCAATGGCCTTTTGTGAAAAGTGAATAAAAACGATTAATTATAAAGAATGTGTTTCATTAAAATTGGTTTTTAATATGTTAAAAATTAAATTCTGTCTCCTCCAATCTAGAAGTTTCGAGTGTTTGCTTCTGTGCAGAGTAAATATTAAGGCACTGTAATTTTCTCAATCCGCAAATTTTAAAATGCTTTGTAAGTCATTATCCAGTTTGCTGTCATTATTTACCATGCGCTCTGTAAAGAATTTCTAAATTATTTTACAAACTGCAGAGTAAATATATCAAAGCAATAGCCAATTTTGATTATCCACCGTGAAATAAAAATAATAAAATTTACTCAGCAAGTTGTAATAATTGATTTGCTAAAATCGCAGTAAATACAGAGCAGTTGTGTGGCTGAATTTTTAATCATTTTTCATTAAATATTACTCCGCTTTTTGTGAATATCACCGATTATTTTTTTCAGTGTAGTTTTTTCTATATCAAACTATCAAACGTCATTTCCGATAAAATGTTTCAACAGCGTTCTTCATTCTGTCGGATAGAAGGGGATTTGTTTCATCGTTTAAGCGATTCAGATCGTCCATGTTTTTCATTAGTATTTTTTGAAAAATGAAATACCTGATTTAGATACCAAGAACGTTTGTTTTTTCTTAAATCATCTATTTCAATTTGGGCCAGGTTTCAAAAAATTTCCAAACTTAAAGATGATTTTTCATCCGGTCCTGACGTTCTATCAATTATCGTTCTAGTGGTCAAAATGTTAGCTCGGTTTCATAAAACAGTTTGCAAACCTTGTCCTTTTTATTTGGACTAAATTCTTGGATAATTTGGACTAAATTTAACAGTATATAGTTGTAAGTTCTTCCGCTGTGATAATCTGCGTGTGTATGGGAATCGTCAATATGTTTGCTCGGGTTTATCAATAAGTCTGTAAACCTCAAAACGTCTCAGGCTCAAACTAATTGATTTTAAATTGTAGTCATTCAAAAATCACGCTAATCAATTTATGTTGCCACTTAATTTTTCTATTTAGTGGTGTAATTTAAAATTTTCTCAATTTTTTATTGGCTGGAAGGGGTTTTAGAGATTGTAATCTCGAATTTTCTAAATTTTTAATGATAAATTGGTTCCGAGAATATTTGATATACGAACAATGCGGAGATTCCCAAAATTGTGTTTCATTTTGCTGTAATTTGTATTTGTATAAGGAATATTTTCCGATGTTTTCCGATGTTGACTACATATACGGTTTTTACAGGTGAATCTGCATTATCGGCATTTTTCAGTAAAACTCTAAATTCTTTAACTCTTAGCTCTACAACAATTTCTCTCCAATCATCAGCCATGTCCTATGATATTTAATAATTTTTTTTAAATAAGTTGTGTAGTTTAATAATTTACCACACTCAGCAGCCGACTGCGACAGTGTTTGCTTAAGTTTAACCGCTATTTTTCTAATATGTTTAATCTCAGATGAAATTGATCAATTTTTTTAGTTTACATAGCAGCTGCAGATTTTTAGCTTATTTTTCAGCCATATATAAATCGAAGACCTGATCACTCGTTCCCTATTAAAACACTATAGAATTTTGATATTCATTGTGGAAAGTTCGGAAGCCATTTGTTTCTGCAGTGTTTCTGGGCGCCTTCACTTGGTGGCTTCGTCAGAAGATATTTTGCTTCTTTGAAAGCCAGAATTCGGAATGCTATGAAATTTCTCCAGATCAATCTTGCAGATGCAATTGAGTTCGGCGATACTTTATTGCTCCCTTCAGAATCCCTGGCTCAGCACGCATACATAGGGTAAAATTAAAAAGTTTCTCTCGTACCCATTTGCGGTAATGTTTTTTTTTCGCTCGTCCTCTTTACTTTATTGGTTCAAGCACGGCGGTTTATGGCACACAATATCGACTTTTTGTCACTTCCTTGACTAAGACAGTTTCTCTCTCTCTAGCATTTACATCCCATGAAGGAATTTTGCCGCTCGCACTATGGTCCTCCATCCTTCTCGGTCCATCGCTCTCGTCCTCCAATTTCGACATCCTAATACGAGTAGGTCTTGTTCGACGTCGTCACGCCAGCGCAGTCGGGGTCTTCCTCTACGACGTACTCCGGCTGGTTGTTGATGGAACACTTTGTAAATCATTCGTTGTTGTGGAGACCTTGCAACGTGGCCGAGCCATCTCACTCGATTAGATTTGATGAAGCCGATAATATCGCTACCTCCGAGAAGTTGCTTTATTTCGTGGTTCATGTGGATTCGGTATTCATTGTTCGCAACTTTAATAGGACCAAAAATTGAACGGATGACCTTTCTTTCGAAGGTAGATAATAATCTACAGTCATTTGAGGTCATGGTCCAGCTCTCGCTTCCGAAAGTCAGCACAGGTCTTATCAGTGCTTTATAAAGTGCGAGCTTGCACGACTGCGATAGGTGTTTAGATCGCAATAATTTTGATTGGGCGAAGAAAACTCGTTGTCCGGCAGCGATTCGGGCTTTTATTTCTGCCTGCATATCATTCAAGGATGTTATAAGTGACCCGAGGTATTTACAATTTTCGACGCTATCAAAGTTATGGTCGCCAATTTCGAGATTTGCCATTGAGATGTTCCTGGGTGTACTTAAGAATTTCGTTTTGGTACTGTTCAGCTCCAAACCAAGTCTTCTTGCGCAGCAATTGAGCGGTATGAAACTGTCCTTGATGTCGCTAGGTCTTCGGCCAAGAAGCACGATATCATCTGCATATCCAAGAATTTGGCCTGATTTATTGAATATACAGCGCGAAGTTTCAATGTTGCTTTTCCTCACTACGTACTCAAGCGCCAAATTGAACAGCACAGGCGCGAGTGCATCTCCCTGTCGAACACCAGATGTTATTTCAAAGGAGTCTGACAAAGTTCCTTCGATTACAATTCTACATACAGACCCAGACGTTGTTAATTTGCACAGAGAAACGAGTTTCTCTGGAATTCCTAGGCATATGAGCGCGGCCCAAAGGTTATCGCGGTTTATACTGTCATATGCCTGCCGGAAGTCTATATATAGTTGATGAATGGTTATGTTATACTCCCAACATTTTTCCAAGATCATCCTCATGGTAAAACACTGGTCAGTGGTCGATCGGTTGGTACGAAAGCCACACTGATAGTCGCCAATGATGTTTTCGGCGAAAGGGATGAGTCTGGCAAGTACAACATTAGCCAACACTTTGTAAGCAGTGTTCAATAGGGCTATGCCACGAAAGTTTTCACATTTAAGACGGTCACCTTTTTTATGCAACGGACATATGAGCGCGGTCTTCCAATTATCCGGTAACTCTTCTTGATCCCAAATACATACGATGAGATCGTATAAACTTGTTGCAAGAGTAGCGCCTCCGAGTTTAATTAATTCTGCGGGGATTCCATCGAGACCGGGTGCCTTGCCGTTCTTCAATCGACTAATAGCTGCGTCTACTTCCTCTACTGTGGGATATTCGACAAAGACCTCTTCACCTGGCGGAGCTATTGCTCTAATGGGGGTCACTTCGTCATTCCGGTTTAGCAGACTTTGAAAGTAGGTTTGCCATACTGAGAGAACATCAGCCACGTTTGTTCTCAGTTCTCCATTCCCGTCTTTTATGGCTGTACTTCTTGGGTGGAAGTCTTTAGTGAGATTCCTGGTATTAGCAAAACAGTCCCTTGAATTTCCTACTTCCGCTTAGAAGCTGATGTTTTCAATGCATGACCTCATATAATCGCGTTTCTTTTGTCGAAGGAATTTTATCGTGGCTTTCCTTGCGCGTAGGTATTCTGCCTGAGTGCTTCTCGTGTTGCGAGCCAACCATTTTTCACGAAGCTTTCGTTTATTTTCGACGACCAGGCGGCATTGATCATCGAACCAATCATTGCGGGATCTAGGCGGTCTTCTGCCGATAGTGTTTTGCGCCGCGGTGGTTATGGCTGACTGTATAGCGTGCCACTGCTCCTGGATATTAGGAGGAGCTCCTTCGTTGTCGCTGGGCCGCTCTAAATAGTTAGTGACAGCTGATTGGTAACTCTGCAGTGACGCTTGGTCTTTTAGAGCATCGACATTCCATCGAACGATTTTTTGTGCTTGTCTATTGAAGGTTGATGACAGTTTGCACTTATATTTAAATATGACAAGCACATGATCGCTGTCCATATCTGCACCTCTGTAAGATCTAACGTCAGATATGCTGGTGGAGTGTCTCTTGGACACCATGACGTGATCTATTTGGTTTTCCGTTCTTCCATCATTCGATCTCCACGTTACTTTGTGAATTCTCTTATGTGGAAAAAACGTACTTGATACAACTAAGTTGTACATTATTGTCAGGTCAGTGACGCGTTGGCCGTTGTTGTTACTAGTTAGGTGCAGGCTATTGGGACCGATGTGCGATGTATTTTCTGCACTCCTACCGATTTTTGCATTAAAGTCGCCCACGATGATTTTAATGTCGTGGTGCGGTAGGTTATTGATGACTTCCTCCAGCTCCACAAAGAAGAGATCTTTGATGTCATCAGATTTATCTTCGGTGGGTGCATGCACATTAACGATCGTGATGTTAAATTTATGAGTGCGAAGTCTGACGGTGCATATCCGCATGTTGATAGGGCGGAAATCGATGATATGGTGCTTCACGCGCCGATGGATGAGGTAGCCAACTCCAAATTCTCCTCCGTTCTGATGGCCGCTGTAATGAAGAGTGTAACCATTGGTGGTGTCATGGATCCCACTCCTAGACCATCTAAGCTCTTGTAGTGCAAGTACGTCTAATGTGTAACTTTTTTCTTGGTTCGAAAGGTTCTGGAGATCTCCAGGTCTTAAGAGGCTAAGCACGTTCCATGTTCCCATTTTTAAAGCGTTGTCCGTGTATAATTTCCGAGGTCGAGTTTGTAATGAATCCGATATGGTAATCTGAGGCCTTTGTTCAGGGTTCATAACTTAAATGGTTTTTATGAGGGAAGGTTGTTGGCCTGCCGCTCAACCCGCTTGTTACGTGTGTGGGTCACGTACTGGTGAAAATCTTAAGGCATCCAGTCCTACCTTTAACACATTTATATAGCGAGCCGCTTGATACAAGACAGACGCCCGCTTCAGCCGCACCTAACCTGGAGAACAGACGCTGATTTGGTATTGGTTTTAAGGCGCCAATAACCCGCCCTGACATGTAGTGTCCATGACTATAAACAGGATTTAGTCTGCTCGTCTCCACTACACCGCCTGATTCATTTAGCGTTACCGAGGGAGCACCGCGAGGAGGTATGAATCTCGGACTTCGCCCCCCAAAAGACTAAGACAGTCGTTAATGGTATAAACAATTCTTCAAATTTAGATACTAAGATGTTAACTGTAGAAAAAAAACGGGGTGAAAAAACACCCTAGACCAGTTTAAATCTCGCAAACAAAAACGGCTTACGCTTACAACCCGGGACCGTAATAATAATTCAATTTCATTATCTGAGAGTAAAGGGAGCACACTCACAGCACTAGTAGCACGTGAAAGCTGGAGCAGTGAACATTTGAAGTGCGTCTGGGGTTTTTTTCGTCACCTTAAAGTTTTTTATAATTTCGTGTGATTTACACTTTTTGGGACAGTAATGAATGTATAGTGGCCCACTATATATATTTACATATATATACTATTATACTCGCGTGTGTATACCATAACCTCACTTTAATTTTCACTGTTTCAAGATTCGAAAAAGGCTAGGCGGTACAATTTAAGACCTTTGAAGGCTGTAGTTCAGTTGATTAATCAGAAGGAAGATCACATTGAACCTGTGAAAAATCTAAGTGATGAAGAAAATCTAACGGAAGAGGAGAGTGGCTCAGAATTGGAGCAAAGTGTAGAATCAGACAACGAACAAGTTGAGCCCGAGAGTGAAATTGAGGTAAGTAAATCATATTTTACGGTAAATTTCGGTGAGAGAAAATGTATTTCTTAGTTATTTATTGTAATTTTTAGTTGGAGGAGTCAGATGATGATGGCTCGGGTACAGCTCCAGCATTCAAGAAACTGCGTAATACAGAGAGGTGAGAAGATAGGGGAAGAGGACGGGGAAGAGGCAGCAGTGGTAGTAATCGTGGACGACGAAAGGGTATTGTTGTGGGTAAAGATGGGCATAAGTGGTACACAACTCCACGTGAAATATTGTCAAAAGGAGGCCGTATAGTTATGAATCTTGCCATTCCACTTGGACCTGTAAAAGAGGTCAAATCTCCTTATGAAAGTTGGAGTTTATATTTTGACGAAGCCATGCTGTCGAAAATTGTCCAGCATACTAATGAAGAAATCGACCGTTATACCGAGAATCGAGAAATAAACGGGCAGTTGGATAATGCATATAAACATGTCGACGTAATTGAATTGAAGGCTTTCATTGGTTTATTGTATTTTTCTGGTCTTCAAAGAACAAATATAACCAATATTCACGGTCTATGGGATCTAAAAGTTGGTTGCCTAAGTTACCGTGCCGTCATGTCATTAAATAGATTTCAAGCACTTCGATAATCCCTGAGATTTGATGATAAGACCACTCGAGCAATTCGTTGTGTTGAGGACAAATTCACACCCATAAGACAAATTTGGGACTCATTCATTGAAAAATGCTGGACTCTATACAGCCCCGGAAAGCACTGTACCATTGACGAACAAGTGTTATCTTTTCGTGGGCGCTGCTTTTTTAAGGTTTATAACGGTCAAAAACCAGATAAATATGGTCTAAACTGTGTCAATTTGAATGACTCTCAAACATTCTATTTATTCAATGCAATTCCATATGTTGGTAAAGTGGTTTTGGATAAAATAAAAAACAGAAAAAGTTCCATCCTATTATGTTAGAATGTTGAGTGAGCCAATTTATGGAAGTTCCAGAAATATTACCTGCGACAAATGGTTTTCCTCAACAGACATTTTCGATACAATGTTGGAAAATAACCTCACAATGGTGTTGGAACACTAAAAAAAATAAACCGCAAATACCTTTGTCTTTCAAGACTGCTGGTGAGCCAGGAAGTTCGAAAACTCTGTGGGTCTATTATGAAATTTTCGACGCGCGTATTTTTTTCGACAACGTCGACAGTTGACGATGTCGAAAAATAAAATTAATTATTTTTTATGTGAAAATTTAAATTATTTATTTTTTATTAAATTTAAATTAATTAATTAATTTTTATTAATTAAAATTTTATAAGTTTAACTTATTAATTTATTTTTGCTAACAAAGTTTTCTTATTTCTCAACACTTAACACTTTTCTTTTAAGAATTCGACACCACAAAAGCTGTCGTAAAATAGTCGACGTTATCTAAAAAAAACGCGTCGAGTATTTCATAATAAAAAAATTCGACAACGTCGAAAAAAAAACGCGGTCGAAAATATTTCATAATACCAAATTTTTGACAACGTCGAAAAAAAACGCGGTCGAAAATTTCATAATAGACCCCCTGGTTTCCTGCACTCCTAAGAAGAATAAAGTGGTCCTTGTTTTATCAACGTCCCATCGATTGTAAGAAATATGTGAGACTACAAATAAACCAGAGATAGTCAATTTTTAAAACAACATAGGTGGTACTGACACATTTGACCAGGATGGTCATTTTGTGGTGCTTTATCACCAATTTATGTCATTAGTGGAGACTTTTTTTGTGATAAAATTCAAAACATAAAAGTCTACAAACACAACCCTGCAAAATGAATTTTGAGGGGAAAAGATGAACTAAAAGTGATAATTTGACATTTGTGGTTTAGTTATATGAATGTTATTTATGAAGTGGTTTTCAACGTGTGATATACAACAATTTTCAATTTTCGTAAATTATAATAATAAACATAATTTAAAATAAATAAATAAATATTTTATAAAGTTCTAAATTCAAAATGTTAAGTTAAATTTAATTTTATTAATATTTTTTAGAATATAAAATTTTTTTTTTTATCTATTTGTGGTGTAATAGCGGTTAAAATTTAAAGTGGTTTAAATATAAAATATGTGATTAAAATAACAAACGACAAAACATTTTTTTTATTTGGGAAAACGAGATAGAAGATATTGCGCTCTTTTTCTAAACGCATCAATATACGACGTGACATAATTCATCCGATTCATTCTGAATTAAGCTAAGACAATTTCTTTTTATCACACTTTTATCACCAAATGTGATAAGACACCACAAAATGACCGTCCAGATGTGTCACGAATATTCAACAGCAAGAAAAAGTAACAGATGGCCAGTTTTGATGGGGATGCTGGACCAATCGGGGATCAACGCCTCGATTATATACAATTTCAATGCTGCAAATCCATCACTCAACAGGAGAGATTTTTTGAAAAGTTTAGTCGAAGATCTTACAATTTTTCATATCCGGAGGAGGAAAGAGTTGAAAAATGTGCCACACCAAACAGTATTTTGTATTCAAGAGATATTGGATGAAGGGCCAATACGCCGGGACAAAGGTGGAACAGAAAGACAGGGGAGATGTGTTCATTGTCCCCGAAACATCGACAGAAAATATGGAGCTAAATGCTCCAAGTGTCAGGCCTTCATGTGCCAAGACCACAGAGCTGTTATCTGTAAGGCGTGTGGTGAGCAAGAATGAGAGATAAAACTCAAGATAAAAAATGTTTAATGATAAATTTAATATTCTTTTTCAATAATTGTAGTGTATCGTTCCAAATAAAGACATTTTTTACCAATTTGAACGAAATTCTTGAACGAGACGTCGTGATTTTAGAAAAAAATGCCATTTTTGTTACTTTTTCACGTTTTTTACTCTTCTTGGTCAATTTTCTAGGACCTTTTAAACGTTTAGCCAAAACTACTTAGTTTACGCGATTCTAAATTAAAAGACGAAAAAATGAGCCCTCTTGGAATCCTCAAAGTCATACTGGACCCGAGATACGGGCTCTTGTAAATTGGGGTGTTTTTCACCCCGCGTTACCAGATTAGGTAAAAAAAAAATAGCGATACCTTTCTAGGGTTAAAATTATAGAAAAGCAACTGTCGAATATGAACTGGATATTACTAGAACAAATTGAATCCATGCGTAATGATATTGAATAGACGCAGAAAAGATACTTAAATAAAGAAACATGTGTCCCTCATATAAACATGTAAATAAAAATTCTATACAATCGATCGGTAAGTAATTTAAATACCCTTAGTCAAGGTCTTCCTTATCAAATTTAAATAAATCTATTTTTAAAATGAAAAATTCGTCGAAAAACACACCTCAATAATAATAATAAGTATAAAAAATGTCAGTACACACATGCTTTGAGTGCAAACATAACAATTAATGTTGACAAAACATAACACAAGCCATTTTGAACCGCACCTCACGCGCGCGTATTTTAAGAAATTGCGCGCTTTTTTACCCTTTGTAATATCGCGCGCGCATAACGAACCCATAAATAGTTCTTTGATTCGCAATCGTGTGTGATAATGAAATCATGTTACTTATTCGTGCAATTACACCAGAATGTGTATTTGGCAAAATTGTACCTGCGAGAAATTACTTATTTATATTCCAAGCCTCTTTATTTCCCGAACACATAAAAAGGACAAAAAGGAAGTCGAATGGTTTTTGTTTATATTTTGGATCTATAATCTGTATATTAGGAACTTGGGGTGTGGAAATAAGTTTTACTTTTTAATTGTATTTAAATAAACACCTTCGAGGATGTGCCGTACACTTATGTTAATATAAGGATTGGGTTTATTCATTTAAGGATGTTTTGGCGTAAAGTGTAGCACAAAGGAAAAGTCATAAAATCGGATTATTTCTTTTAATAATTTTGTAATGAGGTAATGTGGTTTTAAGACCCGTAATCCTTTTTACCAGTAAACGAATAAAATTCATAAGGTTTTTTGACTTTTCCCAAATCGGAAATAACACTTGTACATGATTAATATTTTTAGCAGGCAGATACCTGCT
The DNA here is from genome assembly GCA_947310385.1 of Nephrotoma appendiculata. Taxonomy (NCBI): domain Eukaryota; kingdom Metazoa; phylum Arthropoda; class Insecta; order Diptera; family Tipulidae; genus Nephrotoma; species Nephrotoma appendiculata. Next base: position 76,369,796 of record OX371225.1, read on the forward strand.
TGCAATATACTGTTTAATCCGTCTAAAGAAGGTGACTAATTATTATTGCCGAATGATTTGTTAAATACATATGTTGCACATGTGGAATTACATTTAGTTGTAGTGTTAGTCACCAAATCTTAAGATTTTTGTAGGAGATTAATCTTTATAACCGACATGAAATTTCTAAAAATCAATCAATCACCTAGCTCTTATCACCCGTTTACAGCTACCAATATCAAATAAATATTGTCCCAAAGAAAAAAAAATCTATATTCAAATTTCTTATCAAACCATCCAAAACTTTTATTATTTTCTTGATTTCCAAAATTGATGATTTGTTTGGTTTGGATATTTCTTTTTTTATGAAAAACTACATCTCAAACATAAAAAATTAATTCATTGAAAAGGGATATATACGGATTCAATGATGTTTATTTAACACACACACACACACATACAAGTCGAAATAAAAAAAATTATTGGTGATAAGATTTCTGTCATCTGACAAATTTTAACCAACTTGGTATGGTATCCATGCGTATTTTGCATGTATGACAATAATAATGAATCCTCCTGAATAAATAATACTTCAATGTTAATATGTCACCTTGGTTTCGTTTCCATTGCGTGTACACGACTTTTTGACTTTGGAACGTACGTTGGGTGCTACTAGTTTTAAGTGAAAACTAGAAAATAAACTCAACAAATTTATTTTACATTCTTCATACTAGCATCTAAATGTCTTATTTTTTAGTAGTTTTACAGAAAAAAATGCTAACGGTTCCAATATCTCTAAAAGCTGGGTATAGACAATTTGAGTACAATAATAGGGGGATAATTGTGTATTTTGTTCTGCTAAATTAAGTCAATTCGGTCGGTATGGGTAGTTTTAATTTAATAAATTCCAAAAACCGTGAAGTTTGTCGGAAAATGCCCATAAGGAAACACAATCAAATAAGTCAAGTGCAATTCCCAAATTAAGAGTAGAGACTCCGTTTTAGCTTTGTTACGTTAAGCCGATTTTATTAGTTTGCGTAATTCTAGGAAAATCTAGTAAATGTTGTGGATAGCGTTTTTTTATAAATTTGTTTGCTAAATCTTTAAGTTTCCCAATTTATAATTTATATTTTTAAAACGCAAAATTAAAACGTCACTTCGTACAACAACAAAAACTGGTTTGACGGGTTCTTATATTGAGATATGAGTAAACCATATGGATTTTTTATATAACCATCCTATTCTGGCTTGTGACAGATGAAATAGCAAATTTTATATGGGTAAAATATTGCCACCTATTTTTCACTATTTTAACTTCTTTGGAATAAAATTATTCTATACCGGCATAAAAGTTGGTTTAAAACTATTCCAATTTGGAATAACATATCCCTTTTCCAGACAGAACATTTTTTCTTCCATATAAGTCCACCGCCCCAAATGGGTATGTACATAATGACTGGTTTATTGTCTTCCGGATTTTAACGGATTAAATCGGAATTCTTTTTGAAAAAAGCATTATAATTTGATAACATACAAATAATATAACATATTAATTATTTGTTTTTGATAACATATTAATTATTTTATTATTATTATAGTTATAGTCTTATTTTTCGGACGAAAACAAAATTAACTGAAATGCACAAATGTGTATATTAGTGCAAAGTACATACAAAAATAAATTTTTCAACCAAATTTTTGTCGGTTCAGTATCTTTAACATAAATATAAATGAAATAAAAAAAATTTAAGGGCAATTTTAAAATATAGATTTTAGTTTAAATGTTATTTTCGAGAGAGCACAATAAAACAAGACAAACAAAAATTGGTTTTAATATAAAATAGGGGTTTAAATAAGCAATAAAAAATCTTAGTTTGATGAAAGAAAGAAATATCAGAAGAAATGCAGTGTGTGAGTTTTTGTCACAAATTTGAGTTTTTGTCACAATAAATTCCTTCGTCGCTATATTTTCTATAGTTTTATGCACTTCAGCATGCCGTTGTCGGACTACAACTTTAAGGCGCCGGTGCCACGCTTCGATACTGGTTTGGGGGTACGTGGGAAAATTTCTGAACCTATATCTGCATCTGCAATAGACCAGAATAAAAATAATAAAAATGTCGGTTCAACCATAATATGTTCCCAACCATGAAACGATCGTAGTGCGTAAAAAATATTTCTCGTTATATACTTTTTTATGTAAATGTATTAGAATGTTGCTATATAAAATAATTTGGCTAGATTTTTTTCATTTTATTGTTGCAACACACGACTACAGATAAAACGATTTTGCCATTAAAATTTTCAGGAAAAGGAATATAAACAGATTTAAAAATACAATATATTGTATTAGGGAATTAATTGGAAGGGAAAATTAATTTTAAGGACAAAACAATTAAGTTTTTGTATTGGATTAAAAAAATATAATTCAATTTAAATATTTTTTTAAATTTTAACTTAGAAGTTAGACTTCATTGCATTCGGCCGAACAAAATTCTAAATAGGACCCTGTTGATTTATTCGTTTTCTCTTTTATCCTCCGAGTTTGTGACGCAAGCAACTGTCAATGCTGACATTCGCATTGTACCTGTTTAGACGAGTACCTCTTCATCGCTTTTTGTGTTGTAACAACACCTAATCTGTTTGTTGTTACTCATACTGCGAAAACTGCTTCTTTGTTTGAAAATAAAAATATTTTTCGTCTCGAAACAAAAATTAACCCAAAACGACAATTAAGCAAGGTATCCTTCAAATATTTATCTTTATAGTAGTGCATATCAGAATCAGTTGAATCAACAAAAAAATGTTGCTAAAAAAGAATCAAAAATTTCTCCAACACAAAATAAGTTTGTTCCACTTCACCGGAAGGAAACAAGCAAAGAATCACGACGAAAGAATCAAAGTGTGGAACCGCGGAATTTTTGTGGAGTTCAAATGTTCACCTCGAGACTAATATATAAGTAATCATGATGTAGAATTTTAAAATTCTTAAAACATACCTCATCTACGTTCGAAAACAAGTTCCTTAGACTATGATTTAAAACTCGTGTCTTTGCTGATAATTTGTGTCAGCTGATATGTTTGTGCAATTTCGTACTGTTAAAATCAAAAACGCCTCTTTCTACATAATATTAAGTAATTAATCACAATACATAATTACATGAATCCCATTTCCATCCAACATAACCAGTCCCTTCTTAATCGATTAGCACTTGATCGAGTTCCGTCCCAGGTGGCCATATTCCAAAATTTCTTTCCAAAATCATTTAAGAACCCCATTTTTATTCAGCATACTCAATCCCATCGTAATCGGTTAATAATTAATCGAGTTTCGTCCCAGTGGCTCTATTCTGGGAATTACCCGGGAATAGGGAATAATTTCTTTTTGTAGCAGCTATATTCCCCAGACTCTTTTCCCAATTCCCCGTTTTCCAAAAGTTAATTCTGGCGATTGAGGAATGAATTTACCGGAAAATAATTTAATTATAATTTAATTCACGGTCGACACGCGATCGCAATAAAACAAGAAAACAGAAGTCTGAAAATAGCTTACTACGTTTAATTGGTTTTTGTTGATATTTAAATCGAATTTTACTTAAAAAATAATTTTGTTTATTAAAGTAAAAAATTGGATAATGGATATTAATATTTCCAATAAATATTACCAGTTTTCAGTATAAATTTACAGTTATAATATTGCTATAAGTACAAAATACAGTAAATTTCCGTTAAATTCTATTCCCAGTTAATTATTTCCTAAAATAGGTATGGAATAATAAACGTCAAAACTGCTATAACGGGGAATAATTTTTTCCCAAAAAGACTCCCCGAATCTATCTATCATAGTTGGTAATCGAAAAATGGAAAATAAAAATTATCTGTTAAATTGAGCGTCCGTTAAATCGGGGTCCGTTAAATCCAGGGTTTACTGTATATCGCTAAAAACAATTTCAAATTTTGCCAAAATCCCACTCCCCAAATGCGCGAACTCCGCAAGGAACTGCAGTGTTTGGATAACCATCGACTTCTTGTAATTAGCGATGACATACGTGATTTTTAATTTTTGACCTTATGTTTTACCAAACATTTGCGTTTCAGATGAAGCTTAAACCCCGATTGGTTTTTTTTTGCTACGATGGAGGTAAGAAATTACTGCCCTAAGCCGAACGACAGGGTGGTAACTGAATGAGAGCAATCACTGTTTATTCCTGAGTTATATTCTAATTTTCTTCAACTTCTTATAAGCAACTTTTTCTCAATATTATTATAATTTTAACAGTCAACATTTTAGAATTATATGTTTGAAACTTAAAATTGAAAGTTTCGCTAATAAATTAAACAGTAACTATCACTGGAAATATAATATTTTCATTTTATGAAATTGTGAGTCACACACACTCTAAATATTATGGTACAATTTATAGATTATAAAGTGCACCATAATTTTTAGATTGTACACTCACATAAATTCAATTTAATAATATGAAAATTTTTCATTTTTAGAATGAAATAAAAGCGTGTATTTAAATTTAGAAAATAACCTTTTTTAATTTAACTATTCTTAAATGTGGAAGCCATAATGTAATATGTAAAAGAAATTAAATAGTACACTAGTATAAATTTTCTAATATTAAAGTTAATGGAACATTTACCAAAATGTGCAGATAAATGTTTAAATAGTGTAAATTTGCAGGTAGAAGTAAATTGAACATACATTTACCAAATGGATAGGTAAATGTGTATATTTCCCGGTAAATGTGGACATTCGCCGCATTTCGTACTTTAACCGTAACATATATATTTATACATATATATGTTATCGTTTCACTCCAACACCGTTCAACCAATCACTATGAAAATTGGTATGTGTATGTATTTTTGTGTGGAGAAGATTTTTGTGTTATTTTCTTTATTGTGCCTCCCCGCCAGGTGGCGCTGCAGCATATCAACTTCCGCACCGTTCAACCAATCGTCATGAAATTTTCACCATTCATTAGTTGCATGTCCAGAACCAACCTTACTATATTTTCGAAAGGGCTGGACCCCGGAGTCTAGGGGCTGCGGTACAAAAATTTTCGACAATTTCAGTTTTTTTTAAATTTGTTCACGGGAATGAGTCGAGAATATGAAATTAGAGAGATGCTCAAATTCGATTGAGGGGTTAGCCCCTGGATAAAGAATCAATTTTTACATAGATATATAATTTACTGTTTGTTCCAAATTTTCGGCTAAGCCGCACAACCGATCGCAATGAAATTTTCACCATGTGTAAGTTGCATGTCCAGAAACAATCTTACGATATTTTTGAAGGGGCTCGACCTCGGTGTGTAAGGGCTGCGGTACAAATTTTTTCTAAGATTTCAATTATTTTATATTTTTTTACGGAAATTAGTTTAGGAATGGAGTTATATAAAATTAGTGACATTCTCAAATCCGAGGGATCCAAAATCCTCTCTGGCCGTCCGCCTCTGGATTAAAAATTAATTTTACATAGATATACAATTATCTGTTTGTCTCGAATGAGCGTCCAGTTTCTCAACCGATCATCATGAAATTTTCACCATGCATAAGTTGCATATACAGAACAAACCTTACGATATTTTTGGAGGAGCTAGACCCCATGGTCTAGAAGCCTCGTTACAATTTTTTCTAAAATTTTGATTTTTTTTAAATTTATTCACAGGAATGAATTTAAAGCGGTTAATCAAGGGTCTGAATCAAGGGGACACTTTCTACAAATTTCCACGCCATTCATCCAATTTTGCATAGGGAAATGCAATGAAAGGGGATCAAACAATACATCTCCATGTAATCGTCAGCAATTTGGAATGGAGTCGCATCAGTAAACAAAAGAGAACGCTGTTGACTATGAAATATTATACGAAACGAATTGCGCTATTAATCAATTGAATCGACCCATATAAGTTAGAATGATTATCCATTTTTTTAATGTCTAACTCAGACACAAACAAAGAATTATTTTTAACTGTTTTACCTTTTTACAGTTCAGATAGTTGTAAAAAAAACTGATAATGGAGTAATCCGAAATCGATATTCCAAACATTAAAACAAACCATTGTCATAATAAGAAAATAAATTTTTTTTTTATAAAAAAAAAAATAAAAGTTAAAAACACATAATTCTTTGTTTTTGAATTATACAATCCGCCGAAATTTATTGATAGACTCAAACAGATTAATTTGAATACAAAAATTTTTTATTTTAAATTAAATATTTGAATAAATTGGTTTTGTAATTCATGGGTTTTATACGAAACGTCACGTTTTGCAACAGGAAATGCTAAAACATGGACATTACAAAACAGGATATCACAAAACAGTACTTAGTACACTAAAGAACGAGATTTATATTGACATAATATCTGCAACGGTTAAGTGAAGGAACATTTTAATTTAACTAAACAAATTTAATTAATATAATTATTTCAATTAACGTAATTAATCTAATTAACTTAATTAAGCAAATTAATTTTAATAATTTAAATTTAAGTTAATCTTTCAAATAATAATTTAAATAATAATTCAAACCTCAGTCAAATCTCTACGTCATAATATGCATACTAACGATCCACTATTGTGCACTGTACTGTTTTGTCAAGTCCAGTTTTAATCGGTGCTGCTCCGTATCATGTACTTTAATGTACTATGCACGATTTGGACTTATGTACTATTTAACTGGTTTTGCTATGTGACATAGTGCGCGGCTTCGAAATTCTATATAATTTTAGAAATAATTCACATTCTATTGTAGTCCATTAATGCCACCGTTCCAATCGCCAGTAGTTTACGATATAAATAATCAAGGTTTATTAAATGATCAATTTAGAGGGAAAAAACTTTTAAAATTTAGAAAAGTACATCTTCTACAAGAAATATCCTTTGCTACAAAATATTGTTGTTAGTGTAAAATTGACTTATTTTGAAACAGTGCTAACGTTTTATATTAAAAATTACATCTTATACAAGAAATACCCTTTGATATAAAAAATTGTACGTGTAAAATTGGCTTATTTTGAAAAAATATCTTTTGTTTTCCTTGATGTCATTTTCAAACACAGTTCGCAGTGAAACGTATCGAAGTGGTCATATTTTTAATAGTTTAGTGTAAATCAATTTGTGTTCATCCGAATGCGCGTTATTCCCAATTACTTAGTTACTCGTATATTGGAATAAAATAATTGTTGGTGACTATTTTTCAGGTATTAAATATTGTTTCAAGTGAATATACATTCTTTTTATGTCTTATTATTCTGATTTATGTTTACATACAATACATTTTCAAATAGGAACTATTTGAAATGCCACGAAAAACAAAATCAAACATTGGAAGGTCAACTAAAATTACGCGGCGAATGTCAGTTCGTAGAGTTACTGAAACTTCTGAAAACCGAGAGACACGCTTAGAAACTAATCGGATCAAAGCCTCTATTACAAGAGCGGCTGAAACATCACAACAGCACGATGCACGAGTAGTAGATCTTTGAGCAAGAGCCTCTACTTCAAGAGCTGCTGAAATACCTGAAAAGCGAACCACACGAAATAAAGCTCAACGCTCACGGCAGGCTCTGTTAAGAATTAGAGTCAATCTTAGGATTGCGGCATTTAATTACGATAAATACTACGATTATGGAATGCATCGCGATATTGTTATTGGTCCAATTGTGCTTACTTCGCGCGCTTTAAAATTTTTGAAAGAAACACCTGGTATGTGCTGCTCCAATGGCAAAGTCAATTTGCCACAACTGACTGAACCACCAGAGCCACTTCTTAATTATGTGGCTGGAGCTTCTCGAGAGTCTAAACACTTTCTAAAGCATATTCGGAAATAGAACTCATGTTTTCAAATGACATCATTTGGAGCGACAAATATTGTGATATATGACAATTTTATGCCCACATTCAAAGTCCAAGGATAAGTGTATCATCAGATTGGTTCACTTCTTCCAGTACCCGAACAAGATCCACAATTTTTGCAAATTTATTTTATGGACAACGTGGAGAAAGAGATAAATCGACAATGCACATTCAGTATAGCAACAGATCGAGAAATTATTGCTGAACTACGATCACTGTTCCACGAGCACAACTGTTTGGTCAGAGATTTTAAATCCGCTTTAGAGGATGTGAGATCTGATGACTTGAAAGTCATTATCATAGCAGATAAAACGCCATCAAATGAGCATGAAAGACGCTTCAATGCTCCAATGGCTCCTGAAGTAGCAGCTGTAATTGTTGGAACAGAAATTACCCGGCAAGATATTGTTATTAGCAAACGAGATCAAACCAAGCAACGTGTTTCTCAAACACATCGGTCATACGACGTACTGCAATATCCAATACTGTTTCCACGAGGAGAAGACGGATATCATCTTGAATTGTATCAAACTAATCCCACTACAGGTGCTGTAACATCAAAAAAAGTTAGCTGTATGGATTTTTATGTATACCGTGTCATGATTCGAGCTAAACAGTTCAACCATATTCTGAAATGTCGTCAACTTTTTCAGCAATTCATTGTTGATATGTACGCTAAAGTTGAAATCGTACGACTAAATTACATTCGTTACAATCAATCGAAACTTCGAGCTGAAGAGTATATTCATTTACGAGATACAATTGCAAATGATAAAGAAGCTGGTGATATTGGGCAAAGGGTTATACTTCCAGATTCGTACACTGGAAGTCCAAGACACATGCATGAATATGCTCAGGATACTTTGACGTACGTTCGCAAATATATGGACGTCCAGATCTTTTCATCACTTTCACATGTAATCCATCTTGGGATGAAATTATAGATTCACTCCTGCCTGGACAGCCATCATTCCATCGACATGACCTGACAGCGAGAGTTTTCAAACAAAAATTGATACGTCTTATGGATCTCATCACTAATAACTATATATACGGAGAAACTCGCTGCTGGATGTATTCCATTGAATGGCAGAAAAGAGGTTTACCACGCTCATATCTTAATTTGGTTGGTTGAAAAAATTGTTCCCACTCAAATTGACGATATCATTAGAGCTGAACTACCTGACTCAGAAGAAGATCCGGGATTATTTGAAATTGTCAAGAAGAACATGATTCATGGACCATGTGGGCTACATAACCCATATTCGCCCTGCATGAAAGACGAAAAATGTACCAAAAATTATCCACGTCTGCTGTTGAAGGAAACACAAACGTGTGGCGATGGTTATCCGCTGTACAGACGACGAAAACCAGTTGATGGTGGACACACAACAACTGTCAAACTCAATAATGTTGATATTGAAATTGATAATCAATGGATTGTGCAATATTCTCCTATACTTTTAAAGTCATTCAAGGCGCATATCAACATAGAGGTCTGCAATTCAGTTAAGTCGATTAAATACATATGTAAGTACGTAAATAAAGGCAGTGATATGGCAGTTTTTAGAATTGCGAATTCCAATGCACTCGTTAATGAAGTCGAACAATTTCAAATGGGACGTTATATTAGCAGTAATGAAGCTATATGACGAATTTTTGGTTTTGATATCCATGAACGCTTTCCTGCTGTTATGCATCTTAGTGTTCACTTAGAAAACGGTCAACGAGTCTATTTCACGGAAGAGAACGCCCTTTAAAGAGCTTTAGATCCACCAAACACAACGTTGACAGCTTTTTTCAACTGTGTGCAACTAATGAATTTGCGAAAACATTGCTATATCATGAAGTCCCGCAGTATTATACATGGAATCAATCAACGAAGAAATTTTGCAGAAGCAAACGGAGTGCAAAACATTCTTCAGTGGCTGGCATATTTTCTACTAGCACATTGGGACGAGTATACACTGTTCACTCGAATAATAGTGAATGCTACTATTTACGAATGCTGCTTCACGTGATCAAAGGACCAACATCGTTTTAAGCAATGAAAACCATCGATGGTCACGTGTGTCAGACATATAGAGAAGCATGTTTCAAACTTGGTATGCTTGAAAATGATCAACATTGGGACAACGCATTGACAGAAGCATCTGAAACACGTCATGCTCACCAAATATGAACTCTGTTCGCCATCATTTTGACAACCTGTTCGCCTTCTGATCCGAAAGATTTATGGGAAAACATAAAGAGAGTATGAGCGTAGACATATTTTTTCGAGCTCGCAGAGAAAATCCTAACCTGGATATGCAGTATGCAGAAGACATTTTCAATGAATCACTGATATTACTTGAAGATAAAGGGTTATCCAATTCAAGCTTGATAAAGTAAACTTAAAAAAAACACACAAAATATTCGGAATGTATTGTAATTTTTATTTCATTTTACAGATTGATCCTTGCCATTTTTAGTTAAACAAGATATCATTCAAATGTCCTCCACGGGACTTCTTACAGGCCTTGATTCTTTTGAGGTAATTTTCAATGACTTTTCGGCACATTTCGGGCGGTATCTCGGCCATTACCTTACGAATATTAGTTTTCAATTCATCAAGAGTTTGAGGATTGTTTGCGTAAACACGATCTTTCACGTAGCCCCACAAAAAGAAATCCAAAGGCGTTAAATCACAGGATCTTGGAGGCCAATTGACATCAGCCAATCGCGAAATCAAACGTCCAGGAAATTTCTCTTGCAAAAGATCTCGATTTGCTCGTGTTACGTGACTGGTTGCTCCATCCTGCTGGAACCACATATCGTCAAGATCATAATCTTCGATTTTCGTAAAAAAATAATCGGTTAACATGCGGCCATAGCGCTCAGAATTGACGGTAACGGTTCGTCCATGGTTGTTCTCAAAAAAATACGGCCCAATCACACCACCAGACCACAATGCGCACCAAACAGTGACTTTTCCGGGTGTAATGGCTTCTCTACAATCAATTGTGGATTTTCTGAGCCCCAAATTCTACAGTTTTGCTTATTAACGTATCCACCAAGCGAAAAATGAGCTTCATCACTGAAGAAAATTTTGTTCGAAAAATCAGCTTTAATCAGATTTAATAATTTTAACGCGTTGGTCGATTGTTAAATGCTCCATATTCTTAAATGGCAGAATGTCAACTAAATAAATGACAGCGTACTTGACGTTTATCTTTGACAGATGTCGGTATACAGATTTCTACTTTATCAACCTCGAATTGGATAACCCTTGGTATCTTCGTAAAGCTTTTGATTGTATTGATCACAGTTTACTTCTTCAGAAATTACAAATTTATGGCTTCCGTGGCCTATCACACAAACTTTTAGAAAGTTACCTTAGTAATCGAAAGCAGTTTGAGATTTTAAATGGTGTAAAAAGCTCCACTTTAGGTGTGAACTGTGGTGTTTCTCAAGGGAGTGTCCTTGGCCCTTTGCTATTCTTAATCTACGTAAATGACATGGCCAATTTACCGCTTACGGGTGATATTAGAATGTTTGCTGACGATTCGGCCCTCTTTTATGAATCCAAGGATTGTCATAGGTAGCAATGTCACAAATGAGGGATGATATTATTTTACTTTTAGATTTTCTGAATCTGAACAAAATATCAGTATATTTTAACAAAACGAAATATATAATTTTTCACTCCCCACGCCTACGGCACAATAATTTACCACCACTTCAAGTTTCAAATTGCACCATAGAGCGAGTAGACCTTAGCGTAACACTCGACAAGCATATGACGTGGGATGACCATATTAATTCTATTTGTATTAAAGTTTATCCTTTCATTTGCTTGATTAGAAAACTGGCTGATTTTGTTTCAGAACATGTGTTAAAAAAAATTTATTTCCTATTTATTTATACTCGATTCTCATACGGCTCTTCTACCTTTGGCTCAGCCGTTAAAGAAAAACTGAATAAATTGCAGATTTTATAAAATAAGTGCTGTAAAGCAATGTTTAAACTACCTCACCTGTTTCCTACTGTAGAGCTCTATCGAACTGTTGCTATAGGCATTCTTCCAATTAAAGCAATTTTTGAGATGTATGTGTCGATCTACAGGTTTAAGTGTCTGCACATCCCATCTTTACTTGCGTCTGTACAATTCGAATTTCGAGGTCATGGCTATTCAACCAGAGGTTCTTGTCAGTTGAAGTGCCCCCAAATTAAAACGAAATATGGCAGAAAATCATTAACATTTATTGGGGCATATATTTATAAATATTAAGGCAACATAGCACCTTCAAATTTTCAAAAAATCGAAATTTTTTTCATGATAGATTATGTTAGAATTAACGTTTAGAAACATGATTTTAATGATATAAACATGAACATCTCAACAAAAAAATTATTTTATTTATTGCGAAGCGCGCCAAAAACGTTTTTTACGCGGTTATCTCGATATGGCGTTTTTCAAGTTGGCGTGCAAGATTGAGAAAAAACTACTTATCCAATCGTTCTAAAATTTTAACACGTTGATCTTGGCTTTCAATTTTTTGAGTTACAACTAATTGGGGGGGGGGGGGGGGGGGGGGGGGTAGGACAAAAAAGCTACATTTTCGAAAAAATGCCGCCATTTTTTCATTTTTCAACCAATTTTTCTACTTTTAGTTCATTCCTAGTGCGATTTAATGCTGAATAAAATCCCGTTTTGTTTTTCAGACGGTTCTGAGAGTAGTTATGATGCACTCCGCGAATTTTCAGTGTTTTTGGAAAACCCTTGTAGCAGACGACCTTGGGCTAAAAAAACCTAAAAAAATTGTTTTTGTACTTTCAGTTAAATAAAATGTCAATGGAAAGTTTCATTAAAAGATATCTCTTTTTATTCCATTAAAAAAAAAGTCTTTGAAAAACTATTTTTTCAATTTTGAAGGTGCTATGTCCCCTTAAATTACCTGAAAATATTAGGAACGCTGTACATATTTTTATGTTTAAACGAATGATAAAATATCATCTGCTATCATCAGTTTAAGATTATTTGTGATTAATAGAACCAATCATCATTAATTAATTAAATTTAATTATATTGTTATATATTTGTATTTTATTGTTTATTTTGCGTAATGTAGTTTTAGTCACTATGACACTATATGCTGTATATGTTTTGTACCATACATAAGTGTGAATGACGAACTTTTAAACGACATTAAATCCACTAGTTGTCATTTACACTTTTATGATTACTATTATATGATATTAATGTTATGAGTTTAAGATAAAATAAAAATTGAAATTGAAAAAATTGAAAATTGAAATTGAAACGTGTATTTATCTAAGAGTTATTTTAGGTTCTAGCAATAAATAGTTTTACTAATAGCAGCTGTCGGTTGTGTTCAGACATTGCCGCCTTAACAGATGCGGGAAGAATTGTTTGATTGCGCCTTTACCACTATTAAATTATAAAGCAATGACAGGTTCCAGCAATACAAAACAGAGCGCGATCTGAATCGGCTGGAATCCACATGGCTGTAACTTTATTATAACTAAAAAGAAGATTTATGAAATATTAACACTCTCTGATGAGCGTAGAAACTACTATAAAGGGTTACTCCAAGCGTTAAGCATCGCATTTCAGTCAGTGCATAAGACGATGTTAAGCTCAATAGCGGCCTTTACGCACTATCAGTAATAATGTCACTACTCAAAACATCATTACCTAAAAATATCCTACTTCCTTAGCAATTTTATATTTTTTTATTCTTAAACAGCTCACCCTACTACACAATGTGTCAGATTCAAATGGAAAGGAAGTCTTGTCGAAATACAAGTAAGTAGTTTTGAGTAATGATATTATTTGCTCCACCCGACAGTGTGAGATTCTTACTCATTAAAAAAATCACTTACTCGCCGCGGAGGCACCAGTCCGGGACCACTTTCGTATTACATCGGGTTGGGCCGCGCTTCTTTGGGGCTCCTCAACTTGCTCGTCTTCAGCTCAATCAAGCATCCTTCCTCCCTCTGTCTACGCAGGACCGCATGAGCGTACATGGTTACCTCCTCCATATCTCCTACGATTGCAGCATAATCTCAACAATGTTATCCGGCGTAACATGCCCTACCTAGAACGTAAGCTGACTCGTCTCCCCTATGAATCCTTCACAGTTAAACAAACTGTGGCAAACATCATCCCGCTCCTCTGGACAATACTGGCATTAAGGTGATGCTAGTTTACGCATTGCATGGAGGTAGGTACCGAAGTAACCATGCCCGTCAGGAATTGGCACAGGAAAATATCAATCTATCCATGTCCGCGCTCGATCCAAGGACCAAGTTGCTTTATTACCCTGCCCGCCCATCGCCCAGTATCTCCTTCTTCTCGCCTTCTGATCCGAAAGATTTATGGGAAAAACATAAAGAGAGTATGAGCGCAGACATATTTTTTCGAGCTCGCAGAGAAAATCCTAACCTGGATATGCAGTATGCAGAAGACATTTTCAATGAATCGCTGATATTACTTGAAGATATGTGTATGTCAATTAACAAAAAAAAAAACTTAATCAGCTGGGGCTATTTTCTCCAGAACGTGATAGAGACAATGTTATTGATATAGACATATTAAGAGAGAAACAATACGACGTCAACGCATTACAAATTTATGTTGAAGCTCAGATAAGGCTCTTAACAAATGATCAACGACTTGCGTATGACACAGTTATGGAGCATGTATGGAGCGGAAATGGTGGACTTCTATTTCTTGATGCACCAGGAGGCACAGGAAAAACTTTTTTGCTCAATCTGATACTCGCAGAAATTCGAATGAAGAGTGAAATTGCTTTGGCTGTAGCATCATCGGGGATTACAGCAACGCTACTTGACGGAGGACGTACGGCGCATTCGGCTCTCAAGCTGCCATTATTTGGGATGAATGTACCATGGCTCATAAAAAAGGACTTGAAGCACTTGATCGTACTCTGCAGGATTTTCGAAAAAATCAACGCCCAATGGGCGGAGCTGTGATACTGCTCGCCGGTGATTTCCGTCAAATTTTGCCCGTTATTCCAAGATAAACACCAGCAGACGAACTATACGCGTGCCTAAAGTATTCATTCCTTTGGAGGCACGTGAAAAAAATTACACTGTCGACTAACATGCGTGTACATTTGCTTAGAGATGATTCTGCACAAATATTTTCCAAGCAGCTTTTAGACATGGGCGACGGTAAACTTCCGATTGATCATTCAACACAGGAAATATCATTTCCACATGACTTCTGTCAACTTCAGTCATCAATAGAAGATCTTGAAAATATGGTTTTCCCGAACATAACCAATAAATTCATAAATCATGATTGGCTCTGTGAGCGTACTATCTTAGCTCTGAAGAACGATGACGTTAATCGAATCAATGATAGGATTGAATTAAAAATTCCTGGTGCAGTGACGGAATACAAATCTATTGATACAGTTATAGAAGAAAATGATGCTGTTAATTATCCAGTCGAATTTCTAAATTCATTGGAGCCATCGAGGATATCACCGCACAAACTGGTGTTGAAAACTGGATCACAAATACTACTTCTTCGGAACCTGAACACACCAAAGTTATGTAACGGAACCAGACTTTTCATTAAGAAAATGATGCCAAATGTGATTGAAGCAACAATAATTAATGGCAAATGTAAAGGAGAAGACGTGCTGATTCCACGCATTCCAATGATCCGTACTGATTTGTCCTTTACATTCAAGCGCTTACAATTTCCAGTGCGCGTGGCTTTCGCGATGACAATCAACAAGGCTCAAGGGCAGTCACTGCGCGTTGCCGAATTAAATTTAGCGAATCCCTGTTTTTCTCATGGTCAACTATATGTTGCTTGCTCCAGATTAGGAACTCCATAAAATTTGTACATCTATACTCCAAATCATAAAACCAAAAATGTTGTTTATCCACTTGCGTTACGCTAGATGTGTTAATTTGAATTGTTTTAAGTTAATTATATAAAATAAAAATTCAATTGATTATTAAAAATACTACTAAAATACAATTTATTCATTTACAAGCTGTTATAATACAGACTGGCAGGACAACGTCTGCCGGGTTCAGCTAGTACAATCTAAAAATGGTGTCTGTAATGATTGTAATAGCCTTTCTCAAGAACCAGACATCGCAGGAAGCTGAAATGTTCACCATAGATTAGGATTTTAGCGATTTGTGTTTTTGTTTTGGTTTGAACTCGCTAGGTGGCGTTGTTGTCAAAATATAACGGTTTTTCTGTTTCTTTGCAACAAAGGATCTTAAGAACTTCAGATTTTAACCATAAGTTTGCTTCGTTGCTATTTGGGTTTTTGGGAAATTTGGACTCGATAGGTGGCGCTGTTTTCAAGATAGTAGGTGGTAATATATGCCGGATATTTTTCGGCACCGCAAAATTTACTGTACAATCGCAAAAAAAACAAAATTTTTTTTGAAAAACATAATTTGAAATGGAAATTTCCTTGGTAAAATTGATTGAGTAGCCAGGATTTCGGATTGCAAATTAATTGCTTGCTAGCCGATCGAGTATCTACTTCTTCGATTAAAAATAAAATTTTATAAAAATAAAAAATTACGCGAAAACATTGATCACAGGACGCTTAAAAGTACATACATTTTCAATTAACTAATGATTGTGTTACCAACAACAGGAAGTGACAGTTAAAGATAATTCCATTGAAGCAACCAAGCGATTAGACGATATAGAGAAATATTAATGCTGACCACCAATTATCAGAATTAAAGACACAAAGGCAGCGCAACTTACAACGTGTAATTCAACAAGAAAATTTAACCGAAATTCGAAGAGTTAATACTCGAAGAGCAAATAGAAATGTTCGAGCTGCGGCAAGAGCATCGAACGCTCAATATGAGCGGAACAGAAGAGCATTAGTAATTGCTTCATTTCATCGTATTGCTGTTAATTATGAAGCAGGCATCGATTATTACGTCCATCCTAAATTTTTTATCAATGAAATGGATAAAGAATGCCATTATTGTTATGTATTAAAATTTAAAAATGAAACTCTTATGATGTGTTGCTCTTCAAGTAAGTTTTTTGGACCCCGCGGAGGGGGGGAGGGGGATTTCGTTTTGTTAACGAAAAACAAATTACCAATATTGATTCTCTTGGTCGTAATTTGACATCAACTTTTAAAATTCAAGGCTAAGTTTATCACCACATTGGATCAATGTATCCAATGCCAAATGAACAGCAAGTTCAAGAACGTTGCGAAATACATCGCATAACCGTAATTCGAAAGCGTGAAATCATTAATACAATTCAACAATTTTTAATGGAAAAAAACCAATTAATACAATTGCTCCAAAAAATTACACTACAATTGGAAAGTAAGTACACAATAGTAGAGATAACGTCATTCTGAAAATTGAAGACACTCATCGCTCTTACGAGTTACGACACATTGTAATACGCTTTAATTTTTTGGGAAGGTGATGATAGATATTACATCAACATAAAACAAACAAATCCATCCACCGGCGCAGAACTGACCAAAAAAGTTAGTGCAATGAATTATTACGCTTATCGACTAATGATTAGATCTTCTGAAGACAATCACATTCTAAAATGTAAATATTTATACCATCAGTATGTTGTCGATATGTATACCAAAATCGAGAGTGAACGTATACGATACATTCGTTTTAATCAGTCAAAATTACGAAGCGACCAATACATCCACTTGCGTGATGCCATAAATGGAAATGTAGACAGAAGTATTAATGCCAATGACATCGGTAACACTGTTATTTTGCCCTCGTCATACATTGGCAGTTCGCGTCATATGCAAGAGTATATTCAAAGACGCTAACACTTTCATTCGTCATTACACATGCAATCGAAAATGGAACGATATTGTAGAATTATTAAAGCATGGTCAACAATCGCATGATCGACATGACATAATAGCACGAGTTTTAAAACAAAAGCTAAAATTCTTAATGGATCTCATTAGAAAGTATCATGTGTATGGGCAAACGAATTGTTGGATGTATTCGATCAAATGGCAAAAACGAGGACTTACTCATGCTCATATATTAATTTGGCTGACGAATAAAATAAGATCAATCGATATTGACAACGTAATAAGCGCTGAAATTCCTGATGAAGACAAGGATCCAGAATTGTTTGAAATCGTTAAATTTAATATGGTTCATGTGGAGCACTTAATATAAATTCGCCGTGTGTGATTAATGGTAAATGTTCCAAAATTTTTCCTAAAGATTTTACAATGCATATACGTTTACTGGAATTGATGGCTATCCATTATATCGTAGAAGATCCACTAAGATTTCTGGAAAGTCATTCACGATAAATATTCACAGAAATGAATTTGAAGTTGACAATAGATGGATTGTGCACACATTAATGTTGAACTATGCTCATCCGTAATATTCATAAAATATATTTGCAAATAAATCAACAAAGGAACTGACATGGCAGTTTTCAATATTGAGCGACAAGTCAATTTAAATGACGAAATTTCAAGATATCAAACTGGAAGATATATAAGCACCAGCGAAGCTATTTGGCGTGTTTTTTCGTTTTCAATGCACGAAAGAGATCCAGCAGTAATTCATTTAGCGGTACATCTTCAAAATGGACAACGTGTCTATTCTCCACCAAAAACTACTTTTACAGAATTTTTCAATGCATGTCAACAACAAAATTCATTTATACGTAATTTGCTGTATTCAGAAATGCCTTCCTACTATACGTGGGATAAAAAAATGGGAACTTTGAAAACGAAGTACACTTGTTGATGGACATCCTGGAATTTTTAAGTCAAATGTTTTAGGCAGAATTTACACCATTCATCCAAATCAAAAAGAATGTTTCTATTTACGTTTATTATTAGTTAATGTTCGAGGACCTTCATCATTTAACAATTTAAAAACAGTTAATGGACACCAACATGAAACATTTCACGCAGCATGTTTGGCTTTGAATTTATTAGAAGCAGATTTACCCCAAGTTGATATAAATCGATTGTATATAGGTATACATATCAACAAACTAGCCGGGCAACGCCAGGCAATATCGGCTAGTAATAATATATAATTACTTATGTTTATAAATATACTTGTGTTTATAATTCGATTTACTAACTGCATTGTATGAACCAATAAATGAATATAAACACAAAAAAACCACACAAAAATCTATGTAAATGTGCTATAATGTTCAATACGTATGCGATATAAAAAGGGAAATCACATTAAACATAAATATTAAAGCAAAAAGAACTAAAGAATTTTAGAAAATAAAAGCATTTATTGTTGCATTTTTAAAAATTAGTGAATTTCTTTGTAAACTTAAGGTTAATTTGAACCGTGTTAAATATGGATAAACGGACTCGTGTTACACTTACTCTAAAACAAAAATTAACCGTTATAGAAAAGTTGGAGTCAGGGGTGTCTGTGTCTCGTACATGTAATGAATATGGCATAAAAAAGCAAATAGTATCAGATATTAAAAAAAATAAAGACAAATTAAAAAAAATTACATTGACGTGTGATGTGAGTGCAAAAAACAAACATAGAAAACGAATGAAATTGGCTAGTGAAATTGCAGTTGAAGAAGCACTATTAAAGTGGTACAAACAGCAGCGTGCGTGTGGAGTTCCGGTTCGGGCGGTAGAATTAAAAGCTGCAGCAATTAAACTAGCAGCCCATATTCAAAGCGAGTGATGGATGGCTTTGATGCTTTCGTACAAGACACGGAATAATTATTAAAAAAAATTACGGTTATGCTTTGAGTGCTCCAACAGAAGAAATTGAGATATTTAGACAAAAATTAAAAGAGCTTATTAAAATCGCTGTTACCGTCACAAATTTATAATGGCGATGAAACCGGTTTGTACTGGCATTCTATTCCTCAGAACACGCAAGCATCAAGACACGAAGACACAATACGCGGAAGGAAAATCAGTAGGAAGAGAGTCTCGGCGCTACTCTGTGCTAACGCCGATGGATCGCACCGATTGATACCTGTCATTGTGGGCAAAGCACACAATCCTAGAATTTTAAAAGGAATAATGCACCGTCTGCCCGTTTTATATTATAATTCGAAGAAAGCATGGTTCACAGGAGCAATTTTCGAAGATTGATTCCTAAAAAAATTGTTCCTGCAGTTCGAACATTTCAAAAAACGGTGCTTGGCATACGACTAGAAGAAATAAAATGTTTATTGCTTTTGGATAGTACACTTGCTCATCCATCGGGACATTTTTTATGTACAACAGACTGTAAATTAAATGTATGTTTTTACCAAAAAATACAAGTTAGCTTATCCAGCCAATGGACCAAGGAATAAGTCTGGCCACCAAACGTATATACCGCAAAAAATTTCTAGAGGAATTGATGGTTGTGATACCAGATGAATCTGATGAAGAAGACACTAGAGGGCAGCGAACCTTGCAAAATTTAAAAAACTATAACCTAAAATCAACAATTTTTTTTTTTTGCCGCAGCTTGGAATGAAGTGAAAGTTCCAACTTTAGAGAATGGTTGGAAGAAATTGCTTAACGATGAGGAAGCCGATGTTGATTTAGAAGGGCTAGAAGTAACCGATTACAGCAGAATAATACAAGATAATGGTGAAAATGTGGACGAAGAAGATGTGTCGCAGTGGTTAGAAGAAGATGAAGGTGATCTGAGGTATCATGTAATGACCGAAATAGAAATAGCGGGGGAGGTGGTTCCAATAGTACTGGAAGATCAGAACGAGAGTGAAGATACCGACGAAGAAGCAATAATCGAGTCAAACATAAAATTATGTTAAAATCACATCTCGACGATTTACGACTCCCATTTTCGGAATTTTAGAAAGCTAATTATAGAGAAACAGCGGAGATCAAAGGTGCAATCCAAAATTAGTAGTTTTTTTAAACCTGTATCGCTTCAACCTAGCACATCAGAAACGATCATCATGCCACCGCAGCAACATACGAGCATGATAAATATATCTTCACCCAAAGATGAATAAATGAACAACATTTATATGAACGAAAAGTTTTTAATTCTGTATTTTTTTATGTTGAATTGTTTAGTTTGAAATTTGAAATATGTATAATCGGAGTAATTAGTGATAAATAAACTAAAAATAAATTTTGTTAATATGTGTTTGGTGGTTTCATTTCAATTTAGATCTCACAAAGGCATTAGTTTAAAAAAAAATATCATTTTTAAATAACGGACGATCGGCTATAACGAACTGCCCTCGTCCGAATTAGTCCGTTTTATCGATATGTCCGTTATATTGTTAACTACCATTTTTAAACAGATAGTTGGGATACTCTATTTAGTTGTGGTAAATGAAGATGATTTTATTGGTTTGCAAAAAATAGGTTTTGACAAGATCTGAATATCTTAGGATTTGTCGGAAAGATGCTTTATTTAGCTTTACCTCATTCTTTGTGTAATGCCATTTTCCTTTTCGTAGTCGCATCATTCATACAAACATTTTCTGAACCACCCACTGTTTTTGAACGTATAGATGATCATTATCAGTGGCAACAACTAAGAACCACTTAAGTCAGAAATGTCAATTTTTCAGAAGAGTAAAAATATTATTAATTTTTGATTTTGAAAAAATTTATTATAGTTTAACAAACGTTTATTATATAAAAATGTAGGTATTTTTAAGCGCAATTTATTGAATTTTCCAAACTTTAAAAATATTTTCAATCTTCTTAGTAACTTTCATTTATTTAACTTAACTTTCATTTATTTAGCGTTCCAGTAAACTGGAAGGAAATGTAAAAAGTTACGTTAGTCATCATAAGTGTTTTTTTCAAAATAAAACATTTCAACTTATCAATCTTAATTCAAATAAAGTGTATTTTCTGAAGTAAATTGCATACATAACGTTAACTTAAGGTACAAATTGCCAGCACACATAAGAAAAAAAAATGGAATAAATATAAAATTATAACAAAATTTATATTAATCCTCATCGCCATCAGTTCCGCTGTCTGTTGTTATAACATGAGCCCATGATGGATCAATAAATTGTAGTAAATCCAAAAGATCGCGCTTTTTTCTTTGCTAATTTTTAAGGGACCAGTGTAACATTTTGGTATATCCGTTGTAGTTATGTTATTAACACCCCGGCCACGAATGTTAAGAATTTTAAATGGCTTCTTCACTTAATGAATTTTTATAGTAAATAGTTCCAAAGTCTTTTTGTACCGAAGCCATTGAATATTTCGCCAATCGAATTTATTTTTTTCTTGATCACTTTTCGCCACATAAATTTGGTCTGAAGAATCCTAGCGAAGTCGTAAAATGTATCCTTATTCATTTCATTTGATGTATGTTGATGTACATGTATGTTGATTGATGTTTCTTTCTTTAACCTCTCGATAAGTGCGTGGTCGGAATCACATTCCCAATGCGTGTGATCTGATATTAAAAATTTATGATCTATTATTTTTATATTTTCACTAGCTGACTCGGCGAACATTGTCTCGCCCCACATTACTTCGTCCGAGCAAACACTTTTGACCTTCACGAGAATTGAATTTAATGAGAGAAAAATCAAACAACTCAACTCAATTCTCAATAGACGTTTGAGTTAGACGATTGAGTGGCCATTCCATTCACCTTTTCATCGAATTCAACACTAAAGGTAAGTTTATGGTTGCGTTCGTTCGTTCGGTCATTTGTTCGACCAATCATCTTTTGTACAAAAATCCAGAATCGTCAATTTTGAGCAATATGATTGGTGGAAAAAATTGTCAAAATGAGCGAACTAACGCAACCATGAAGGCAGCATAATGTATTGAAAAGTGAATAAAACGTCGATTTAAACTTAGGCAACTATCGAAAATTTAGTTGTTTTTTGCAAATTGACTTTGTGATTTGTTAATCGTCATAGCGAACGCCAAAAGAACCGGGAACTGAATGCACTTGTTTTTATAGATATAGAAGATAAGATTGTCAAAATTCTACACAAGGAAAAAAACAAAGTAGCAGTTTGAATGTAGCCTTCGGTGGGAATCGAATTCAGTACCTCCCAATCTAAGCGCCGAAGCTTTATCCACTACACCACCTTTCTCATAAAAATATACACAATAATTCATATGAAAATGGTTTTTTTATTCGATTTTTCGGGTTTTCCGACTTTTCCGGTGGATTTTTTTAAAAATTTCTTGCGTAAGAACCATCTCCTGGTAATTGCGAACACAACAGAAAAGCTTGAGCCAAATCGGTTCAGCCGTTCTCAACTGATGAGCGCGCACATACATTTTTTGCACCATTTTTATAGATATAGATTATTGCACATAAACACAGAAAACATGGATGAGACCATTGAATTTTTATTCTGCCCAGCGCAGTTGTCGCTGTACAAAACAACATGCTCCGTATTCGCATCTAGGGAATTCAAATGTTCAAATAAGCAGGATGCCATCTCATTTCCTCCTCGGGGGCCGTCAATTTCGCTCCACATATAGCAGTACGGTTGATTGGAAACTAGATCATGCACTGTAAAATTAAACGTCCAAAGTTGACGTTTATAAAATGACAGTAAATTTTCCAAGTATGAGTCGGCAAACACTGTTGCAAATCGAACGTAAAAACTTTTCTTGACAAATCGGACAGTGCGATGGTTTTATCAGTTCTTTTGCATTGATAGGCAAACTCAGCTTGTTCGTGATGCAACGTCTGTTTTTGAGTAATCTCATTTTTTAATGCATTATTGCGCTTAAACTTGATATTCATACCTGCAGAAACAAGTAGTCAATATTAAAAACATTCCAAACAACTTGATAAAATCATTTATATTATATTGCTTGCTAAATTACCATTAAATATTTCAGAGTACTTCGTCAATGATATTGGATTACTATATTTTTGTCGATACATGTTATACATCTTTGCGATGCTTAAAACGGAATTCAGATATCTTTTTTCAGTATGACGTCTTGAATAGTGGCTTTCATAACTGGGAAAACTATTAACATGAACTTTCACATCGTTAATTTTTGGTTCGGGTATTTTAGAACTAGGCGATCCACTGCCTCGTAAATCACATAACGACTTTGTGTCCCCCATCGACAGTTTTTTCTTAATTACAGTTTTCAACACATTATCTGTCTCGTCAAATGTTTTTCTGAAACATTTTTGACAAACATTTGTATTTTCAAGCCCGATTTTGAGATAATAAACATAGGTATACTTTCGTGTTTTAGGACGAATAATGCTCTTAATTTGTCTTCGAGTTTTGGATCCTCAATGCTAATTAAACCTGAGAGAATTGTACGAACCTAAATTCCAATATGTTTCAAATAATTTTTTTTGATTTTCAAACGTTAAACGCGCCGAGCAATTCTTTCGGCATTTGCCTAAAGGCACGCATAGTCTTTCTTTAACAATTCGATCAGTGCGAGTTTTATATTCCTTGCCAGTATTTCGCTGAATTTGCCTATGCTTTATTTGTGATTTAGTTAGATGTTTGAACGAATAATTTTGTACGATTGGCTCCTCTAAGTTTTTTTTCCAATTGCGCACCTATTAGAATTAAATCCTCTGACTCCGACTCATTTTCGGTATCATCATTTTCAGGAGAATAGTTGAGATCCGCGTCACTATCGTCAAAAACTTCGTCTTCGCTGGCATTTAACATTTGATAAGTATCATTCGTGTTGTTTCCGTACTTTGCAAGATATTTGGTATATTTCGACGGATCAAAAAAGAGTCCATTGACAAATGACGATGCAGTTTCATTGAGGGGTGAAAATATTTTAGAATTTTCAGAAAATTTCGTAGGATTCGCTGAAAGAATAATAAAGTTTAATAAAAACGAATCGTATGTTATATTTACCATCATTTAACAAAAATAATACTCACATTTATCCGCTTGTTTCTCGGGCGATTGCAAAGCAAATTGCTGAAACGATGAATCTTGGTCGGTGGTCTCGGTAACGTTCGCTCCATTCAAAGCGTTTATCATGGTGCCAATTTGAAATGTTTTAAGTTTTGGTGGAGATCGCTGACATGTTTGTTGATTTATACGATCCTTTTTGGCCATGGCCAACATTAATTTTGTACGATGAGACATGCTGATATCAAAAACAGTAGCGTTGAAGATAGATTAAAAAATTTAATTTAAAACAAAAACACTTAAACCAACAATAAATTTTAAGATGTTTTTTTAAAAAGCACTTAACTCAACTTACTTTTAAACTTTTATTAGTTGCAATTTCGAAAAAATCACTTATGTATATTATTACAAAATTAGTTTACAAAATTTACGATTTAATTTATCCAAAAAAAACACGTAACTTCACTTAAGTAAATAAGTTCTTAAGTTTTTGTTTCAAATTTTTTTCTCGCAAAAACTAATTATTTTCATACTGTGAAAACGAAAATTCATAATATCATATACTTAAGTGGTTATTGTTTTTGTTATATTTAATTTATTCATAGTGTTAGACTTCTGAAATTTTGGCAGTATTTAAAATCGATATTGAGGAATTCAAATTTGAAACAATATCATTTATCACGTAAGTCAACTTAAGTGGTTTTTGGTTGTTGCCACTGATTTATAAGGGCGTGCGAGACATTTTTTCTATACTCTCCGTGTCTTTGTGTCTCTTCAATGTGAGATTTTAATTTACCTAATTTAACTTGTGTAACTGCTACAATTATTGGCACTGCATTATTTTGATACAATTATTGGCACCATGTACAATTTAACGGTGCAAAAGCATCACGCGTAGAAATATTCTCGATCTGTCAAAAGTGTAATGCATTTTATCTAGGGAGCCGGAAATGTAAGTACTTGTTTTTATGATTATAGCAGTATTTCTGTATTTATTAAGTCGAACAGTTATAATTAAAATAGTGATATAAATGAATTTAGTTTAAATATTATAATTTGTTAACTAAAACAATAAAAAAGTGGGGTGCCAATAATTACCACTTAATAAATCGAACTTTAATTATTGGCACGAGAGCGTCAATAGTTAATTTATATGAAACTACAATTATTGGCACCTGCCAATTATTAAACATAAAAGGGGTGCCAATAGTTGTAATAAATTATTTTTTATTTCATTGTCATTTCAGACTTGAATTACTGATATTTCAAAATGCCCAGAACTCGGAAAACCTACAACGCATCTAAAATTCAACGAGCATTAGCTGACATAAAAAATGGCAATATTAGTAAAAAGGCGGCATCTAGAATTTGTAATATACCTAGATCTACTCTACAGTTCAGATTAGGAATGCATTTCTCAAAAGTTCACCCAGGATCACCAACGATACTAATGAGGAGGAAGAACGCATTGTCCAATGAATCAAGGTATGACAAGCGAAAGGATTTCCTAAAAGAAAAGAAGAGGTATTTCGTGCTGTCAAGGATTTTTTGGAAGCGACCGACAGACTCCATTCATTCGGAGAAGATACAATTCCTGGTAAAGATTGGATAAAGTTATTTTTGAAGCTGCATCCGTCTTTAGTATTTAGAGCGGTAGATAGCAATAGCAAATACAACAGTTGCAGCCTCTGATATATATTCGTGGTTCGATACCATTGAACATTTTCTAACAGAGCATAATTACCGCGAAATTTTAAATGATCCAACTAGAATCTTTAAAGGTGACGAGAACAATTTTATCCTATGCCCGATAACAAAAAAAGTGTTAGCTGCAAAAAGATCACGCAATGTCTACGAGATTGATAAAGGGTTAGCCAAATCGAATTTGACGGTAATCTTCACATTTTCCGCCGCAGGAACGCTAACACCTCCCATGGCGATATACCCCTTTAAACGAGTACCTGAAGAAATTAAAAAATCGTTGCCCAAAGGATGGGGTATGGGCCCTAGTGACAACGGGTGAATGGCCCGAGAAACATTCTACGAATATATATAAAAAGTTCTCCATCCACATTTGATTCAACTGGGCACTAAATTCCCTATAATATATTTTGTGGATGGTCCTGCAACCCGCTTGACATTAGCTGGAAGTAAGCTGAGCTTCAAATTAAATATTATTCTGGTAGCATTATACCAGAATGCAACTAGAATTTTACAGCCGGCCGATATCACTGCCTTTAAACCATTGAAAACTGGATGGAATAATACGGTATTAGAATGGCGAAGAAATAATCCGACAAATTCATTGACCAAAGAAAAATTCGCCCCACTTTTATTGAAGTTTGAATCGACATTTCGTTCACTTTTCAAAACATTATACCAGTTGCGTTCATTCGTCCGTTCGTTCTTGCAATTTTTTCGACCAATCTTATTGCTCAAAACTGACGATTTTTTCTTCTGGATTTTTCTACAAAAGATGATTGGTCGAAAAAATGACCGAACGAACGCAACCATAAACCTGTCTTTAGTGTTGAACTCGATGAAAACTGAATGGAATGGCCACTGGACTCAATCTTCTTTTGAGAATTAAGTTGAGTGGTTTGATTTTTCTTTCATCAAAATCAATTCTCGTGAAGGACAAAAGTATTTGCTCGGCAATACAATACAAAAGTATTTGCTTTGAAAAGTATTCTCGGTTCTTAACGGAGTGGTAGGGTAAGCTTCCTATTCTATACACAGCATTATAATAACCGTAGAACTTCGAAAAGTGTGGATAAAATTAATGTTAATATCTATTTCACGATTCTCCCACTCGATAAAAAAAAATTGTCAGCCAAGGAAATACCAATCAATGACGACAACTATGTCGTTTATGTGTTGGTAGATATAAAAAATGATAAATAAACAGAAACAAAATTTAATCCTAAATGAAAACGGGTTTCTTAACAAAGTGTTGTAAACAAGAATAGTAACATTGGAAGAGCAACGGTAATCAGTCGGGTGATATTGATTAACGGGATTGGGTGACGGTCAGTCAGTTAAAATTGTTGGTGTAACGCAGAGTGAATCAGTGTGTGTTTATTAAAAAAAAGTAGTGCAAAAGTAGTTTTTGTGTGCGATCTGAAAGGCGTACAAGTGAAAATCTACAGGTGAGAGTAAACACACATACTGTGAAAATTTACAGATTACTCCGGTTTCAAATAAGAAAATTTTTGTCCGATTAGTGAAGCACAAGTATACAAGTATTTGTGAATAGTTTTGTGCAAGTGTCTGATTGCTACTTTGCAATTGTGACCCGAGCATTAGGGTCGAGCATTAGGGGTTGATTTGCTTCGGGTTAGAGGTAACCGATAAAAGAACAGTTAAAGACACGAAAACAAAGTGAAACAAATTTTATAGTGTGCCCACGGTTGGCGTTTCACCATTAGGTTATTGCTTAAAAGGTTTAAGGTTGGCTCAACATCATGTTTAACGGAACGAATAAGATCCAGAGAAGAATTCAGACTGAGTGAGTATCTATGTATAGTGAGGCTAGCGAATTTTTATGTAAATAAATAATAATTGTTACATAATTTTTATACTATAAAATATTATTTTAATTCTCGTTCCCAATTTTATTGAGTATGAACGATAGTTTGTGATTCCACTTTTCACTAACTGTTTTTTGCTCGGTGAGACTGTGACAATTCGACTGTATTTATTTTACTGTTTTTGAATTGAGAAGTGGCGTAAGTAGGTAAGTGGCTAAATATTTCTATTCAACAGAACGAGCAATGTCTCGTTATTAAGCAAACATTTGTTTTAAATTTTGAACTCTGACTCTATCCGCGCACGCAGCTTTTAGAAAATGCACGTTGTCTGTGTGTTTGGGTTCGAATTTTGATCGTTGATGAAGAATTTAACGGTAATATTGATATTTTAAACATTCACTATCTCGGCTAGAGTGCAGTTGAGTCTTTCGCAGTTAACTAAGGTTTGAATACTGTAGAACTGTTCGACAAGACCATTTACTTTTAGGTTGTATGCAATTGTTCGAATGTAATGGAAACCTAGAAGCTTTGAGACCTCAGTGATCATTGGTTATTCGAATTGTGTTCCTTGGTCTGTTGTGCAAAGAGAGGAATACCATATCTTCTTATATACTCATTGTATATAAGATATTGCTTGAGAATTTTACGGTCATTTTTTGGATTGGATAAGCTTCTGGACTACGGGTAAATCGGTAGATTATCATTGAAACATAATGATAGCCATTCGATTGGAGCAGTGGACCAACCAGATCGATATGTGAATGTGTTGAAACCTGTCACTTGATAAGTCGATTTTACTAATTTCTGATTTCTTGTGGTTGTGAACTTTGGACTTTTGATATCGGATACTACATTTTGCTCGCTTTCTTTTGGCACTTGTGGCTATGAGTTCCTCGTGAACGTGGCCCCTGGTGATGACCATATTCCAATGCAACCGCAATATGCCGCATGAATATGCCGCAAGGCATACCAGATTGTCCGTGGGGTTTGGAGTACTTGAAATCTATTGATCAGCTTTTAGTTCATCAGAAAGTCGAACTATTCGAGCCGTTCACCGGTTTCGAAACAGATAATTCGACATCAACATTTTCAATTTATTTAAAAACGACGTAATCCTTTTAAATCGAAAATTAGCATGAGATTGTTGTTGTTGCCCATGTTGGCTGCAATCAATTGAGGTCTTCACCACCTGTCACTGTTGTTGGTACCGTGAACACAATTGGTCAATTTATTATCCAGATTTTAGTATAAAGAAGTTTTGATTTACAATGTGCGACAATAGTCTGGATTGGCCCGAAAATTAATTACTGATTCTGATCACTTTGGAATAACATCCTCATTGGATCTCAATGTTAAAATGAATTCTGTATGCCTTGGAACCGTATTCATAATTGATGCAATGTTTTTCGAAAAAGCTGTAAACAAAGAAAGGGACAATATCGGCATGTTTGAAACACGACACACACGGCACAAAAACTATAAAACAAGTGATTAGTGTAGCATATAGTTGGTTGATGATGATTCCTTTCCAGATCCTTCTATGTTCTGGATTCCCCACCCCATCTGCTCCTGAGTCCTAAGCGGCGTAATAGATCGTTCCAGAACCTCTAGGGGGATAATTTAATTATATTAACGTGTGGTGAACGATGGCCACTATTCGGTGCTTGATATCCACCAGTGGTGGTGTGAACAGTGCAAACTCGTTACAGTGGCCATTTTTCTAACTTATATATGGCTCAAGAATTCAAGTGACTTCACGTCGAAAATGAATTTCAAAGCTTTAGTATTAATTTCAAATTCGGAGAGATTTATAAATACTGACTCGAGTTGTTCACTGTGTTCCTTCTCGGAGCGACCCGAAATGGATAGACCCAAGCTAAACATATATTCGGGAAAATAGTGGAACTGGCTGGTTTCAACGGAAAACTCTATATATGACAGTGACAGTGATTAATTGTCAATAATTGATGATAAGTGATGATGAGGGGTGGCAGATTCAGATGTCTGTCTTAAACTGGAATTCAATTTTTGCAGGTTTAATTTTCGTTGCGTTGATTTGTCGCTGTTTAGCACAAGGTAACCTACCGCGAAGTGAATCAAATGTTTTAGGGATGGTATATAAACTTGAGTGATGGTTGCGTTCATAGCGAGGTTAACGAATCAGATAGCCGTTTAATATTCAAATCGATCACGAGACCATATTTGAAAAGAAAGTCAGTACTCATAATAGGTAGGCCTTTC
Source organism: Nephrotoma appendiculata (assembly GCA_947310385.1). Taxonomy (NCBI): domain Eukaryota; kingdom Metazoa; phylum Arthropoda; class Insecta; order Diptera; family Tipulidae; genus Nephrotoma; species Nephrotoma appendiculata. The sequence goes on from OX371225.1 coordinate 76,400,281, forward strand.
TATTGTCGCAACGATAAAGGGATGTGTGTACGAACGAGAATAACGTATACAATTTTCGTACCTTAAGTGGGAATTGAGGTTCCGTTTGGTGCAGTAAGAATGCAAACGCGGACTTCTGTATATCGAGGAAACTCTTCGACGAATATCACAGACACATCAGCCACCAAATCGTAATTGGTTTTCTTGATCGAGAATGGAAAGGTGACGATGCAAACGATTCCTACCGTGAAAGCAGGATTTAGTAGTTTTCCGAAGACTTAGAAATTTTTGGAAGTATAGCTCCTCAATGAGTTACCGGTCGGAAACTCACGGCTTGTTACAGTTACGTGTGCGTGAGCCAAAACGACGATGATAGTAGCATAGTTCGGGTCGAGATGACCATGATCTGCGTCCATAATTCAAGTTCAGTCTGTAGTATGACGATCTTCCACGTGAACCAATGTTAATATTGATCAGTATTAGCTAGATATCGGTCAATTGTTGGTGCGTCTTATATATGTCTCGCTGCATTGAAGCACGAACTGATGCACCATCAGCAGTTGCATTGCTTTTAGATGGCTCGTAGACCGCAGCAATTGGTTTGGTTGCTCAGGATTGAGCGTAAATCCAGTTCTGGTTCATTAACGCGGATTTTATTTTGCTGTATATTAACCCAGGAGTATAGACATACTATTCATCGTCTTCGATAATTCATTGGATGGTGAATTGATGTTCGACGAGGATGAAATATGCCGCTGGTTGTTCGTTCCGGGATTTTCGGTGGCTTGTTATTTAGTTGTGTCCGATGCTGTATAATGTGCCCTAATCTGGCTTATTATATTGTTTTTCTTGTGTGTTTGCAGAAAATAAAAATGTCTAATCAAGCAACAGTAACATATCAATAATCAACTTGCTCTTGTGTGAAGTTAGCCAAGCTCCAACTTTTTTTCAAAATTAGTGAAAAAATTAAAAATTATCAAATTTATTAAATTCGATTTGGCTTCAAACATATAATTAAAAAAAATACAAAACAAGCCATCTGATAATTAGAAAATTAGAAAAAAAAACGTTCCGAGGCAAGTGCCCGAATATGAACCACTCGCCAAAATTAAAATTATTGCGCCAAAACTAAAAATATCTGGGATCGGAGCTCCAGGAATTTTGGATGCTCACACTGTAGTGCACACACAGTAGTAGTCAATTTTAGGCCAAGTAAGAATAAAATCGTTACATGGCAAGTTCTCGAAATTGAACTCGGGGCTAGGAATTTCGTTGATCTTTAAATGCATTTTTGTCCCGCTTGACAAAACAAAAATTATTTCGCCAAAAACTAAAAATGTCTTCGATCAGGGCTACAGGATTTTGAGATGCACACACTATGGTAGCCAATTTTAAGCTAGTTTCCGAAAATGAACTATGGGCCAGGAATTTTATTGATTTTTATTTAAATTATCGTTCCGCTATACAATTTTGAGATTTGTGTACTTGTGGCTAATTTTAAGCCACACAAGAAAAATATCATGCTCTCAGATCAGGGTTTAAGGATTTTGAGGTGCATATACAGTTGTAGCCAATTTTAGAAAAATCGTTCCGTGAAAAATCAATAATTTTCCAAGTCCAGAGTTCATTTTCGGTATATGGTTTGGTTTTTAATTTTTAAATTTTTTCAGGTCAAATCGAATTAAAATTTTGATAACAATTCTGGGCTGGGCTAACTTCACACAAGAGCAAAGTGTTTATTGATATGTTAGTGTGGTCAGATAAATTTTTTTTATTTTTTGTGACAAAATGCTGGGATGGTTTTTTGTGGTACGACGGTTACTATTTTTTATTCTGAACCGATCAGAAAAAGACGCTACAGGGGTACCACGTGATTGGTTAGGCCAAAACCGCCACAAGTATAATTACAAAACATTAAATGGATTAGTTCGTAAAAATTAAACGTAATACCATCCGTAATACACTTATATGTATTTTGCACAAATTCAACTTAATTTTAAAATCGTATTTAGATCTTCGGGATTTAAATTAAATCAATGAAATCATATACAGTTTTCGCGTGTTCCGATATCCATAAACAACAACTAATCTGCTTGATACTCACGACCACGATAAGTGTAAGACCGAGCGATATGCGCGTTTTTTTTGCAAATTATCCGCGATTCGATTATGATATTCTAATAATATAAATTAATAAACCCGATATCACGTTTTTTTCCGTCGACCGCATATACGGATTAAGCATCTTCTCACCAATTAATCACGTTCACGATAACACCAGCACACAAATAAAATTTGTTTTATCATTTTTATCGGCTTTAAGTTATATATTTATCAGTAAAACACGGGCAACATATTAACCCCTCGGATACAAAAAAAAGTGTCGCATGTTTATAATAAACCGAAATCATCATCGTCTCCCCCCACCCACCCTCCGTATAATAATGTTTATTGTTAATTAACACAATTATTATTTCTAAAGTATTGCGGCTTATTCCGAATTATCATGAACGATTAAAATCAATTTATTCCGGGGAACACATTTCGGTATGCGGTTTAATCCGCTGTCCTTTTTAATGTTGGTGTTGTTGTTGTTGGTGTAATATGTGTAAACCATAACATATTTTTGATGGGACTGCTGTGCGCGCGCATTGTAATGTCAATTAGGATTATTATTTTATTGTTATTGTTGTTTAATAAAAATATATTTATAAAAAGTAAAATAGAAAATTTGACAAGTGGAAAATATTAAGATGAAAACAATAAATTTTCCACTTGTGCTTTGGCCAAAAAAAATAATTTTGTTTTTATTGTTTTATTCCCCTACGGGGTTCATTCAATTAAATGTCAGTTACTGAAGTAGTTTTGATTTTTTTATTACTTAGGTATTTCGTATACATAAAGGGACCACCAACTCAATACGTATTTTATAACAGATGGTTAGGTTAAATGATTTCGGTTAATGCAGGTGGGTTTTATGTGCATATCACGATGTGCGGTGGCGGAAGGTATACGTATATGAATAATTGAACAATTTTAACCTTTTATATGAATTGGCAGTTTCAATTGCATGTCTTCAACAATCAAATGTTGTAGATTTCAATTACTCGATTTCTACTTCAATGGAATTGTTTAGAGATACTTAGCAATTTTATAACAAGGCGATATGCGATATCTTTCAACAATTTTTTAATTTTTTGTATGCTTGTTTTGTTTTAATCGATCAATGATTTTTAAAGATAATAGAAAATACAATTACGTTTTTGATTGATAAGGCCGTCGAAGGGAATTCTTGATAAATATTTATTGATTTGTTAAAGGTTGTTTGCCCACATCCGATATATTATGTGGCAAATTTTCATGATAAAGTAATATTATCGTACGAAACATTGCCCCTTAACTCTACTGCAAACCTTTACAATTATTACAACTTCAAATCTTGGGATGTAATGTACTTCTGCTATTTAACCACTTTTATTGGCAAACTCAATCTTACAAAATTGATTACAATTGTTCTTGGGCTGCGTTCTAATTTCGGTTTAGGTCCGATTTTCATTATGGGTTCTGAAGCTAGCTCTCAATTAAATGTCCGTTAAGAACGAGTGGAGCCTAAATTTTGAAACGGGCATTTGATTAGGCCATAATGAACCTAAAATTATTTGGTACAATTTTCGATATGGGCTCCGAAGCTTGTTTTGCAAATATATGACCTAAGGCTTAGTCAAGCACGAGTGGATCCCAAAATTTTGTGATGAAGCGTTTGATTAGGCCTTGCTGAGCCTAAATTATTTGTACGTCAACAGATCTTGGTTTGCGTTCTAATTACTGTTTTGGTTCAATTTTCGATATGGGTTCTAAAGCTAGCTATAAATTAAATGACCTTAGGCTTGGTCAAGAACGGGTGAAACCCAATATTTTGGAATGGGCATATGTGTATGATTAGGCCACGTTTAGCTTAAATAATTTCTTGGTTTGCGTATTCTTATTTCGGTTTTGGTTCAAGTTCGATATGGGTTGTAAAGCTAGATTTAAATTAAATGACCTAAAGCTTGGTCAAGAACGAGTAGAGCCTAAATTTTTATAACTGGTCATTTGGTTAGGCCATGATGAGCCTAACTTTATTTATATGTTAATAGATCTTGGTTTGCGTTCTAATTTCGGTTTTGGTTGAATTTTCGATTTGGATTCTGACACTAACCAGAATTTAAATAGTTTAAGGCTTGTTCAAGCATGAGAATAGCCTAAAAATTTTAATTGGGCATTTGATTAGGCCATAATGATCCTAAAATTATTTGTATTTCAAAAGTTCATGCGGTTTGCGTTCTAGGTTTTCGCCAATTTTCGATATGGGTTCTGAAGCGAGTTTGAAATTAAATCACCTAAATCACCTTAATCAACGAAGCCTAAAATTTTTAGTTGGGCATCATTTATAATGATCCAAAAATTATTTGTATGTCAATAGTTTGTTTTTGCGTTCTAATTTCGATTTTGGTCCAATTTTGTTATGGGTTCTGAAGACTCTTAAATTGAATGACCTTAGGCTTGGTTAAGCACGAAGGGAGACAAATATTTTTGAATGGGGCATTTGATAAGGCCATATTGAGATTAAAATATTTGTATTTCAATAGATAGATCTTGGTTTGGTTATTCTTATTTCGGTTTTGGTCCGATATTCTTTATAGGTTCTGAAGCTAGCTTTAAATTAAATGACTTCATGCTTGGTTTAGAACGAGCGGAGCCTACAATTTTTTAATTGGGCATTTGATTAGCCCATAATGGACCTAAAATTTTTTGTATGTCAAAAGATTTTGGTTTGCGTTCTAATTAAGGTTTTGGACCGTTTTTCGTTATGGGTTCTGGAGCTAGTTTGAAATTAAATGACCTAAAGCTTGGTCAACAACGAGGGGATCCCAAAATTTTGTAATGGAGCATTTGGTTAGGCCATCCTGAGCCAAAAATTGTTTGTATATCAATAGACCTTGTTTTGCGTTCTAATTACGGTTTTGGTTCAATTTCAATTTTTTTTTGGGTTTGCTAGCTTTAAATAATAATTGTGCTAGTTCCAACTATAACCAAAGAATATATACATATAAGAAGATAGTTATTTTGTTCGACAGAAAATACCTACTAAAAATCATTTCTGAATTTGTGAGGTTTTGTTTGTATTTTTCGAAGAACGAGATGGTTGTATAATCATATTTCTCGATCTAACATTCATTTTATAAACACAACTTCGGCGATTTTGAAATTTCATTTATGTATAAATTATAAATATATATAGTAGGTATTATAAATTTTAATTAAATCACAAATTACTTAAACGTAACAATTTTTATTATGTGACTGTGTAGATTCATTGGTTTTTTACTCGTTCTTTGTACCTATATTGAATGATTCGATAGAAAGATATCTTGACATATAAAAACCCTCGTTAAAAATCACGTTGTTTAAAAATTAGGAAAATACTTTTTGATAACATTGTATACAAGTACCGGAAAAACTACTTTAATATTCGAAGTGAAAACGGTGGCATTAAATAATCATTTCCATGGAATTTGTGGACTTCCTTAAATGAGCGAATAAGGCATCTTTTATTTTAGTTCTATTTTTTGACCTATCCATGAATAATCTCGGACAAATTTGGCAAACATAAATCTTATTGATCTTAGAAAGGCTTTTGCAAAACGGCCTAAGCCTATTTAAATCTTACTTTAATCACAGTTTCTAAAAAATCTCGATAATCACATTACATTTATATTTTTGGATTTTTATGGATTTAACGTCATTAGTTTATATAATTAGAATACAAGATTTTGTTATCATGAACCTAATGCTGAGATAACTAGAGAACACTGCCAGATCAGGTGGCAATATGGCAAAGGCGTACACCTCATCCATGATGTCAGAAAAGCGATTTTGTTCGACAGAAATATACAAACAAAAAATCGTTCCCGATTTTCTGAGTTTTTGGTTGTAATTTTCGAAGAAGGGGATGGTCCTATAATCATCCATTTCTCTTTCTGTCGATTTTGATTGATTTTTTCTCACTCCCAAAATGTTACCTTCATTTGTTTCAATGGAACAAACATGTACTACTCTAGTACTCTATCTTTAACTGTCCAAAAAGTTTAAATTTGTTTCGATTGTTTCAATTGTTTTATGGTGTGAAAATTTTTTGAATTTAAATCGGTTAAATCCAATTTTCTTGGTGTAATTTAAATTTAATAATTCTCACTATAGAGTTGGTGGATTACAGGATACTCTATGATGAGTTGGGCAATATTTCAATGAATGAAGAATTAACTTTACTTGAAAATATTAACAGTTTGTATTATAATAAAGCCTGTGTTATAAAATAAATAAAGCCTAAACTATTTTAATGAGTATTATTTTATTGAGTACTATTCAAATTACCAACGCATCGTATATTTTGACAAATGACAGAAAAAAATGGCAAATAGATTTACAACAACAACAAAATTGTATACTCCACCAAAAAACCTAGAGTATAGATTGTGGCAATACCAATACTTGAAGTCAATGTATTGGTATTGCTTGTGGTAATATTTTTTTCAATGAAACATTTTGACACCAGTTGGAGCGCCATAGGGAGTTACAAGACACGACCTCCCACGAGTCTTCACGAATAACAACCAATGTTCCATTAATACGTACAACAGCCGATGTTCCATTAACCACACACAAAGCGCATGATGGAAAATCAAACTCATCATTCGTTTAACAATAACAGGAAATATGGATAACATCGATATGTATCTTTTTAAATTTTATCAACATATAATAATGCACAAACTATATGTAAACATATATTTTGCACACGATATCAATGCTGATATGTATTTTTTAAATTTTATCAACATATAATAATGCGATGCATTTCGCACACAAACTATATGTAAACATATATTTTGCACACGATACTAACAAAATATATTTTAATATATAAGAACTAACACAATAGACAATAATCACTAATTGTATACTAAACATAATCTAAGCAGTTACTCTGCTCAAATATAAAATTAATAAATAAATATACATGTATGACATAATCGTCATACATTAATAAAAAAATAAAATAAATAAGATTTTCATATCATAATTAGGGTACCATAGGCTACTTTTTTTTCTTCAATGAAAATCGACGTGCCTTCGCAATATTTTTCCCCTTTTCCATTATTTTCGATTTTTTTATTGATTCGTTTTATTTCGAAATCGCCGAAGTTGTGTTTATAAAATGAATGTTAGAGCGAGAAATGTATGATTATAGCACCATCTCGTTCTTCGAAAAATACAAAACAAAACCTCACAAATTCAAAAACGATTTTAGTATGTATTTTTCTGTCGAACAAAATAACTATCTTGTTGTATATTTTCTTTGCTATAACTATAAACCGTGATATTTCCAAGTACATAATTGTGATATCTGTCACAGGAGGAACTGTGATAAATTTCCATACTCGTAGCTGCTGTTCTGAATGAACCGTTATTTTACAATTTTTGATAAATCTGTTATTTTACATTAACATAATTTAATTTGTTCGTAATTGTGTTAGTTGAACATAAATACCTGTAAACTGTAATATTTTTACGTAATTTATGACAATTCAAACAATCTGTGATAAACTGTACAAAGCTGTTTATTTAATTTCATTCAATTACAATGTCTTGCAACTCGAGCAAAAAACAAAATTCGCTACATTTACGGACATCGTTTTATGTCATCTCTGTGATTGCCAATTTTTAAACGATTGTAACGACCATGCTGCGATTAACTCAATTAAAAAGTACACCAGTATTTACTTTTTCGGCAAATGCTGCATATCCTTCATCACAAACAATGACATGTCCAAGATTTTGAAGAAAATTAATGTGATAGTGGACAATGCCGCTGACAATTTGGAGATAAGGAAAATTTAATCGGAGGTGGCTGAAAACAGTAAATTAATCAACGCATTAATGACAAATAAAGTTGCTGATGATAATTCCAACCCGGCAACATCTGCTAAAGTGTTCAAATCTAGTTCCAATATCCATGATGAATTGACGCCGCCACAAGTAATTGTAGAGTTGGGGCCTCCCATCAACTTAATTACGTCTGTCTCAGTGCCTGTCAAAAAGTACTTATATATCAGTCGTATCGACCCATCCGTTTTAACCGATCATATACCGATCGTTACCTATATGTCTGCGACAAACTTCAAAATTGTTCGCCATTGGACGTAAATTGTATAGGCTATTATAACCCAAAGAACGCGTTTTGGACAGCTCACAAACGTTTGTTTCATTTAAAATTGGTTTGAAGGAGGCTGATTTTGACCTGTTTAACAATTCTGTTGTTAGGCTTGCTGGTGCCTATAATCCGCTCATTTAAAAATTATCAGCCAGTTCAGTTTCAACAGCCAAAGTAACTACCGCGTTAACTAATCAGTTTAATTTATCAACGACCGTTGCTTCATCTAATACCATCAACGCCTTCACTTCTATCTAATATCACAATGCCTCCAGTATCCGAGGTAAAACCAGGGATTTCCGCTTAGGCATACTTGACAATGATTTTGATGTTATTATATATATATATATATATATATATAATTAGCGAGATCTGGCTTACGATAAGAAAGGACAGATATCATTTTGACGCCAGTTGTAGAGGCGGTGGTGTTTTAATTGCTGTAAAGAATTCAGCCTCCAACGAAGTGATCGCCTGCCATCCCTGGGCGACTTTAACTAACCCGGTATATCTTGGAACGATAACGACGGTGTGTTCTCTTCACCCTCAACTGATGAGAAACATTGACTATGATCGATTACTTCGCTTCCACATCAACAACGCAGCTTAACCGTTTCAGCAACAGTCGAGGGAAATCCCTGGACCTGCTATTTGCTAATGATATCTTGCATGCCGATGTTGGTCCGTGTTTGGACTTCACTGGACGTGAGAACATTTATCACACACCAATTATGATAAACATTTTTTATACCAAATGTACAACTAATTATTTTTGTAATGATTTTCACTTTAATTTTAGAATCGCCGACTATGCATCCTTGAATGAATTTCTCAGCACTGCCGATTGGGACTCTTCACAGTGCGGTGCGGATTTGAATGATGCGGTGCACAGATTCAATGAGCTTCTTGGGAGTGGTATCGAGAGACACGTTCCGCGGATTTTCAATAATAAATCCTTCTTTCGTGAGCCATGGTATAGGTCCGAGTTGATAGAGCTCGAGAAAAGACGCAACAAGTTTCATTCCCTGTGCAGGCTTCCCCAAAAGCTCCCAAAAACTTTTTGAACTTCATTAACAGTAAGAAAAAGGTATCTGGTTTTCCGCCGAATATGTCTTACCAGACCTCCACCGACAGTCAGCCATCTGATATTTGCAATTTGCTTGCCAAATACTTTGAATCGGTCTACAAGCCGCTTCGGTCGACAGACAACAGGTCCCCAACTGCTTCCACCTCCATTGGGTCATGACAGTCTTCCACCGATCGTATTTAAACTTTGTGCTGTAAGTATGGCTCCTGCTGTTACCTTCTTGTTTAACGAGAGCCTTCGTCGTGGTTTTTTCCAAATCGCTGCAAAATCTCATGTGTTCATTCTATTTTCAAGGTGGGTAATAGCAGTGAGGTTAGTAATTATCATTGGGATCGCCATCCTCCCACCCATGGTCTACAGAGAAGTGCACTACCATACCAAGAGACTTATGGATTTGATTCCGGTAGGTCTATCGTGTCTAACATGTCCTCTTTTTGTGGTCATTTATTTGACAGTCTAAACTCCAAGCAACAGCTTGACGTTGTCTATACCGACTTTGCAAAAGCTTTCGATGTGATTGATCACTCTATTTTTATTAACAAGTTGGTCTCTATTGTAATTTCATTCCGATCGTCTGATTGCGTTCTTACCTCTTAGATCGCTGGCAATTCGTTAGGATTCTGGATTATTTCTCCCCATTAACTCGGGCACCATCCGGCGTGCCTCAGAGTAGTCATATCGGCCCACTGTTGCTTTCATTATTTATTGACGACGTTGTAAAATGTTTTAAGATGTTACAAGATCACTGCAAAATGTTACAAGATGACTTAAACCGCTTTTGAATTTGGTCACTCTTTTTTTCTTCCGTATACGCTCTCTTGTTTTTTTTTATCAATATCAACTGTACAACGAAACCATTGATCGGATTGAGTTCATTTCGGATCGTGGCATGGTCTTTGAATCTGATGCTACATTTACCAAACATGTTAACGCCATTATTTCAAAGTAGTACATTATGCTTGGTTTCATTGAACGTTTGGTCTATTGGAGTATGCGTCTCCTGCTTGGTCACCCTCCACTGTCATTCTGAGAGGATTGAGAGTATCCAGAAAAAGTTTAGTTTGTTCGCGCTACGACGTTTACCATCCATCTGTGCTGTGGATTACGTTCTTTAGCCTTGTCAGAATCGATGCAATCTCCCGAACATCTAGGTTTATTCATCGATCGAGCGGTAACAAACTACGGTCTTTCTGATCCAATTCCGAGGGTATCGAGGGTATTTAACAAGAGGTCTACGAAGCTTTTGATTATCACTTGTCGAGAGATTCATTTAAGAAAGCTTTATATAATATTTTGTAGTCGAGCTTATGTGCCATAATTGTTTATCAATTGTTTTATTGTGCCGATTGTAGTCACTGTAGGCACTGCAGGCACCATTTTTAATCCTAAAGCTCTTAACAAAAGCCTGTGAGTCTCTAATTTTTTTTAAAACTGTTATTTTTTTAGTTTAAGATGTTTTTTAATAAATGAATTAATTTTTTAAAATAATTAAACGTTTATTTTCAATAAAATTAAAAACATACAAACAGTTCCTTGACAGAGACTGAGAGGCTCTTGCTAAGAAGATTTGTTATAAAATGATGTTAAGAGCTTTAGGGTTAAATAAATAAATAAATCAGTGGAAAAGCCTAATGTTTGTTTTAGAACGAACGGACCAAAAATAATTCTAATGGGGAATTTATTTAGCCTTCAATTTTCTAATTGTTTTTAAATCCTTTTTTTTTATGTGGGCTCTGCTAACTTTTTCTAATGCTACCTAGCCGGTGCATCGGTTTAGTTGAAAGGAATGGAAGTGACTCTTGCCCGCTTAGGACAACATGTGACCCTTGCTCGTTGACATACGTATATGGGCTTATTACCTCGCAAGTTGAGCTATGGAATCATTTCACCGTTGATGGTGAGTGGAAATAATTTTATTGTTAGGTGAGGGTAAAATTAGTAGAGAGCCTTGTACAATGCTATCTTGCTGGACTGCGCATCTCAGTTAGCTGCTGATATATAAAGTAATGATTTAATGTTTTGGTAAATGTCATTATTTCTGGAATAAATGTATAGTTTTGGCCTTGAAAATACTAAATATTTTAGGAGAGACAGCGTTACATATGAACAACACACACCTGGATGTTTCTTTCGTCGTGTTACTGAATCCGCAACGTTCCGCTTGGAATTTTCTCATTTTACCAAGTGATCGCTAAATGGGCGAGCAAATGTCCTATATATTGTTAATGTCTTTTTACCGAGTTCATAATCGGGGCCGAGAAAGGTGCTATTACATAGGGGCATGCGCTATTACACTTGAATATTGTTTCTGTTCTGTTACACTTAGATATTTTAGTCTCTGATTTTTATTTATTGTTGTGCAAGTTTTAGAGACGGATGAACTCGTGTGCTTGTAATTCGTAAATTTGGCATAACTGTAGAATACCCACGTTTTGCCCACCATTCGATGCAGGTGAAGCAAGCGTTATTAATTTTGTTGGTGATAGCGAGACATCAGTGTTTCATAACTTTTTTTGATCGAATAAAACCAAATTAATGTTCCGAAATTATTTGAAGAGTTTGACCAAGAGTAAATGCATATTATTTTCTCTGAATTGACGACAGTGTGATCTACTTTTCTACACCAGTCGTTTACTATAGCCTAAGAGCTGAATGTATACACTTCGTTGTGGTACTCTGGTGAGTAATTGATAAGAAAGCTGAATACTTCTGCTTTTCAACATAAATAGTTAATTATAGAATGGAAGAACCAAGACCCTTTGCTCTGGCATGCGCTTGAATTATTTCAAAATTCGTGTGGTCTAACAGTACTCTGTATAACCTGATGTTCTGAGAGGTTTCCTTTTATGTATGAATATTACGTGTACTTTTCTCTAGCATCGACGTCGTATTCCAAGCTAAAGTTGGCCCATACATTCTCACAATTATAGATACTATTAATTGTGTACCTTGCTGAGGAAGTACGGGTCGCTTCCCAGGTTGAGTTTTTATGTCCAAAAAAAATACAATAAACCCAGCAGATTTATGCAGTCGGGTAAGTGTGATCCCAGTGAAATTTTATGCCTTAGTTAGAGGGTCTTGTTTAATTGACTAGCTAATGTTAGCTTTCCATTTGAACAGTGGTCAATTTCATTGCAAAGATCTTTATATTTTTGGAGCCTTCTTGCTACCCTAACTTAATTGAAATCTAGCAATATTGGATTAGCGCTGAAATGTGACAAATGTTTCATTGTCGTTACTAGACTGTCATTGTCGTTATTTCTGATTTTTCAAAGCAACAAGTATGTAGATCTATTTTGCATAGGCTTCAGACTGCATAAATAAAAACAAATTGTTTGATGTCCGCGTTCTTTTAGATCTCACTGACTTTCCATGGAGTAAAAGCCTGATAGGATCGCTACAATAATGAGGGTTATGTTAAATAATGATCTCGATTCATCTCTACAGATTGTTACAGAAATTTTATTATTATGGTATTCAGGCTGCCTCATACTTTGGTCCAAGCATCTGACTCACCTGCGATGATCAATGTTCTTCGCTTCCTGGTCTTGCCGAGTAGGTGGATTAAAAATTGTCTATTAAAAATTGCGGACTATAATAAAATATGTTCTGCCGCATCGCAATGAAAACTAGTAAAGTTCTTTGATACGTTGGGCATGTAGTATTACCAGCTGAATGGTCCCTGCCTATATATTTGCCTCTGTTTTGAAATTTGTTTGTATTACACGTGTAGTTCATGAAATGTGGCATACTTTATCACATCACTAGCAGACTTTGAAGCAATCGATGGTACTCGCGGTAAATAGAAATTCATTGGCCTCTCTCCCTTTTTTATTTCTCTCTCTTTTTCTCTAGCTTTCACATCTGATGAATGAGTTTTGCCGCCTGCATTATTGTCCTCCATTCGTCCCGCTTGATGAGTAGGTCGTATTCGACGTCAGCACGCAAGCGCAGTCGGTTTCTGGAACACTTTTCGACCATCCATACCGACCATCCACATGCGAAGAAATCTCTTCATCACTCCCAAGCAAACCTAGTGAAGGTAATCAAATGGAAATTGATCAACCATATTTATGGAAAGCTCCTCCAGGATTGTTTTGATGTTGTGCGGTGAATCTCATCAGATTTATTTCTAAAAGAATAGTCAGTTCCTTTAACTGAATGAATTTCAGGGAAAGTCATCCTAGATTTGATATGTTCTCCTTTCTGAATGCATTGGTTCCAGGCAGAGTATGCAGTATGAGGCTTTACTCCAAAATCACTACTTCTCGCAGGTGTATCACAAATAAAATTTCTTATTTTGATTGATCCTTTCCTTTCCGAACAAACGGTCGGATGAATTAATTAAAAAGCTTTGGTTTATTGTAATAAAAGGTAAATGCCGACGACAAAAATATAATTTGAGTTTGACGATTTTCCTATAATAGAATTAGCCAAAAGCAGCTGTTCGAGCTTTTACTGATCGGCAATCTATCAATATTGAAATCTATTGCGGTTTCCTTCGGCAAATTTTCCTGGATTGGTAAAACTTTCTGTAAAGTTATACCACAGACAATCAAATTAGAATTTTCATTTGAACTAAAAAATGAAAACAAAAGAAACTTCTGATAATTTCAATGTCATTGTTGCATCTGCGACTTTTCGTTAAACTGCGTTATCGTATACGCAAAAAAACAAAATATTTTTGATTGTATGCGGCTATTTACAGAACATCAAATCGCAGTTTAAATTTTTACGTTTACATAGGATAAAATATCTCTTTAAGGTTGTCTTTGGTTATACTAACACCAACATGAACACATTTTCCAGGCTCTACGTTCAATTTTGTCATATTTCTGGGAGTATTTAATACAGTTCGGCTATTGGCAATCTGGGGTAGCCTCGAGATTGAGAAAAATTCGTAATTTCGTTAAGCGCTGTCATTTTTGAAAAAACAGTCCTTCAGTACTTAAACTTTCCAAATCGTCACTGGGAAGATTTTCAATTTTATCTGTTAAATTAAATCGGGATTCATTTTCATCGTCGGAATTTACAGAAAGATCCATTTCTGTATCGCTCTGAGCAACGAAACAAGAATCGTCTACTAATGAAGAACTAGGAACATTTTAAACTGACAATGATATATTGCATCACATCCCTGATTGTACCCAGGTGCTTACCTGAGCCAGCTATCGCTACGTCGTCGGCATAAGCAACCACAGCTATTCCTTCCCCCTCCAGTTCCAGTAGTATTCCATTGATTACTACATTCCAAAGACCCGTCTCCTTACGGTTACTTACCCCGTCCTCGTCTCTATGAAACTTTTGCTTTCTAGCAAGTGATCAATCAGCCTGGTTTTTGGGTCTTCGATCTCAAGTGGGAGCAATCCTTCCGTAATTGCTTTCACCTTCACGTTATTGAACGCGCCCTCGATATCGAGAAACGCTACCAACGAGAATTCTTGAAAACCCAGTGATTTCTCAATTCCCCGAACCAAGGTGTGCATTACACGTATCCACGGACTTACCTTTGTGGTACGCATGCTGAGATTGTGTCCAGTTTCTGGGTACAATTTTCGACCGAATATAGACGTCCAGCAGCCTTTCCATGGTTTTCAGCAGAAAAGATGACAGAGATATTGTTCTTTAGTCCTTAGGGTTACTGTGCGAGCTTCTACCCGTTTTCGGAATGAAGATCACCTTAGCCTCTCTCCATTTCTTAGGAATGTACCCCAGCTTATAACACCCTTTGAAGATAACTTCCAGCCAGGGAAGCAAGATCTCCGAGTTCTTCTGAATTTCTGCTGGTACAATTTCATCCGGACCAGCTGACTTAAAAAGCTTAAACCCTTTAAAAGCCCATGTTATCTTCCGTGTATTGAGAAGATCCTCTGTACGTAACAGTTGACACCGCAGTCTTCCCTAGACCTGCAGTCATCCACAGGCCCCGCAGTTGATACTTCCTCACTTCCAGGGAAGTGAATTTTCATCAAAAGATCAAGAATCTCTTCACTATACACCGTCCATTTGCCTTCCGGTTTTTTTCAGATAGCCTGGAACTGCTGGCCTAGTGCAGTGTATCTTTCTTAAGCGCGAGGTTTACGAGACCCATCCCATTCTATCACAGAAGCGCCTTCACGACTTCCTTTGCGAATTCCTTATTTCCCTTTGGTAAACTCTGAGGCATTCCTTTTAGAAGTCCCAGTCTTGAATTTCTCTAGATCTTTTCACTCTATTGAAAGCAGACCCACAAGCTTTTTGACACTTTGCAAGTGCCCGAGTTTCCCCTCAGTTTTGTTAAAGGGCAAGCTTACCTTATAGAGATATTGCAAGCCCTAGTAAAAGTATCCACAGTTGAATCCAGTTCACTACCCGGGGCGGGGAGTCCTGGAATTCTAGATGGAATGATGCTCTCGAATCCCTCCCTATATACACACACCAGACTGTCCTCCTAGGATTTCTGAACACGTATTGATTTGTAATTTGGAGATTAAGCTTAAACGTTAAATAACGATGGTCGGAGAAGGAACGCTCCTCCGCAACCCTCCATTCCCACATCGTAGTTGAAATAAATTCAGAGATCAGAGTAACATCCAGGACCTCCTGTCTATTACTAATAATAAATGTAATAACGGAACTATATTACTAATAGTGAGGTAAGTTCTTAAAAGAAATTAGAAAAGTAACTCGCCCCTATCATTGATGCCCGAGCTGCCCCAGATGGTGTAGTGCGCGTTTGTTTCACACCCCAGGATAGCTCCCACCTGGCGGCACTGGCTTCTCTCGGTTCAAATATGCGGCTGCAAGTCGGAATCTACTTCCTTCCGTCTTTATGGAGACCGCAGTTATGTCCCGTTGCAATACTGTGGAAGTAGATAAACATTTTTATATTATTACCCACCAGTATACATGATCTGCTCTTTTCCGTCCCACAAGCATAAACTAGGGTGTACCCCTTCGCTCGCAGACCACAGATCTTAAATTTTTGATCCGAGGATCAAAACTATTTCTTCCCCTGGTATGATGTAAGTTTATCTGCACACATCACCAGATCATTGTTATTCACTTATTTTATTACGACAGCCGTGCTACGGCAATTAATTGGATCTGACGGAGTCGACGGTATCCTCCACTACCCCTGCAGTCCATAAACTTAAAGGGTCTACATCTCCCTCTTCAGAGTCCGATGTGTCCCCCTTCCCCCTGCCAACGAATAGTGAGTCGCGGAGTTCGCTAGTTAACTCATCATTAGGGTTCATCACTAGATGTGTCTCCTCTGTAGATATACGACTCGTCGCGCTTCCTCTTTTAGGCTGGACTGCTTTCTTCCCCTTTTCGGGCTGCGCGGTACTCGTTTTTACTCAGACTTTGTCCTTTCTGAACAGCTTGAGTGTAATAGAACCGAAGCCGAAGTTATTAACCCCTTTTTTTGACAGGGGAGCCAGGGATTCGTTGTTGAGCATGATTAATGGTCTGACACAACCCTTAGGCTCCTCCTGCTTCACAATTTTATAGTTTCCTGTCGGCAGATCCCAATTAAAAACCTGAATAATCCTCAGGGATTCAACCATATTTGCCGGGTCCGTGGGAATCCAAACCAATGCCCTAGGTCTGCTTGGTATTTTCTCCTTGAGAGCTTTTCCTGTATAAGAAGGCCGATCGCTGGTCTGAGCATGCGGTCAGCTTCAGCCGTCGCTGATACGATCCCTCCCTCTCTCTCTGGAACTATACATCCCATCAATGGATTTGGCCGCCTCAAATGAAATTTCATAATTATACTCTTATTTCGGATAATAAGTGCGTAATTCATTGATCCTCAACCAGCCGTGATATACCATCCCGCGTCTCTATAAAATGGCGTTGGTTCCGGATATTGTCCAAAGACTGTAAGGAAAACCTCGCTGAAGAGCTTTAGCTTTCTTTGCGGCTGTTGTCCTATCTGAAGCTTGTTGTCCTACCTGAAGGTTTCCTCTCGGCATCCAAATCTCTATGCTCCTCCTCGCTAGACCTCCTTATTTTATACCCAAGATCCTCCTTTTTTTATTTGTTCACATCGGCAATGCAATTTTTCGTCCCCTTAACCGATTGTGTCTGTTCCTCCTTCCATTGCTCTTCCGGGACTATAGTCAGTAGTCTATCCATAAGACATGGAAGGACGAACGCCTAGCCCTGTATCTCCGAGCCGAAGGAGTAACAACCTTCTCCTTTTTACCGCTACCGCTAGTTCCTGGCTTGAAAGCCTCACCACCAGTTTCAGCCACACCGACGGCTGGAGTCCTAGACCCACCCGTCTCCCCCAGCATTTTGGAAGTGCTGGCCACTTCTGTGTTCTTTTTAATTTTGGATTCCATATTTGAGAAATTGGTGTTATTAGGTAAATGTATGTTCGAAAATTATTACTCAACTATCGCAACTAATGATTGGGATTGACAAATCTCGAGTCTCATAAAATTGGTTGTTGTTTTGAATTTTCCCAGAAGTTTTAATTTAACGTAAAATCTTGCTTATTGAACTGTTTTTAAAAGAACATTGCAAAAATATTAAAATTGTCTGTGCTGTGCTAGGAGCCAACATAATTAACCTCCTAGTCATAAAACTTTGGCTAGAGCTTATCTTTGAGAATGCCTCCTTATTCCGACAGCAAACATGTTAACGGAAAGTTATAATGCTAAATTTAGGGGTTGGTTAAAAACACCGGATCAACCAAATTAATGGGCTTCGTGTCCAACTCAGTAAAGAATCAGATTTGAATGTAAATATCTCCTTAAAACGGACTTTAAGAAATTGATTTCTCGATATCATTTTCCATGTTGTTGACGTTGCCTACATTGTGTAATAGATTACATGTGGACAACCGGGTAGATTACATTGCGAAATCTCACTCGCCCATCCCAGTGCATAAGCCTGATAAGATCAGCTTTATTGTCTGGCCCGGATTGTTTCAAAGGGCCTGGTTGAGCCCATTCCCTCGATGTGTCTACACTGTTCGCCTAGAAAAGCGATATCCAGCAAATATCGGGCTTCGTTTCGATAACTTACAAACTGCGTGTATTTCTTAAGAAAATATGGTGGTTCGATTACTAAAAATTTTCAATAGAGGATTGTGTAAGACACAGCTGCGATTTTCAAAATGGGTATTCAGCGGTGCAGGTATTCGATATTTTATCCAATTTTAAAAATATTGTATATATTTTTTTTTATCGTACATTTACATTTTTTTGTTGTACGACGCAAAAAAAAAATTATTTTCAATATTTGTTTAGTAAACAGACAACATAAATTTCATTTGGTTTATCATGGAATAAAATAATACAAAAACAACATTTAAATTTCATATAATATCATATTTAATCCAAGGATTGAACAATTTTAAATTATTTTTTGTGCAGTCGTTCATTTAAAACGCAATATCATCATTTCGACCAATGACCATGTCCCCTTGGAGTGGCGCGTACATACATAGCCGCGGTCACAACCAATTAACTATTTATTAAGGTTGGAAGTCTTGAAACCAATGTAAAGTAGGTATATAAAGATTTTGGTCCACATTTTTATTTTTTACCTTGAATACGTTTAATTTCGAATGTCACCTGCACGAGAAACTCTTATAAATTCAATCCATATCAAATGTCCAAAAAAAATATTTTAAAATGCTTAAATAAATAAATAAAATTGTATAAAATAACACCACGTGTAAAATTGTGTCCCAAAAAAAAAAAATTTTCGAATATGTTAGATACGGCATTTTGAAATTGTAAAACTCCTTGATTAAAACGCGGCTCTAGGCCTTAAAATACTTTTTTGAAAATGTGTAAAACTATTTGGTTATTTGACTGGCACTTCAGTTATATTAGAACGAATACGTGATGACAATTTTATTATTGCTCGACCGCACGGGTTTTATAGACTCCTCATATCTCGTATAGGTGACTGTGCGATAATAACGTTCTGTTATCATAATCATAATCAATCCAAAGGAAATGCATTTTTTTGTTATGTTGCCGGCGACATATTTAATTTGTTGCCCCAATCAGTATATTTATCATGATATAAAGCAGTTAGCATGGTATTTTTTGCGACATGCGGCTTTGCATAAAAAATAAAATAATATAATTTATTGTTAAATATTATTAGGTGTAAATAAACTTGACGCGCGGTGTCCTAATTATTAAGACATGCATGGCTGGAATTAAAATGATTCCGCAACGATTTCTTAACGCGATTCTTAAATAAATTAACACTTATCGCAAATGCACGGTCTCCGGTTCATTTCGCACCATCCGCATTTTGTTAACCTACAAAAAAAAAAAATAATTAGCGGTTTATGCGCGGTTCATTCAGAAAAGCACGTGTTTGCATCAAAATAAGTTTTCATCAATGGTTGCGATTGTCGTACTCGTTTAGATTTCTGCACTTATAGTGCATTAACATGCATTTCCATTTGTGTACATAGAAAATCACCTTTTGTCTCATTAAAATATAAATGGAAAAAAGTAAAATATATTAGAAAAATTATTTTTTTTTGCTCCATTGTCGTAAATGCCATTAACACAATCTATAACTTTATTTTATTACATTATTTATTATCTTATTTGTTTAAGAAATTATAATAAATAAAAAAAAATATTTAATAGTGTCATCGTGAAAGGTAATTTATACGAATGGTTAACCCTCGGTTTAACCGTCCAATGTAATATAGTCTTTAGTTTAGAATTAAATTTGTAACTAAATTTTTTTTTTTGGAATTAAATTACAGTTTTTTAAATTAATAATTGAAACTTTTAAAATAACATACAATTTTGTTTAAAAGCGACCGTCTGAAATTGAAACTTTTCTTATTTTAACGCATTAAATTGTAATATATATGGTGTTCGGATTAGGGAGGCTAATCCATTAAGGGATGATTCCACTCATTCTTATTGCTTGGTTCACGTATGCGATCAAAAAATGATTCGCGAATCAAAGGAAAATTAAATCATTGAAAACATATACAAATTTCTTCACCCGAGACGAAATAATTTTAACTTTGGGAAAATTTTGATCGGAAGCATCCAACATAATAAAAAAATAACAAAATTTTGAGTAATAATGCGAAATAATTACGCTCAAAGATTGGCTTGATTCGCGAATCATTTTTTGATCGCATGCGCGTGAACCAAGCATATGATTCATCAACCTCTTTGTTTATAAAGGGTGATTTTTTTGTGGTTAGGATTTTCATGCATTAGTATTTGACAGATCACGCGGGATTTCAGACAAGGTGTCAAAGAGAAAGATGCTCAGTATGCTTTGACATTTCATAATGAATAGACTTACTAACGAGCAACGCTTGCAAATAATTGAATTATATTACAAAAATCAGTGTTCGGTTCGAAAAGTGTTTCGCGATTTACGTCCGATTTATGGTCTACATAATCGACCAAGTGAGCAAACAATTAATGCGATTGTGACCAAGTTTCGCACTCAGTTTACTTTATTGGACATTAAACCAACCACACGAATGCGTACAGTGCGTACAGAAGAGAATATTGCGTCTGTTTCTGAGAGTGTTGCTGAAGACCGTGAAATGTTGATTCGTCGCCGTTCGCAGCAATTGGGTTTGTGTTATTCGACGACATGGAAGATTTTACGCAAAGATCTTGGTGTAAAACCGTATAAAATACAGCTCCTGCAAGAACTGAAGCCGAACGATCTGCCACAACGTCGAATTTTCAGTGAATGGGCCCTAGAAAAGTTGGCAGAAAATCCGCTTTTTTATCGACAAATTTTGTTCAGCGATGAGGCTCATTTCTGGTTGAATGGCTACGTAAATAAGCAAAATTGCCGCATTTGGAGTGAAGAGCAACCAGAAGCCGTTCAAGAACTGCCCATGCATCCCGAAAAATGCACTGTTTGGTGTGGTTTGTACGCTGGTGGAATCATTGGACCGTATTTTTTCAAAGATGCTGTTGGACGCAACGTTACGGTGAATGGCGATCGCTATCGTTCGATGCTAACAAACTTTTTGTTGCCAAAAATGGAAGAACTGAACTTAGTTGACATGTGGTTTCAACAAGATGGCGCTACATGCCACACAGCTCGCGATTCTATGGCCATTTTGAGGGAAAACTTCGGAGAACAATTCATCTCAAGAAATGGCCCGGTAAGTTGGCCACCAAGATCATGCGATTTGACGCCTTTAGACTATTTTTTGTGGGGCTACGTCAAGTCTAAAGTCTACAGAAATAAGCCAGCAACTATTCCAGTTTTGGAAGACAACATTGCCGAAGAAATTCGGGCTATTCCGGCCGAAATGCTCGAAAAAGTTGCCCAAAATTGGACTTTCCGAATGGACCACCTAAGACGCAGCCGCGGTCAACATTTAAATGAAATTATCTTCAAAAAGTAAATGTCATGGACCAATCTAACGTTTCAAATAAAGAACCGATGAGATTTTGCAAATTTTATGCGTTTTTTTTTAAAAAAAAGTTCTCAAGCTCTTAAAAAATCACCCGTTATGTAGAAAAAATAAAAATTAAATATTTTCATTAGTTTTGAGAAATTATCTAGTATTGTGACTCTATTAAATTTAGCTGAATGTTTCCAGCCGAAAGATGGCAATGCAGATTTTGTCCTTGCTATCCCATCCAAAAAAATATTTTTTAGCCGAAAGATATATTACTTGTCCATAGTGGATCTAGTTTGTTTAAACTCGATTCGTTTTTTAAAAGAACTTGATTCTCAATTTTAAAAGTGGGCGTCCTAGAATTTTGGTCATAATATTCTTTTGATTTTCACTCAGAGAAAAACTTAGGTCAAAAAACACAAAAATCTTTTGGAAACTGGTAGTATGGTTTCGAACTAATGAAACATTGAATTCTTTTGCTGGAAACAGACGTGCGAAAAAACGCGTGCGTCTAACTTAGAATACACTACTTTAAATGAAATGAAATACATGTACTTCGCATAGGATGTGTTTTTCCGCAAGTTGTCTCTATTTCTAAAAAAACACACCACAGCAGTGTTGACTACATAACAAAAAAAAATATCATCATGAATTAAAATTAACATCACGACGGCTTTTCAATATTTTGACAGAAATTCCAAAACAAATTGTATATTGTCTATTGAAAACTCTACCGAAAAATAAAAACGCAATGTCTGAATAATACGCTCATGTAGTTAACTTTTCGCATGCGTAAAATCCTCACGTCTGTTTCCAGCATTTGTCTTAAAAAAATCAGTCGTCTCATCAGACTGCTGTAACCAAACTACAAAAATATTGACTTTGAACTTACACTTAAAGTATAATCTCAATGCCTTAGCGAATTTTAACGATTCGCTACACAATTGTCAACCCCTTCGTAAATAGTAATACAGTGATAAATCTTCGTATAAAAACAAGTAAACTTGTTCAAAAATTTATGATTAGGACAAAAATTATGTCCACCATTAAAACTAAAAGTATACTGTATTGTCACCCGGTGTTCGAATATTATGTTTATTAATAGGGATCAACTAACGGTACTGTATTGGAAGAAAGAAAAATCATTTAATAAAATTTAGAGTAATTTAGTTAAACATTCGTATAAGGACAGCTGACAAGAACGTGTTTTTACGCACTTAATAAATATATATTTCTTTTAAATTTTTGATATTCGATCTTATTCAGTAAGTATATTACGATGCTTATAAAATGGAATTTTATTTAAATTATTATTTATTGTAATAATATTTTATTATAGTGATGCCAAAGGGAAAGTTCTTAAATGAAGAAGATAAGAATTTTTAAAGAACAAGGATTTACCATGCGTCAATCTGGTACTAGAATTGGTCGATCTTCAACTGCGATCCACGACTTCCTAAAAAAATCTCCAAGTTGTGGTGTAAAAAAGAAAACAAAAGGAAATAGTAGGTTACCCAAATTTCAAATGGACAAAATAAGAAAGGAAACAACTCGTAACAAGTTACCGGTCAATCAAATTAAAGCAAAATTGGGCTTACCTGTTGCAAAACAACATATTGCTCTGTAGAGTCCTGGCTGTAAATAGGTTGAACGCAAAATAATAAAAAAAACTTGATAATTGTACTAGTTTAAATGTTCATGTGAACGTAATCGATTTACTGTAGTCTAATTCGTTAAGCTATTACATTTTATTTTTACGTATTCGTTTGTTTACGATCATGATTGATGTGTAAGTGAATGAAACTGCAATTTTAATAACATTGTTGACTAAGGCAGTATCAAGTCGTATACCGATAATAGTGCGGTGTAAGAAGTCAAAATTAATTTAAGTAAATTAATATCCGCTGACAAATTATTTAATTTTCTTAGTGTTCGACCTAAGTGGCACGAACGGTACATAAACCGACCGATGCATGGGAGAACACTAATTTATCGAAGAAATGGCCGTCGTCATTTTCGTGCGCTACTTTTGTTAAACCAGCATAATTGCGCAATTTGTTAAAACCAGAACAAATAAAAACTAGTGATTATCGGTGCTAATTTTTTTTAATCGGAATGAAGAGGACCCGTTGTAAATTACACGAATATTTTTCTTGTAGGCCAGGGGTTGATTTTTTTTTTGTTATACTGTTTATAGAAAACAACAAAAAAAATGGTGATCTTAAACTGTACGGGATTTTGTTGTGAATCGAGCAACGCATATGGAACGTTAACCAGGCCCACCGAAACATGGCTATTTATTTTTGCAGATACTGTTTAAGACAAGTTTACTAATTAGTATTTAGAGTGTAGTTTATTCTTAGATTAACATTTTCTTTAATATTTTTCATTGCCGAATGATTTATTCGGACATTTTGTATATAAAAAATTTTTTTTGCATCTCAAATTTATGTTATTATTTCATTAATAGTGCTTGTGAAAATTAAACAAAACGCACATCGGCTAACGCGAATAAGCCTAACGTGAATAAGACCGCGAATAATTGAATGTGTGTTGTGCTGTCCATAACGATTTGCCTTACAGCCACCTTATGATCCAAAGGAATCTTCAAGGCGGGTGGAGCTTTAGAAATTGTAAGTACATTTTTGTGATTATTTTTAGTATATTTTCGTTTCTATACTAATTAATAGTACTTGGACGAGTACATTTCGGGCATTAGTCGCGGTAGCTAAAACTTAGTTTTTTTAACAAGTTCGATTTTTTTTGATATTTTTGGTGATAGGTTAACAATAGTTACTATATTTTGTTTATAGTTAAATATCATAGGAATGTTAAATATATTTATATCGTTGAAATGACAAAAAAGAATTGTGTTTTTCTTGAGGGAATGTGTGCAGCGGTGATTAGTATGGCGTGATGACTAGGTTTATCGATCTTAATTCGTTGTGATTTTCTTGTACTCCTATAATATTATGGTGAACTTTATTCGAGACTGATCAAATAAAAGAACCCACCTTCTTCCAGGCGAGCACACCCGTTACCAAGAGTACGTGATCAGTCGATCAGCAAAAACCACCACAGCTCTTAACACTCGAACACCAAAAAATATTAAATGGTCGAAATTGCAAAGTAAGATTAATTCTTCTTATAAACATATTGAAACGCGGCTATTGTTGGCCAAGCGACGCATGCATTGGAAAGATAAATGGTAAAAAATGATTTTCTCGGATTGAAACAAATTCAACCAAGACGGCCCAGGCCAGTACTCTTGCTACTGGCACAATATCCGAGAGGAAAATATATTACAGTCTAAAAGAATTTTCGGTGGAGGTACAGTAATGGTGTGGGGAGCTTTTCACTATGGTGGGAAACTACCAATTTGCTTTATTACTACTTTGTTAGATATAACAATAATATTCACGTCGATTCAATGAATTCTTCTATTCTTCTTGAAAAAACGTCTGCACTCAAACAGAAGAAATCAAAAATAGAAGAATCTTCTATTTTACTATTCAGTGTTGCAGTGGGATTGAAATCTTCTATTTTTATTATCGAAAGTTCGAAATCGATTTTTTTTCTTCTATTTTTATTTTCATAAAATATGCCGTGCTAAAATTTCATGGAAAAAAAGCCAATGAGCTTATTTTTAATGCGCTAGTAGATGGCACATTCCCAACTTTAACAGTCGTCAATTATTACGAAAAACCAAAACTGGCTAGATCATAATTTCAGTTCAAACTAAAATATCAATAATTGCAATTAATTATTAATAATATCCAAACGAAAGCGTTTTACACATTTAAGCAAAATTTTTCCACGATAAATTACTTGTGTTACTTTTTGACATAAACTTATCTTGCCACTTTACATTTTATCTTGAAAAAAATTTAGAGAATGCGAATTTACTAAAACATCACGATATCCAATATAAATTGGACTTCTACGATAATTTTTTTCGTGTGTAAAAGTTATCACTTTTACACATTACAATGTATCTTGGTTTTTAGAGAATTAGAGCACTGACCACCCGTAATTTGTGGTAAATTTTTATTTTAAATAAAAATTAAAATGTAAAAAAATTTTTGCTTTGATATCCTTTCCTGCAAATGTATGAATTGCTAGGTGTCTCAACAGAATTTTCCGATAATGGTTATTTAGACACCGTCAGTAGGACCGATTATATTTCTCATTCCATATTTGTCCTGAAACCTGTTAATGGAACATTACGAAATTTTATAAATTAATAAATATGATACATTTTTTTCATACCTTATTGTGTTTTTAGTTTTTTGCAAAATAGTTGTAGGCAATGTTATGTGCTTTGGCACCAAATATTTGTTTATAAGGCAAGTTGCATTGTGAATACATCTCAACACACTAGGTTGTGACAGGCCCAAATTTGTGCTACCAACGGAAGCTTAATAGCTCCCTTGCTCATAAAAATGTAAAATAGCAAGTACCTAAGTAATAAGACTCAATTATGTACCTTAATTGCATTTTCCAATAATTAATACATATGGTATATGATTGAAGCGCGATTTTGCTACTAAATCGGTTGCCAGTGTCACAACATTTTGCTTTTGCAATCAAAAGTACTTGTGGAATCAGGAAGCTTAAACGGATCCTCGTTTATTCTTATATTCTTCTGTCTCAGAAATTTACTTATTTTTACTTACGTAGTAATACGCTTTTCGCGGATTCTTCGGAACACAACCCGCTTTTGATAAAAATCGAACAAATCTATTTCTCCTTGTCATATGTATAAGTCGCAATTTTATGTCTTCTATTTTTAGTAAAAACCTTCTAAGCGAAAAAATCAAAAAATGTAATTCTTCTATTTTTTCCTTCTATTTCGACATTTAATAATTTTCATACACAAGTATAGAAGAATAGAAGATATTGAGAATAGAAGATCTATATTGAATCGACCTGATTGTTCACCTAACAAAATCTTTTTTGGTTAAATTAAACAAAACTACGTACCAACATCCTGGTAACTCAAATTACATCCATTTTATGTATAGTAACCAAGTAAGAAAATACCAAGTTTCTAAATTAAACAGGAGGTTTGGTTTATTTAGCTCAGAATTTTGTGTTAAAACAACCAAATTAATTTAACTAAGTATAATGGTATTATGAGATGACACTGGCTTGAAAAAAGTGCAGTAAAAAAAGTAAACGATTACTAGAACAGAAACAACTAAAACGAATGAGATAACACAATTTTTCAAATGTCATGTTCATTTTGTTGGTAAACAAACATCTTGTGTTCCAATAAACATGTTAAAAATGATTTGAAACGGTTATCAAATCACTTCAAATAGTTTTAGAATACAATATTTTTGTTGAATTTGCATAAAATTATTCGTTTTAACTGTATTTGATAAAAAAAGTCTGAGATGTCAAAAAAAAAATATAAAAAAATAATTCTAAACTGCTAGAATGGTTTGTTGGGCGCCTTTTTTTGCTCAATTTCGATACAAAATTCCTGATATATTGTATGCACTCACTCTTATTAATACTATGTATACGTATTAATTTCTCACTCATTTCGATTTTTCAGACACTGAAAAAAAGCCAGTGTCATAATACCATAAGTAATCAAACTAATGTTTTTTCTTAGTGTTGACTTACGGCGAATCAAGAAATTTCTTGCTACTTGCCATGAATATTGAAGTTTGGATTTTAGTTTTGATAGACAATCGTCGTAAGTATAAACCGAAGTTGAATCTTGTTGGATAGAGCTAGAAAGATTAGGGTTATATCCCAAAAGAAGTTCTATCGGCATATAGTTAGTGGAAGTACGCGTAGTAGAATTGAAGCTAAAAATAGCATAAGATATCCATTCGTCCCAAGCCAATGGATCGTCAACAATAAAATTTCGTAAGTATTCTGTAAGGGTACGATGTGATCGCTCTAAAGCTCCGTTCGATTCAGAGTGGTAGGCTGTAGTATGTATTTTTTGGAATTTAGCAGTTGGCAGAGTTTACTGAATATTTCTGACATAAAATTAGAGCCCTGATCCGTAAAAATGGAATTAGGAGCTCCGAAACTATACATAAAAAATGTTCGGAAAATGATTTTGTCACTGTGTTAGTATCTTGCGAAGCTATTGGAATTGCGAGAGAGTATTTTGTGACGTCATCTTGAATGGTTAACATATATTTATTACCATTATGTGAAACAATCATAGGCCCCACGATGTCCATAACAATCTTACAGAACGTAATATTTGATGTTGATGTGGTCTGCATTGCACATTTATTTACACGGGATACTGTACTTTTCTGGCATAACGTACATTTCTTAATAAATGATTTTATCCGCTTACTCATGCACGGAAAATCGTAGTGATTTGATTCGCTTTATGGTTCGAGAAAATCTCTGATATATACACCCAAGGGGTGTAATGAGAAATTCTTTGATTATTTCTTATATATCTTCTTTCGGTGTTTTAACCAGTGGTTCTTAACCGTTTGTTACTCGCGGCCCACCAAGTAATTCATAATTATTTTGTGGCCCCATTTCTTGTTAATAATAATTTATTTTTGTTAAATTATCTATAATAAATTTGTTTTTTTTTATTATTCCTTTAATTTTTTTATATAATATATAATTGTAGCGGTTAGAATATTTCAAATCAACATTCTAATCGCACATTTTGCAAACTTAACATCTCGCAAACTCATCGCTAGCTCATCATCTGTACGTCTAAACAGAGTAAATCCATCAACAGATGCACATATATATGCAAGACGGAAGCAACACGACGAGCATTCCTAACGAAAGCAAAACGACGAATATCAACCAAAGAAGAACGAGCAGAATAATCCAACTTTCAGCAATCAATCAGTTCGTCTCCAACCACAGCCGCTCAAGCAACTCGTTGCACAGGCAGCACACCACCACCCCACACCACGATGCACGTGCATCGCTCCGCCATTGTACATGGTGGATAATTTAATAAACAATTAATTAATAATAATAATAAATAACTAGCTGGCCTGTGACTGAATAATCAGTCACGTGAATACATTTTATTGAATTTTTGGTTAAGAAATAATTAAGAAGATTTTTTAATATGTAAATTTGATGCACTTTTATCAAAAATAAAATAAATTCGTATACGCGGTTAATTTTTAAATCTTAAACGGCAAGTACGCGCTCAAATGCACACAGTATGACTTACGTTGTAACGATAAAAGCTTACTGTCTTATGACAGTATACCCTTTCGTTAAAGAAATTTGTCCCCATTTCATGCCCTAGCCCCATGTGCGGCTTGGCTTCCCGCAGCTCAGCCTGGTAGGGGATGTGGTCGTGGGTTTTTGGGGTTAGGTGAAATAAGGGACCTAGATTACCGCACAATCATATTAATTAAGGAAAGATGGCCTAAAATTTACCATCTAAAATTTCGATCAGGAAAAGAAAAGAGGTCGTCGGACCCAAAACTGGCGGTTCCTAAACATTATTTAGGGAATGGGTTTTCACCCATGGTTGTTATTTCTGGCTTCTTAGGGTAACATAATTACCTTAAGAAGCACAGACACGTATTATCAATTAAAAAAAATTAACCGTTAGTTTCTTATTGAAAGTGGAGGAGGTCCTTAGTAGAAAGAGGGTGTCCAGCCTATGGGCCGGGTTACTCTCGATGCCCTCGCTTCTAGCAAGACTCAGCTTTGCTAGAAGCAACTAAGGTACCTCGCCACTATTGTGATTGTTAGTACTCAAATATTCAAATATCAAACAGGAAGCGCGCTCGAGACCACATGACCATTTACGCGCCCAAATCAAATATTCAAATCTCAAACGGGAAGCGCGCGCTTGGGAACACATGACCAATTACGCGCCCAAACCAAATATTCAAATCTCAATTCGGCTGGAGATATTTTCATTATCCACTGCACCAGTTGTTTTACGAAATGCATCCAACTGTTTTTCGCTTAGCAGAAAGCAATTTTGTAATTCAGCTTCTTCGGCTTCTCGAACTGTATCGAAGACTTGCACTTATACGGGACTTCTCGATGTAGTTGGTAAGCTGATCATAGCGCAAGAAAGTTCGTGCTGTATAAGAATTATGTTGATATCGTGGAGAGCCAAATTTTTGCTACATTTTCAATATGGTGTCAGCTGTAATCGAGAGTCATGTCATCTGCATACTTCATCCAGAGATCAAGAGGTTTTGAAGGTTGACAAAAGCAACAAATATAAACGAAAGTTTCTCGAAGCGATCTTGGCATTTGAAAGGCTGCTCTTTTCGTTAAGCAGTGATCCCATTCATCATCGCTTACCATACTTTGTGCAGCTGTGGCTTCTTTGAAGGTTTTGTAAATAAAACCATTAAATGTTCGTACAAATTCAAAGATGGTAGAACCTCGAATATGTAGCAAAAGCAGCCGCATGGAGAGACGCTCCTCATCTCTCAAGATTACTGTATACATTCGTGCAACAGCCTGTACCGCGTTCGTAAACGTAATGGTGGGGAATGTCAGTATATAAGAAATGACGTGCGTTTTGATCATTGAAGTTGAGCTGAAACCATGACTCAAGCAAGCTTCGTTCGGCCAGTTTGTGCTGCAAGCAACGTTTCATCTTCATTACTTGCTTCGAATGTAATTATTTATTGATTCGGTAGGTGGGCAGAAAGACGCATCACAGCATAAGATCGCTCACGCATTTTCGACTCGATAAAAAATAATTTGATATCGCGATTTTCAACAAAGTAGCTGATATGTGATGTGGTGAACAAAAAATTAAGAGTTTATGCTGTGTGCCTGACACCGATTTTTTTGTCTAAATTTCCGACTAACTAAATTGATCATTAGTTCACCCAGGTATTGTTAGATGTCTCTAATATTTATAATGCAAAATCTACCCAATATTTAGTTCTAAACAGCAAACTTAGTTTTGATTTATCAATTACTGATTAAGAATGTTTTGTGGAATGTTACATTTAAGTTTTTATAGAAGATTTTAATTAAACATCAGATGCGGTTTGTTTTGTGCCATCTTTGAACGATTGGTATGAACTAACCATACATTTAGTTAGTTGGAAAATTATAGACAAAAAAATCGACGTGAGGCACACAACATTATTAATATAATAATAATAATAGATAGAAGATACATAGTATGTCATGACAAAATTGTATTTTTACACTCACAACTATTAACACCAAAATATATGTAAAAATGTATTTTATGTTCTCTGTTTTGTTTAATTCAGAGTCAGATACAAATTTTCTACTCATTTTGTCATCACAGTCTCATTTTGTCATGACAAAAACATCGGAAATTTTAATAAATTTTGTCATTGTCACTGTGTAATGCGCATGATCATAGATTCAATATAAACATATTTTGTCATGGCATTCTGGCGTACCAGAGGTACCCGTTTCAGGTACTTCCCGGTGGAATTTTTCCGATTTTTGTAGCAAAGGCACATCGCTATATTTATGTCGACCTACCCTGAAAAATTTAAACGAATCGGATCATGTTTAGGGGTCATTTTAGCGTTGAGTTTGAAAAAATTAAGCGTATTAATATAATAGATAGATATATAATAATAATAAATTATAAATCAAATAATTTAAATATAATAAATATTTAATTAAAAATAACTTTTATATAATAAACATAAAAAAACCCAAATAGCAAAATGAAACCAAAGTTTCAGAAAAACCAGAATCGAGATTGCATTTAAGAGTTTATGTAACTAGTATTTTTTAACTGGTTCTAACATGTCTTCATTTTCGGATTATTTAAACGTCTCTGGACGAGCTTTATAAAACCCTTTTGATACCAGCAAAAAATTTTAAATGGTTTCCAAATATCCAAAATTTACTGGTTATTTTGAAACCATTCGTAAACGGTTTTATTTTCGACACTTTTATCTATGTAAGTAAATTCGCTAATATATCAAAATTTAACTAGGAGGAATTGAAAATAATTTATGTTTGTTTTAACCGCTAAACGGTCAGCAACAGCTTTTCGTAAGTAGTGGATTGATGACTATCAATGGCTAAAGTGCCGCAACGAGTGTGCGTTTTGCAAAGTATGCGATACTAGACTTACCAACATCAATCATAACGCGAATGCTGTCTATAAAAGACAATTTTCTTTGAGCAAGCTGACTCCTATTAGTGAAGTTTTTCGCAAATTCAGCTAAATCGGCCTTTGAAGCACATATAAAACAAACCGAACTAATAATGGTAATGTTTTGTTTGATGCATCATTTATCTTTAAGTTTGATGGATTTATTACCAAATTTGTTGCAAAAATGTTGTCCGGATTCAAAAATCGCCCAAAACATAAAGATTGGCAAGCCAAAATCGCATCTCTTGGTAAAAAATGTTCTCGGAGAAAAAGGACGGCAAAATGTAGCTAGACAACTAAAGACTGACAAAATTTTCAATAATTATTGATGAGACGACGGATCTAAGTTCAGAAAAGTCGTTGGCCCTAGTACCTCGTTTTTTAACAAAAAAAGTGTTACGAGTGATCGATTTTTATGTTTGTTAAGACTGATCAAAACCGATGCTGCCTCAATTTGTACTGCCATCTTAAATCATATCAATTGTTTGGAAATACCCGTGCAAAATATAATGGGACCTGGATCTGATAACACGTCGGTTATGGCTGGCCAATTTACTAGTGTCAAAGCGAGGTTTAATGAAATGATTCCTCACATGTTTTTCATGAGTTGCACTTACCATTCCTTGCATTTATGTGCAAGCAACGCATGTAAACATTTATTGGTATCTGTTGAATAGTTGGCTCAATATATTTTTAAATTTTTTGCGCATAGTTCAAAAAGATGCATTGATTTACAATATTTCCAAGAATATTACTCATTAAAGCCGCATAAAATTCTTGGACTTGCACAAATACTATGGCTTTCACTTGAAATGGTCGTTAATCGAATTTTAGAACAGATGCATTGAAGCTAAATTTTATAGCGCGTTGCACATTATTCGATAAAGGAGCTAGAAAAACCGCTTAAGCCAGAAAATAAAGTGTATTTCCTCTTTTTATCGTACGTGCTAAAAGTAAGAAACAAAATGAATCTCGATTTTCAGTCTGAAATATATGAAATTATGGAAACTAATTTCAAACTGATATCGAGTAACTTTGTAATACCCTAACTGCATACGCAATTTATCGAAAATCTTAATAACATTAAATTTAAACAAATCGAAAATCAATTACCACTAAAGGAAATTTATATGGGTTGTTCAGCTCTATCATATTTAGCGGCTTAACCAAAGAAGATAAAATGCTCGAAATGGCCGAAAATATTAAAATATTTTACATTGAACTCGCTGGGCAAATCAAATCGCGATTTAATTTCAAGAATCCAACGTTTAAGCAATTAGCTCTTATCAGTCCAGAAAATATAGCTTTATCAAATGTGTCCGCCATACCTTTGCTGAATTCATTTCCAAATTTGATATCAAATGACGACAAACAAGATTTGTTGGACGAGCTTAAAGTTTTGAAACTGTCCACATATTTAAATTTAAATACCAATGATATTGAGGAGTTCTGGTCTAAAATTGGATCTATTAGAAACTTAATAAACGAGCATATGTTTGGAAAATTAGCCACGTTTATGAATAGCTTAATGAGTTTTCCCCACAATTCGGGAGCAGCGGATATAATATTTTCCGATTTAAATATAACAAAAAACCAAAGAAACTATCGATAAAAATCAGTTATTGATAGATACCATGGACTCGGTGATGGCGGCCAAAGAGCTATTATCGGAGGAAGAAAAAAATCAGTCAGCTCAACTAAGGCCAGCGAAGTTTGGGTAACTCGACCTGACCAAAATTTAATTTAATTTAATTGAGATTACCAACTTATTTACAATTTTTATTGTATGATGTTTGATGTGGAACTAAACATATAGTCACAGACATTTGAAATCATTCAAAACCGTTTAAAAAAATATGAGTTTTTTTTAAAACTCTTTATAAACGGTTCCTCATTAGTAAAAATAAAATGCGCGTGAACTTTTTCCTAAATATTTCCTAAAAACAAAAACAAAAAATTAGGAATAGTTTAGGAAATACTTCACAGGCCTATATAGAAATGTGAAGTTTTTCCTAAAACTCTACTAACGTATCTTAGTATTAGTGAGTATAATACACAAAAATAGATCGACTACACGATGAACGATTGATTCAATGATGATCCAAAACATGTTCAACAAATCTGATCAACGGCTACTCGAATAATGAAAAGTTTCTTAATGAAAGTGTTTTTTCTGAATTTAAATAAATGTTTTTAATTGATTGATGATTTAAGAAAAGTTAATAAAAATGAAGTAATGAAAGTTGATTTAATATGTGCGATTCTTAATTAAATTTCAAAATATTTTAAGAAAAGTAAAAAATAATTAAATGAAATGTTTTTTTAAAATTATTTAGGAAATGATTTTAGAAAACTATACAAAAAATATGTAATTAAATTTTTCTAGGAAAACTTGGAAATTTTTGAATTTTTTTTTTTTACTTAATAGTTTAAAATTATAAATATAATTTGACACTTGAAGAATTGTATAAATTCTGGAAAAGCGGAGATTTAAGGTCGAAAGTGAAATATTTTTAAGGTGGGAAGTGAAACTTTAGTTAATAAACAATCCTACATTTAAAATTTTTTGAAAATGTATAATTTTAACCAGATTTTCTCGATGTTCACAAAAAAGTTTCAAGAAAATTGCTTGGGGCTATGGCGGTCAAATTTGAATAAAACTCCAATAAATGAATTGCAGATCCATTGAATCATCTTGCATTCATAATTTGCTTTCCTAAACCACTTAAGCAAATTAAGCAAATTATGAATGCAAGATGATTCAATGGATCTGCAATTCAACTATTGGAGTTCTATTCAAATTTGACACCCAAAGCCCCAAGCAAATTTCTTGAAACTTTTTACATAGCTTAAGCTGACCAATATCTATCTACAAATATTCGCTTGTTGATGCCTTCGAACTCTTAAGTGGTTTAGGAAAGCAAATTATGAATGCAAGATGATTCAATGGATCTGCAATTCAATTATTGGAGTTTTATTCAAATTTGACACCCAAAGCCCCAAGAAAATTTCAGGAAACTTTTTACATAGCTTAAACTGACCAATATCTATCTACAAATATTCGCTTGTTGATGCCTTCGAACTCTTAAGTGGTTTAGGAAAGCAAATTATGAATGCAAGATGATTCAATTGATCTGCAATTCAATTATTGGAGTTTTATTCAAATTTGACACCCAAAGCCCCAAGCAAATTTCTTGAAACTTTTTACATAGCTTAAACTGACCAATATCTATCTACAAATATTCGCTTGTTGATGCCTTCGAACTCTAAAGTGGTTTAAGAAAGCAAATTATGAATGCAAAACGATTCAATTGATCTGCAATTCAATTATTGGAGTTTTATTCAAATTTGACACCCAAAGCCAAAAGCAAATTTCTTGAAACTTTTTACATAGCTTAAACTGACCAATATCTATCTACAAATATTCGCTTGTTGATGCCTTCGAACTCTAAAGTGGTTTAGGAAAGCAAATTATGAATGCAAGATGATTCAATTGATCTGCAATTCAATTATTGGAGTTTTATTCAAATTTGACACCCAAAGCCCCAAGCAAATTTCTTGAAACTTTTTACATAGCTTAAACTGACCAATATCTATCTACAAATATTCGCTTGTTGATGCCTTCGAACTCTTAAGTGGTTTAGGAAAGCAAATTATGAATGCAAGATGATTCAATTGATCTGCAATTCAATTATTGGAGTTTTATTCAAATTTGACACCCAAAGCCCCAAGCAAATTTCTTGAAACTTTTTACATAGCTTAAACTGACCAATATCTATCTACAAATATTCGCTTGTTGATGCCTTCGAACTCTTAAGTGGTTTAGGAAAGCAAATTATGAATGCAAGATGATTCAATTGATCTGCAATTCAATTATTGGAGTTTTATTCAAATTTGACACCCAAAGCCCTAAGCAAATTTCTTGAAACTTTTTACATAGCTTAAACTGACCAATATCTATCTACAAATATTCGCTTGTTGATGCCTTCGAACTCTTAAGTGGTTTAGGAAAGCAAATTATGAATGCAAGATGATTCAATTGATCTGCAATTCAATTATTGGAGTTTTATTCAAATTTGATACCCAAAGCCCCAAGCAAATTTCTTGAAACTTTTTACATAGCTTAAACTGACCAATATCTATCTACAAATATTCGCTTGTTGATGCCTTCGAACTCTAAAGTGGTTTAGGAAAGCAAATTATGAATGCAAGATGATTCAATTGATCTGCAATTCAATTATTGGAGTTTTATTCAAATTTGACACCCAAAGCCCCAAGCAAATTTCTTGAAACTTTTTACATAGCTTAAACTGACCAATATCTATCTACAAATATTCGCTTGTTGATGCCTTCGAACTCTTAAGTGGTTTAGGAAAGCAAATTATGAATGCAAGATGATTCAATTGATCTGCAATTCAATTATTGGAGTTTTATTCAAATTTGATACCCAAAGCCCCAAGCAAATTTCTTGAAACTTTTTACATAGCTTAAACTGACCAATATCTATCTACAAATATTCGCTTGTTGATGCCTTCGAACTCTAAAGTGGTTTAGGAAAGCAAATTATGAATGCAAGATGATTCAATTGATCTGCAATTCAATTATTGGAGTTTTATTCAAATTTGACACCCAAAGCCCCAAGCAAATTTCTTGAAACTTTTTACATAGCTTAAACTGACCAATATCTATCTACAAATATTCGCTTGTTGATGCCTTCGAACTCTTAAGTGGTTTAGGAAAGCAAATTATGAATGCAAGATGATTCAATTGATCTGCAATTCAATTATTGGAGTTTTATTCAAATTTGACACCCAAAGCCAAAAGCAAATTTCTTGAAACTTTTTACATAGCTTAAACTGACCAATATCTATCTACAAATATTCGCTTGTTGATGCCTTCGAACTCTTAAGTGGTTTAGGAAAGCAAATTATGAATGCAAGATGATTCAATTGATCTGCAATTCAATTATTGGAGTTTTATTCAAATTTGACACCCAAAGCCCCAAGCAAATTTCTTGAAACTTTTTACATAGCTTAAACTGACCAATATCTATCTACAAATATTCGCTTGTTGATGCCTTCGAACTCTAAAGTGGTTTAAGAAAGCAAATTATGAATGCAAAACGATTCAATTGATCTGCAATTCAATTATTGGAGTTTTATTCAAATTTGACACCCAAAGCCCCAAGCAAATTTCTTGAAACTTTTTACATAGCTTAAACTGACCAATATCTATCTACAAATATTCGCTTGTTGATGCCTTCGAACTCTAAAGTGGTTTAGGAAAGCAAATTATGAATGCAAGATGATTCAATTGATCTGCAATTCAATTATTGGAGTTTTATTCAAATTTGACACCCAAAGCCCCAAGCAAATTTCTTGAAACTTTTTACATAGCTTAAACTGACCAATATCTATCTACAAATATTCGCTTGTTGATGCCTTCGAACTCTTAAGTGGTTTAGGAAAGCAAATTATGAATGCAAGATGATTCAATTGATCTGCAATTCAATTATTGGAGTTTTATTCAAATTTGACACCCAAAGCCCCAAGCAAATTTCTTGAAACTTTTTACATAGCTTAAACTGACCAATAACTATCTACAAATATTCGCTTGTTGATGCCTTCGAACTCTTAAGTGGTTTAGGAAAGCAAATTATGAATGCAAGATGATTCAATTGATCTGCAATTCAATTATTGGAGTTTTATTCAAATTTGACACCCAAAGCCCCAAGCAAATTTCTTGAAACTTTTTACATAGCTTAAACTGACCAATATCTATCTACAAATATTCGCTTGTTGATGCCTTCGAACTCTAAAGTGGTTTAAGAAAGCAAATTATGAATGCAAAACGATTCAATTGATCTGCAATTCAATTATTGGAGTTTTATTCAAATTTGACACCCAAAGCCAAAAGCAAATTTCTTGAAACTTTTTACATAGCTTAAACTGACCAATATCTATCTACAAATATTCGCTTGTTGATGCCTTCGAACTCTTAAGTGGTTTAGGAAAGCAAATTATGAATGCAAGATGATTCAATTGATCTGCAATTCAATTATTGGAGTTTTATTCAAATTTGACACCCAAAGCCCCAAGCAAATTTCTTGAAACTTTTTACATAGCTTAAACTGACCAATATCTATCTACAAATATTCGCTTGTTGATGCCTTCGAACTCTAAAGTGGTTTAGGAAAGCAAATTATGAATGCAAGATGATTCAATTGATCTGCAATTCAATTATTGGAGTTTTATTCAAATTTGACACCCAAAGCCCCAAGCAAATTTCTTGAAACTTTTTACATAGCTTAAACTGACCAATATCTATCTACAAATATTCGCTTGTTGATGCCTTCGAACTCTTAAGTGGTTTAGGAAAGCAAATTATGAATGCAAGATGATTCAATTGATCTGCAATTCAATTATTGGAGTTTTATTCAAATTTGATACCCAAAGCCCCAAGCAAATTTCTTGAAACTTTTTACATAGCTTAAACTGACCAATATCTATCTACAAATATTCGCTTGTTGATGCCTTCGAACTCTAAAGTGGTTTAGGAAAGCAAATTATGAATGCAAGATGATTCAATTGATCTGCAATTCAATTATTGGAGTTTTATTCAAATTTGACACCCAAAGCCCCAAGCAAATTTCTTGAAACTTTTTACATAGCTTAAACTGACCAATATCTATCTACAAATATTCGCTTGTTGATGCCTTCGAACTCTTAAGTGGTTTAGGAAAGCAAATTATGAATGCAAGATGATTCAATTGATCTGCAATTCAATTATTGGAGTTTTATTCAAATTTGACACCCAAAGCCAAAAGCAAATTTCTTGAAACTTTTTACATAGCTTAAACTGACCAATATCTATCTACAAATATTCGCTTGTTGATGCCTTCGAACTCTTAAGTGGTTTAGGAAAGCAAATTATGAATGCAAGATGATTCAATTGATCTGCAATTCAATTATTGGAGTTTTATTCAAATTTGACACCCAAAGCCCCAAGCAAATTTCTTGAAACTTTTTACATAGCTTAAACTGACCAATATCTATCTACAAATATTCGCTTGTTGATGCCTTCGAACTCTTAAGTGGTTTAGGAAAGCAAATTATGAATGCAAGATGATTCAATTGATCTGCAATTCAATTATTGGAGTTTTATTCAAATTTGACACCCAAAGCCCCAAGCAAATTTCTTGAAACTTTTTACATAGCTTAAACTGACCAATATCTATCTACAAATATTCGCTTGTTGATGCCTTCGAACTCTAAAGTGGTTTAGGAAAGCAAATTATGAATGCAAGATGATTCAATTGATCTGCAATTCAATTATTGGAGTTTTATACAAATTTGACACCCAAAGCCCCAAGCAAATTTCTTGAAACTTTTTACATAGCTTAAACTGACCAATATCTATCTACAAATATTCGCTTGTTGATGCCTTCGAACTCTAAAGTGGTTTAAGAAAGCAAATTATGAATGCAAAACGATTCAATTGATCTGCAATTCAATTTTTGGAGTTTTATTCAAATTTGACACCCAAAGCCCCAAGCAAATTTCTTGAAACTTTTTACATAGCTTAAACTAACCAATATCTATCTACAAATATTCGCTTGTTGATGCCTTCGAACTCTTAAGTGGTTTAGGAAAGCAAATTATGAATGCAAGATGATTCAATTGATCTGCAATTCAATTATTGGAGTTTTATTCAAATTTGACACCCAAAGCCCCAAGCAAATTTCTTGAAACTTTTTACATAGCTTAAACTGACCAATATCTATCTACAAATATTCGCTTGTTGATGCCTTCGAACTCTAAAGTGGTTTAGGAAAGCAAATTATGAATGCAAGATGATTCAATTGATCTGCAATTCAATTATTGGAGTTTTATTCAAATTTGACACCCAAAGCCCCAAGCAAATTTCTTGAAACTTTTTACATAGCTTAAACTGACCAATATCTATCTACAAAAATTCGCTTGTTGATGCCTTCGAACTCTAAAGTGGTTTAGGAAAGCAAATTATGAATGCAAGATGATTCAATTGATCTGCAATTCAATTATTGGAGTTTTATTCAAATTTGACACCCAAAGCCCCAAGCAAATTTCTTGAAACTTTTTACATAGCTTAAACTGACCAATATCTATCTACAAATATTCGCTTGTTGATGCCTTCGAACTCTAAAGTGGTTTAAGAAAGCAAATTATGAATGCAAAACGATTCAATTGATCTGCAATTCAATTATTGGAGTTTTATTCAAATTTGACACCCAAAGCCAAAAGCAAATTTCTTGAAACTTTTTACATAGCTTAAACTGACCAATATCTATCTACAAATATTCGCTTGTTGATGCCTTCGAACTCTTAAGTGGTTTAGGAAAGCAAATTATGAATGCAAGATGATTCAATTGATCTGCAATTCAATTATTGGAGTTTTATTCAAATTTGACACCCAAAGCCCCAAGCAAATTTCTTGAAACTTTTTACATAGCTTAAACTGACCAATATCTATCTACAAATATTCGCTTGTTGATGCCTTCGAACTCTAAAGTGGTTTAGGAAAGCAAATTATGAATGCAAGATGATTCAATTGATCTGCAATTCAATTATTGGAGTTTTATTCAAATTTGACACCCAAAGCCCCAAGCAAATTTCTTGAAACTTTTTACATAGCTTAAACTGACCAATATCTATCTACAAATATTCGCTTGTTGATGCCTTCGAACTCTTAAGTGGTTTAGGAAAGCAAATTATGAATGCAAGATGATTCAATTGATCTGCAATTCAATTATTGGAGTTTTATTCAAATTTGATACCCAAAGCCCCAAGCAAATTTCTTGAAACTTTTTACATAGCTTAAACTGACCAATATCTATCTACAAATATTCGCTTGTTGATGCCTTCGAACTCTAAAGTGGTTTAGGAAAGCAAATTATGAATGCAAGATGATTCAATTGATCTGCAATTCAATTATTGGAGTTTTATTCAAATTTGACACCCAAAGCCCCAAGCAAATTTCTTGAAACTTTTTACATAGCTTAAACTGACCAATATCTATCTACAAATATTCGCTTGTTGATGCCTTCGAACTCTTAAGTGGTTTAGGAAAGCAAATTATGAATGCAAGATGATTCAATTGATCTGCAATTCAATTATTGGAGTTTTATTCAAATTTGACACCCAAAGCCAAAAGCAAATTTCTTGAAACTTTTTACATAGCTTAAACTGACCAATATCTATCTACAAATATTCGCTTGTTGATGCCTTCGAACTCTTAAGTGGTTTAGGAAAGCAAATTATGAATGCAAGATGATTCAATTGATCTGCAATTCAATTATTGGAGTTTTATTCAAATTTGACACCCAAAGCCCCAAGCAAATTTCTTGAAACTTTTTACATAGCTTAAACTGACCAATATCTATCTACAAATATTCGCTTGTTGATGCCTTCGAACTCTTAAGTGGTTTAGGAAAGCAAATTATGAATGCAAGATGATTCAATTGATCTGCAATTCAATTATTGGAGTTTTATTCAAATTTGACACCCAAAGCCCCAAGCAAATTTCTTGAAACTTTTTACATAGCTTAAACTGACCAATATCTATCTACAAATATTCGCTTGTTGATGCCTTCGAACTCTAAAGTGGTTTAGGAAAGCAAATTATGAATGCAAGATGATTCAATTGATCTGCAATTCAATTATTGGAGTTTTATACAAATTTGACACCCAAAGCCCCAAGCAAATTTCTTGAAACTTTTTACATAGCTTAAACTGACCAATATCTATCTACAAATATTCGCTTGTTGATGCCTTCGAACTCTAAAGTGGTTTAAGAAAGCAAATTATGAATGCAAAACGATTCAATTGATCTGCAATTCAATTTTTGGAGTTTTATTCAAATTTGACACCCAAAGCCCCAAGCAAATTTCTTGAAACTTTTTACATAGCTTAAACTAACCAATATCTATCTACAAATATTCGCTTGTTGATGCCTTCGAACTCTTAAGTGGTTTAGGAAAGCAAATTATGAATGCAAGATGATTCAATTGATCTGCAATTCAATTATTGGAGTTTTATTCAAATTTGACACCCAAAGCCCCAAGCAAATTTCTTGAAACTTTTTACATAGCTTAAACTGACCAATATCTATCTACAAATATTCGCTTGTTGATGCCTTCGAACTCTAAAGTGGTTTAGGAAAGCAAATTATGAATGCAAGATGATTCAATTGATCTGCAATTCAATTATTGGAGTTTTATTCAAATTTGACAC
Source organism: Nephrotoma appendiculata (assembly GCA_947310385.1). Taxonomy (NCBI): domain Eukaryota; kingdom Metazoa; phylum Arthropoda; class Insecta; order Diptera; family Tipulidae; genus Nephrotoma; species Nephrotoma appendiculata. Next base: position 76,442,329 of record OX371225.1, read on the forward strand.
CCAAAGCCCCAAGAAAATTTCAGGAAACTTTTTACATAGCTTAAACTGACCAATATCTATCTACAAATATTCGCTTGTTGATGCCTTCGAACTCTAAAGTGGTTTAGGAAAGCAAATTATGAATGCAAGATGATTCAATTGATCTGCAATTCAATTATTGGAGTTTTATTCAAATTTGACACCCAAAGCCCCAAGCAAATTTCTTGAAACTTTTTACATAGCTTAAACTGACCAATATCTATCTACAAATATTCGCTTGTTGATGCCTTCGAACTCTTAAGTGGTTTAGGAAAGCAAATTATGAATGCAAGATGATTCGATTGATCTGCAATTCAATTATTGGAGTTTTATTCAAATTTGACACCCAAAGCCCCAAGCAAATTTCTTGAAACTTTTTACATAGCTTAAACTGACCAATATCTATCTACAAATATTCGCTTGTTGATGCCTTCGAACTCTTAAGTGGTTTAGGAAAGCAAATTATGAATGCAAGATGATTCAATTGATCTGCAATTCAATTATTGGAGTTCTATTCAAATTTGACACCCAAAGCCCCAAGCAAATTTCTTGAAACTTTTTACATAGCTTAAACTGACCAATATCTATCTACAAATAGTCGCTTGTTGATGCCTTCGAACTCTTAAGTGGTTTAGGAAAGCAAATTATGAATGCAAGATGATTCAATTGATCTGCAATTCAATTATTGGAGTTCTATTCAAATTTGACACCCAAAGCCCCAAGCAAATTTCTTGAAACTTTTTACATAGCTTAAACTGACCAATATCTATCTACAAATATTCGCTTGTTGATGCCTTCGAACTCTAAAGTGGTTTAGGAAAGCAAATTATGAATGCAAAATGATTCAATTGATCTGCAATTCAATTATTGGAGTTTTATTCAAATTTGACACCCAAAGCCCCAAGCAAATTTCTTGAAACTTTTTACATAGCTTAAACTGACCAATATCTATCTACAAATATTCGCTTGTTGATGCCTTCGAACTCTAAAGTGGTTTAGGAAAGCAAATTATGAATGCAAGATGATTCAATTGATCTGCAATTCAATTATTGGAGTTTTATTCAAATTTGACACCCAAAGCCCCAAGCAAATTTCTTGAAACTTTTTACATAGCTTAAACTGACCAATATCTATCTACAAATATTCGCTTGTTGATGCCTTCGAACTCTAAAGTGGTTTAGGAAAGCAAATTATGAATGCAAGATGATTCAATTGATCTGCAATTCAATTATTGGAGTTTTATTCAAATTTGACACCCAAAGCCCCAAGCAAATTTCTTGAAACTTTTTACATAGCTTAAACTGACCAATATCTATCTACAAATATTCGCTTGTTGATGCCTTCGAACTCTAAAGTGGTTTAGGAAAGCAAATTATGAATGCAAAACGATTCAATTGATCTGCAATTCAATTATTGGAGTTTTATTCAAATTTGACACCCAAAGCCCCAAGCAAATTTCTTGAAACTTTTTACATAGCTTAAACTGACCAATATCTATCTACAAATATTCGCTTGTTGATGCCTTCGAACTCTAAAGTGGTTTAGGAAAGCAAATTATGAATGCAAGATGATTCAATTGATCTGCAATTCAATTATTGGAGTTTTATTCAAATTTGACACCCAAAGCCCCAAGCAAATTTCTTGAAACTTTTTACATAGCTTAAACTGACCAATATCTATCTACAAATATTCGCTTGTTGATGCCTTCGAACTCTAAAGTGGTTTAGGAAAGCAAATTATGAATGCAAGATGATTCAATTGATCTGCAATTCAATTATTGGAGTTTTATTCAAATTTGACACCCAAAGCCCCAAGCAAATTTCTTGAAACTTTTTACATAGCTTAAACTGACCAATATCTATCTACAAATATTCGCTTGTTGATGCCTTCGAACTCTAAAGTGGTTTAGGAAAGCAAATTATGAATGCAAAACGATTCAATTGATCTGCAATTCAATTATTGGAGTTTTATTCAAATTTGACACCCAAAGCCCCAAGCAAATTTCTTGAAACTTTTTACATAGCTTAAACTGACCAATATCTATCTACAAATATTCGCTTGTTGATGCTTTCGAACTCTTAAGTGGTTTAGGAAAGCAAATTATGAATGCAAGATGATTCAATTGATCTGCAATTCAATTATTGGAGTTTTATTCAAATTTGACACCCAAAGCCCCAAGCAAATTTCTTGAAACTTTTTACATAGCTTAAACTGACCAATATCTATCTACAAATATTCGCTTGTTGATGCCTTCGAACTCTAAAGTGGTTTAGGAAAGCAAATTATGAATGCAAGATGATTCAATTGATCTGCAATTCAATTATTGGAGTTTTATTCAAATTTGACACCCAAAGCCCCAAGCAAATTTCTTGAAACTTTTTACATAGCTTAAACTGACCAATATCTATCTACAAATATTCGCTTGTTGATGCCTTCGAACTCTAAAGTGGTTTAGGAAAGCAAATTATGAATGCAAGATGATTCAATTGATCTGCAATTCAATTATTGGAGTTTTATTCAAATTTGACACCCAAAGCCCCAAGCAAATTTCTTGAAACTTTTTACATAGCTTAAACTGACCAATATCTATCTACAAATATTCGCTTGTTGATGCCTTCGAACTCTAAAGTGGTTAAGGAAAGCAAATTATGAATGCAAGATGATTCAATTGATCTACAATTCAATTATTGGAGTTTTATTCAAATTTGACACCCAAAGCCCCAAGCAAATTTCTTGAAACTTTTTACATAGCTTAAACTGACCAATATCTATCTACAAATATTCGCTTGTTGATGCCTTCGAACTCTAAAGTGGTTTAGGAAAGCAAATTATGAATGCAAAACGATTCAATTGATCTGCAATTCAATTATTGGAGTTTTATTCAAATTTGACACCCAAAGCCCCAAGCAAATTTCTTGAAACTTTTTACATAGCTTAAACTGACCAATATCTATCTACAAATATTCGCTTGTTGATGCCTTCGAACTCTAAAGTGGTTTAAGAAAGCAAATTATGAATGCAAAACGATTCAATTGATCTGCAATTCAATTTTTGGAGTTTTATTCAAATTTGACACCCAAAGCCCCAAGCAAATTTCTTGAAACTTTTTACATAGCTTAAACTGACCAATATCTATCTACAAATATTCGCTTGTTGATGCCTTCGAACTCTAAAGTGGTTTAGGAAAGCAAATTATGAATGCAAGATGATTCAATTGATCTGCAATTCAATTATTGGAGTTTTATTCAAATTTGACACCCAAAGCCCCAAGCAAATTTCTTGAAACTTTTTACATAGCTTAAACTGACCAATATCTATCTACAAATATTCGCTTGTTGATGCCTTCGAACTCTAAAGTGGTTTAGGAAAGCAAATTATGAATGCAAGATGATTCAATTGATCTGCAATTCAATTATTGGAGTTTTATTCAAATTTGACACCCAAAGCCCCAAGCAAATTTCTTGAAACTTTTTACATAGCTTAAACTGACCAATATCTATCTACAAATATTCGCTTGTTGATGCCTTCGAACTCTTAAGTGGTTTAGGAAAGCAAATTATGAATGCAAGATGATTCGATTGATCTGCAATTCAATTATTGGAGTTTTATTCAAATTTGACACCCAAAGCCCCAAGCAAATTTCTTGAAACTTTTTACATAGCTTAAACTGACCAATATCTATCTACAAATATTCGCTTGTTGATGCCTTCGAACTCTTAAGTGGTTTAGGAAAGCAAATTATGAATGCAAGATGATTCAATTGATCTGCAATTCAATTATTGGAGTTCTATTCAAATTTGACACCCAAAGCCCCAAGCAAATTTCTTGAAACTTTTTACATAGCTTAAACTGACCAATATCTATCTACAAATATTCGCTTGTTGATGCCTTCGAACTCTAAAGTGGTTTAAGAAAGCAAATTATGAATGCAAAACGATTCAATTGATCTGCAATTCAATTTTTGGAGTTTTATTCAAATTTGACACCCAAAGCCCCAAGCAAATTTCTTGAAACTTTTTACATAGCTTAAACTGACCAATATCTATCTACAAATATTCGCTTGTTGATGCCTTCGAACTCTAAAGTGGTTTAGGAAAGCAAATTATGAATGCAAGATGATTCAATTGATCTGCAATTCAATTATTGGAGTTTTATTCAAATTTGACACCCAAAGCCCCAAGCAAATTTCTTGAAACTTTTTACATAGCTTAAACTGACCAATATCTATCTACAAATATTCGCTTGTTGATGCCTTCGAACTCTAAAGTGGTTTAGGAAAGCAAATTATGAATGCAAGATGATTCAATTGATCTGCAATTCAATTATTGGAGTTTTATTCAAATTTGACACCCAAAGCCCCAAGCAAATTTCTTGAAACTTTTTACATAGCTTAAACTGACCAATATCTATCTACAAATATTCGCTTGTTGATGCCTTCGAACTCTTAAGTGGTTTAGGAAAGCAAATTATGAATGCAAGATGATTCGATTGATCTGCAATTCAATTATTGGAGTTTTATTCAAATTTGACACCCAAAGCCCCAAGCAAATTTCTTGAAACTTTTTACATAGCTTAAACTGACCAATATCTATCTACAAATATTCGCTTGTTGATGCCTTCGAACTCTTAAGTGGTTTAGGAAAGCAAATTATGAATGCAAGATGATTCAATTGATCTGCAATTCAATTATTGGAGTTCTATTCAAATTTGACACCCAAAGCCCCAAGCAAATTTCTTGAAACTTTTTACATAGCTTAAACTGACCAATATCTATCTACAAATAGTCGCTTGTTGATGCCTTCGAACTCTTAAGTGGTTTAGGAAAGCAAATTATGAATGCAAGATGATTCAATTGATCTGCAATTCAATTATTGGAGTTCTATTCAAATTTGACACCCAAAGCCCCAAGCAAATTTCTTGAAACTTTTTACATAGCTTAAACTGACCAATATCTATCTACAAATATTCGCTTGTTGATGCCTTCGAACTCTAAAGTGGTTTAGGAAAGCAAATTATGAATGCAAGATGATTCAATTGATCTGCAATTCAATTATTGGAGTTTTATTCAAATTTGACACCCAAAGCCCCAAGCAAATTTCTTGAAACTTTTTACATAGCTTAAACTGACCAATATCTATCTACAAATATTCGCTTGTTGATGCCTTCGAACTCTAAAGTGGTTTAGGAAAGCAAATTATGAATGCAAAATGATTCAATTGATCTGCAATTCAATTATTGGAGTTTTATTCAAATTTGACACCCAAAGCCCCAAGCAAATTTCTTGAAACTTTTTACATAGCTTAAACTGACCAATATCTATCTACAAATATTCGCTTGTTGATGCCTTCGAACTCTAAAGTGGTTTAGGAAAGCAAATTATGAATGCAAGATGATTCAATTGATCTGCAATTCAATTATTGGAGTTTTATTCAAATTTGACACCCAAAGCCCCAAGCAAATTTCTTGAAACTTTTTACATAGCTTAAACTGATCAATATCTATCTACAAATATTCGCTTGTTGATGCCTTCGAACTCTAAAGTGGTTTAGGAAAGCAAATTATGAATGCAAAACGATTCAATTGATCTGCAATTCAATTATTGGAGTTTTATTCAAATTTGACACCCAAAGCCCCAAGCAAATTTCTTGAAACTTTTTACATAGCTTAAACTGACCAATATCTATCTACAAATATTCGCTTGTTGATGCCTTCGAACTCTAAAGTGGTTTAGGAAAGCAAATTATGAATGCAAGATGATTCAATTGATCTGCAATTCAATTATTGGAGTTTTATTCAAATTTGACACCCAAAGCCCCAAGCAAATTTCTTGAAACTTTTTACATAGCTTAAACTGACCAATATCTATCTACAAATATTCGCTTGTTGATGCCTTCGAACTCTAAAGTGGTTTAGGAAAGCAAATTATGAATGCAAGATGATTCAATTGATCTGCAATTCAATTATTGGAGTTTTATTCAAATTTGACACCCAAAGCCCCAAGCAAATTTCTTGAAACTTTTTACATAGCTTAAACTGACCAATATCTATCTACAAATATTCGCTTGTTGATGCCTTCGAACTCTAAAGTGGTTTAGGAAAGCAAATTATGAATGCAAAACGATTCAATTGATCTGCAATTCAATTATTGGAGTTTTATTCAAATTTGACACCCAAAGCCCCAAGCAAATTTCTTGAAACTTTTTACATAGCTTAAACTGACCAATATCTATCTACAAATATTCGCTTGTTGATGCTTTCGAACTCTTAAGTGGTTTAGGAAAGCAAATTATGAATGCAAGATGATTCAATTGATCTGCAATTCAATTATTGGAGTTTTATTCAAATTTGACACCCAAAGCCCCAAGCAAATTTCTTGAAACTTTTTACATAGCTTAAACTGACCAATATCTATCTACAAATATTCGCTTGTTGATGCCTTCGAACTCTAAAGTGGTTTAGGAAAGCAAATTATGAATGCAAGATGATTCAATTGATCTGCAATTCAATTATTGGAGTTTTATTCAAATTTGACACCCAAAGCCCCAAGCAAATTTCTTGAAACTTTTTACATAGCTTAAACTGACCAATATCTATCTACAAATATTCGCTTGTTGATGTCTTCGAACTCTAAAGTGGTTTAGGAAAGCAAATTATGAATGCAAGATGATTCAATTGATCTGCAATTCAATTATTGGAGTTTTATTCAAATTTGACACCCAAAGCCCCAAGCAAATTTCTTGAAACTTTTTACATAGCTTAAACTGACCAATATCTATCTACAAATATTCGCTTGTTGATGCCTTCGAACTCTAAAGTGGTTAAGGAAAGCAAATTATGAATGCAAGATGATTCAATTGATCTGCAATTCAATTATTGGAGTTTTATTCAAATTTGACACCCAAAGCCCCAAGCAAATTTCTTGAAACTTTTTACATAGCTTAAACTGACCAATATCTATCTACAAATATTCGCTTGTTGATGCCTTCGAACTCTAAAGTGGTTTAGGAAAGCAAATTATGAATACAAAACGATTCAATTGATCTGCAATTCAATTATTGGAGTTTTATTCAAATTTGACACCCAAAGCCCCAAGCAAATTTCTTGAAACTTTTTACATAGCTTAAACTGACCAATATCTATCTACAAATATTCGCTTGTTGATGCCTTCGAACTCTAAAGTGGTTTAGGAAAGCAAATTATGAATGCAAGATGATTCAATTGATCTGCAATTCAATTATTGGAGTTTTATTCAAATTTGACACCCAAAGCCCCAAGCAAATTTCTTGAAACTTTTTACATAGCTTAAACTGACCAATATCTATCTACAAATATTCGCTTGTTGATGCCTTCGAACTCTAAAGTGGTTTAGGAAAGCAAATTATGAATGCAAGATGATTCAATTGATCTGCAATTCAATTATTGGAGTTTTATTCAAATTTGACACCCAAAGCCCCAAGCAAATTTCTTGAAACTTTTTACATAGCTTAAACTGACCAATATCTATCTACAAATATTCGCTTGTTGATGCCTTCGAACTCTAAAGTGGTTTAGGAAAGCAAATTATGAATGCAAGATGATTCAATTGATCTGCAATTCAATTATTGGAGTTTTATTCAAATTTGACACCCAAAGCCCCAAGCAAATTTCTTGAAACTTTTTACATAGCTTAAACTGACCAATATCTATCTACAAATATTCGCTTGTTGATGCCTTCGAACTCTAAAGTGGTTAAGGAAAGCAAATTATGAATGCAAGATGATTCAATTGTACTATGTATGTATATCAGTTCTTCGGTACTGTTTTAGTTTGAATAGTAATTTTAGAATAAAAATGATATAGTTCATTTTTATTATTATTGTTTAATTGGTTATTTATGATTTTTTAACAATATTTTTTCTTTACTAAAGCTCTCACTTGTTAATTATAAATTGTATTAGTTTTATAATTGTTATATTCAATTATTTTGTTGAATGCTTTATTATACGCTAAAATTGAAAGTTTCACTAATACTATCAAACGATTTTTGATTTAGGAAGGTTTTGGGAAATTCTTCACTACCGTAAAATAAAATGAGATGGTATCAAAAACTGCGGCCAAAAGCAGTATCTGCTAAGGCTTCGTAACGTGTCTGAAACCATTTCAAAAACATTTTGGTTTTAAAACCAAAGTTTCGTACTGGTTATTAAACCTATACTTGAAACCAAAAATGGCTACTTGCAAAACCGAACACAATTATATTCTATAAGCCGTACAATAATCGACTATACACGCGGTTAATGTCATTTTTTAACTCCTATTTGATAGTATTTGTATACGGCCAATAGAAATCAAATATGATCAATGTGTCATGATTGCTAGAAGGATGCCGAACAGCTCGAACGGATTGATTTCGTTTCCTCAGAACTTTTGCATTATTGTCTCAACGAAGGACGAGCTCATCAACAAAGTGTTCCCGAACATCATTACTAACCACAAAAATCACAATTGGGTGAGTGAACGAGTAATTCTTGCGGCAAAGAACAAAGAAGTGGATCACTTAAATTTTACAATTCAAAATCTAATCGTCGGTCCACTTCATTCCTTCAAATCTATCGACTGTGTGACAAACAAAGACGAAGCAACCAACTATCCAACTGAATTTTTAAACTCATTGGATCTACCTGGCTTGCCACCGCACAATCTACAACTAAAAGTTGGCTCGGTAATCATCATGCTACGAAACCTGAATCAACCAAAACTATGTAACGGAACGCGTTTGGTGGTAAGAAAACTCATAAGCAATGTGATTCACGCGACGATACTCCAAGAGAACTTCAAAGGTGAAGAAGTTATTATTCCGAGCATTCCGATGATGTCAACCGATATGCCATTCGAGTTTAAACGAATTCAATTTCCGATTCGTCTTGCATTCGCCATGACGATCAACAAATCACATGGCCCGCCCTTGAGTGTTTGTGGCCTGAATCTAGAAAATGAATGTTTCTCTCATGGATAATTGTACGTAGAATGTTCACGTGTCGGTAAACCATCCGCTTTATTCGTTCTCGCACCTAACAATAAAACAAAAAATGTCGTATATCACAAGGTGCTACAATGAAGGGAGTCGACCCTATTGCAACCCACCCAGCAAATAGTCTAAAAGAAAGTAGTGCAACAATGCTACGCGAACCATTTCGATTCAATGCAATAAAACGAAAGCCTTGCTGCCACGTGAATTACATTCATTTCAATGTAATTAAAATATATTTCATTTTGATTTTTGTAATTTCATTGAATTTAATTAATTTGGAGTATTCATTTAATCTTAATAAAAAACTCAATCTAATTAAGCTAATAACTTTAAAAAACATTTATTGATTTTGAGGCGGTACGAAGTTCGCCGAGTCAGCTAGTACTTCATAATTTGGTGTTACGATTTAAAATTTACTAAAGTATATACAGTGACTCACAGCTTATTTGATCCAGTCGCATTTAATGAACAAAATTGTAAATATCTCGCGATGTCGATGTCTTATTTTTTTGAAAAAAACTAAATGTAATATGAAAGCTATATTTATTTTTATTATAAAACACAAAAAATAAAATAAAAATTCTAATGCATATCAAAATTACATTAAAAAGTTCATTATTTCAACTCAAAACCAACTCACAGCTTAAATGATCCACTGCCACAAACATACTAATACCATCAAATTTCGTCAAGTTACTTTTGTTAGTATTGCGTTTTTATGGCATTTGGTATTATTGTTGTTGGTATCGATATAATGCATAGGAAACAAAACGTAGTAAAACAAAACAAAAATAAAAACCAAGAAAAATATTTCCATTTGATGCTACATCTTCAATTCGTGTAGTGGCTATAGTAGTGGCTATTTTGCGGCAACGTTAACATTAACTATTAATTTTGATGTGCAAGTAATATTTTTGTAAACATTTAGAATTTTGACAGGGGAGCCTTACCTTTTATATACATGCGAGCAAGATTAATTTGAGTAGGCTAAGGGTCTACTATTTGATGATACAGTTTTTGCGATATTGCGAATACTCTAGAATAGATTGTTCATTGGGTAAGAGCAGTTTCTTTTAAAAATTTTGTTAACATTTCGAATTTTGTCAGGAAGGTGAAACTATTTTTTATTTCAGGCCAAACCATTTTTTAAATTTTAATTTTTAATTAATAGTATTAATGGCTATATTGCGGAGACTCTAAGATGGACTGTTAATGGATGTGTATGATCAGTCCCTGTTTTGAGTGGGACGAGCAGCAGGCAAGGGTTCAAAAAATAAACTCCAATTATCACTTAATCTACACACAAAATATTTTTATTTGGGGTTTTTAGCCAAAAACGATGTTGTTCCAAAATTTTCTTGTCATCGAATGGAAGATTTTTTCTAATTAATTTTTTATGACAGTATTTTAAATCGCGACATCTCGATTTGAACATTATTACCTTTACAATTTTTAGTACAATTTGATTTCTTACTTTTAGTTCTAATCTATTACTTATTGATTTTAAATTTATAAGCAGTTGTCAAAAAACATAAACAATACAAATCGGATTCAATTTTTGATCGTAAGTAAAATTATACATAATTATGCATGCAAAATAAACAAATAAACAAATTTTATTCTACAATTTCTTTTCAGATGTATTTTCAGCAGCTGTTCGCTTTCATCCGATCTGCACTCTCAATTTGATTGGGATGACGACGCTTGACGTTCAACAGTCCCCTTGTAAGATTTTTATCAATATTTTGAATTTTGTTAGGGCAGCCCAACATTTTTTATATGTAAGGGCTATAGTAATTTAAATAGGTTCGAGTGTCTTCTCGGTTATAGTAGTGGATATGTTGCTGAAACTCTATAGAATAGACTGTTAATTGGACGAGTTTGATCAGCTCCATTGTTATATTTTTACCATCATTTCAAATTTTGTTAGAGGAGTTCAACCATTTTTTATATGTGAACGCTATACTAATTTGAATAGGCTCGAGTGTCTGCTTTTTGATGATAGTAGTGGCTATAATGTGGAAACTTTAGGTTGGCCAGTATTTTATGTACGCGAAAGCATTTTTATATGTGCGGAAGTTCAAGGATGGACTTTTAATTGGGTTTATTCTTGAAGTACAGCATCTTTTACGAAATTCATACTGTGTATCTAAAATTATTTGATGATGGCTAATGTAATTTAAAAAATTTTAGCGACGGTTGACACAATTGATATTAGCCGGTAGTTTCTTTTGTTTTTTTCTTTTTTATATTTTTTTTTTTAATAAAAAAGAAGGTATTAACTATCCAATGGATTAAATATCCTTTTTAAGTCAATTTATTTCCCGTTTTCATTCTCACACATACCCACCCATTCACCTACTCACACAACTACAATATAACAGATGGTCTTAAAATTCGCTTTGCATTCTGCCTCTGCTGGGATTCGAACCCAGTACCCCCCGGTCCAAGTGTCGAACCTTTAGCTACCGCACCACTTTTCCGTTTGAGGGATAATTTTGGATATCTGGCTATTTTCACTCCAAATATCCAGATTTTCTGAAACTGTTTAATATTGACGATTGTAAAAGTAAGAAAACCGCCGATCTAGCGGAAAAAACTGTAACTAAATACAACATATTCAAACTTTTTGGAATGGATACACTTTTCGAAAATAGTGTAACAATTAAAAGAATTGTAAGTAATAAGTGCCTTTTCCATTTTCAATTTGTACAAAATGTCAAATGATCAATGCCAAAAAAAGCAATTCCGATGATGCCAGAAAGAAGGTCACAATTTAAATTCTGAATATCACCACATATTTTGGAGGATCCAGTTAAAGATCTATTCGGGCTGGAGAGGAGATTGTCAATGATGGATGGGTGCATGCAATTGGGGAATTCCTTTGCCTCCATCATGCCATTATATGATTGGTTCCGTTGTGCGTGCTTCGTCGATGTTGCTACTTTCTCAGGAGGTAACATTAAATAACATTACTGCGGCTTCCTCTTCTTGGGTATGCATATGTTCATGCACAGCAGGTGAATGGCAAAAATGCAAAGATATTGCAGCATGCCTCATTTATAAACGTAGATGCGCTTAGTCGAATACAAATTTCTGACGATCTAAAATAGACAAAAATATCGCAGCCATTACTAGAGCTCTTCCATTAATTCTAGCTAGAATAGTTTGATAGCTGAATCATTAAAAACACCGCTTAATGTGTCAAATGTAAAGGTTTAAAACAGTGATTCTTAACAGGGGGGCCATGGCCCCCTGGGGTCCGTAAGAAGTTTGCCGGGGGCCGCCAAAGTTTGCAAAATTTCAGAATATAATAAAAAGGAAATTGATGTACAGCCGAATATTGTTTTGAAAAATGAAATAAGAAAGAAAACATTTTCTTATTTAGTTTTTTGTTTTATTTCTTATTTATTCCTACATACAACTTTGTTAGCACAGAAGAATTAAATGCAAATATGTGACTTACACGAGCGACTAAGAAACTATTAACCACTTAAGTGATTTGCCCGAGCATGACTCGGGGGCGTAGTTTGATTGTTTTTTTGATTTGCCCGAGTCTTGCTCGCGCAAAGCTTGTTTTGAGATTTGAAAAAAAAAATATTGTATTCAGATTACTTGGTAATTATTTTCTAAAGAAGTATACAAAAATCTGACAATTTATGGATACACTTTCTCGAAAAAAAAACCGTCACTTAAGTGGTTAATGCTTGTAATTTAAAAAATAATTAGATTTTTTTTTAACAAAATACGAAGTTCAGTTGATTATAATGTTGTTAACCAAATTTGGTTTACCAGGTGTGTAAATATGTAACCGAATTTTTTAGTAAAAAGTACACGTTCATCGTATCATAATGATTAAGAGTAATTTATTCAAGTATTGGCCATTATTTGTTTCTGGCAATGCGTGGATGCCACGCCAAAAAAACTGTTCTTCTTTTGAGCAAACCAGTTATCGGGCCATTTTTGTAGGAAGTAGAGTGCTCCTCAGCAAGCCCGTGCCCCATCGATGCAAATAAGTGATAATCGGACGGAGCCAAGTCTGACGAGTAAATCGCATGTGAATGTATTTTCCAATTAAGTGCGTTTCCGACGTTTCCATGATCGGTTTTGCTTTTGTTATGGTACATTTCATGAAACAAAATCATTTTGTGTTGTCATATTCTGGTCGTTTTTCAAGCAAAGCTCGATTTAAATTGATCATTCGTTGTATGTAGCGTTCAGTGTTTATGTTTTGCTGCTAAAAGCTTGTGAAACCTCACAAGATTTTAGCAGCTCAAAATATGTCACACTCTTCTGATCCCACCAAATACAGAGCATTGTCTTCCGTACGATGCGATTTGGCCTTACAGTCGATCTCGATGGTTGTCCTGAACCAACCCTAAACATTTTGCGCTTTTGATTCTCAAAATAGATCCATTTTTCATCGCCAATCACAATTCGATGAAGAAATAATTTTTTTTTGTCTCTGGCGAGCAGTGTTTCGCAGTTGTTTTTCTATTTTCAAGTTGCATTTCATTCAGTTTATGCGGAACCTATTTTCCCAGCTTTTGAATTTTTCGTTCAATTGATCTGCGAGTTGTTTTTGCGTTTCAGCATCATCATCATCCAGCAAAGCTTGCAATTCATTGTCTTCAACTTTTTTGGTAGTCTTCCACGTCCTTCGTTTCTCACGTTAAAATCACCACTTTTGAATTTATTAAAGCACTCATAGCATTGTGGTTTACCAAATGCATGCTTACCGTAAGCTTTGATTAGCTTTCGATGTGATTCTGCAGTAGTTTTCTTCAAATGATAACAAAAAATCAATGATCGTAAATCGTAATATATATGCACAAAATTCGACTTTTTTAAGACGTGAAAAACGATGACGTGGTTTGTCGAAAGGTACATTGACAGGTGGCGTCATTTATAGGAGGTATTCCGGTTTCATATTTACACACCTCTGGCCCTATAATAGAATAATTCCCCTCCCCGAGAACAGGGAATAATTTCACCAAACATTTTCCCCAATTCCCCGTTTTCCAAAAGTTAATTCTGGCGATTGGGAGAATAAATTTACGGGAAAAATTTATTAAAGCAAAAAATTGTATATTTCCAATTGATATTATCAGTTTTCAGTATAAATTTACAGCCATAATATTTCTATAAGTAAATATGAATAATAAGTTTCCGTTATTCCTAGTTAATTCTTTCCTAAAATAATTTCCTAATGGGGAATAATTTTTTCGCATAAAATGTGTTTCCCAAAAGCCAGAATACACTTTGGGGGAAAAGTGAATAAAACTGTTAGAAAATTTAAAATTTCCATTTCCCGGGAATTACCAGAATAGGGCAACTGATACATACAGTGACTCACAGCTTATTTGATTCAGTCGCATTTTATGAACACAATTGTAAATATTTCGCGATATCTTATTTTGATGGTTTTTCTTTTTTTCTTGTTTTTTGTTACACGGAACTAATCAACAAATACAAATTTAGAAAATATAGGAACTTCGATTGCAGGGTGTAACCGCATTAGAGTGTAATCGCATTATTGTGTTACCTCGCAAGATCTTTGTAGCATCAAAGTCGTTTGTGTATGACTAGGAATATGATGGAGGTTCGCACAACAATTTCGATAAATTGGAAGCATCGACTACCTATATCACCATTAGTACATTTAGCGACGGATGCTCAGAAACTTTCCTTGCACACTGTATGAAATTTGTTTAACTGTATCGTGAAACCAAAATTTGTTATTTTTGTTGTACTCGTAGTGGAAATATTTTTCTTGGTTTTTATTTTTGTTTTGTTTTACTACGTTTTGTTTCCTATGCATTATATCGATACCAACAACAATAATACCAAATGCCATAAAAACGCAATACTAACAAAAGTAACTTGACGAAATTTGATGGTATTAGTATGTTTGTGGCAGTGGATCATTTAAGCTGTGAGTTGGTTTTGAGTTGAAATAATGAACTTTTTAATGTAATTTTGATATGCATTAGAATTTTTATTTTATTTTTTGTGTTTTATAATAAAAATAAATATAGCTTTCATATTACATTTAGTTTTTTTCAAAAAAATAAGACATCGACATCGCGAGATATTTACAATTTTGTTCATTATTCGAGTCCTATTCAAATTAGTGTTACCCACACAAATAGAAATGGTGGTGGCCTTCTGACTGTATTCGAAATTCTGAGTGAAACATTTTAAAGAATAAAATTGTATAGACGTTTAAATTGCGTTATGCGAGGCACTCCTGTGATCTGAATTTCACACATTCATTGTAACCTGTATTTATCTACATAGATCAATAAATTTGCGTGTGCTAATTGTAATTTTAAAAAATATTAAATCATGTCATTGCCGTATCTGAAAAAAATCTTATTATACTCAATCGATGGTCTTATATGTATATGCATAACCAAATTGACATATTACATCAGACAGCCGAACTAATATTAAGTCCCAAACAATTTGTTTAGCACCCTCGTTATAAACGAAATCATAAGCGCCCGTGTACTGTAAATGTGTTTATATTGTTAATGAAATACTTATTGTCGTACAATTATTTTATTGAATTAAAAATAAAAATTTGGTGGTGCGTTCCGAAATCAACAACAATAACCGTATCGTACGCACCGATACAAAATAAGGAGGGTGGTTTGTTTATAAATTGCAGCAATATTGTAACAATTGTAATATACACAAAGGGGTTTTCATTGTAAATTATGATTAATTTGTGAGGGATTTTCTCAGCTTTGAACAGTTTATTATTATCTCATTGCAATAATATTGACAATTATATTAATTATTGTGATTAGCATAGGCCTTACCCGTGAATAGTTGTTCGATGAATTCCAATAAAAACACTGCACCACATGAAATCATAGAACAAATGCCATTTCAATGAAATCTTAAATCATAAGAAATGGTTAAATAAACCCTACCGTTATCTCCGTTGTTATCTTCACCACGAGTCGTTATCTCCGTTTAGCATTATGGATACAAATTCGGGACAGTCATAATTCCATATCCAATATAATTTCGGGAAATAAATGAAACATTTAAAGATTTGTATTAAGACGAAAAATTGGGATCGCTTCGAAATCCATGCTGACAAATTCTTGGTGTTTAGGAATCCAATCTGAATCTACTTCAATACTTACAAAAACGTCAATCGGCAAGTGCAAGAAGGGAAAAACCATATAAAGGAATGTGCAGATCCCGCTTCAAATGCACAAAAGGTAGACTAAAACATCACAGCGCATTACTTAAAGATGCTTCACCCAGTAAAAATGCTGGAACTGAGGAAGGTTTGATGTACCAAACGAGTTTAATAAGTGGAAACACTCGCTCTCTCTCTCTCTCTCTGGTCTCCACATCCCATGAAGGGATCTTGCCGGCCGCTTTATGGTCCTCCATCCGTCTCGGTCCATCGTCCCCGTCCTCCAGTTTCGACATCCTAATACGAGTAGGTCTTGTTCAACGTCGTCACGCCAGCGCTTACGGGGTCTTCCTCTTCGACACATTCGGGCTGGTTGTTGATGGAATTCATTGTTAATCATACGTTGTTGTGGAGATTTTGCAACGTGGCCGAGCCATCTTAATCTCGTGATTCCTATACGAATCCGATATTCGTTGTTCGCGACTTTAATTGGACCAAAAATTGAACGGATGACCTTTCTTTCGAAGGTAGATACCAATCTACAATTGGTAGAGGCCATGGTTCGGCTCTCGCTTCCAAAAGCAGCACAGGTCTTATGAGTGTTTTATAAAGTGCGAGTTTGCACGACTGCGATAAGAGTTTAGATCGCAACTGCATAGACAACTCGTTGTCCGGCCGCGATCCCGGCATTTATGGGCTGCCTGCATGGTGTGGAGTGGAAACACATCTACCACAAATAAGTTCCGGGCTCATTCAAAGAATTGCAACAGTTAGAATCAAAGCCGAACGTTGTGTTTATACTATCAAAATTACTATTAATTGACATCGGTCCTAAATCATTTGTGCTTAGCAGGAGATTTTAAATTGTTTGCTAGGAGTCACTTTGGTAATACTAAGACTTTAAGTTATAATGACTTTTCCGTTCAAGATTACTTCTTCAAATTTGGGAAATTCACATGCAATAACGTGGACTGCCTATCCAGACTGCCTATACAAGATCCTCTTTTCATATTTATGTCCCACATCACTGGATCTATTTTTTAATTCAACCGGAGCAGGCAGTGCGATGTCAAAAATACCTTGAGCTCTTTTAAACAACCTGAGTAAGTTTACTCTGTATACTGAGTTTTATTTGTGAACTGTGCGATTGCTTACACCGTGCATACTCGGTTCTTCACACTTAACTCTGAAATGAATGTCAGTATACGAAGAGTTTACAAAGTAATATGAACAATTTTCTACTCTTAGCACACCAGATCATTTGACCATCGCCTTCTCGGTGTACAATACCAGGAGCAATCCGTTCTTGTTCGGGTTGAATTAAAAAATAGACCCACTCTGTGATCAAGGAATTCAGCAAAACCACAAAAAGTCGTGTGGTATTCGATGGGTTGTGCTACCCAAGTTTTGGATTATCGTTCATCTAAACAAACTGAAAAAGAAAGAATTGTTACGTTAATGGCCTAATAAAGCGCAATTGTTTTAACGCGCCATATTTATAATGTCCTTGGAAAATCGAAGTTCAAGAAAGTAGATGTCGAATGCAAGAAAATCTTAAAATAAATCGAGTGATATTTTTAGAGTTCTGAGCATATAATTAAATAAGTCAACGATTTTATTAGTACACTACATCGTGACTACAGGCAATTTACCATTTTCGATACCTCGTAGATTTGATTCAATTTGTCAAACAGCAGCTTTGCTTGAATTTCAACACATGGTAGAACTAGGAATCCATCGATTTTCTTCATCATAAAAATGTTGTCCATTACACACATGCGGAGACTACAGAAGATAAAACGCAGTCACCAAACCTGACTGTTATGTGGACAAGCGCTTTCCTCAAAAAATGACGCTTGTGAGAGCATACAAACCCCTCTCAGTTGCATCCGACGATATTCACATGAGTGTAATGACGAAATCGAATCTCTATCGTAAGAGATTTCGATTTGGTTTTTTTTTTATATACAAAGCAACATCTACTCCATTTGTAACAATCCTTCCAAAAATTATCAATTTATAATGTCAATCTTAACTTTCTCAATCACAAAATTCCACCTAATGGTATTCTGTGGTCCGAAAGATGAATTAATGCGACTAGATAATTTCCAGGACAGCAAAACATCAAACAAATTAAAGAATTTATCGTTAAGGTAAACTTCTACCACCGATACTTGCACCAATTCACTCTTTCAAAAAACCGAAAACGCATTAAAAATTTTCTTGGCCGAAAAATGCCAAAATCCATTTATTCAGTTCTACAAAGGCTTATAAGACATTATACTTTTAGCGCATCCGTTAAATAACACGAAATTCAGCATCGCCACTGATGCATCAAACGCAGCTGTAGGCGCTGTCTCACAACAATTAAACAAAGAGATTTCCATAAGAAATATTCCGCATTTAATAGAGAAACTGCTAAGCAATTTTACAAACAGATAAGCAATGACCGCGAACCGCTCACTAGTGCAATTTCATCTAAAGGGGTACGTAATCCAAGGCAATCACGCCACTTAGATTTTGTGTCTCAATTTACCACAAAAATACAACATATAAACGGCGATATAGTTGTTGACCTATACGCTCTCTCATTCGATTCGACATCACCACAACAATCGCAAAAGCTGAAGAATGCGATCCCAAAATAAAATATGTAATTTGTAGTGAGTAACATCTCGTTTGTTCTTTAAAAGCTGATGAATATTGTATGACGGGTGGCACATTTTGATCTTAGTAAATTCTCTGCTGTGTGCTGTAATGAATTCTTTAGGTAATGGCATTCTTCATCAATGTCAGAGTTGGTCTTAAGAGAGATTCTCAATAAATACTTCCTAGTTACTGCAGATTTGAATTGAATGATTGGGTTCAATCTTGAAGAATATGTTCGATTCTGAATTTAAAGACTAGTATGATTGTTGTTATTTTAACCACATCTAGGGGATGAATCTTTATGATGCAGAAGTCAATTAAATCGAATGCTTTTCGACTGTAGATTGGCCAATATGCTTCGGTGCGAGATACGTGATCTAATTTTCCTCCCAAAGCGTGCTTGCATTTTTATCGATTTATGAACCTCCACTGGATGTGATACAAGTTAAGGTCGCCTAATGCTATAGTTGCCTGGAAATGCTCCTTTCGATTTTTTCAAGTTCATGGTGTACTATTATATCTCACTCTCTATCTATCTATCCATCTATCTCATTCCTTTAGGATGTTTGCGACGTAAGTTTTGTAATCGTTAAATTTTACAGAGTAAGCAAACAAATCTTAAACTTTTTCAAAAATTGAAAGATCCGGAATTTGCAGCCTACATAAGAGCTTTTCCATTTTTCCAAATATTTTGAAAATTATATCACTTACAAGAAAAACGATTACACACTAACAGACTCTGAATTAATTTTCCCATTATATCTGCCCACACCAGTTATTGAAAAATTTAAGCAGACACGACGATTTTTGACAAAATCTGTTTTTCAGTTAATTCCGTCCCATTGTAAAAGATACCATTTCGTGACAATTGCCTCCTTCCTGGCAAATTCATAAAGTCAGAAGAACTACCTTTATATTTGGGTATAGATTTTTGAAATCGTTTCGGAATTACTCCAACTATCTCATCGCTCAGCGTTAGTCCCGATTTAACCGCTTCGGTCGATTCTTCGAAGTTCCATGTTCTCACCCCTACAGAGCGAGATAAATTGAATCAAATAATTGAAACCTTTCCCTCAAGTTCTAAATTGGGTCTCGGTAGAACCACTCTTCTGACCCACGTTATCGACGTTGGGAATGCGAAACCAAAAAAACAACGATTCTACGCGGTGTCTCCGGTCAAACAGAAATTAATGTATGCAGAGCTCGACCGAATGTTATCATTAGATGTGATTGAAGAAAGTCAAAGTTCCTGGTGTTCACTGGTCACGTTGGTGCAGAAGGCGAACGGGAAAGTACGACTTTGTTTGGACGGTAGGGAAGTAAACGTCGTGACCGTTAAAGACGCCTATCCACTTCCCCTTATAAATGGATTGTTAGGTAGACTGGACCAAACCCGGTTTATCTCTACGATATACTTGAAGGACGCTTTCTGGCAAATTCCGCTCGATCCGCAATCACGAGATAAAACTGCTTTTACCGTGCCTGGACGGCCCTTGTATCACTTCAAGGTTATGCCTTTCGGTCTTTGTAACGCCCCTCAAACACTTTGTCGCCTTATGCATCGGGTCATCCCTTACCAGTTGCACGATAGGGTCATCGTATATCTGGATGACTTATTAGTCACGTCCGCCACGCTCGAAGAACATTTCATTTTGCTAGAAGAAGTCGCCCGATTGTTGACCAATGCCGGACTTACTATAAACGTAACCAAAAGTCAATTCGCCTTGAGGGAGGTCAATTACCTTCGGTATATTGTGGATGACGGTTGCCTCCGCACAAACCCGAAGAAATGTCCAGCCATTCTGGAGTTTCCAATTCCAAAGTCTACCAAACAGATTAGAAGGTTTCTCGGTATATGCGGTTGGTACCGCCGATTCATTAAGAACTTCGCCTCGTTGGCTGCCCCGCTAACAGACCTCACTGGTAAGTCCAGCGCCAAGTGGTCGATTGCTGCTGAACAATCGGTTAGCGCTTTAAAATTAGCTCTCTCCTCCGCCCCCATGCTAGCGAACCCCGACTACAGTAAGCTCTTCTATATACAGTGCGATGCCAGTACCGTTGGCGTAGGTAGCGTTCTTTTCCAGACGGACAACGAGGGTGGTGAACATCCCATTGAATTTATCTCACATAAACTCAATGCGGCACAAAAAAACTATTCGGTGACTGAACTGGAATGCTACGCCGCGGTACTCAGTGTGCAAAAGTTCCGGCCATATATAGAGGGGTATCCTTTCGTGATATACACGGATCATGCCAGTCTCAAATGGCTAATATCACAAAAGGATCTGTTAGGACGATTAGCACGGTGGAGTCTTAAACTCCAATCATACGATTTTGAGGTCGGTTACAGGAAGGGCACTGTTAATATTGTACCTGACGCCTTGTCTCGGGCCTTCTGCGATGAGCTTACGACAGCGGTTCCAAATTCTAACAATTCAAACGACCACTCCTCTCAAGGTACCTCTGACCACGCTGTCAGGCCTAAGCCCACCAATAATGCAAATCCCATCGATCTTTCAATATCGAGTTCATGTAAGTCAACTCAGATCCCCGTGTTACAGATTGACTTGGACTCACCTTCGTTTTTAGACGAAGAGTATGTCAAGCAAATTGATCTCGTATGACAAATGACCGCCTGTGAACACAACTTCCGAATCGAGGGTGACAAGCTGTTAATCTCACCAGCCTACGGATCCCGTTATATAGATACCGACCTGCCTCGCTGGAAACTGATGGTTCCGATCTCAATGATAATGGTAAACAGTTTACCTCCAAGCTTTTTAAAGAATTACTTGCAAAATAAAAAATCTCCCATTTACGAACCCCAATTTATTCCCCACAAAGTAACTCGTCGGAGAGAGTTAATAGAACGTTGCTTGCCGCAGTTCGGTCGTATTTTAATGATCGTGGACACAAGGAATGGGACCTTCATCTTCAAGAAGTGGCCGCAGCCTTATGCAACGTTCGACATGAGACAACGCGTTAGTCCCCACATTACCTTGTCTTTGGCCAACACATGACCCTACACGGATCCGATTACGCCTTGCGTCGACTGTTATCCCATAACGATGAAAACGAAATTCAGGTGTTGTCTAAACCTGACCGATTGAATCTGGTCCGTGACAAAATTATCCACTACTTGAAAGTTGCTCATGAAAGAACAGCTCGACATTATAATCTTCGCAGTCGAAATCGCACCTTCAATCCTGGACAACGCGTCTTTGTCCGCTCGTTCGCACAGAGTGACGCCAGTCACCAATTTTCAGCCAAATTGTCCGCCAAATTTATACCCGCCATTATTGACGGTAAGGTGGGTAATGTCGCGTTCTCTATTAGAGACTTGAAAGGGAAATCGCTTGGAATGTACCATACTAAAGATATTCGAGTCTAACACGATAAATTCATATTGGGTTGTTAGATTAACAGTATGAACGCTAAACCCGGCTTATGAGACTTGCTCTCGGGTGTGAGTCGTCCCCACGTTTGTTACGACGTATATGCGCGTCGTTCCCGGACGTAATGTATCGGCTATCACCTTGAATACCAACATGATGCACGTGCATCCGGCATCATGTTTGCCCCTCCATATTAGCGTAATACAATTCTATTATATTGCGTTAATGTCGCTTACTGTCTAGACATGCATCCGGTATTGAAACCAACCCCGGTAGGTTGGATCATAGAACAAGGTGATGGGCATTTTTCTGTTTTGCGGACGAGGCAAAAAGAATAATAATTTTTTTTTTTGATGTGACGGTTTCTCTTTCGGAGTTTTCGAGTTAGTCAGTCGGTGTTCGAATTTTAAGTAGTGCGATGGGATCAAAGGAAAAGTAGAATTTTTGTGCGAGACCTAAGTAAATTTAAGTGATCGAGTTTTTTGTTAAAAAAAAAAAAAGAAGAAAGAAATTTAATGAAAAAATGTTATATGGATTGAAGTGTCAGCTAAATTATGTTTAAATAAAAAAAAAAATAGAAAAAAAGATTTTTTGAGATGTAAAATATAGTTAAATAATGCTTGGCAAACAAAAAAAAAATTAATTTTCTTATACCTTGTGAATTTCGAGAAAAAAATTAACTAAAATTTGTAGTTAAACGATAATGGACACAACAGTGAAAATTGTTGTTTGGTGAAAAAGTTACTTTTGTGCAGAAGTTAAAGGTCGTACTTATAAAAAAAAAACAGTTTAATAAACAAAACTTATATAAGTACCGATCATTGTGATTAAAATTATGTAATAAAAAAAAAAAAAATATCTTTTGCATGTTCATTTTTTTGTTGTTGGGCGAAGCTATCACACAACAACAAAAGAAACGCACAAAAAAAAACAAAAAAAAAATTTTGAATAGTGAGAATTGTGTAAAAAGGACATAATAAAATATATACAAAAAAAAAAGACAAAAAAAACCGTATTAATAAATTGTTTGGGGCATCATATGTTCAACAATCGACCATCAACATCTCCATCAATCGAATAAGGTACCCAACGATAATTTTCTTCTAATTTTTGTTATCATTCATAAATTGATCGATCATAATTTTTTTTTTCAGGGACGTTGTCTTTTTGATCATTGGTAGATCGGAGTAAAATTTCATACTTAAGCTTTATTTGATAAATTGGGAGATCTCATATCAACTTATTAATTCTAAGAAAATTTGTTGTCGCCTCAACATGCAGGCTAATTGTTTTTGAGTTGATGAATCGCTGCACGATGTAAATGATTAGGTCGTTGTCGTTCAACATTAAAGCGAAGCGCATGGCTTAGTTTTGGTGATTCAATTTCCGTTACATTTTGGTGAGTCGCCACTATAAGGGACATAACTTATTGGATATATATAAACAGACCCCTGGCTATGAATTTTCTTCGACATACTTTTCCAGTTGATTGAGCTTTTCGATTTCCATCAATAGTTCCAATCATCGGATTCCGAATTATGTGCCATATTGTAAGAAGTAATCTGCTTCACGATATAAGTTTCAAATGTACAATTGATTGTGACTCTACCAGCTTCAACGTGGCTTGCACGAAATTTTGTTAAACATTTTTTGCAAAATATTCTCATTTCCGCGTAAATTTTGGATAACTGATCAAACGACATTGCTACAAAAATTATTTACAATCTTTTACGTCTAAACGAAAAATCGAAAAATGAAAAGCTTCTATGGCGGTTGCGACTTCCGGTGGACCAATTTCTACCGAACATCAGTTGAACATGTCAATTTATGGTAAAAGCTTAAGTATAAAGTTCTATCCCATTCAATCAATCCGTCTAGGCTTTACAGGAGATGATCTTTTTTTTAAAACCGTCATTTACGCTTCGTTCAAAGTTTTGACTTACTTTTCAAAATATTTTCAAAAAAAAGTTTTATGGAATCTGCCACACCCGGTGGATCGGTATAAGCAAAGAATCATTAGGAAATGGGCATCATTAGGTAAATTAGAAAAAGCTCCTATGGACGCTGTCAATTCCAGTGAACTGATTTCGGCCACACATTACTTGGACATTCCAATTTATAATATCACCTTGTCCTAATGGTTCTGGAGCTATATGTTGGTTCGAAACGGTGGTGCGGCAATTTGCATCTCAAATGTCTCTCAATTTTTTATCTGTTAGTGATCTGCAAAGAACCATATACATGTTAGCAACATTGTTTGATAATGTGTATGTCCCTTGGAGATGGAGTATGATGATTTTGATTTTATTTCAGTTTTCTACTGATGCCGATCCACATGCTCTGTTGAATGTAAATGTGAATATGAGTTATGGTTCCTCTTTTGTTAAAAGAGTGTGCCTCTGTCTTGATTCAGCCGCAGACGTACCCTTCCAATTTGAGTTTTTGCGGGTGGAGTATTTGTTTCAATTAGGAAATCCAGTTTCATTATAAAAGGTTGCAAGAGCGGGCGGAGGAGAAAGGTTCTATTAAATTCCCGTTTTATTTCTATCTTACATTTTTTATAATTAAAAATTCCATCTCTGTAGACTAGCATTTACCTCGGTTTTACCTCGGTCGGTAAACTGTCACAAATCATGTTTTTGTTTTCAAATTTAGCATTAGAAGGTGATGATACTGTTGAAGTAGTACGTTTACTAACTTATTTTTTTTTTTTTTTTATTTAATATTCATAGTTTTATTTAAAAAAAAAATTATTGCCTGTAAATTAAAACTAATCAGTTGTTAAAAATAGTGAAAGTAAAACTAGCTAGTGAACTCCTGAATTAAAAAATGTCACGGAGTCACGATTCATAACTAATAAAAACAAAGTATAACACAAACTAGAAAAGTGTAAAATTAAAATTAAAAATATATAAATATAATTTAACAAATTTAAAAAAATAACAAAGTAACAAATTTTTAGGCAATATTTGCGCATGGTTTGAATATTCGTAGCATATTTGTACATTCCTTATAATCGAAAGATGTATAAAAAAGAAGTAGAATATACAGTTTAGGATAGTGTTCTAAATAAGATCTCAATGTCATTTTTTGAAAACAACCATTCTTTCAACAATTTTATAAAAAGACTGGGAGTGCCCGCGGTTACAATATAGGTTGGTAACTGGCTATAAAACTTAGGTGCAGTGTAAGAAAAGAAATTCTTGAAATGCTCTTTAAAAGGTTGCGGAATACTAATTCGATTTCTATTTCGAAACAAATATGGCTCACTATATATATTCATTAAACGATTCCCGGTTTTTAAATAAAACATTTTCAAAACTTTAAATACGTATAGATACCGCAGTGGTAATATTTTATAATTTAAAAACAATGGGAAAGTTGATGTAGTTCTTGGCAAATGATTCCAAATTCTAATCACGCTTTTCTGTATCGTCAATAATGATTTGATGTTTGACAAATAAATTCCACCCCAACATGTTAACCCGTACTGTAGATGAGAATCAACCAAAGCATAATAGAGACATTTCAAAAATTCGGAGGTGCAGATATTACGCAAATGGAAAAAAGATCTTAAAGCACGTCGGAGTTTCTGTTTTAAACTAATCACGTGATGTTTAAAGTTAAGCTGTGAATCAAGATTTAAACCTAAATATTTGAACGAACTAACTGTTTCAATGGGAACGCAGAGAGTACTGCAAATAGAGTCATTACACGCCAATGAGTGGTAGGTCACTGAGCCATAATTAATGTCAGGGCTACTCAGATTGAAGTACATAGTTTTAGACTTGCAGCTAAGAACCATGAAATGAACGTAGAACCACTTTTTTAGTAATTTTAGGTTACACTTAACGTCATATTTCAACGAATCCACATTCACATTTGAATACTGCTGCGCAACATCATCGGCAAAGGCGACAATATTACCACGCAAATCCAGATCAAAAATAGAATTACAATAAATCAAAAAAAGAAGAGGTCCCAACACAGATCCTTGAGGAATCCCAACATTAACCATTACCTCATTACTTCGGACATGGTTAATACATACACTCTGAACTCGATTACATAAATAGGATTTAAATAGAGAAAGTGCCACACCCCTAATACCAATATGCGATAACTTTTCCAGTAACACTTGATGATTAACGGTATCGAATGCCTTAGTAACGTCTATGAAAAGAGCGGATACCTTAAGGTTCTTATTCAAATTGTTATGAACAGGCATTAAAAATGAAAGAAGAGCCAGTTCGGTTGAAGAATTTTTAATAAACCCGAATGGACGTTTATCGAGAAAATTAGTTTTCTCTAGAAAAGTCAATAATATGGATTTAATAATTTTTTTGAAAAATCTTAGAGGAAGTGTTCAGTAAGGTGATTGGAAGATAATTGTTTGGGTCAGCCCGTGAACCCTTCTTAAAAAGTGGTTTCACGATACCTACTTTTAACTTATCAGGAAACACCCCTTTAGCAAGGCATAAATTAAAAACAAACGCTAAGCCAGGCGCAATACTAAAAATCACATTTTTAACCACTATATTAGAAATTCCAGCAATACCACACGAATTTGTATTTTTGAGTTCACAGACGGCTGAAACAATTTCAAAATCACTAACTGGGAAAAAAAATAGATTGGAGCTATTAAACCGAGTCAAAACCATATTATTTCGAACAGTATTTTCAACAGTCGTATTTTCTTGTGTTTCTTTAAGGAACTGTTATTACGATCATTGATTAGCTTCTTAAATAACCTGTTCCGAAGAATAATTAAATTTAGTAAGGCGTTGGATATCCATTGCTTAAGTTTCCAGTTTCTACGATTAACATAAAGCCCCGATTTATGTTTATTCAGATTAGAAATGAATATTTCGACAAAATTTGAATATGCTGTATTTGGATCATCCGAGTTCCAAACTGTGCACCAATCATATGTACGTAAGTATATTGCTAACTCTGAAAAATTTATTTTCGTTTGACATAATTTTTTATATTTACGATTATTCTTCAGTTGGTTAGTATTTTTGAAATTGAAGATAATTGTATTATGATCAGATATAAATAAATGTACATTGCTAAGCTCAATAGTAAACCGTTGGTGATCAGTTTCTACAAAAACATGATCAATACACGTATTAGAACAGGGTCGTGTTACATTATTGACAAGAGATTCCAAACCAAATGAGGCACATAATAGTAAGTAGTTATCTTTCAACTGAGAATCTTTCATTAGATCAAAATTTATATCACCAAGCAATATTTTATGTTTTGAAGTATCGGAATTTAAGAAGTCGTTCAATTCTCTCAAAAATTCTTCAAACCCATAGGAATGCAACATATAAATCAACACGAAGCAATATTTAACTTTACCTAGACTAATAACAATTTTCAAAACATCGGCGGAAGAAAACGTTAGCGGAAATACCTGACAATCCAACGAGGACCTAACAAGTGCCGCCACACCACCTGATCTATATTGATCATTGCAATTTGCATAGAGCATAAAGCCATCCAAATTATAATCTGAAATTTCCGAACTAGAAATCCACATTTCAGTCAAAAATATGACATCAAAATCGATATTAAGAGCATTAATATTACTAAAGAATAAGTCAAAAAATTGCCGTAAACTGCGAATATTCTGTAAGATAAAATTAAAGATACTAATATTATTATTCATGAAATTCATTAAAAAATTCTTTTAA
Organism: Nephrotoma appendiculata; assembly: GCA_947310385.1. Lineage (NCBI taxonomy): Eukaryota > Metazoa > Arthropoda > Insecta > Diptera > Tipulidae > Nephrotoma > Nephrotoma appendiculata. The sequence continues at coordinate 76,470,262 of OX371225.1, forward strand.
AAATATATGAAACTAGTAGAAGCGGACAATTGAAATTGTCCGACAAGCGCTCGATAAAATAGGAAAAATGCAACAGACGGACGGACAGAGGTGTAAAACCTCTGAAACAACTAAGGTGCCAATACAACAAATTAGCCCAATAGACAAAAAATGAATAGAATCTTAAGCAAATCAAAAAAAAAATCACAGAAACTAGTTTTGAAATAACACTCTTTTTATTATAGATAATTATTGTATTTGTTGCTAAGCAACAAGTAATAATAGTACAAGAATATTTTTTCTGGAATAGAATAATAATTGAAAATTTAAAAAAAAGTAGGCAGCCGCATCTGTGTGTCCTCTATTTTTAGAAAAAGTTAAATATCTCGAAAACTACTTGACCTAGAGTTCCCAAATTTTAAATGTGACCTTTTTAGAATAGTATCTATCTGTGTGCAGCTCTCTGGTATGTATAATTTTTGCTGTGATAGTGCCAACAGACAGACGGCCTAAGTCTTTGTATAAGCTTGCTCGCAAGAGCGAGCGCTAAAATGCAGCAAATATTCAAACCATTCTGCCTGGAAAAGTATATAATTGAATGTTCCATTAACAAGAAGAAATATGACAAATTATACAAAAATATAATTAAAATTTGGTAAACGCGCTTAATATAATTATAAAAATTAATCGTGTATTGAAAACAGTCTTTATGTTACGCGACATGCAAATAGAAAACAACAAAATTAAACCATAACACATGTACAGTATCTTTGGCAATAAAAGTAAATAACCCGTTACCACAGAGTAACAAGCATACTCGTAAAAAGTAATAAAACATTGTTTTAATTGATACACGTACTTAATACGAATATTTAATAAAATGAAATTGGTAAGTGACTAAAAATACAGTGAAACCTCCCAATGTGACCACCACTCCGTTTTGACCACCTCCTTAAATAGACCACTTTTCTACAGTACCAACACATTAACCATACAAATTTGTTTTAAAAATTCTCTTTATCCTGACCACCTCCCTATTCTGTTTAGCGACCAGTATATTTGGGGTTATTCGAATCAAATCAACTCCTTTAATATGACCAAAAATATTTTTTTTAAATGTAAACAGAGAAACGATCCACGGCCTCCGTTCCAAATAACTCCGGAAGTAACTTTCCATCCCAATGTATGCCTGTTGTAAACTTGAAAATCGATTTAACTGATGCTGCTATTTCTACTCTATTTGTTTCATGAAGACATCTCAGTGTTGTTCGATTCAAAACGAGTTCATCAATAGAATGTCCAATACTTTCTTCAACGATACTGCATAAATGCAGTGCTGCACGATCAGTAACCTTCCACTTACCCAAAGCTGATAATATTCTAGGAGTAATGAAACATGTGCCCCTAGAGGAGGTTCTTTCTTCGCTTAGCACGAGCAAACCGATATTTTCGAAACTCCTGCTATTATCAGATATGCTTTCGCTATCACTCTCCGATGACGAAAATAATGCTTGTGGGTCTATTGGAATTGATTTACTTTTTTCTTCAAGGTATCTTCGTTTACGATTTTTTTTTTCTGCCTCCCAACCTTCCGATTTCCGCTTTTCTTTGTTAATTTCATATTCTCTGGTTCCAGTAAAATTACCAGGATGCCCTTTCTTAGGCTACGTCAAGAGGAATCGCTTGTCGTCTTCACTGGTCATCATGGACAATCGGTATATGCAGTATCGAAAGTATCATCCAGTTTACTATTAAAGGCATTTTGTCTTTCACAGTAAATTTTGAAGGTTTATTTTTATTCTTTAAAAGATTTTTCCACTCATCATGCAATTTCTCCCATTTTCAATAGAGTGTTGTTCCTTTTTCACTGGAATTCGCACTTTTGACCAAAAATGGACACTTTTAGGATTGTCAGAGCTGCACTTTTACGAATAGTTAATTTTACAGTACGGTGATGGTCAAAAGAAGCACATCACTTGCTTTTTTGAGAGTAACTTAGCACCAATAATTTGACAGTACTCGTGGCCAAGAAGATAAATTTTTATATTGGACCGTTAATTATCTGCCATTTTGTAAACTTTAGTAGCACTTTCTTAAAAAGATTAATAAAACTGTTAAACGAACTAGATTTAGTTATTACAAATTTGTGTCTCTTTTTCGAGAGATTTGGATTTAAACTGAAATTATTTTGCATTTCTCTTGTTTATATATTATACAATACAATGAAACATATTGGCCATAGCATTGAATTTAAAATCCAGGATCTAAAAAAAAGCCTTTTATTGTTTGGGTTTTTATTAGTTTTGGAAATTGGCAATAAAATCGCTATTTGTTAACCGATCTTTGATGTTTTGGAAATATAATTATCCTATGATATTACCTCTATTCATAATAATTTTCATTTAGGCTGAGAAATTTTTTTTAATAATTTTTCTGTTCGTTTGAAAATAAAAAATTAAAAAAATGCCGTTTTATCGAACTTCGCGCTCAAGTCGCGACCTCTAAACCATCTTCGATTAACCCAATAATTTTTCTGTTTAAGTTTTTATCATTACCTCACATTTCCACGGAGTGTCCCGATATATATCTACATTTTTTCCGCACAATAGAAACAAGGACCACCCTAATGTACATACTATACATACTATTGTTTAATTTACCATTTGTCAAAACTTCTATAAAAGACTAAACTCCAGAAATATAATTTTAGTCACTATTCAGAGAAGTTTCTTCATACCGACCACCTCCGTAAATTGACCAAAGATTTACAGTCCCGTAAGTGGTCGCTTTTGGGATGTTTCACTGTACTCGTAAAACATACTTATCAAAATTAATTGGCAAACGGCCATAATACTATTTATACTAAAATTTACAATGGAATTGGCAAACAATCTTAATATTAAGGATCTGGCATAGTTAGTAACATTATGTGACAGTCAGAAATTGACAGTCTGAAAGTTGACAAGAACAAACATAAATGTAAACAAAAAACAAATTTTAGTGGCCCAGAATTATGTGGTTTATGTGACAGTTTAATGAAAATATTATAGTTTAATTTTAAAAAAATGACAAACCCATCTGCAAACGAACCTGTGAAAATCCATCTAGAGTTGGTACAATTAGCAGTGTTACACGTTTGTCCCAACGGAATAATGATTTGCGTTGCGATAAATTTTATCATCATCTTACTCTTCTCATCAGCAGCCGGTTGTTGAATTTGTGCGATTGGAAGGGCCTGTTTCAGTATCCCGATGGATAGAATGAAGTGTGTCGGATGAGCCCAAGTTAAACAAATTAATGTCGTTGAAAGAAAATATTTCACGAACTGGAGAATCAGCTGTTTTACGTAAGAATATTCTATTTTCTTTGCACCATAAGAATTGAACGTTACATTTTGTTTTGACCGTTTTAGCTGCATTGTAGAGCCTCGACTGATGCTGGCAGCAAACAAATTTCTTCTTCCGAAAAGCAATTTTAGTAAAACATTCGATAAAATTGATCATGCCATACTTAGAAACAACTTGTAATTTATAGAAAATTTTATTACAAATTTTAACACGTTCACGACCGAGCTGCTACCCTAGCCTGGACTGGCCACAAATCAGATGATAAATTTGCACAAAATGAGCTAATTGAAGCCTAATTGTAGAAAAAACGTTTTATTCATGTGTTTTGTGAGGTTTATGCCGTTATTAAAATTTTGTTGTATAAACTGCACGACGCACATATGCGTCCTGTGGTCATGAACGTGTTAATTATATAAAATTGAGTCGATTTTTCTAAATACCCGATGTAAAATAATACCGTTTGCTAAATAAATTAATAAATATAATTTTCGTTGGACGTTTTGTGGAATAAATTGGTGCCAACGGTAGCATGATTCCAAAAATGGGCATTAAAATCACATAAGGAAACTATATCGCATGATTTTTCACATCTTTCAAATATTGAAAATAGAGTCGAAAATATTTAGAATGAACAACTCAGGTAGGCAGAATTTGTGTCGTGAATAAAAAATATAATTCGATTTAACCATTTTTGTTTTAATTGATAAAGAATCGCGACGAAGATACAAGTATAGGCAATAACACTGGAGAGGACTCCAAGGAATCCTCCAGTTACTAACAAAAATAAAATTTTGGAACAGTTGGAGTTATAGCAACGACAACAAAACCGGTGTCACAATTTTTTCCTTTTGAGCACGGGAAATCTTTATGAAACACGTATCTGATGCAACTCAATGAACATTTTTTGGTAAATTTCGTGGAGAACGACGACAAAAAACGGCGTTTTTTCTGTCGTACTTGCTGGATGTATTAAACAAGCTGTTCGATAGTCTGGTCAGTAAGACGTTTTCAGAACTTACGGCTCGCCTCACGACCCATTTTGAGTCGAACGCTCATGTGCTATCGGCAAGGTATGTGTATCACAAAACAAGTATGAAACCTAATCAAACTTATTCTGAGTGTGTGACTGATTTGGTGGTAGTGCCAAAAATTGTAAATTTGTTTGCACAAAAAGCAGTTGCGCTCAATCATATGTAGGAACTTAGCGAACAAATGCAACATTTATGGGTGAAAGTTCATCGGCATTGCAAGTATTCAAGATGGATAATCATCATCCAAGAAGAGATCGTCGTTCTCGTATATTTTTATTTATTTATTTATTTATTTATTACATATCTATTTACAAGCATAAGCCGAAGCTTTTATACTATGAAAAAGAAAAAATCACAAAAGAAGAAAAAAAAAACATAATAATAATTATAAGAAAGAGAAAAAAATTAACAATCACATCAATATACAAAATATTTACAAAGGGGTATAATAATATTATTACAAATTATAATTACATTAATAGGTTCTCTGTACAGTTAAATATACTAGATTTTTAAACATTTTAAGAGAATTCAAATTTTTAAGTTCAAAAGGTAAACCATTCCAAATAATAAACGCATTCATCAAAACCGAATTATTATATATGTTACTTTTGTTAAGGGGCAAGTTGATGTTTCTAGTGCGCAGAGACCTGGAAAAATTTATTTTTTCATAAAGATATAGAGGCAATCCAGAGGTAATAATTCTAAAAATAAATACAGCTGTTCTATAATGATAATACTCGAACAAAGTACATCCCAAAATAGAAGCTTTTAAACCAGAAATATGATCAAATTTTCTGAGGCCATGAACGTATCGAATACAATTATTAAATGTAATTTCAAGTAGACGTCGAGAGGAACTATCACATCCACTATAAATCACATCACAGTACGTAAACAAAGGTACAACTAAACTTTTAATCAAAAATACTCGCAACTGAATTGGACATAATTTCTTTATTAATCTTAGCGAATATAAACTATAATTGACACGTTGACACAATGTACTGATATGATCACACCAAGTAAGTTTGGAATTTAATATCAGTCCTAAGTTATTAACAGTCGGAACAAATTTAATTGTGTCATCACCCAAAACAAGAGTAGGCTTAATAATATTCAAATTACTTTTACACAAAAATAATGCTTTACTTTTATTGGGATTAAGCGCCAGTGAGTTAAATTTAGACCATAATAAGATATCCCTAAGATCTTCGTTCAATTTCATTGTAGCTTCATTCAATCCTAATGCTTTACATCCGATGTACAGTTGTAAATCATCAGCATAGAGATGAAAAGAACAATGACGAATTCGCCATGGAAGATCGTTTATAAATATAGAAAAAAGCAAGGGACCGAGAATTGATCCTTGTGGTACACCTAGAGTTACTCTACCCATTCCAGAGCAGTTAACACCATGCTTAACAAACTGCTCCCTACTATGCAAATAAGAGTACAACATATTAATTGCAGAGCTAGAAAATTTATAATATAAATAAAGCTTTTGAAGTAGAAGTATATGATTAACACTATCAAACGCCTTAGAGAAATCCAATAAAACCAATAAAGCTTGCGAACCATGCCCATCCAAGATTGAAGAAAGATCATCAACAATGTGTACCAAAGCCGTTGTAGTACTGTGACCATGCTTATACCCTGACTGAAATTTACAAAGAAAATCAAAATCTTTAAAATGCTGCAGAATCTGGGTTTGCATAACTTTTTCTAACACCTTAGAAAGGGCAGGTAGTATACTTATTGGTCGAACATCTTTAAGACTGGCAACAATATCATTTTTTGGAATTGGAACAATAGAAGCAACTTTCCACAAATTCGGAAAAACTGATTTTGACAAACATTGATTAATTATATATGTCACTTGTGGAAGAAACAGATCAATAAATAATTTTATAATTTTAAAATCAATTTTATCGTATCCAATAGCATTAGATTTAATTGAACGGATAGCACTCAAGACAATTAGCTCGTCAACGCAATCAAAAGCAAATTTATAATTATCATCAGGATCAACAGATCCAATATCTGGCAATGGCAGAACCACTAAATCTTCGCGAAATTTACAGATATCATTTAAAATATCTTCAGCAGTGAATTTTATGTCAACTTTAGCAACAGAACACGAAATACCAAGTTTTTTTAAATTATTCCATGTAATTTTAGAGTTATAAACATTACCAAAATAAAAACTATACTTAGCTTGATTGATAAACTTAGTAGTTTTATTTCGAGCCCTTTTATAGGAACTAAAATCAGCATCTAATCCACTCCTTTTATAATTATTATACTTCAAATCTCTATATTGAATTGAATCCAATATCGTCTGGTTTAACCACGGAGCTGTAGGACAATTGTTAATAGTTCTTTTACGGGGCACACACATAGAATCTAAATGTAAGAAATTTGAATTCAATAAATCAGCAATCATATTTACATCAGAGCAACAATAAAGGCTAGACCAATCAAATGAGAAAAAACAATTTACAAAATATTCATGATTAATTTTCCTATAATTGGGCACAATAGAATAAGTTAACTTATCTCTAGTGCGACAACATTTATAAGAAGCAAAAATTAAATCATGATCCGATATTGTAGGAACAGAATATTGACCATAACTGATAATATTATGTCGGTCAGGCTTAAAAACAACAATCAAGTCTAAAAGGCTTTCTAACCTCGTAGCACTAAACGGCAAAAAATGTAAATTAAGTATGTTAAAACAATCAGTCAATAAATTATTATTTAGCATATTAAAGTTAAAATCACCCAAACAAAACACTTTTTCATACTCTTGTAATAAATCAGTAAGAATATCATAAATACTTGTAATGTCTCCTCTTGTAGTGGGAGGTGGGATATAAAAAACAACAATAAGAAATTTACTAAACTTACCAAACAGTTCAAATGTCATAAATTCGACTTTACCATTTAAACCACATGATAACATTTTAACATTCAAATTAGATCGATAGTATAATCGATAGTATAACGATATGTTGTGACATATCGTTGAAGTCATGTCCAAATTGACCGTATTAGAAAGCTATGTGTGATCGATACAAAAAATTCAGTCATATTGCCACCGCATGTATGTCACAACAACATGTTCAATCCTCAAGATGGCAACGTCTTAACAATAGAGGTCATCGTCAAAGTCGTTTGTAACCTGTTCGAATTCAACTGGACACTGGGGCATCATCATCAATGATCGGTTTAAATACGTACAAGGCAATCAATTCTTCCGCAACCATCAACGACTCGATTTGAAGTATATATGGGTCAACACATTCCATTAAAGGGAATCATCGATGTTGAAGTATCATATTGTAATAAAATGCTCCTCTTACTTGTGATCGTCGTAAACTCAAACGTTGCTACCGATATTCTTGGCATGAACTGGTTTCAACAATTAGGTTTCCAGGTTGTCCATGACAACGAATAAATAGAGATGTCGCCTATTCAATATCATCTCATGAAAATATAGTGAGTGCGTGAAATTTGTAATTGTCATCCAAAATTATTTGATTGAAAGCTTAAATTTTTTAAGCCACGAGTTCTACTGTGCGCCATAAGAACAGCGGTAAAAATGAATTGCAACGATTGGTTTCGCAAAACGTTTTCAAACCAATCTAAACTTCATCATGGGCTACTCGAATCGTACCAGAGAAGAAATCGAATGGTGGAATATGAATTTACGCCGAACATAAAGTGACGGTTAATATACAAGTCGATATGGATCGTCACCCAATTCCTCGAATCGAAGAACTATTTTACAAATTACATGGTGGTCAATTTTTTAAGTCGATTTGAAAGATTTCTATCTACAACTCGAACTTACTGATGAATCCAAGAAATACCTTGTAATAAGTACTCCGTTCGGATTGAAAATACCTTGTTATAAGTACACAGACCTTTCGGAATATCTAGATTGCTGATTTAGAATTAGGTGCACTATTTTTAGACGATCTCGTTATATCCGGCGCTACTGAAGAACAATTGAAGAAATGTTGAACAATTATTATCACTTGGGTCATATCATGGGCCGCAACGAATTCGTCGAACGTCGAAGCGATAAACTCTTAAAAATCGTTCCATGAACTGAATTCATTGTTAATTGGTACATTTCCGCAACGAGAATCATTTTATAGCAATGGATGCGAACGGTATTGGCGAAGTAATTTCTCAGCGTTACCCTGACCGAACTGAACACTCAATTGCGTTTGCTTTAAAAACACTCAACAGCGCACAAAAATGGTATTCACAAATCGAGAAAGAGGCATTGTCGATTATCTACGGCATTACAAGATTCGATAAATATGTGCAAGATCGAAAATTGGAATTGATTGCCAAATATATGCCATTGGTCTCGTTACTTAACACATTCACGATAACGTATAAATCTACGAAATACCACGGCAACGCCGACGCCGTTTACCTTGTGGACCAGATGAAAATTTTTGACAAAAACGAAGCGGACTGTTTTCAAGCCAATGAAATTTATAACGATAGCATTCTCGATTATCCAATCGATTACAATTTACTAGCACAGTAACTCGCTCCGACCCTCTATTAACTGATTATTTTAGACATCGCCATAGCTTGAACAAGTTTAATGATATCGTTTTCTTACAGACAGAACATCTCCGAATTGTCGTCCCATCTAGCTTACAAGGGAAAATATTGAAGATATTACATGATGGACATTGGATGGTCACCCGTATGAATTAGCTCGTCGACATTGCTGATGACCAAACATCGACCGTGACATCGAAAAATCGTCAAAGAATGCGAAAACTGTCACCTCAACGCATCATCATCTAACAAAGAATTTTCCGAATTTTATTTATTTTATTTAAACAGCACTTTTCATACGTCGTACCAATGACGAAAACAACATCATCGCTCACAATTCAAGCGTTAGAAAAAATCTGCGTAATTGAAGATTTACCATCGGCTGACGTCAGTGATAATGGTACTCAATTTATGTCAACAGAAGTCGCTGAATTCTGTCGTACGAATAACATCGAGCATTTAACATCAGCATACTATATCACTCGCATTCGAATGGCGAAGCCGAACGAAGGGTCCCAACTTTCAAAACTGCAAACCGAATCCATATTTCCTCCAAAGAGAACATTGCACCATATCGCATAAATACAACGTCGATGACAAAGTTTACCCTAACCATAAAGCAAAATATACATAAGAGGACTCATGTAGAGATTCCGAGGTTATTCTATTTTAATAATGGCAAACTGTATAAACCTAACAAGAGCAATAACCTAATAATAATAATAATAATAATAATAATTAAAACTATAGCAATAATAATAATTAAAACTATAAAATAAGATTAACCTCGGAATAACCTCCTTATAAAATTTGCACTACTTGATTTCTCTTAAATATTTATTGCTCGATGCCCTAACCGACCAAATGGCACAGTGGTTAAAGCTTTGGCCTTAGGATCGGGAGGTACCGGGTTCGAATCCTAATAGAGGCAGGATGCAAAAGTGAAATTTCATAACAGATTACAATCTGTGATGAAATGTAACACATCTGTGACCCCCATGTTGTAGTCCAAAACTCATGAGCCGACCCATCATCCATGCCAGTATAGGCTGGCATGGAGCTTCCAATGTGCAGATGATCTTAAAATCGGTCCTATAATCGTACGTCATCGAATTGGCTGATTGGCGTAAAAGTACGGACGGATATATGTAAGCAAACCGCGAAAAGCAGGGAGAGCTGAACAGGCCCCAGAACAGATTGCAGGGATAAAAAAAAAAGTTTACGCTAAAGATTTTTCAACGAGAAGTCTACAAAAAATGGAGAAAAGCGTACTTCAGAATCTCGTTGGGGGAGAAGAATGCACCTTGTTGGCACAAACTATGGTATTTGGAGACGACATCAAAATTAATTACGACCAAGAATTTTGTCATCAACGATGAAAGAAGAATCGTGAAATGACGTACAATCACTATAATCACCTGCAAGTGTGCAAAAACTAAATTCGACGATATCTAGTGGTAGTCTTCGTAGTATTTTACGAAATGGATCACATGCGGCAACACCCGTGTGTGATAATGAAAAATGGTAATCTCCACAAGAGATTGTAAACAACGATACGGCACAAACAACAACACTTTCGAGAACACAACACAATGAAAGTTCAACTTTACAATGCGAAATGCCAATGAAAAGATCAAATGGTCCAAGGTAGAGAACCGTGTTATTCCAAGTAAAGCATTAAAATATTGATTGACCAGTTTTTTTTAATGAAACATTAATTTGCATTCAATTTTTAAATTTTTTTTTTAATCAAATTTTTAATTAACGAGGGAGGGGTTGAAATAACTTCACCCATATCAATTTCTAGCAGTTTCGTTATTTTGGATAATTGTCAACTTCTCGTTACTTTTTCTGACGTATAAAAAACAGCGGGGTCAATTGTGAAACACGACAGGTCGTGTTGTGAGTAAAAAAAATATATTTAAAAAAAACTTTTTAAAAAACCACGCTTATATTTAAAGGCTCTAAAAAGTAGATAATAAAAGGCCTTGAAAAGTAGAAAATAAAATTTTTCTTCCTTACTCCTATCAAGGTATATTTATAACAAGTAGAAATTTAAAATTAATATGGCTCAAAATATAAGCGTGGGGCGCTTCTTTACGGCATTAGTAATTTAAGACTACTAGACACATGAAGTCTTAGTAAAGTCTTTTAGTAACACTAATGGAACAGTCTATTCTGGTGTATCCTAAGATTAGATTTTCTGCTGGAGCATTTCAGTATTAACGTAAAAATGATATATTGAGAGATTGTACTATATTTACATTCAGAAGGAGCGCCCCACGCTTATGTTTTGTGTCATATTAATTTTAAATTTCTACTTGTTATAAATATACCTTGATAGGAGTAAGGAAGAAAAATTTTATTTTCTACTTTTCAAAGCCTTTCATTATCTACTTTTTAGAGCCTTTAAATATAAGTGTGGTTTTTTAAAAAGTTTTTTTTTAAATATATTTTATTTTCTACTTTTTAGTCATCGAAATTTGCAATCAATTTTTCGACCATGTTAACACATGTCAGGAAGCTTCAAAAGGATAGTTGGTATATCTATCTTTGGACCTTACCTTTTAGAAAGCGATCTGAGACCACTGTATCATATGATTGTTTTTTATTATAGCCAACTTTTATAAGTCTTTGTCAATATGTGTTTTTTTGTCAGTTATTCGCGTCCCACAGATAGTCTTACCATTTCTTTCAATGCCTCATTATTACATGGCTTCTTTCCTGTCAATTTCACACAATCTAGTTCGACTATTTGCAAACCTTCGAGAGATCTGACTGCTATAGCATATTTAATGTCCAAAACTGTTAGAATCTTGTATTTTCATCGGAGTTAAGCCTGCATGCAAAATTTCGCTCAATTGTGCTATCGCAAGTGGTTGAAAAATTGACGATACTAACAGACACACAGAGTGACCTAATATAAGCGTGGTAAAAATATAATTTGATTCAACCAATTTTGTTTTATTTGGTTATGAATTATAAAACTCCTAAACTAGGTCTATAATCTAGTAGCGTAATTATTGAGTACAGTCGCTAGCTGTCTGAAACCGGGACATTACATCGTATAAAAAAAAATACCTTTCTTATCTACCATTTTGTTACGTAAAAAGGCTGTAGGAATATGCTCCCCGTTTCCCACGACACTTGTCCAGTGCTTGATCCATACAGTCCTACAATCAATAGTGAAACAAAATCTTTGTTGCATAAGAAAAATATTAATTAGGTCACATTTAGTGAGTCACTTAGTCACAATTAAATTTTTCACAATATGAAATTCCAAACTGTCATACAATTCGTAAAAATAAAAATATTTTATCGGCACAGTTAAGTGTTTCACTATCAAGCCATCTTAATTGGCAATTAAGATATAAAAAGTGCGACAAAAAGATTTTTAACTCGCATTTAATTGTTTCATAATATTAATTCTATACGATAACGCTTTCGCTATTACATAAAATGAAATTATTCGTACATTACGTCATAACATAATAAATTGGAATTTTATAGGTAAAATCAAAAAAAAATTATAAATTATTAATTGTATTAATCGAAAACGGTATAGACTGCACGTCTTCGAAAAAAATTTGGTATGCACGCCAGCGGGTTCTTTAAAACCATAAATAAAAAATTATTTGAAAGATACGCGGTATCAAAAAAAATTTATTGTTTTTAAAAATAAATCGATATGTATATAAGTACACGCACTTATAGGTAGGTAAAACCGCAAATAGCGCTATAAATAAAAACATTTATTTTTAAAAATATTGACACTATGATATAAAAGTACTATCCTGATAATAGACAATATTTCAAGTATATATTTTTTAATAAACGAACTACGCGTGCGGTGGTAAGTCCACGCATTTTAAGGAATTCCATTACGATATATGGCATCATGTTAAAGTAAATATTTTACCAACAGCTTGACGTCAAATTACCATGTTATAACATATAAACGGAATATATTTCGTATATATGCAAATTACTGTTCACACCAATCCCAATGATGCATATAATATTCTTGTTTAACGTATTAATTAGAATACATCGATCGAACAGTACACATTCGAAAAACAATTTTTTTTTTAAATTCCAGCTTTGAATAAAACTTCGTTGAATTATTTTAATGAATAAATTGTGTTTTCCTATATAACATTGTATATTGACCAAAGTACATATTTGTCTTAAACTGATAAAAATTTAAATCTTAGTTCGTTATCTCGTACATATAGGTACAACACTCTCTCATAAGCACACACACAGTATATATCGAGATAGAGATTTCTAATTTTTTTTATAATTAAATCATATTTACACAGTCATTATTAATTTACATTACACAAAGAACAAAAAAAAATTTTCCATTATCACTACACTACACATAACCATGACATTCTACTAAAAATATATAAAGACGACGCCAAATTAAAAAAAAAAAATCTAGTCCTATAGTATCTAGTCTAGTTCTTATCAGAATAAAATAGTTCAGTAGCAATATACTCGTTCATAATACAAAATGAAATTTATTGACAACAACAACCATTGTGGTTGACAACAACAAAATTTTATTTTCATTTTATTTGTAAACAATAATTTTGTATTTGTTTTTTATGTTCAAAACAGTAAAATTGGCAATAATGTAAAATTTAGAAGGCAGCTTCGATGCATTCAGCCCGAAATACATTACAAATATAAGAAATGAAACGTAAAACGCCACCATTTTAAATAAAACGGTGATCTTAAAGAAAGTCCAATTTCTTATCTTATACTATTTTGTTACTCGTAATGTCGTGCACATCAGAATTTTGGTTTGGTTGATTCTCGTTGTTTTTGTTGTTATTTATGTTTGCTTATGAATTTTATTATCACATTTATGAAGCGATAAGCTATAGATTTACATTATACATTATATACGTATGTATGTAAATCTGAGCTTACGTATGAAATTATGATTATGGGTTTTTTTGAACGTTACGACTTAAATCGCCGAGTGTTACCTTTGTCCAACGTTGTGCCGTATAGTCTACACTGCGTAGATAAACAATATTCTACTCGTGTAGAGAATGTATGTAGACAATTAATAAATGGCGTCGACAATGTAGAGAATGTAGACAATGTTTGTATGTTAGTTTCTGATAGAAATTAGGAGCGAGATTTTGTAACATCACAATTTTCGAAATTCGAAAAAATATCGAAACTTTCGAAATGTTGGTATTTTTTAGCCTTTTGATGAGCGATACCATCGATATTTTATCATTCAAACCATAAATATTTTATATAAGTTTCAATTAATCCTTTATATGTACAAAAGCCTAAATGTATCTTTATTTATGTCTAATATAAACATTAATTACGCTCATTATGTGTATTCAACTCAAAATTGTAACAGAATTGATTCGCATCATATTAGAACTGTGTTTGGAAGAAAATCGATCACGTTTCTGGGGCCATTTATTTATAATCAAGTACCTGTATTTATAAAGGAATCTGAAACCTACTTACAATTTAAAAAAAATATTAAAAATTATTTTAAATCAAATATTCTATTATCTTCAAATATTCTTTAATTTTTATAATATTTATATATCTATGTAAATTTTGTAACTTTTGTATATTTATGTATAACAACTTGGATTATCCTTAAAAGAACATTAAATTCACTGGATAATCCGCCGTTGTTATTGTATGAGAATGAATAATAAAAAAAAAATAAAAAATAAAACAATTTATAACATAACCTATTTTTTTCTAGCCAAAAAAATAACAACCTCAAAACAGTTTGAGATTATGTTAAACTATTTGGAGCAGTTGTTCTTAAACTTTTAGTGCTCGTGGCCCACCAAATAATTCATAATTATTTTGTGGCCCCTATTTTTTTAATAGTAATTTATATTTGTTAAATTATCTATAATAAATTTATTTGTTTCATTATTCCTTTATTCTTTTTTATATATCAATTGAATGCGATAGTATATTTAGTACAAATCCGGGCATGCATTGCAATGCCACACAAAGAAAGAAAGTGTTTGTGTTATAATTCTGTTTCTTGAAGTCCTTTTGGATACACAATTTTTTTTTTTTGTTTTTTGCCATCAGGTATGTACAAAAATAAATCAGACGGTTTTCCGACAAGTGAGCATGTCACATATAGCTGTCCATGTGAGTAGAATGGATTTTCCAAATTTAGTTCACACATTTGTAGCGATTGTGGCTGTGCTTTATTCGTGGTTGCAAATCTGAGCGCAACGGAAACTGCAAACGTTTTAATGCTAATGGCATATCTGTCTGAATCATTGGGATTCGTGGCAACAGTATTTTTTCTGGCTTAAATCTTCCACTTAAAATTTTCGCTTTGACGAAATTGTTCATCATATTTTCCATTTAAAACCTGCAACGGTAGCAAAGTCGTGGTAGATAGATATATCAGAGTAGAATGATAGCCGCCAATTTTCAATGTTAAAACGTGCGGTTGTATCCGTGACAATTCAGGTGTATTCAATAATTCATTTGGATAATTGAGAACTTTGTCTTGATTCACTCTATTATCGTTGGACTTAAACGTAGTCATTGAATGATGTAATTGATGGCATTGGCATCATTGTTTTTGCTGCTAACTTACCATGTGCACTGAGTAAAACATGATTTTCGAAAATTCTGTGCGAGATTTAGGAAAATTTTGTGAAACAATTCGTCTGTGGTTGCCGTGAGTTTAGAGAAGTTTGTTAGCAATGTGATATCATAGAAAAATAAGTTTTCCACAGATTTCTCATTTGTATAAAACGAGAGATAAAAATGAAATTCCAATGTCATGATTTGTGATTTTACATTGTGCGCAATGTAAAGTCACAAATACAATCAAGATATTGAAATTTAACTCGTTTTATACAAATGAAAAATCTATGTTCAACTTATTTTTCTATGGTGATACATTGTATGGATTCGTAAATTGCTATTTTACCATTTCCAATATCTAACAATTGTTTTGCGAAACGTAGTGGATGCATTATGTTGTAGTTGAATACGTATAGCCATACAATTAATGATTTGACACATGCATTAAGTTCATCAGCGGCTGTTGAACGTGTTATAACTGGTAAAGTTTTTCGAAAATCGTCAGATAATAAAATGAATGCGCCACCGAAGAGCTGATAATTTCCTCTCAAATGTTTTAGTGTTCCATGTAGCTCCAATGCTTTTTTGTGTGCTGATGGCAGTTTCAGTGCTGAATGTGCTATTCGACCACTATTCAAGAAAGTAAATTTTTAGATGACGCGATTGAGCGAGTGCAAAATCTTTTCGTGATCGTATAGTTGCCAAAATAAACGAAATGAGAAAGGTACTGCTTCTGACTCCGGGCGAGAGTAAAAAAGCGTTTTTGCAAACATATCAAGTGATTTATCTTCTCTAACTACAGCTTCGTAGTCATCAGATGGCATTTGTTCAAAGGCAGTTCTAACCAATCGAATTAATTCTTTGTGTTGATCGAATAAAGTTTTTAAGTACGACAATTTTTAGTTCAAAATAGGTTTAAACAAATTTTCGTTCGGCAGTGGTAGTAGTGATAAATTTGCCGTTGCAAATTCTTTGAATGTTGGCATGTATTTCTTGCGCTCAATATTTGTTGCATCGGACAATGATATTTGGAAACACTAATTGCACTTGCGTATATTTACCAAGAAATCTTTCGATTGGCCTGTACCACCTGATACCAACGTTGATAATGGTTCGGATGGTGAATGTAATTCTGGTAATTTCACATTTTCTATACTGCGCAGCAACTTCCTTGTGTTTTAATTTTGAATTTGAAGGCACTTCGTGTATTGATTGCACAAATTATCCATTGTCTGTTTTCCCGTTGCTTGTCTGTTTCTGACCGCGAGTTCAAACGATGGATAAAAATCTCGGATTTTTCTTTCTCATCGTTTTAACCTATTACATCATGTAAATTAGACAACAGACAAACTCTTTCAGCACAAAAAAGATGAAAAAATTGAAAAAAAAATCTGGGATAGAAAAATTCGAGATTTTTATCCGTCGTATGAACCGGCAGTGAAGTTCGTGATGCTCTGTTATTTCGTACGTGAGGTGTATAACGACCAGTTGATTGTCGTTTGTCAAACATAATTGATTTGACAGCTTCAACAATGCTTTGGGCGACTTCAAGCCCATCAATACTTTAATTTGATTTAAAAACTAATAAAAAATTACTTTTTCAATAAAATAAGTTTTTCGTCATTTTGGATGAACTACGGTTGTTGATTGAGCTGTCGCTCTCCATATTTCCAAAATAGAATAGGATATTGTTTTGATTTTTTGCATAGCTAGTAAACAAAATTCTGATAAATAAAAGCTGGTATTATTATTTGCAATTTGCATAACAAAATCCAGATTTGACCAATTTTCTGTTTTAGAAAACAGAATACATAATAAATTTCTAAAATTAATCAAAATAAAATCTGTTTTAACTTAGGTACGATACTGAATATAATTGCAACGATTAGACACACACCATGGACTGTGTCTTGGTTATCACAATATTATTCATTTAAATGACGATGGACTCTGTTTGATCGGGTCGGAATATCGCATTCTAATGTATCGTATCGCCTTGCATCGTATTCAACTGGATTAACTTAACGATTTCATATTAATATTGATAGTCGATATGATTATAAATCGAACAACACATTTCAAGCGATTCAGGAACACCTAGATTCAGGGGGCCTAGCCCTTCATAAATATTAGAAAGCCTGTTCATTTTAATATAAATTCCCTGTGAAAATTTTGGATCAGGTTGGATAAATGGTGTGGAAACTTAGGACGGTTTCTTGATCCAAGGAACGGACCCCTTGCATTCGAGCATGTCACTAATTTCATATAATTCCTTTCCTCATCCAGTACATACAACTTATACTTGGTAAAAATTTCATGACGATAAAGTGAGTGGCTGAAACACCCTTTCGGAACAAACAAACATTTTCGGGAAAAAATTATTTTGGAGGACTTAGGCCCAGGGGCCCATTTAAAAATATTTCGAAAACCTGTTAATTTTGATATAAAATATCAATGGTATTTGAATTCGTTTTTTGAATGGCGTGGAGGGGCTGCTTGATGATGGACGCCTTAAATTCAAGCATGCCACTATGTTTATTTAAACCGTTTTCTAAACTTATTCCCGTGGAAAAATTTATAACACACACCTGATGTATAACACAATAAATTGATTTGTATGCCGAAAATGACATCCATATCCGCATTGTAGGCGCAAATAGTATAATTAAGTATCAAGATCCACCGTCTTGACTTGCGAAAAACAAAAGTCAGCTATGTAATTAGTACCCTGAAAATGACATCCATGTCAGCATTATTGGCAAAGATAGTAGGTAGGTACTAAATTTGACCGCCCCCTCCACCACACTTTGTGAAAAACCAAACGTGAGTAAAGTAATCAGTACCTCCGAAATTGACACCCACATTGGCGTTGATAGTATAGGTGGAAAAAAAACCAAAAAGGACACCGCTTCCCATCTCGAATTCAGAAAAACAAAAGTCGGTAAGTTAATCAGTTCCGCGAAAACCCCGAAAAGGACACTCATATCGGCATTATCAGCGTAGATAGTAGTTATTAGTTACCAAAACAACACGGTCGCCCTCTTCCTTCATCACGACTTGCAAAAAACAAGTCATTAACGTAATCAGTACCCCGGAAACCCCAAAAATGAGACTCATGTCAGCATTATAGGCGTATATATTGGTATAGGTACTATAGACACCGCCCCCATCTCGCCTCGCACAAAACCAAATGTCTCCATCTCGGATCTTAAAACGGATATACCACATTTCTAATTGCACTCGAAAACCGAAAACCATGAAAAGGACCTCATTGGAAAAAACTAAAATCACGGGCCGCATTTTTGTTGAAAAACAGTTTCTTGTCAAAAATCGTCGTTTCCGCTTAAATTTTGAAAACCTGATTTGGATCTCTATCGTTGCAAAATTAATTTAGAATCTTTTGTCTTTAGTATTTCTTCTTGTAAATGATACACCTTTCAATATAATTGAAAAAACTAAAAAGCTTCTATGGAAGCGCTACTTCCGGTGGACCGTTTTCGGCCAAAAAATACAGAATCACTCCTCACGAGTCACGACCCATAAAATACATATTATATACAATTTTATTGAAATCGGTAGAGCAGCTCTTGAGTTTATCGATCGAAAATGATTCTATGGAAGCTGCAACTTCCTGTGGATTATTTTCAACTAAAAACACTTCTCATCACCCATAGCACATATACACAAATTATTATCAAAATCGGTGCAGCAGTTCTTAAGTTTTAATGTTTCAAACACACACGTCATTTTTAAATCTATGTATAGAGATACTAAATATAAAAAATAACTATATTATTTCAATATCTATTTTAACTTTCATACTTCACAATTTGGTATTACGGTTAGCATATTTGCAATTATTTCTTTTGTACTAACAAAGTTATATTTAGGAAGATATAAGAAAAAATAAGAAAACTTTATTTTTCTTATTTCACTTTTCAATATGATATCCAGTTATATATCAATTTTTTTTTATTATATTCTGAAGGAAAATTAGCAAATTTAACGGCCCCGGCTAACTTTTTACGGACCCCCAGGAGGCCGCGGCCCCCTGTTAAGAATCACTGATTTAGAGGACCATCGAGAACTAGTATCCGGAAGTTTTGATAATTTAAATACTGTTGGAGGGACCTGGCTAACCGGCTAAATGGCGAAGGTCCGCCTGTGCGAGACGAGGAATCTTGGAGAAAGGTTCGTTACAATTAATAGGAACAAATAAAATTTGTGGTTTAATAATTAATGAATATATGTTTCTATCCACCTCCGGTATAGGCCGATCTGAAAAAATCAAAAAAAATCGAAAGATACATATCGATATCCACCAAACGGGTGGAGGGTCACGATCAGTACATTTAAATCGTAGGAGTTGCGGGGACAGATGCGGGTCACAACTCAGTTGAAACAATAAACAATGAAGTCGAAGTTACTAGAGAAGGTGCAGATTTTGAGGAAGCAATCGTTACTACAGCCTCAACAACACCCAACAGAACTCAATGTCGCCGGAAAAACATGTCGTCAAAAATATTCGAAGAAATTAAAGAACAAGGAAAAAAAAGAACAATTTCAAAATAACATGCTACAATTATTAAAAGAATCAAATAATATCAACACCAATCGCTTGAAGGTATCTGAGGAAAGCCTGAAATTAAAATCACGGCTCAACTACTTTAACTGGCGCACAACTAACTTTTTCTGTGCAACCGGGCACACTAGTCAATTAAAATGAATTAAAAAAAATTAAATTTAAATTTTTATTGGAATTATGGTAATGAAGTTTCTACTAAATTTTACTAAGTGACGTCATTTTCATTTCGTAATGTTTTAGTAAAAACTTCATTCGTGTATATCGGCGATGGAAGTATTTACTAAGTCTTACTAATTTTTTTGTAGATTGACTGTGTCGTAAATTGAATGAATATTGATCAATTAATAAAAACAAAAATATTTTATTTTGTGTAAAGAAATATGTTGGACTGCCAAATATACTAAAAAATAAAAAAAAAAAATTATATCACAATAATAACAAAAATCAATGGAAATTGTTTATGGTAAAAATTACAATAACACTTTAGTTTATGCGACACCGAGTAATAATTCAAGATATTTATATCCGATCAATTTAATCGCTACTACACCACAACACAATTTAGCCATCCACCAATGAATAAATTTTGATGAATATGATGATCAAATTAATTGGACTGGCAAGATTTAAAAATTTGTCACATCCCTGCTTGTTATAAATAAACTGTTATGATTGATGCACTGTGAAGTTGGAGCATTTTGTCATACTTCTGGCCTGAGATAGAGCCTGAAATTATTAGCGTCACAGTCCCCACTCATCGTAACGAAATATGTGATCCTGTGGCTATCGAGCGGTGTAATTGTAACGGAACCTCGCAGGTTAATACACTAAGAGATATTCCGTTAACAGAAATTCATCAACATTTGGTCCTCCGAGCAGCCATTGGCCCGCCAGCTGAGTCTGCATGGGAGTGGGTTAGAGGACTGTTGACGAAATTACGAAGCTGCTTTTACAAAATTAATCCAAAACAAAACAGATTATGGTACCCACGACGTTTATTTCTCTGTTGAGACCCTTCCCATTTTCCCCCCTGTTAAAACACGTTAATTCATGCTCGATTTAAACATATTCATTTATTTAAAAACAAAAATCGACGACAAGAAAACATATTTAAATCTTTTACAACTACTCAATTCTAATAGCTGGTGATTTTCCTTAATTAAATTAAACAGGAGTTAATCTCCGCAAAACAAAAAATATATAGTTAAATATATGTAATTAAGTCACTTACCCCTTGACACACCCGCAAAGCGCTTCACAAATGGAGTCGTACGGCGTAATATGGCTATAGTTATCAACATTTAGATTGAAGAAAAATGTAATTTAATTTAATTAATCACACCAGCTAAAAACCGCAAAAAAAAAAAATTTTAAGAATACAAACTAGACTAATTTTTAAAATATACTAGAAAATAGTAACTATATAAATTTAGAATCAATTTTAAATAATGAAATCAAAATAAATAAAAGTAAAAGAAAACATAAACGTACTAATTTTTGAATTATTAAGTAACTGAATCTGAACATTACATTAACACAATAATGTTACGATGAGTTATACGCAGACATACATTTTCGTACGTCATCTTTACAAAAAAAAATTACTCAAAGGCAACCGATATTGTAGGTGAACGACAGTTAATCACGTTGAACTGAATTGGATGTAAAATACGTTATTATTATTATTTTTTTCACAGCGCGCGTAAATTTATTTTGGACGGTGGTGGATGCTCTAGCGCACCATATTCACCACCGTCGCTGTCCTGGAAGCGCTAGATCCAATGGATATATTCCGCCAGGAAATAAAACCCCAATCCACAAAAAAACCGGAATTTCGTTTGGACACACACACCCGTTAATGATCGACGCTGCGACAATATCCGGATACTGCTTAATGCTCCGTCCAAAACTGACAAAAAAAAACACAAAAATAAGCGTCACTAAATCACAAGAACAGCACGAGTAGAATTAAATTATTACCTTAATAGTTTTGGTAGAAAGTTTGAGAATTAAATAAAAATTTAATAGGATAAGATTTATACTCGTATCACATCAATTGCAACTAAAAAGATGTTACACGTAGATCTATACGATTTGGCACTAAATTTCCACAACACAATATTTCACAATATTTAGCAAAATACACCAATTTTTCTTGAATTCACACAAAAATATTTATAAGAATTTAAATGGTGTTTACTGAACAAAAGTTATCACTTAAATGTCATTTGCAAAAATTGCAATTACAAAACATTTTTTTTTTGTGGGTGGTCGATCTCCAAAATAAGTAAAAGAAGAGAACAGCTGACGAACATGATTAATTTGTTAACGACCAAAACGTAGTAACGAATTCTATTATAATAATTATAATTATTAGGTTGGTTCACAAGTTGCGGCATAACATGAAACGGTTTTACTATTATTCAAAGTAATTTCTGTTTCATAATTATCTTTTGGATGTAAATGATAGATATATAGCTACAGCATCAAACTGCATCTACCGAATTCGTTATCATCAGTTTTTTGAATTGCCTGCCTATGAAAGCAAATTGAAAGACGTATTCACATCAACAAATTGTCTGCATCCAGCGCTGCCTTAAAAAAATTAAAAATTTCGATTCTAGCCCTCGGAGCACCTCGAGACAGTCTTGTTCAATTTTTATCTTAATCACTTATTTTATTAAGCTTGAAAGGTTTAATTCTTAGTTATGCTGATGATTGTATATCATGCGAACAATCCCAGAAATCATACAAGACATAATTGGCTCCCAGCAAACTCGCTCAATATAAATTTGAAAAAAAAAACAAAATATATTATATATAAAAAAAACGTCTATTCGAAAACTTACCAAATGATTTAAATAAAGTAAACAAACAAATCATGGATATCAAGGTACTCCTCTAGGTATCGTCACCGATTCTAAATTTAATTTTGACAAACACGCACAATATATAATAAATAAAATTTGTTATTTTATATTCAGTATTAAAAAAATAAAGCATTTAATAAACGAAAAGCGAGCGCATGGTTGCTTTATCTTGTACAAATCAACTCACAATCTTCTCATATGAATTCAATTACGCCATCAACAACAAAAGACAAGCCTGAAAAACTGCAGGTGGACCCAAATGAAGCAATCAAATTTATTGAATGCCTTATGTGACTGACTCCCTAGTTAATTTTTCTAATTCAAAACCTATTACATTAATGAGGAGTTTCGATAATTTTTTTTGCATTTTAATAATAAAAAAGGCTTCAAAATATTCAATACTATATTCATCATTTCATTACATATTACCAAGAATAAAATTTTCCTTCACGGGTTTATAAAATATAACGTATTGCCGATACACATAAAGTCCTTAAAAACAATTATCAAATGTAAGCTCGAATTGAAAGAATATCTCTTTTCAGGCATGAGTAATTATTCATTAAATTAAAAACCATTGAAATTAATCGATTTCTGCATTTGTTTTCATATTTCGTAAAGTGTTAAACTCAAAACCAAAAACTATTTGTAAAAAAGAAAAAATAATAAACCAAAATATTTTATAAACTATATCCCAAAAATATAATAATAAATATAATACAAATTACAAATATGTAACTTTTCTATATTAAATGAAATATTTAAAAAAAGATATAAGGAAGTTTAAACCACCAAACAAATTTTAAAATTTTTACCTCAAAATAAAAATACTAATGTTACGAGTAAAACAGCAGAATATTATTTTAATACACGAAAAAAAAACTTGAGCTGGTATAAGGTTTAAAAATTAAAAATATAGAAAAATAAATGAAATATCTAAATAGTTTCTACAAACAGTTATTGAGTTGAGAATATAAATGTTTTAAACCAAACGAGAAACGAAAAAGAGTACTTATAATTATAAATGAGAAAAAGTAATATGTATTTTTATATTTGTTGATTTATTGAGAATTTGGATATAATTGTACGAGTAATTCGTTGCGAGATAATGCAAAAAATTTAAGTCGATTCTAACGTTTTCAGTATATTTTGCTACAATTTGAACGTATATATTTTATTAATTAAATCACATTTTACTATCAATTAAAAATGGATAAAAAGTTAAAAAAACACGACGCCATAGTGCACTACAATTGAAAAATAAATTAAATGATATCACTTTAAAAACTGCATTTAATGAACTTTATGGGAATCGTTTGAAAGAAATGTCCCGAAAAAATTCTACAGTAATGGATGAAATATGCAAATTTTTGCATATCTGTAATAATGAACGAAATCGTTTACAAATCTACACGATATGGAAGCGTAAACTTAATAAGAGTGGTGTTTTTGAACCAGCCTCAATTAATAGTGTCTTAAGCAGTATTACCAATTTTGATCATGAAAACGAAACCTTAACGCCTCAAAATAATAATTCAGAGAACCAATATATAAATATTTCGAATACTAATTTTGATATTATTAATTCTAATGACCCAATTGATGATTTGATAGTTTCAAATTGTGATTCAATTTATCAATGTATAAATTCTATTATTGATGAAAGATCAGAAAAATTACAAATTGCACTTTAAATGACGAACTTCAGGATGACAGTCCACCTGAAGTAGTTTCTAATGAAGTTGTTGATATAAATAATTGTCCAATTATTTTTCAAAGTCCTCATAGTGAGCTGTGGATATCACGAGGTACAATGGAAATCTCCATCAATGTTTACGGTGATTGGACTAAACAATCTTTACGAAACAGCATTCGAAATGCATTGATTGCAGTACAAAATCATTGTGTTATTAGTTTCGGCACGCTGAATTATAATGAAGAAGATTACCTCATTCAATATGGGCGTTGTAAATATAAAATACACGGGCAGCAATATAAATTTTGTATTCGCGGGCAATTTATGGAAATGTGGACAAAGGGAAAGGATGTTTCGGATCACGGTAACATTAGAGAGTTTACCCAGTTAAGAGTTGATCGTCGGATCCTAGTTCAGGAGAAAATGAAACAGAATTATCCTTTTCCGATTTATTTAGAAAATAACAAAGAGGTTGACAAACCATTATTGATCGCGGGAAAGACACAGCATATAATATTACCTTCAGTGGACGTGTAGTAATAGATGATATATATCGGCGTCGAAAGCAATCAGCTGACAAATATATTTACTCAGCATCAGATCCGTTGCACATTGAATTGATGAGATTGGAGAATTTAAGAATATTAGATCAACAACAATCAGTTCCAGTTTTTATTGACGCTACCGGTGGATTAATTCGAAACCCTAAATGTTGCGATGATCACAATTATTCACGAATATATTATTACGCTTGTGTGGTAAAAGAGAATCACAATACTATTCCTGTATGCGAGTTAATAACATGCCAACATGACGTAACGACAATAAAAAAATTTCTAAATATTTTTAAGCGAGAAATATTAAGAGCACAGCCTAAAATACCTCTTCCCAAATATTTCGTGTGCGACTGGTCCTGGGTTTTTATTAATAGCATTTTAAGTAGTATGAATGAAATGACGATTTTTGAATATTTAAAAGCGACGTACAAAATGTTGACTGCAAGTGAAACTATTAAATTGATAGGTGTATTTATTTGTTGCTCACATTTCGCAGCTATAATAATGAGACAGTTTACTGCAAAAATCGCGAATTGCCCGAAACCCCTAAGGAATTGGTTATGATAAGGTTTTTTTTAATTTATGATTGTAATAAAATTTCTGAACTTGATAAAATGTTTAGACATTTTGTAATTATTTACTGTTCAAAATACCAACATGATTTGTTTTTTGAGTCATATTCTGAATTTTTAAGAGAAGTGGAACTGCGCTCAAATATTTCAGTGGACCCGTCATTCAGCAATTACCTGATTTTGTAAAGGAAGATGATATACGACCGAAAGATTACACTAGTTCGCCATACTTTATTCGATATTATAATATGTACTCCAAAATACAAGAAGAAATGAATAGTATGGAAAAAACTTGCAACAATAATAATGAAAATACATATTATTGTAAGGAATTTTTCATTTTCACTATAAAAAAATACTTTACTTACCTTCCGTTGTGGGCTACTATTTATTTGAAACAAATAGGAATAAATTCAAGACCATCTAACGCAACTGTCGAAAACTGGTTCAATGTAATCAAAAATAATATTATAAGAAAAACGAATATGAAACTGGGTAGATTCATTGATGAACTAAAAAAACAACGAGTTTGCTGCAAACAACCGTTGAATTGGCACCGCACATGAGATCTCGGAAAAGGACGGTATTGAAACAAGGACGAACTGCTTTATCTAGTTGCAGCACACGAAAAGAAAAACGGAGTGATGAGCGAAATTACGAAACAAGGCGATTGCTTGCCAATTTTCAAATTCGAGTTTCACCCATTTCAGACGGTCACTATGACTAATATTTGTTTTTCCTCATTGAACAACAAAGAATTTTTTACGGCAAACGGATTGTATGTGGCGTGCTACGTGGTTTTAAATGAAAAGAATGACGTTTGCTTAGATCAATTTCAAAGCATATCAATTTTTAGCGAAACTACAGATTATATTGTTTATAATACTAATCCTCCAACTGAAAGCCCGTTGTGTCAAGGCAGAGATCGAGTATATATTCCATACTTAAAAGACAGAAATCACAATAATGGTGATAATTGAAGTGACAACTAAATGAATACAAACGTATGATCCCCTGAATCCAGGGTTGAACCTGCATTATTTAATAAAAAAAGCTGCATTCTTTTACAATCAGCTTCTTAAATTTTGGGGGCTTCCAGAATTAAAATTTAAAGCAGCAGCCAACTATAGTTTGCCACTTCAAAGAGATGGGTATAATTGTGGTCCGCTGGTAACTTACGCCTTAGATTTCATTTCGAACAAAAATTCGATTGAAGAATTTAACTATGAAAATAAAAGATCTACATATCCAAAGGATTGCGTATGTATCGGTTAAATTTAAAAAAAAATTATCATGGAAAAATCGATAACTTGTTATCAAAACTGTTTGGTATGCTTGGAAATGGTTGATAATGATTTGGTTTCATTAGACTGTAGCCGATGTAACAGAAAAGTGCACGGATCTGGCAAAATTTATTCAAAACAATAAGTGCTAATATTGCAAATGAATAAACAGCTATCGAAAAGGAGTAAACCTATCTAAAGAAAAATCCGAGATTTCCACGGTTGGTATCATGCCGATTGGAACGAAAGGTTCATGCGGAGTTGAATCGTTAGTGGTAGTTATTTAGTTGTTTAAATTATATTATGAATTGATTTGATGTTTTTTATTATTTTTTTATTTAAAATTTGAATAATTTTATCAATGGAGTGGGGTGCAATAATCTACTTACCTCCCCGCGGTGCACCCCGGGCAACGATTTTTTCGGCTAAAAGTATGATACAATTAATTATTATGATTAATGACAAAATAACAACTCTAAAGACGTAACGGAACCTTTATACAAGCAATCCTGTTAGCACGTATGTTAGATCACGAGTATAAAAGGGAGTTAGGCCACAAAAATTGCCTATATCAGGCCACAAGTATAACAAAGTGCTTAAACTTGCCTATTATTTCAGTTGACCTTCCCTCTCATCAAAACACATTCGTTTGTGAACGATCAAATAGTTTATAATAGTTTAGTGAGCGATTAAATAGTTCAAGTCATAACAATTTTATCATCAATGAAAAACACCCCCTCTATTTCAGGCCACAAGTCTAACAAAGTGCTCAAACTTGCCTAGTTGACCATCCCTCTCATCAAAACACAGTTGTTTGTGAATGGGCAAATTTTTGTTATTAGTTAAACGGAAGGCTAATCTGTCGAATTAAAAATACTGAATGTTAACTTAGTATTATAATTCTCTAAGTTTAATCTTACTATTTTTTTATGTATCATTATTTTATTGCTTTTTATGTTAATTAAGTTATAATTGTTGCATTTTAAAAAACTTGAATGTGCAAAATACATTTTTTATATTTTTGTTGATGTTTTTGATCAATTATTGATCATTATCATTCAATTTACCACTCGATCAATCAACAAGAAAAATTTAGTAAGATTTAGTAAATTCTTCCAAAGCGTTTGGAATTTATAAATATGTATATGTAACTCCTTATAATTTTGCAATTTATAATTTTTTAATAATATTTTTCGTAAGACACTCTTAATTTCATTCGGTCCTTGGACATTTGTCATATTGCGGCATCATGCGTCGATTTCGGGTATCTGGCGCACACAGAGAGGATCCAAAGGTCGTAATTACAAATCAAAAAAATAAATTAATATGTATAAAAAAGGATGTACTATGCTTTGCTCGGTTTGCTCGAAAAATCATATTTATATGGGTGCAATATACACATCCAATTACGAAAAACCCTTTCTTTATGTACCGATTTGGCTTGTTCATCTGGAAATATATGTGCTGGTGGCAGATTGTGTTTTCTAAAGCACTTGTAATTTCCAATATCGAGGTAGATAACATTGATTGGTGCATCGAATGCAACATTATGTCGCCTACAGTTCTTTGATAAGATACTGTGGCGTAAAAATGTAAAACTGTTGCCAATTTTATGTTTAGTGGATCTTTGATATTTCTGCTTCCAGATTTCAATCGAGATTTTATTTGGTCGCATAAATTTAGGAAGATATCTTTTGTTGCTCTGAAGGATTGCATAAATCTTAAATAAAATAACGTAAATTCATACATTAATTCAAAGTTTTATGAATTGTAATAATATGTATGCGTACAACAGATGACAAACTTACTTTTCATTACTTAAATCGAATACATTATAGCGGTCACGTAAAAAGCGCCGCTCAATATAAAAATGTATATAGGGCTCATTGGTAATATCCGAATCATCATCCTTTAACAATAATAGCAAGTTTACTGCACTAGTCATTTTACACTTTTACACTACTAGTGAACTTTAAATAAAAATTTAACAATTAAAATTTATTGACTTTTTATGCAAGTTGTGAATGTTACAAAATTGCTACTAGCACCTTTTTCGATTCGATCATCACTTTCGATAGTTTCGAAAATGATGTTACAAAATTTCGCCCCAGAACAATTCAATGATTTCTTTGTTGTTGGATCCATTTCGCCGCGATGGAGATTTATTTCTATCTCACATTTGAAAAATTCTAATATTTTTATATGGCAATGGCGTACTCGTATGTATTAAAATGTGTTACGATGTTCGGAAAACTGTATAAAAAATGGATATTGCCTGCATACCTTAGCTGAGTTAGTAAAATTTTTAAATATTCAAAAAAAGTTTAAAACCTATGTGTCAAAAATTCGAAATTTATAGACACGATACTTCAATGAACAAAATCATTATTACGCAATAAAATGTTGTACAAACTCATCTAAGTTTTAACCATTTGAGTGACTAAAAAAAAACCTGACAATGGACACGCTTTCTCGAAAAAGCCCTCAACTTAAATGGGTAATAACAGACTTTCTTCGTTCTCGAGATTCGAGAATCTCGAATTTTCCAACAATTTTAATTCTCGAGAATTCAAGAATTCCAAAAAGTTTTCTTGAGATTTTCGAGAATATTGGAATATTAATTTTACCCTTGTTACAAATTAATTCTAATAGTAATTTCTTCATTAAAAAACAATAAATAATTAAATAATTCAAGGAACATAATTAATATCACTTCATAATATAAATAAATTCTTTCCAAATTTAAAATAATAGCTGGTTATTTTTATTTATCGTTATTTAAAAAGTAATGTTTTAAAATTACTGAACTATTTAATGATTTCTCATTTAAACGCACTCTTCGCTTACTACAAAAATGTCCCGAGACCGAAAAATTCCTTTCGTTTTGCGTTGATGTCGGTTTAATTAACAATAAAGTATTCTTTAAGTCTTCGAGATTACTGGTTATTTTACCATTTACTTGATCTGTTGACCATCATTTCCGTAGACAAAGTGTGGAAGTCATTGTCTATTTTTGTTGACAATTGTGTACAGTCCCGAATACTCTCCTCCAAATGTTGTTCTAAAGAAATAAAACCATCCTGCGACGTTGATGAACTACCAGAGAAATCATGGTCAAAAGATGAAATGTTTTCGACTGAACATTTTCTAAATTTTGAAATAATCTCCGGGACAATGTTTTAGCAGTTTTGATAATTTTTTTTTGAGCACAATGGATAAAACTCGTCTTCTTCAGGCTTATTAAGGTAATAAGGATTCTGAAGAAACTTTAGTAATGAAATCATCAAATTGTCCTTTCTTTTAAAAATCTCGTTTTTAATTTCACTTAATAATTTTCGACTTATCTCGGAATTATTTGTCTGAAGAGATTTGAACAAAAATTTTTAAACGCCTTCCGCAGAGAGTAATGACGCATCTTGACGGCTTAATGCCTCTATAGATTTTTTAATTGGCGTTAGACTATTAAATATATTACAGTCCACGACATCAATGTCTGTGAAGTTAGCCCGAAAAATATCCCGAAGAAATGCGATGGCAACATTATAAAACAAATATACGACATTTTTCAGTGTCATCCTGAAACATTTTTAATACTACGCTAGTTTTGAATGTCCTCCGAATTTTTTTTTTACTATCATGACATTTTTACTATCATGAAATTTTTTATTTTTTATGTTATCCCAAAAATTTCAGTAATCAAATAGCGACAGGTGTTCGTACCATCCCGAAACCAAAAAAAAAATATTGAACTGCAGAAATTTATATCACGAGAAAATAATTTAATAACAAATAATTTACGGGCACGGTTAATCCAAAAATGCAAAATCAAGCATTCTTGTTATTAGTAAGAAAACAATTATTTTGATTCGAGTCTAATGTGATTATGAGTCATATTTTATATATAGCTGTGTGAAGTCGTAGTAAATATTAATTAACAGAGCAAGGTTGGCATGTAATTTGTAGAGGAAGGGTCCACTACTATGAATTCCCATGGCTCTATCTAAAATTTGACTCATAGACTCCAAAAGTGGGTCCTTCCTCTACAAATTCCATACCAACCTGGCTCTGTTAATCAATATTTACTATACGACTTCACACAGCTATATCTAAAGTTTAACTTGTATTACCTTTTTGCCAATTCACAACAATAAAATAGTTATATTTTAGTTTAGGAAATTGTTGTTTTTGCAATAATAAATATTTGAATTAATTTTTTTTTGTATAATTTATTAATTTTTGATTATATCGATATAAATTATTTTAGTGTAATTTTTTTCGAGGTGATATAAAAAATTGTCGCGGAATGTTATATAGTACTTATAATTTTAATTGATAATTTCTTGATACTAACTTAATATTACAAAACTATATAATAATTTACTATACATTATGGCTAATCTCGTGATATATTTGTTTTATATGCAGTAATATTAATTATATATACTTGACTATCAGGATAGTATTAAAATATTCTGTAAATATGTAATAGTCTTGCCATATTTAACTATAATGGTTTTTCGGGATAATTTATCGCGCTAACTTCCCAGAGGTACGACATCATCAGTTTTGTGATCCCATACACGCCCAAGATTGAAATCACTTAACGTTTTTAAAAAAGCCCGTTTAATTTTTAAAAAACGTTCAGTCATACTTTCGATTGAATTCCATCGGGTCTTACAATCTCATAACAACTGTAATTCGTGCGCGTCAGAAATCAATTCTTTAATATTACTTTGGAGAATTTTATTTCGAACCGGTTTTTTAATCTTCATACTACAATTAATTTGAATGTTATCTGCAATAAATTCATTATCAATTAAATCATCTGACTCAAAATCATCATTATCTGAATCCTCATTCACAACCTAATCGGTTAAGTTGTTACACGAAGAATTTTTTTTTTTTTGTAGAAAACTTTCATAACCGCCAAGTGAATTGCGTGATTATAGCACAGTTGTTGAAAAGCCGGCGACAACCTACCTTATTTCAACATTATACTGGCTCCATCACTTGTGATAGAAACAATGTCTGTTTCGTAATTCAAATCAAATGATCGAACTTTCAAAATTCTTGTAATTTTTATTTTAATTCTTAATAAAAAAAATATTGACAATAGGTGCCGCATGCTGCTAAAAAAAATTTATTTATCGAGAAACTCCGATTATATTTCTCAAGAAATGGGAATCTCGAGAATTTTAAATTTATATTTCTCGAGATTTCGAGAGTAAAAAATTTGAAAATATTCTCGAGAATATCGAGATGAGATTTCTCGAGAAGAAACTCTAGTCTAGTTACAATACCGACTAGATTCAAAATTTCTAGTTTGTTTAATGTAGCGTCGATCATTACCACCCGGTCAAAACCCTCTTCGCCATTATTACTCACTGGTTATTATTGCTCTGTAATTCGTCCCGATTATTAAATGATTAAAGGATCTTCTGATACCATTCATTCGGGAATAAATATTAAAAAATGTATTTCCGTAATTACACGTGTGTAAGTTTTTATATCAAATCCACAACAATATATTTTCCCATACAAATTACCATTTTGTAAAAGGCTCCAGTCGTAACGGAAATTCACATGGATTATTCTCTATTACGTAGAACATCATTGTTAATTCTCGCCTAAGACGTGTTGCCGAGTAATTAATGTTAATTCCAGCCTTAGATGTGCTGCCAGGTAATTAGTTAATTTACTCTCAATTAAACAAGACGAGACTTACATGTTTTGTAAAAAAATGATTTATTTATTTTAATTATTCTCATTATATACAAAATTTCACAACTAACAAATTATAAAATTAATTTATTCAACACTTATAATCATTTACACAAAGTTGTAGTTATTTTGCGCTAGGGAAATAACATATTCATTTCCCATCAAACAATTATGTACAACAAATGTTCACTTCGTGCATGTAAAAATTTGTTTATTTTTCAATATAATAAATATTATGATTGTTCATCATAAGCAGGACGTTCCAGTACTCTACCTTGATCCAATAATACATACATCGATATAGCAATGAATGGATTCACTTCCTGCATGTAATAAATTTAGTCAAATAATATATTATTTGGGTAATTATTGTTAAAAACGCTTTAGAGAAACTTGATATATATAAGATCTGAATAACTTATTGAATTTTGTTATGTCGAGGAACTCCACACGGAGGAGTCCTCCGTGTGGAGTTCCTTGTTTTTTTTCTTTGTAAAAAATGGATCTTTATAACTTTCATGTTATTTTCTTGGAGTCATGCTCGGTGTTCTCACAATGAAATTATTGCATTTGTCAGAAGTTGAAATATTATTTTTCTATGTACTTCTCTGTATTCCTTGAACGTGTCTTCTCCTTATCACTAGGAATAAAACAATAAAGTAATTTGCATGACTTGTTTTGCACTGCATGTCTTGTGTTTCACTATGGGGTTGATGGTTTAGGATTGTGATAATTGGTTTTAATTCTTGTTTTGGAATATGTCATCAGATAATTGTACATTTGATGTATTTTTTATATGATGTGTATGATGCTTCATCCTTTACACCATCTGCTAGCGGCTTTCTGCTCTCTCTCTCTCTCTCTCTCTCTCTCTCTCTCTCTTCAGTTCATATTTTGGTGCTACCAATGGTGTTGTTCTTGTAGTTACTGAAGTAATAATGTTTTCTAATTTTTTAAGACCTTTCTAATTGGATTTTTCAATTCAGGACCCAACTTAAAAATGTTAATTGTTTTGTATTTTGGTTAATAGTTTTTTTCGAACATTTAACCCGCCCTGAATAAGTAATATTGGGCCCAATTCTCGTGCCATAAAATTTCTGTTATGTTATTGTATTTCCCCGCTTCCTATTGGAATTTGTATTGAAAAAAAATAACATAACATAACAAAAAATTTTAGATCCCAGAATCGACCCCATTATCTATTGCTGTGAATAATTACGATTTTTTTTGTATTCATTTGTATTATTTTTGTATGTAGCCTGTAAGTATTCACTTCTTGCAGTTTCCTATGTAACAAATGAGCTTGAACTCGAAACGGAGGGTACTAGCATAGAGTGGATTTGTTTTTTGAAAAAATCTGAGGTTTTAAAACCTAATGGAAGTGTTTTTTAAGGTTGCTGTTGTTCATTTGGTTCCATATGTGCTTTTCTTTTACCAAAATTGTAATTCCAATGAATAAATAAAAAATATTGTACTTTGTTAGCTGTATGAGAGGCTTGAGACGCACACAAATCACTTCGCAACACACATATTGTTGGCATATTATTAAAATCCAAGTTAGTTAAAATTAAAATTCTATTAAATCTCTAAACAAACAGAAAATCTACATTCATTGTTTGTTGTCACGCAAATTTTCGATCAAATATCCAACTCTCGCAGCGCAACACAACACAACATAAAAAAAATCAATTTGATTCCTTTCAAATTCCATCATCGGCATCATCAGTACGTGATATTTCTTTTTTAATCGTATATTGGACCAAAAAAAATGAAAAAATAAAAATAAAATTCAATTTAAAAATCAATCATAAATATATCCTTTTTTTGCAATGCCTTTGTCGTGCTCGTATTCATATTCAGAGACTCACTGTGTGTCAGTATTTTTCCCTCAAAAAATAATAACTTTTTACTTTGTCGTTAAAAAGTACATGACACAAAAAATAAAATTTCTACTTTGCGTTATGAATAAAGGAAATCCTTTTTATAATGTGAAAGACGTATGTTTATATTCTTACATACATTGCGGGAGAGAGTGCGGTGTGTAAGGATAATAATAATATATTTTTTTTTCGGTACGCTTCTTATCGCATTTTAACCAACCCACACGTTTGTTTTGTGTCGTATGACACACACATATGTCCCCACATTTTTCTAATTTTATGTGAAGTTTTTTTTTTTATTTCAAAGGACCCTAATCATGAAGACGGGAGTCGATTGTACATAAGCCGGATCTAAAACTTAGTTTGATCATTCCGCTTTGAACCGATACCATAAACACTACGATTTTAGCGATGTAATTTTTAATGTAAATTTCTAGAAGTTGCCACACGCTTGGATACTTTTACAAGTAGGGTTTATTTCCAAATCGCCTAAGTGACTTTCTGCTTTATTTGGATTTCGTAAAAGAAAAGAGCCAAGAGCGAAAAAGTTTACGTTTTATAGTGAGGTTAATTCACGTATTGATGGTAATGATTGGTTAAGTTTGTACGATTCAGGATTTTGCGAAACAAAATCCGGTCCGATAGGAAAAATTATCAGATTTTCAAATGAACATAAACTGGGGTCTGCTATGAGGCAGGAAAAAGTCAATCAAATCGATCCGATTTCGATAGCTGCAACATTGGCTGTGCGTGCTCAGTCTCATAGACTGAGTAAAGTTCTCATGGAGCCTTTCGCTTTCGGTGGACCGATTTCAGGCAAAAATCATTGAGATCTCCCAATTTATGAGAAAAACTTAAGTATGAAGTTTCCCGATTATTGTCAGACGGATTGACTGATCGAGGTGAAATTTTATACTTAAGTTTTGAGGCAGCTTCCTTAAGAGAAACGCGGATATCAACTGCATATAGAGGTATAAGTAATATTGGTTTTATTAGATTATTTTGTATTACAATACTAATAATGTTTTAATTTCTTAATTAATGTTATTAGAAATCCACCCCTTCAAAGAATCAGTTGCACTGACATCAAGCAAAAATGGAGAAATTAGAACGCTTTTAAAGCATTTCGGCAAACTTCTTTTATTTTCTTGTTTTGCTTGCCAATGTATTAAACCTTTCATCGCTTTAGCTAAAAGCTGAATAGTGACTGCAAAATAAAGCTTAGCAGTTGGATCACTGATTTGAAAAAATATTGCTAGTTCAGCAAAACTACAATTATAGATTTAAGCTTATACATTGTCAAGCATATTCGTTCTTCGAGAGACATCAGACACTTTTCGGTAGGACGGATATCTCGACAAATATCCACTAATAGTTTTAAAATTTCTATTCTTGGTATTCCAGTCATATTATTCAACTTTCTATCAGTGTTCCATAAAGATGGCATACGAATATATGGTTTGATACTAACTTGAATATGTTTATATAATAAATATAAACTTCATGTTTATTCAAATACATTGTATCCCAATCGAATCATATTTATGGTCTTCACTAGTCTCTACATGTCATTTTTCTTCCTCGTGCTCGTCGGTTTGAAGCCATTCTTCGTCCTCATATTTTCCTTCGAATAGATGTATGTTTCGTCCACTCTTGGTTGTTGTCTCGTTCTCGGTACCTCCGAAAACCCCCGTCTTTGTCACTTTTTGTTTCTTTAGTTACACCGCTTTAAAAACATCAAGTATTTTAAGTTAAGCGCCATTACGTATGAATAATTGAAGTTATGTACTTACGATTCTGTTTCACTATTAAAAATTGTACGTTTTCTTGGTAAATTCCTACAGGGAAACGCATTTTCAGATAATCTTGTCTTAACATTTGGAGATTTGGAATGTTTTCTCAGAACAGATTTGGGGTCAAAATGTTTGTGGCAAATCAAGAATAATTTTGGAAAAGGTTTTTTCAATCCCAATATTTTCGGCCATTTTTTCATAAGCAAAGAATTACGTTTTACGTGGCTTGGAATTTTAAATAAATGTGTGTCATTACTTCTATGCGTTTTGCATTGCGGCACACCACAATAACCAGGTTTAGAACACTATACTGATGCCTCCATTGAATTAGACTGAACAAGTTAGAAAATACTTTAATTACATAAGCCATCAAATGAGTTTGTTGATGTAAGCATATCCAAATAGTTAGAACAGGCTATTAACTTTAATTATAGAAATATCACAAATTTTACTTCTAATTTCATACAATTTAATAGAAAAATAACTCAGCTGTTAAATTAATAAAATTATTGAAAGATTATTTACTAACAAATTAACGTCAAAAGTGCTCATTTCGTTTAAAAAAAATCCACTAGATGGAATTCATGAGACTTGAATGAATTGTCAATTGAACTTCGCAGAAATTACATGTATCTTAACCCTTTCGAGTCCAACTACATATATTTATTTTTTGTACTTATTGTAGACCAGATGTCACAAATGTGAGGGTTACAATATATGACGTTAAAATAATTTTTCTTTTTATAGCTTAAAGCCTGTATGTCACGTTTGTGACAAAAAAAAAATATTACCGCCAAAAATCATTTTTCTAAACTCTCTTTAGTATGAATTAAAGCCCAGCTGTCACAATTGTGAGGCTTAAAATATGGTCGTTTTGACAAGCTATTTTCCGGGTTTTCTGAAAATATTCTTCGACTCGATTTGGATTCCACTTATAACTCGATTCTTCCACTTCTAAAAAAACTTTAGTTTGTGTAATAATATCCTTTGTAAACATTTTGATTATGTGACAAGTTTCGTCATGTCAAAAGGAGAAAAATCGAGGGGCCGAAAGTAATTATTTTTAGTTATACAAAATTAGAATCAAATTCCAGTTCTTATGCATATTCATTCATAAAATGTTAATGCATAAATTTATCATACAAAAATTGCGTTTAATATTTGTTAAGTACTTAAATATTATGATTAAAAATTCACTTTCACGCATGTGATACATAGACTTCACGCCGTACAATTTGTTTAGTTGTTTTTGTCAAAAGTAGATGGTTAATAGATGAAAATGAGGTGCAGTGGAGTTATGCATACCTGAATATGTTATAAATGTATAAAAAAAGTTTATTTTACTTTTAATAAAACCTGATTTCTTAAAATAAATGTTGTGGTTGCTATTACTTGATGAGTACAATATCGGTTTATCGGTTCATCTGGGCTCACATGAGGCGACATTTGAATATGATTAAATAATACGAATTTATTCTACAAAGAACAACCAAGATAACGTATATTGGAAAGCCCACACCACACAAATGTGAGGGTGGTTTTTCTCGGGAAATCCAAATGTTTTTAAGGATAAAACTGCGGAATCTGGTACATGGTGTTTTAAAGGTCAACTCACCAAAATTTCACAAATCAATGCGACGGTTTAATTATCGATGACTTCCAATAACTCAAAAATTGAGTGTAACGTTTGAGATAGTTGGGCGGTACGTCATACATTTATTCAAAAAATCATCTGCTTGTGCTTAGATATATATTTATTATCACAATTGTACGGTCTGGTCTTTAGTTAGATCAAAATTTTTTTTTTGTTTTCTTTCATTAAGTACCTCACGCTTGTGATATCAGGACTCGAAAGGGTTAAGGCTAGTACGCAGCTGTCGTGAAATACAATTTTCAGTGGTCTCTAAAAATAAGCAGATAAATGTTCGATGGAAAATTAGTTGGTAGAATTTCGTAAACTTTTAAAGCAGCTCGCTTCATGTTGAATTATTATTTTGTTAGAACAAAGTCAAAATATTTTTAATGTGAGTTTGTATAACAACAAATAAAGATAAATGATGAAATTTTCAAAAATTTAGCTTACTTTTATCGTACTTGCAGATAAAAACGCAGTGATAAATTTGTAGAGTGAAACAGTAGAGACATCTACATTTTAATACAAAACACATCAATTCCACTAGCTAAACATGCGTACCGCAAAATAAGATTTGGCAGCAAAATTTTTAATTTCGTTTTCGTTTTCGCTTGTGTCATTTTTGTATGAAAAATTTCATTTCACGTCAGCATCCTACTTACACTAATGCATTAAGCGATGCGCATGAGAGACGAGATCTAATCTGTGTGCAGAAATTCCCCGAAACTGAAAAAGTTCGCTCCGAATCTGTTGAAGTCGGCTTCGGTGTTTTCAATGCAATATAAAGGAATTTAAGGTTTTGTGTTTTCATAGCAGTTTTGTGTGGTTATCATTTGGACGCTTATGAAATATTATATGAATTCATTTCTTCAGCCAATTCTATTTCTAAATCAACTATGACACCAGATTCTTTACACAGAATTTCTTCTTCAGCTTCAGAATACAGCATAGTCTCAACAGAGAAAACCCTCTTTACAAGAGCTGTAGCAAAATTAAGACTAGATTTTGTTTATATATAAGCAGTATTGTTGTTATTTTTTCTCGATTAAATGCGACTTTCAATAAACACTTCAACAAACCGCGACTTATTTCTGAATTGATTGCTACTATTTTGTTTTTCAAAAAACGTAAAACGCTCTTAAAATATTTACATCTATCACTGCTAGTTTAATCGTAGAAAAGGATTCAGATTTTTCAATAGCTCAAAGTCAACCTTTCCATCAAATAATTAGCATTTAAATCCGTTAAAGCACAGACAATCAAATTAGATTTTTCATTTGAACTAAAAAATGAAAACAAAACAAACTTCTGATAATTCCAATGTCATCGTTGTATATGAAATTTGTCGTTAAACTGCGTATACGTATACGCAAAAAAACAAAATATTTTTGATTGTATGCGGCTATTTACAGAAAATAAAATCACATTTTAAATTTTTACATTTACATAGGATGAAACATCTCTTTTAGGTTGCCTCAGATTAAACTTAGTAAAATTTGCTTTTATAACTTCAAATCCCCCCTCCCATATCATGCGCGCAATCGTGTCCGTCACACCAACCGGAACCATATCAGCCGACACCAAAACAACTATGGCACAAGTAGCACGATACATTGTGCAGAATATGCTTTTTCAGCCGGAACCTTATAAATCCATCCGGAGTCTAATAAAGCCATATTATCTTCACCAACCATATCCTCTTCAGCCAAACTAACTATGACACAAGTAGGATAATGAATTGTACACTATATGCTTTTGCAGCCAAACTAATGCCATGCCACGCGTTTTTGCCCAAATCTAAACAAAAAAAAATTAAAGCATATTATTTATCCAATTTTAATAAATTTACAACGTCTTCTGGAGAAAAATTAAATAAAATTGATAGACTTCGATAAAATATTTATATAGAATAGGGTTCAAATTCAATTTTAATAATGCTTACGTGATAAATATTTTAAATTTTTAAAGATGTTCTCAACTCCGCTTCCTCAATAAACTACCCAATAACGGTATATCCGAGAGAGAATAAAAATTATTTTTTTCTGGTGTTTTGGCGCGTAATACAGATTTTCCACACAGGAGTTGTCATCGTCAATTTTAGCTGGGTCCACAAGGCTAATAATCCATCTGAAAATACATTAATAGACAATATAAATAAGAAATTTTAAATTCGTCTGTATTACTTTAACAATTTTCGGCTTTTTTATAGACAAATATTATTTTCTATGACATTCACAATGTTTGAGACCTTTCGGGCCACCAAAAAAAGAGGTCATTTACTTACAAAACAATATCTCTACCATAAAGTAGAAAATTCATTCACCCCCCCCCCCCCCCCCATTTTTAACCCCAAGCGTACTCGTGTGTTCAAAGCCACACAACCCTTTACAAAAATAGGTAGAGATATTGTTGGTAGAGATATTGTTTTGTAAGTAAATGACCTCTTTTTTTGGTGGCCCGAAAGGTCTCAAACATTGTGAATGTCATAGAAAATAATATTTGTCTATAAAAAAGCCGAAAATTGTTAAAGTAATACAGACGAATTTAAAATTTCTTAATTTATATTAGTGTGGGCTTAATACACACATATAAAAATGAGAAGTTCCAAAGTTTCTGATTTAGTGGTATAATTCGCTAAATCGACGTGTTCTTGTTTCATACTATTGGTGTGAAGCAAGAGGTAAATTTTTGTAGTTTGGTCGTTGCAACCTGATGAGTAGACCAATTTTATCAGTACGAAACCAAACTGCCAAGCGGAAACTTGAGGAAGTTCACATTTTTGTAAAGGGTTGTGTGGCTTTGAACACACGAGTACCCTTGGGGTTAAAAATGGGGGGGGGGGGGGGGGTGAATGAATTTTCTACTTTATGGTAGAGATATTGTTTTGTAAGTAAATGACCTCTTTTTTTGGTGGCCCGAAAGGTCTCAAACATTGTGAATGTCATAGAAAATAATATTTGTCTATAAAGAAGCCGAAAATTGTTAAAGTAATACAGACGAATTTAAAATTTCTTAATTTATATTAGTGTGGGCTTAATACACACATATAAAAATGAGAAGTTCCAAAAGTTTTCTGATTTAGTGGTATAATTCGCTAAATCGACGTGTTCTTGTTTCATACTATTGGTGTGAAGCAAGAGGTAAATTTTTGT